>OY283141.1:69498891-70233999 GCA_958299785.1 Medicago lupulina | reverse complement strand
TTAGAAAAAACATAGAAAATGGCAACACTTTCTTTCAACTTTTCAGTGCAATCAGAGATATCAAGCTTCTTCCCAACTGTGTTTCCATCATCATCATCTTCTTTATCTCAAATTTTCTGCCCTAGAATTTCTACGTCCCATTTTCCCCTCAAAATATCGTGCCATGCCACTTCCATTGAATCAGCTTCTGTCGTGGGTAAATTCTTCATCTCTTCAATCACTTTATATTAATGAGGATCAAATTAAAGATAAATAATCATAATCTCCTAAGATGCTTGTCAAAACTAACTAGGAGCATTTGTGTTGCATATATATATTTGGTTTTTATTTACAAGCTTTGTTGGCTCGATGGTTTTGACTTTTGAACGTAATGGAATCAAAAGTACTACTATGTCTCTTGTTATAAATCATGATAAATCATGTGTCTTCTTCTTTTTTTGGCAACTTTCTAACGTACTAAGAAAAATATGTTAAATGAGTTTTAGTATGTCCATTCACAACTAAAAATGACACAAGATGGGGTGGTGGCGCAGTTGGCTAGCGCGTAGGTCTCATAGCTACTGAGTGATCCTGAGGTCGAGAGTTTGAGCCTCTCTCAACCCATTAAACATTTTGCATTTGTATATAATATTCACATCTTAAAATGGAGAAAATAATAAAATAAATAGAGCATCTTAACTTAAATTTGTGTTTTTTTTTTTTTTAATAATTAAGATATCAAAATTATTAAAGTTTGCTCAAGCAAAGATTAGAACTGGATGGAATAATTTTGACTAAGTTCAGTTATACTCGATTTGATTGTAAACCTACGCCATGGACATGAAAAAACTGACGGGCAAAGGACATGACAAAAACTAAAAGATTTATCTTTCGGTGAACTACAATACAACTTTTTGTCACAGGTATAAGTTGTCTAAAATTTCAAAAAAAAAAAAATATTAATATCATAAAAGTTTGTCGTATGATGTTATGTCTTAGTTATGTTGTTATATCTTGTGTTGTTCTCTCATGTACTTACATTTTAGTATATCAAACGCAGATTAATATCCACTCCTTAAGAAAAAAACTTTACTGTATGTTTGAGGTTGACAATTGACATCAATTTTTTATACAAATTCTGCCTTTTTTTCAGAAGAAAAAAAATGAATGATACCTCGATATTTTCAACACTCACACATTATATGTTAACTACTTTGGGCAAGATTCTAGTTGTTATGCAAATTCCACTAGAATTATGCTCTTTACCCAACAAAAATCACCCGCGTCTAACTGAACTTTCCAAAATACCCATACGTGAGTTAATTTACACAAGTGTAAAAAAGACGTGACTTAGTTTTTACACATGCGTGATTAAAGTCACGCGGCATGAGTTAACTCCCGTTGGTTTTTCACTGCCATTTTCCTTCTCTTCTTCTTGCTGGTATTCATTCTCTGTTTTTTCCCCTAAATCTTTATTCTGCAAGAGAGTAAATAACACTTACTGAATCGTTTTCATAAATGATTTTCTTTTAAATCGTGAGGTTTTTGTGAATTTCACTTCACCTCTTGCAAAAAATAGAGCAACTATGGAAGTAGGTCATGAATGGTGAGAGATGGAGAGAAATCGCAAAAGACAATGAATTTTTTTAATCTTAAAAGTGATCGACCGAAAGAAGAAGAAAAGAAGGAAAATAACGTGAGTAAGCGTGACTTAAGTCACGCTGGAAATATAACTGGCGTGAGTTAACTCATACAGAGATATATTTGAAAATTCAGTTAGGCGCGAGTGAATTTTGTTGAATAAAGAGCAGAATTCATTCCACTATCAACTACTACTAGTTTTTTGAAGAAGAATCAACTACTGCTAGTAAAAAGCTAAGCATAAGTCATATGTACTCTTTTTTTTTTTTTTTTACAAGAAATATATACTCTTAATTAACTTACTTACTGATAAAAAATTAACTTCAAGGTATAGTGAAAAGTTTCTTAAATATTTTAGCACAGTCGTAAAATATGTAAACAATTAAAATGGGTAGAGTTTTTTTAATAAGAGAATAGATAGTTGTCATCAAATGATTGTACAAATATCATTACTTTAGTTGAAAATTTTATATTTTCTCCATCTATAAATTTTGATGGATTATGACATATAAAATTAAACAAAATCACACCTGATTATTGCTTTTCAAATCCTTGTTTGTTTATTTTGAAAATTCACATAACTTTTACTACTATTATCTTCATCTATAAATATGACTCTTGTCAAAAAAATCTATAAATATAAGAGTTTCTTGATATATTTTTTCCGTCTCTTTGTTTAGAGTCATTTTAAACTTTTAATTGTATTATTTATTTTCTTACCAAAATGATCTTAACTTCATTGCAAACCCACTGTAATAATTTAGAGTCTTTGACCCCTAATAAAAACTACAAGGTATCGTCACTATTACACTCTTTGCTTTGCTACGAGAACAATCATCAAGTCAACAACGGAACAGTAATTTCTTCATTTTTTATTAAGGATTGAATTGCCTTCCAATTCCAAATGACCAACTTCATGAATTCAACTTCTTTTTTTTTTTTTTTGCGGGGGAAGATCTATGTTACCAACAACTTTTAGTTGGTTGTATTTTTTTTTTTTTTTAGAAATATGTTTTTGGTCTCTATAAAATTGCGACCTTTTAAGTTTGGTCTTTACTTAATTTTAATAGCTTTTTTAATCTCTACAAAAAAATTCTGCACTCAATATTAGTCCTTACTCAATCCAAATTTGTTTGATTTATGCTTAAACTCTTAAGTTTTTCAACAATTTTTTACAGGCGTGTTAAGAACGTTATTAAAAGTTCCTCCGAAAAAAATATGGCAAAAATTTGATTTCTATGTCCATATTTTTGTTACTTATATCTTAAACTTTTGTCGTTTTAAAAAATTCATATTTAATTTATTTCATGTTAAAAAATTCTAGATTTTAGTAAATGAACCTTTCATAGTGTTATAAACTTGTATAAAAAAGAATCGTTAAAAAATTTAAGAGTTTAAGAATAATTAAACAAAATTTGTTTTAGCATGGACTAAATTTATAAGTAAAAATTTTTTAGGATTAAAAAACTATTAAAATTAAGTAAGGACTAAACTTAAAAGATCGCAATTTTATAGGGACCAAAAACATATTTAACCCATTTTTTTTATAAGAAGTGTAAAATAATGTGAGGCTAAAATTAATTAATTACTCTCCTGAAGGATAAAGTTCCACACCATAAAAAGTTGGTTTCTAAAGGAGCGAAAGATTTGTTTGACGATGTATGATTTCCTTTGTAGGGTCATTGAAGGTGATTATGTCTTCTGACTTAAATTTTTACTCTTTCCTTTGATCCTCTGCAGAAAAAACCAAGGTGAAGGATTTTATTCACATTGATGATTTTGACAAAGAGACTATTAGGAAGATCTTGGACAGGGCCATTGAGGTGAAAGAATTAATAAAATCAGGGGAAAGGACATTTCAACCATTTAAAGGGAAAACATTGGCAATGGTGTTTGCAAAGCCATCATTGAGAACACACGTCTCATTTGAGACTGGCTTTTCATTGTTGGGTGGACATGCTGTGTACTTAGCACCCGAGGATATTCAAATGGGGTCAAGAGAGGAGACTCGTGATGTTGCTCGTATCTTGTCTCGCTTTACCGACATTGTTATGGCTCGTGTTTTTACTCACCAGGTAAGTTGATGAACAATGGGTCATATCATATAATCTTAATACTTGCTTTTAGTGACGGTGAGATTGACGAAATCACGATAAGTACTGCAATTATGAGAAAAAACTACATCTTAGAGTTTCAACATATACATGATGGCAATGTGATTTCGCCAAATAGATTGCCAATCAAAATATGTACTTCATGGACTGTGAGACAAATTATTTTATGTAAGAAACCAAATTTACCTACCACTAAGAAAGAAACTTTACCTTCCACACACATTTCGACAAAAAATCATACATGATTCCGAAAATATATATATTGATATTTTTGTCGTGTAAGTATTTTTATTTGTTGCATGACCTGTTTTATTGCAGGACATACTTACTCTTTCAAAGTATGCAACTGTACCAATTATCAATGGATTGACAGATTACAATCACCCCTGCCAGATAATGGCTGATGCCATCACTGTAATTGAGCACCTTGGTCGGCTTGAAGGCTCCAAGGTTAGGTTATGTTGCTTTGCTATTTTTAAATAGTTTGGTCCTTCCTTCTAATTCTTGATGTCATGCATTTCTTAAGAAAAATGTATATATGTTTGTTGTAAGAACATATTCCCTACATCAGGTTGCGTATGTTGGAGATGGAAATAATATTGTCCATTCATGGTTGGAGCTGGCAAGTTTATTTCCGATTCACTTCACCTGTGCTACTCCAAAGGGCTTTGAACCAGATGCAAAAACAGTTGAGAAGGCACGCCAAGCTGGAATCAGCAAGATTGTGATGACTAATGATCCTAAAGAGGCAGTGAAAGGAGCTGATATTGTTTATACAGATGTTTGGGCAAGCATGGGGCAAAAGGAAGAGGCTCAAAAGCGCCGTTTGATGTTCAAAGGATTTCAGGTACACCACCATCTACATAATTGATATTTCATACAAAAAAGACGAGGCTTTCAAGGTTTATTGTTTACATGAAATAATAATTGTGTTCTGCAGGTGGACCAAAGTCTCCTGGATTTAGCTGGCTCAAATGCATTATTCATGCATTGCTTGCCAGCAGAAAAAGGAGTGGAGGTGACTGAGGAAGTTATTGAAGGTCCAAAGTCAATTATCTTTGCGCAAGCTGAGAATCGATTACATGCACAGAATGCCATAATGCTACATATGCTTGGCGAGTAACTGGTTAGCATGGTCGATGATAATCATCTTGGCAGAATAAAATAAAACTCGATTAACTTCAATAATTGAAACTTTGGGCCGAGTCTATATCGTATCAAATGAAGAAATATCGAGTCATATGTAATTTCAAGTATTTGGTTTCAGTGTTCTATTATATATGTTTTCTTCGTGGGTATTACGGTGGGTATTACGGTCTGTCGAACATGTTTTGGGATCATGTATTTGGCTTGTATTGTATCATTTAGAGTTCTGGAAAAAAATCTGTGAATTTAGAGTTTGTGGGTATTGACTGAAATCTGATAGTAGAAGTTGCCTTTATAACCAAACCATACATAAATTATATCAAGAGTAATTCGTCTCATGAAAACATTATCGCACCTAATTAGATAAGTTGGGCATGTTCTAAATGAGTAATGATTGCTTCACATATTATTTTTTACACTGTATTCACATCTCTATCTTTTCAGCCAAAACCCAAAGTTACTTTGCAAGTTAGCTGTCTTCAGGGTTAATTATTCCTTGATTAATAAAGGCTTCTTTTAAATAGACAACAACTTTTTTTGGAAAAAATGTGGAACAGAACAATTGAGCTATATATTATATATATTGAATTGAAAGTTTTCACCTACAGGCCTTCTAAATTTGCCTACTTCATACAAACATGAGCTTACTTTTCATTGAACGGCTCAATTGAAAGAATCATTGCCACAGAGCGCATGACCATCAGGAAGAACAATTAACATGCACTGTTCACCTTTCTTCCATGTTGAATCTGTTCCATGCTTCCTGAAGACATCAATTAAAATAATAAGAAAGTCTGAAATATAACTTCATCAGAAATCCGAAACTTACCCTGTATTTTTCAAAAGGTCACCTTCAAACACAAGGATGCCATGTTAGTAACATTGATCCCAATCCCGAATAAAACATATATTAACCCGTTTAAGTTTAGAGAGAAAAAGTTTAAGGGAACCATTGTGATTGAGGTTGAAATCAACAAATCAATAGCATAACTCGCTAAGGAGAACATGATAAATGTTTTCCATTTTTGGAGAAAGAACGGTCAATGGAAGTAAATATCAAGAACTAATTTTCATGTTGTTTAATGATGGATGAAGACCACAAACCTTTAGAAGATCAAAAACCTTCTCACAAGTGTACTTTTGCTGAATGCTAGCCCCTCGCTGCTGCAGCTTATCGGGATGCACACAAAGAGTGGCTTTACGGTAAGCTTTCTTTACATCAGG
This sequence comes from Medicago lupulina, assembly GCA_958299785.1. NCBI lineage: Eukaryota > Viridiplantae > Streptophyta > Magnoliopsida > Fabales > Fabaceae > Medicago > Medicago lupulina. The sequence goes on along the minus strand of OY283141.1, from coordinate 70,227,895 downwards.
TGTGGTTACTATTGCTGTTAAAGGAATTGGTTGCCAACCGCTATCGGGCCCAAGGATCTGCGAAATTCAAGTGTTATCAAGAAATTCCCAAGTAAAATAGATCTACCAAGAAATGCTATTGACAAAACTAAAAAGGCAAGGTAGTAGTATAAAGTAAAGGTGTTTTAAAATTTTAAAGCAGCCCAGCATTTGGTGTATTTAATGAAAGTGACTTCTTCACAGTACAAAGACACAATATTGATCCTTATCAATCAATTCACACGTGTTTTCTTAATATTTCAATCAAAACAAGTATTCAAATCTTTAAAGGTAAAAGTAAAATGAACACTTTGTCCATATCAGCCAAGTTATAGATTCCACAGATAAGAAAGGGTACTCTTCCCCCCATTGTTCATTTGAGTCTCGAATAATAGAAAGCTATTTAAATTTCTTGTTTTACTTCCCTAAAGTTTACAAGGAAAGCTTCATTAACAATAAAGGAAAAATCCATGGCCAGTTCATATGCAATATATCAAGAAATAACAATCTAAAAGGTGGTATATTCATCAGAGGTTATATTCTAAAAGGAGGTATATTTAGAATGTTCATTCGTACATATTGTAATGTCGAAAGCAATGCTCTCAAGTTTCCTGCCTTCCCACTTGACCACCTTTTAACATCGGCATCGAGAGCTTCAGCTACCCTCTGCAGGAACGAATATTGTGTTAGACAAAATGGAGAACATGTGAAATGCAAAATATGATAGATAATTACATGTCTCTCCTCTTGCTCTTTCTGCACAAGTCGATCACGCATACTCTTTTCGGCAAGAGCCTTTGCCTGCATAACGTAGAACAGTGATTGTAGGAACAATTTGACATATAAACCAATATGTACATAAAACATGGGCAAAACAAGGAACCATACCACACGTTCTCCTATTCTCTGATGCCTCTCGGACCTAGCTTTACATCTCTGAGCAGAGTCAACATTAGCTCCATCAAAAACCCCAGTAGAATCACGAACTTCGGAAAATGCAATTTGTACAGAATCAATAAATATTCAAAGAAATAAAAAATAAAAAAAATAAAAAAAATAAAAGATGGTACCGATATCACGTAAAGTGGAACTATTTAACTTCACATACCACCATAGCTGAAAGATTTTGAATGGGCGTTTTGCTTTGTTCCATTGCTTCTGGATGCACCAACGTACTTCTCTGGAACAGACTTATCAGATTTATTTTTTGCATCAGAAGCAGCCTTCTCAGACAGTGCCCTCTCCAGGGCACGTGCTCTTGCCTCTGCAGTTGCTCTCTCCACAGCAGCGCGTTCAGCTTTAAGTTTTGCTTCCATTGCAGTCTTCTCAGCCGGTGTTTTCTCATTTGCTTGACTAGTGGTTTTTAGCCTTTCTCGCCCATTCAAAATGTTCTTTTGACGTGCTTCAGCTGCAACCCTCTCCAGAGCTGCCCTCTCTCTTGCATCAGCAAATGCCCTTTCACGAGCTTCACGAATTGCTCTTTCTACAGCTAATTTCTCCTTTTCTCTTTCTCTATTCTTTGCTTCATCGATTTTCTTGAGAAATTCCCTATCCACCTCTACCTTCTGTGACTTATCATTGGCTTCCTTCACATCCTTTGTCACAGATGTTTGATGACTCTGCTTTATTTTGCTGGGAATTGATTTCACCTCCTCTTCTTTGAAGGGTATCTGAGATGCTTCGCAAGAAGAGGTAGATCTATTATCCTCGATCTCTTCATCTAACACAACTCTATCCTCCTTTGCATCCATACATATTTCTATAGACTCAGGAGTTGTTTCTTCAACAAGCATAACTAGATTGCAGTCAGATTCTGCCTTTTCCAAACACAAATCTTGGTTTTGCCTAACCTTCATGTCAGTTTCACCAACATTTGTGGAATCATCGTCAATGGTAACTGTTTCAAATGTACTATTCATTTGATACACTGTTTCACTGAGTACAGGGGCACCTTCATCAAAGGCAGAAGTCTGGCCTGCATGTTTCTCACAGAAATCATTAGTAACTTGAACAGATTCTGGCTCTTCATATTTCTCTTGATGTTGTACTGAAGCATTACTTGTGACTATTATATCATCTTGCAGATCACATGAATAAAACTCTGGAGTTACTTCAAGAGTTTCATCATTTTCATTTACTGTATTAGAAACCTGTGTTTTATTCAACTCCTCAGTTTCATCTGGTTCATGGCTAGAACTGGATTCTGAGGTGTTGCTCGATTCCTCTTCTCTTATCTCCTCGTAAATTAGATCAGTTTGAGTCTCTATAATTACTTCAAGCACCTTGTTATCTTTCCTTTCACTCTCATTTTCTTCCATAGGAAGTGTGGCTCCCTCAAGGTCATTCTCATGAGCATGGGCATCTTGAAGCCTCACATTTCCATCTAAATCACTAGCCTTTGCATTTCTTTCATAAATCTCTTCATCATGGTGATTATGGTCAACTATGTCCTCCAGTGTTTCCCTGACATTGATATTGCTAAACGTACTATCAATGGCTTCTCTCCAATAGGAATGTTCTACCTCTTGATTTACATCCCAAGAACCAGATGTATTCCTTCTCTTTTTGTCTTCTAAACACCCTGAATTATATATTTCTTTGTCCATGCCTATTAATTCTGAATGATGAGGACTGCACGGTCCCTCATTGTCTAATAGCTCCAGAGACTCTGTCGATTCACATTCTTCAAACTGACTGACCCCTTCAACTTTATCCTCACTTTCTTTTTGCTCTTGAGAATTTTGTTTGTCACCATTTCCAACTTCCTGAATAGCTCTCAATATTTTTTGGCATTCTTCCTGATCAATGGACCATTTAGTCTTTTTACCATCTTCTGGCTTATAGCCAATACTTTCTTTCTTTCCCATCATCAACGATTTCCCACCTAGGTTAATTACAGAGCCTTTTGGTTCATTAAACGGTGTAACCTTGTTCTCAACTTCTTCAACGTCTTTAACCTTCAACCTCTTGTCCGTCACTCCACTGTCAAGTGTCTCCTGAATCAGGTTTGTTTCACCAGAAACTTCTTGACGCTTTTGTTTAGTTTCATGGACAAGTTCTTCAGAATAACTTGCTTCATTAACTGCATGAACCACTTCTTCACCATTCTCCTGCTCCCAATATTCCTTAACCATTTCTATTGTATGATCAGATTCTTCAAGTTTTTCAGTGGCATTCCTACCAGTGTTTTCAATATAAGGGACTTCCTTAGCATTTCCTGCCTCTTTAAGCTCAAGACTTTTTCCTTTATGATCTGCTTCTTTCAGTTCAACCTCTTCCTTATGTTTGTCTGGAGACAATTTCAATTTGTGATGTGCTTCTTGTACGGCTTCATTTGCAGTACACATTTCTTTATCCCCAATATCTGATCTTACTTTCTCTGTTCTCATCGGTAGCTTTCCTACATCAGAAGAAACTTGCAGCAAGGCATCCATTTCTCCAAATGTTTGCCTGGTATTAATCTCTTTAACTTTCGCTGTTTTGCATGCAAGTTTAGCTTCCTTTTTTTCCCTGGCTTTCAAATCGATACTATACTTCTGTTTGACATGATCAGGAAAGCCTTCTTTCTTTCTTCTCATTGATTCTTTTGCAACCTTTATTTTCATTTGAGCCTCTTCTATTGCCTTCCTTAAAGCAGCTACAGAAGCTGCTGCCGCTGAATTTGAGTCAACCGTGTCTTCTAGGTACGTCGGTGAATCAGCACCAGCAGCACTTTCATATGTGCCACTTTCAGATGCTTGGCATTTGGGTGCCGTTGATCTCGAAGTATCAACGTCATTATTATTATTATCCAAATTATCTGTCACAGTCTGTGAAGGAGGAACTTCGACTTCATGAACTGCATCACTTCCATTGCTAGTCTCGCATGCATCATAAAACATATCAACTGAGTCGGATCTATTTATAGCTTTCCCTCCATTGTTGGAAGACTGTTTCTTGACATTATTAGGTGAAGCATAGACAGATGGTTTATCACAACGTCCACCTTCTTTTATCCCCTCATCATAAAACATATCAACAGAATCGGATCTATTTATAGCTTTCCCTCCATTGTTGGAAGACTGTTTTTTGACATTATTAGATGAAGCATCAACAGATGATTTATCACGACGTCCACCTTCTTTTATCCCCTCATCAAAATGACTGCCAGAAAAAGCACCCTTTGCTGCTGGTATAGACCATTTAGCTCTACTCGTCTTTACTGAACTGACTTCTTCAATTAAACAAGTGTAAGCAGGGACAGCATGGAGTTGAGCTATATGTGTTGTCCCGTTTGTTCCATTTTCACTTCCTTGGTTAACTTTATGATATGACATATTGATCGTTTTGGCACCATTGGATGAAGGTGATATCACCGGGATTTCCTTTGAAGAATTAACACGATCCTCCCTGCAAGATTGTTCTCCACTTTTGACTTTGCTCCTATAGAATAACACATGTCAAGAACACCATTAAGGTCAATGTTTGTATTCTCAGCATCTCACAAGCTACAACCACTCAGGTCCGGTTTGGATAAACACTTTAATTTGCACTTTATATCATAGGCGCTTATCGTGATAAGCACTTTTATATAAGCTATTTCTATAACAAAAGTCAAAATAAAGTTAGATTATTTTTGTATAAGCTATAAGTTGTTTTCATAAGCTATCTTGCAGAACTTACGAAAGTAAGCTGAAAACAGCTTATGAACATGTCATAACCAATTTTTATAAGTTCTCTCAAATTATTTAACAAGTGTTTATGTCGGTAGATAAACTCAAATAAGTTAATCCAAACTGACCCTCCGATAATAATGCTACAAAATTGGTTAGTACAGTAAAGTAGCCCCCTTTTGGAGAGCTTTTGCTTAATTTTGTATAGAAAAGTGTGCAATTATAGCAGTAGATTCTCATTGATTCATGATTTACTTTTGAAACAAAAAAAAAATAAGTATAGAAAATAATAAAGAAAAAAGCACTTAACTAGTTAACTTCTCATTGAAGAAAATTCACATGACCGACAAATCAGTCAAAAGGAAAAAGGCAACAAAATCAAAGAACAAACATTCTCAATTTCAAGCAAAACACGAAAACGCATGCAAATAAAACGATTCAAATTCCACAATAAAATGAACAAAACCCTAAAATACATTAACAAGTAAAACTCACCGTTTCGATGCTTTAGGCTTCGGAATCAGTTCCTCAAAAGGCACAGCAGTGTCTAGATTGTCGAAACCGCTGAAGACTTTCGAGTAATCGAGGTTTGAACGATGAAAATCTTCAACCATTCTCCTTTCCTTGAGCTCCGGAAGTTCGAGAATCGGAATCGAAGAAGAAGCATCTGAGCAACCGAAAACCTCGTTGTAATCGTCGAATTGAGAGAAGCTTGGAGTTTTTAGCTTGATTGGAGTAGCGAAAACGCCATCGTAAGCAGATCTTCCGGTGACGGAGAAGGTGTTGGAGTGCTTCTTTGTTAGTGTTGAGGTGGTGGCTCCGAACTCCATGACGGCGATGGCGACGGTGACGGCGAGATTCTTCTCTTTCTTCTTCGTTCGTGTTTTTTTACACTCTGCGAAAGTACGAAATGATTTTGCAGAGTGAGAAACGAAGAAGAGAAGAAGCACGAAACGTGATTCAGAGAAGAAAAAAAAGAGTGAAAGTGACTTTTCCAACGGAATGAGAGGGAAAAAAATAATAAAAATCCGCGGTATTAACCGTCACAGAAAGAAAACGCTATCAATGCGTGTGAGAGTTTGGAAACCGGCTATTCTGGTTATTTATTAGTAGCCGTTGGTTACTCTTAAGAGCTGTGGTAACCGGAACAAGTACCGGTGACCGGCTCAATCGGTTATTTTAAATAGAAATTGAACTATTTAAATTGGAAATCAAGGTTTAAATAAAAGGTTTAATAGCAGTTTTACCTTTTTAACTTTCACGAAGTTACGATTTTGATCCTAAAAAAAAGTCTACAAAAAACAAAAAAAAATAATAATATGTGATACCTCATTTGAGGTACCACGTCAGCGTAGATCGAGTTAAAATTGGTTTTGAGACATTAGGCCGTCCCTTAAGTTTTGCACTGACGGTCTTGTAGTTTTTTTAGAAGGCTACAGCTGCTATTAAACCTAAATAAAAACATACTTAGATAAAAGGAATAATACTTTCTTTTAATAAGATTCTCAAAAATATTTTTTAAAATAAGAGAGGTGCTTTTTTTTTTGCTTTTTGCTGTCGTTTTGCAAGGGAAAAGTACCATATAATAAAGTCATTATTAGGGGGTAGTTTGGGTATGACACTTCGGGTATGAAGGGTTGGGATTAAAAATGTTATGGTTTGCGTGGTTTATTGTGTTGATGATGGATACAGCTGTCTAATGCCTACTCCTTTGGTCATCACCAACCAGTGCATGCATACAAACAAAACAAGAACATGTTGATGATACTTTTACTCGTTTCTTTTGTTGGTATCATCTTACCTGGCCCTCTTCAAATCAAATGGACGGTTAGATATTTCTTTATCCAATTTAATATCTTACAAAGTTACAATTACATGGTATGTTATGATAAGCACCAACAAGACTCTTTGAAATACGTCAAACATTTTGATTTACGGTTTGTTGTACATTTACATTCTATTCAAGTGTAAATAATGATTTATAACTTAAACAAAATAAAGTAATAAAAAAATTAAAGTAAAAATATGTTGCGCAAGAAAAAAATATTGTAAGAAAATAAATTGTTTAAGGTAAAAGACCGGATCATAAAAACAAACAAAAAATCCAAATTATTTTTCCTCTCAAGTATTCAATCTCAATCCTTAATCAATTTGTCTTCTTTTTTTAATTTTAAAAATTCTCTTTTTATATCGTGAGCATCTTGTTGTCTTGACAATATACATATGTCAAATGACAATGCAACAGAAACTAACTCAAAACAATCCTCTTAAAAATATTTTGTCTTTCATCGTTATGTTGTATATCTGATTTCGAAGGGGTTGTAGTGAACTTGATTAAGTTGACCTGTCAATCGGAATATGTCAGTTGATAGATTAGTTGGATCAAGTACAAAAGCACTTCTTTGAACATCTTTTCAGAAGATTCATCACTTTATGTTATTGTATTGTTTTAAGCTGGATAATTATTTTGTACCTTTTTTAAAAAAAATCACGTGTCATTCGCTATGAAAACCTACTAAAAATGAAACTTAAACATAGTCGGGTGTCATTCGAGTTGTATAATCTGAAAATATTAAGAGTGTTTTAAATTGTATAATCTGAAACCTCTCAGCCTAGGTGGATTGTGGCGTTTCACTTGAGGTTTGGACGTTTTGTGGTGTGTTTAATGTATTTTTGGTGAGCTGGAGCAATGAAAATGTTTCCTTTGACTGTAGTTATGATCTAGGATTGGCTTAAGGCTATAAATAGCAGTGCATGCTTCAACAATTTCATTTTCACTTCCATCTTTTCTTACTTTTTCTTAAATATTTTTTTAGTTTTTTAGGAGTGTTTATGGTATTATGGTAAATGTTGATCGTTCATAGAATCTCTGTAATTGTTTTGCAAATTATGCGGGAATTTTACAATGGTCAGCATAGACCTTTGACATCAATTACAACACAAAAAATATAATTCATGACGTTTCAGATTTTGGAATCTAATAATACCTATCTTGCTCAGATTTTAGAATCTGGACAAATGATATTTTTGAAAACTTTACAGAGCGCGAGAATAGCACAGGGGTGGAAAAAATAAAAGAAAAAAAAACCCAAAGATCGGAGCCCATTGGACTAACCAAAGCCTAAAAGCCCATAATTTCTAAAGTGTCTTGTTCACAAAGAAAAGAGTAAACAAAAGGAAAAGGAAGGTTGTTAGAGTAGTTTCGTGCTTAACAAAACTTGGCCGATCAGAAAATCAAAATCAAAATCAAAGATGTTCAGAAATCAATACGATACCGACGTAACAACATGGTCACCGGCGGGAAGACTCTTCCAGGTGGAATACGCCATGGAAGCAGTTAAGCAAGGTTCAGCAGCAATAGGTCTCCGATCCAAAACTCACGTGGTTCTCGCGTGTGTTAACAAAGCCAATTCCGAATTATCTTCTCATCAGAAGAAGATCTTTAAGGTTGACGATCATATCGGCGTTGCCATCGCCGGTCTCACCGCCGATGGCCGTGTTCTCTCTCGGTACATGAGATCTGAATGCATTAATTATAATTACACTTATGAATCGCCTCTTCCTGTTGGTCGTCTCGTTGTTCAGCTCGCCGATAAGGCTCAGGTTAGGTTATTCTCCGTTTTCCGTTTTTACCTCTGTTTGTTCGAATTATTCTAATTAGGGTTTTGAAATTGTAGCTAGGGTTTAACTCAGTAATTTAATTAGGTTAAATTAAGTAATTTTAATGGATTGTATTTGAACAAATTGATGATTTGGTTTGTTACGCATGTCGATGTTAATATTGTCAGCAATATTTGAGATGATTTACTTTAGGATCTTAACTGAGTTAAAATGTCCGGAGTTCGAATCTGGACAACGAGAAACTAACATAACAATTAACATACTAACATTTAGAATCTATCAGAGAAAACTGTTAGGAAATATTGTGTATGATAGAGCATTTTGGCGTAATTTGATCCAGGTAGCTGTGCCCACTTAGTGGGAAAAGGTTGTTGTTGTTGCTTTCTAACAATATTTTCAAATTGAGTAATGCTGGATATAGCGACAATATTAATCGCGAATTTGTCCCAAGCGATGCGATATTGCCCCATCAGTTTGCATTATTTTCACTTCTTCTCAAGTCTAAAATAAGACCACGACTATCTCACGTCACTTCATCGCTGATGATTGCATTTTGAAGTTGCTATAAGTGCTATGAAACTACATCTAGTTGGGTTGAACTGATTGTATATATAGCTTCATATTCTTGCAATAGATTTAGCAACACGTTGGCTTAAAAATTAATCTAGAAAAACGGTGTGACGGTGTATTATTTTTTCTTTCTTAAGGGTGGGTCCTTTTTTCATTTTGGTAAAACACATGGTATGTGATCTTTTAGTTTTGTTAATAGTTGTTATATAGGAAAGAAACATAAGAAAAAGCGCATTCGTGATACGTTCGTGAGCATGCTTGTCGCGAGATATAGCACTGCTCTTTCAAATTTTTATTGGTTTGATTGACATTTGATTATGTTTTTTTCTTTGAAAATGTGAGGGAGAAGATGGAAGCTGACTAGTGAGAATGTATTTTAGGAAATATTAAAAACAATGTTGAGAAATTTTTCTGAATTTTTAAGATGTGTTTTCTAATGTTTATTTTATCCTTGAAAATAGAAAAAAGAAATACCAAAAGTAAAACATGTCATTAGCTTCCTTTCCACTTGGTCGTTTTTGTGGGGGAGGTACAGGAGTTGTCCAATCTGGGTATGCAAAATACTACGATACTTCTATAAACTCTTCTATGGACACAAGCACAAATGATAAATATTTGGGCACACTCACATCAAATGGAAAAATTTAAAACAAAAATAATTAGATCACATCAATCAACATCACTTAGTTTTATTTTCTTTGAATTTTTGCATTTGATGTGAGTGTGTCTATATATTTATCATTTGTAGTTGTATCTATAGAAGAGTTTCTCGTGTTTGGGATATGATTCTTCCTGATGGATTTTGTAATTATTTGAATGTCTTGAGAATTTGAGGTTTTTAGTTGGTTGAGTGTCTCTGTTAGTAATTGTTGTGTGTTTGATGTGTTTGCTGACTCTTGTTTTCTGAAAAGGACTTGTTGCTTGTTTGAAATGGTGGTAAGTTTGACAAAATCACGGTGATACTATGATTTTTTTAAGTTCCTAACGTAGTTTTTGCCAACTGTGATTTTGCCAAACCTGTTGCTAATCCAAACATACTCTTTTTTATGTTTGATTTTTGACACGGATGACATTGAAGGTCAAGTTTGGATTAGCATATGAAAGCCTCTCAATTAAAATACGGTTATGATTTTCACTTGTGAAATAATCTTTGTAACTCCACCGTGTTAGTTAAGAAGACCAACAAGAGAATTTTCTAAATAATTGAGATGTAGAAGCTAATTCCAACTTATACCCAGAAGTACATAAATGTTTGTGGAGAAGTTTGTTCCAACATAATAACATGCCTTTTGAGTTGTTATTTGGCATTACCTATTTCGTATACTTAATATGGAAGTAGAGAGATACTGTTATGCAGTATCTTTTCTTTCTTCACTTAGTTACATACTTTCTATTTTCTAAATTTTGCTCGTGTAAATGTTGTGTTTTCACTTAGTTTCATACTTTCTATTTTCTAAATTTTGCTCGTGTAAATGTTGCGTTGATAGTGAGACTGTTTGTTGATTAAGATATTTTATAATTCATTTGATAGAGATGGAGTTAAACTATGGTGTAGTTATTCAAATTAGGACTAATTTATGCATCCTAATAAATGTCAACGGAACGGTGTACTGAATTGTTGTTATCCATTATGGATGTTCTAGTGGTGGACCTCATAGTAATGGGAAAGTGAACTTTAATATCTTCTCTTTCATAATATCATTGAGTATATAATGTCATTCTGTGATGCATCTGGAACATCTTCTCTTCCAAGGTTTTGAGGAGGGAAACAGTGGCACATGATTTACTTAGCATTGTAGTGGTCTATTGACTCTATAGGTATTCAATAAATTGCTGCGACCTTTGTCTATACTGTTGCAAGAGGCTGTTGGTTCAATTTCTTATTGAAACTTCAACAACTCATAACAAGATCAAGGCATGCATAGAGATATCCTGAAGGGTGCTAATATTTTTGTCCAAAACTTCATGTTATGCATCTTATTGTTTAGTTATTATCTCATGTAAATCTGTGCTAAGGTGGCTGTTTTATGGTGTGAAGTGGAACACAAGTTACTGTTCTATTGAGTCAATTTAACTTGCTTGTAGAAGAACTGGCTGAATAGGGTTCAGTTAATCTTGTGATTTGAAGTAATCAAAGAAATAAGAAATCTGATTTGACTTTGCTCTTCTTATTGGGTCCTAATGATCTTTCAGTTGATAGAGTTGCAACATAAAGTGTAAACAACACTTTTGGAAGTGTAAACAACACTTTTGGAACTACCCCCTCCCCTCTTTTTGATGTTTTTGTATATAGTTATTAGTTACTATATGTGAATGTGATTATGTGATCTGTTTAATTTATTCAATAAACTAAAACATTTGGTTAGTTAATCAACATGGTCTGCATTAATTTTATGATTTATGTTTAAAATTGTGTTTTATTAATAGAAAGTTGGATGGGGTAGGTATGGGGGTAAATTTTGTGTTTGTATCTTATCTTGCATATTACATGGAAAAGAAAAAGGATTATCTGCAAAATTTATTAGAACTGAAATCTCTTGCTCACCAGTATTTTTGATGTAATTTTGAGTGGCAGGTTTGCACTCAGCGATCATGGAAGCGTCCTTATGGTGTTGGTCTTCTAGTAGCTGGATTAGATGAATCAGGGGCTCACCTCTATTACAACTGCCCTAGTGGAAACTATTTTGAGTATCAGGCATTTGCAATCGGTTCACGCTCACAAGCTGCAAAGACATATTTGGAACGTAAATTTAACAACTTCACAACCTCCTCCCGGGAAGACTTGATCAAAGACGCACTCATTGCAACTAGGGAGTCCTTGCAAGGTGAAAAGCTCAGGAGCTCCGTATGCACCATTGCTGTGGTTGGAGTTGGCGAGCCGTTCCACATTTTGGATCAGGAAACTGTTCAACAGTTGATTGATACTTTTGAGATTGTGAGGGAGGAAGAAGCTGCACCTGCTGAACCTGAAGCTGCACCTGAGCAGGATGCTGCCACAGATCAGGCTTCTGGTGCAGATCAAGGTGGTGCTGGAAACCAAGGTGGTTCTCCAATGGAGATTTGATAATTTAAGATCCAGTACTTGAGGTGTTAAAAACTGTTATTTGAAAATGAATAGGTTTCATGTTGACTGTGTCATGGGAGAAGATATCTCTTTGATGTATTTTCTTTGCTTAATCTTGTTTGTTTTTGAAATTCATCCATGGCTGATCATTGTGAACGTTTTAGTTTATAGACCTGAACCTACTATTTACAATTTTCTCTATGATACTATTTACTGAAATGTTGGATAAAAATGTTGAGTGAAGGGGTTGAGTCTAATGTGCTGGAAATATTTCTTAATATCAACAATCGGGTATCCTTTGGTACATTGTTATATTAGCATTGTTGATTTGAATTGATTCGAGGTAGGATTCACTAGCTATTTGAAGCGAGTCTTTAAAGAGGATGAGAGAACAAAATTATGGGTGTTTAAGTTGTGAATGTTCATTTCTTGTCTGTTAGTTTTCCTGTGCATGGTCTGTAAGAGTCATTAAGATTGCGGTGAGGAGTTTCAGCAGTCTGTATTAGGACATGCTTAACTTTTATTGTTACTATTGCAGGCTATTTTTAAAAATAAAAAACTAAAATGAAATGAAATTCGAGTTCAATTAGCAAATACCATTGTAATTCGTAACCTTAAGGGTGTGTTTGGATTGAAGGTTTAGGAGGGGAAGGGAGGGGATGATTTACTTTTCTTTTTTATGGATTGAGGGTTTAGGAGGGGAAAGGAGGGGAGGATTTACTTCTCTTTTTTAAATTATGGACTATATAACATGTTTTTCTAAAATACATTAAATGTGATTGAAGTAGTATATGATTGTTTATCAGGTTAATATGTTAACTTTTTAAAAAACATTTCAGTGTCCGTAATTTAAAAATGAAAACTAAACCCTCCCCTCCCTTCCCCTCCTAAACCCTCCATCCAAACACACTCTAAGTTAATCAAGTTAGCTCATGAAAAATTAAAACTTATGAGACGATTATAATAACAATGTTAAAACTTGTATAATAAACTCATACAACTCAGGTAATTGGCTCAATCAACAACTCAGTCAACTCAGATAATTTGCTCAATTAATAGCAAAATTGAAGCAACCATGAACTTCGTGGTGTTTTACATTTAGCAGTAATTGCAAATCCTACTGTAATCAAACTCATATATTGTGTACTTGTAAGTTTCCATGAAAATGTCTAAACTTCCAAGATTGGATTGGAACAACAAATGGCATTTGATTTAATGGTAAAGAGATGACTTGTAAAGGAAGAATGCAAAGGAGGAACACATTTCTATGAATTAGACTTATCTTTCACTTCACCCAGAGAACGAATAACAGACCCACCACTGCATGCACATTCTTAAAGTGATTAACCTTTGACTACCACATACAAAAATAGGTCCCCTGCACTTGTAGCATCAATTGCCTCCGCTTCTCCTATCGCCGGAATGTGTACAATCTGACAATTAAAATAAGCGTGTAAACCATTTAATCACTATAGACATGCTAGTACACTATGGACTCGAACTCTCTACAGTCATAAGAGCGTGCAATCAAAGTCAAGAAGTCTCGGTTGTTCGATGAAAATCAGACAACTTATGTTTTATCTTCATCATATTAGTTTTAATATACATCTCGAAATATGAGTTTTCGTCCAATTATTATACAATAACCAAGATTTGTGGATGTTGTGAATCCAATAAACACAGATCATCGATTCATGGTAGGGCTCATATTTGAGAACGTTCACTAGTATGATCAACAATCTAATCATATTAGGAAGCAAGATCTTCAAAACAAAGTCTTACGAGCTTACTTGTCAAAAAAAAAAAAAGTCCTACGAGCTTAAATCAAACCTATTATTAGGTCTAGTCAATCGAGGTTTCCGTCTTGAACAATGATACAAAGATTAGAAACTTCAAATTGTACCACTTGGCTAATGAATACCTACGGTACACCAAACTAATTATACACCTTACAAGAAAAATTGAATATCGAGTGTGATATACTATAATCTGTGATATTTCCACATTTCTGTTGTTTTATATGCACTGGTGCTAATTTTCATTGTCCATGATTCGAATATTTCAGAGTATTTAGCCAACATCAACTTCCCTGTTTTAAATTTTGTGCAACTGCATCTTATACTAATATAGGACCTAATGTTACTGCAGCCTATTGACAGTATTTGGCCAGAAAATCGATATTCACGCGTTAAAAAAAATGTATAAATGAAGGAGAAAAAACATTTTTACAAAAGTACAATTATTACGTGTTGGTCTATCAATCATTACCATAAATGCATAGTAGAAATGTTGAATTGAAAATTATGCAAGTAATATTAATTAGAGGGTAGAGTTGCAAAAAGTAATTAATGTTGCATCTAAAATTAAAAAGATCAATTATTTGGGACAAATTTTTTATTCAAATAGATCAATTATTTTGGGATGGAGTATATCATTTGATTACTAAATCCATTGTTTATGCATATTATTTGACACATTATATATTAAAATCAATCAACACAAAATATTCTTAAACAGACTATATTTATTTGTTTTTTTTGAACAAAGACTAGATTTATTTGTTGTGAATTGATTTGGGTCAGTTCCCACCTTTCACCTTATTATAAAGCAATCGATTCAAGTAACTAATGACCAAAATAATATCTGGAACATAAATATCATGATTAAACAAACATTCATGTGAAACTCACATGCATTGGATACATCAAAACTAAAGATCCACATACACGATCCTTCAGGGAATTTTCCTTTTCCAGAGCAGATAGCAACTACAAATATTGTGGAGCTATTGATCTGGGACATGTTTGTTATTATTGGGAAGAAAAAACAATCCCTCTTCCATGAATTTGAACAAAACAAGTATATTGCTTGATGTCATTTCAAGTTTTGAATTGAAAGCTGCTTTTCTTTAAAGATCTCATTGTGTGGAAACCTTTGTTTGTTTAGGTAGGACATTATCTGGAAGAATGAGCTCTGGAGGGATCTCACGAACAACGCCCAGCATTGAGTCATACTCCTCGTCTTTACGCGCAAACTTCTTTCGGAGCACCTTCTCAAACTCAATTTCATCAAAAGGCTTGGCATTTTCAGCTGCATGGACCTGTGCAAGGTTACTGTAATTGATGGCTGACTGGGAGATAAATGATATCTCATCAGCAGTGAGTTTCCTCAGGAACTTGGCAGGATTGCCTGCCCAAACCTGCAAATATAGTCAATTTTGTGGTTACACTTACAGATCATTGATGATATACATTACAAGTATAAACAGCATTCAAGAATAGCTGCGTAGTTTTTGTGCAACTACGAGTCAAATATGCAATCTATACAAAATTAGAAACAACATTAAGGAGGACTGACTTATCACTTAATGATAAATATTAATGTGCAAAGGTTGTCGTATTTGAAACAAGAGAAGTGCTTATTGTTACAAACCCCTCTTCCGCGAACCAGTTTACAAAGGCAGCAATGAAGGTGTAGTGGAATAATATAACAACAAACAACAATAGGTAATAATAAGTTACACAATACAGCATGCATGGTCTACTTTTGTTGTTTCACACACCCACAAATAACAATCACATAGCCTTTTCTTCACCAGAGGCAGTCACCAACATGGATCGATCAACACCATAACTTCATACCATGTACTCAATGATTAGATCTACAGTTTTAATAGTTTCCCTCTGCCTTTAGCTATAGGATATTTGTTAGGAAATAAGTAGTAAGAAAGAATAGGATGCTGAAATTTTATGGAATCTATGAGAGGAATCTCATCTTATTTCAGTTTGGATAATTGAAAACTTTGACCAGCTCGAGGAATTAAAGAATAGAATACAAACAAACCCACCTCTTCCTTAGCTTTCCCCAACATAATGGACTCCTTTATCTTCCCAGTTCTCACATGTTCTGTTAAGATGATAATAATCCCCATCGTTACTCCCTCAACCATCAACATTTGGCTATATTAATTTAAAATACAATCATACCCTATTCTTTATTGTTCCCACTCTCTCCGTCTCCTTTCTCGTGGACTTCTATTGTATACTTGGGTAACTGGTGGTCTAACATTTTCCTCCTTACCGGTGCTTCAACATATCTTTATACATATCCAGATCAAATAAGATTCAACCATATTTTCTACAGTGATAGCGACCTCAGATTTTTATCGAATTGGTGTATTTTTAAATTTAAGCCTGTTTTGTCTCACATACAATTTTGCAAAGATGGGTTCTTGACATCAAGCAATTTTCATTAAAACAAAAACCATTCCCACTTGATAAGGATAACATCTTCAGATCATAAAATAGTTCCAGTCTTGCAAACTGTCCATCCATGCTCTAAATTTTACATCTATGGCCAGTTATATGTTTTCGATGTAATTAACCATAGTATGATGATTTCTGGATATATTCTTACAAACATAGAAGTCTTTCACAAACAGATAATCCCATTGTATTCTTGCTCGACACTGTTCCCACTCTCCCTCTCATTGCTCATGCGCTTTTACCTCCTATTGTATACTTGGCCAACTGATGGCCCAACAATATCTCGTATTAGTGCTTCAACATGTCTTTTCCATTAAAACCAAAGTCACATAAGATGACATTCAGCCATCTTCTCTACAGTTAGAACTACTTCAATTCTCTCTCGAATGTTTATTATTCTAATCCTATTTTGTTTCACATACCATTTTACAAAGACAGTTTTTTGACATCAAGCCTTTTCGATGAAGAACACTAACTTATGCCCACATATTAAGGATAACATCTTAAGCCTTGCAATCTGTCCATGAAGCTCTAAATTTACATGAGTCTATAAAGGTTTTCAATCTAATTAACCATAATATGATCATTTCCAAATATACTTAGAAACTTCGAGACTTTTAGAAGGGTAAATTAAAACTAAAAATATATATTTTATTGAGTATGAATCTTATAAGGAAACGCACAAATATACATACGTGATATACTTACTATGGGACAAAGTCATCTCCTGTTTATATCTTTATTGTAGATTATGAATTTGATAAATCTAACCATTGATTTGTATCATACGATACAAGATAACCATGTATTCCAAAATTCAAATAAATCTATTTCAGTTTTTGTAAAATAAATCAAACATTCGTATGAAAGTAATGTTATAAAATATAATATATTATACATCCAAAATAAAGGTTTCTAAAAGTATAATTTGGGTTTTAAATCTTATGAAATTGAATACACTTGATCTACTAAATAAACTTCATTAAACAACTGAGTTTTGTTGAAATTATATTGAATAGATAAATTAAAGTAAATTGGGAATACTTTTTTATGGAGTATTTGGATTCACACACACAAATGCAAAATAAAATTTATAAATAAAAGAAGCCAAAATATAATACTAGAAAGAAAAATATCTAGTAGAATATTCCTAACTCATATTATATTGTATGGTTATAATTCCAACAAAATTATCCTAAAGCTATGTAAATAAATCAATAAAAACCAATTATATTTCACTCCTTTACCCAGATCTTTGATATTGTAAACATGTACACACACACACACATACCTCTCCGGATGGAATCCGTGAATTCTGTCTCACAAGGGCACCAGCAGCAACCATGGCATGTTTCTCAACAACAACACCATCCAGTAGTGTTGCACCCATACCAACAAAAGCCTCATCCTCAACAGTGCAACCATGTAAGACCGCACTATGACCTGCCCATTGCAAATTTTAACACCTGTTAAAGGAAAAACGTGATATCACCATGATCAATGCAAAAATATTACTCACAGACTCACCTACAGTAACATTATCCCCAATGATAGTAGGCAACACCTTCCCACTTAAATTTGACTTTGCAACGTGCACCAAGGAGTTATCCTGAATGTTCGTTCCACTTCCAACACTGATGTTGTTCACGTCACCTAAGCATAAAGTGAAGTTCGAACATGATTACGATTCATATCTACAAAATAGAGACTGTGACAAAAAAATCACAATTAAATTACATGAGACAATCAGAGAAAGAAACTTTGTATTGGACAGCTGTTGTTTTTGTTTTTTTTATGTTTTTGAAATCAGGGTGAACCCAGTGCTTAAAGAAAATGCCTTTAAAAAGTATTCCATGAATAGATCTCGTTAGTTACTTTACTAAAGCACCAAATGATAAACCAGTCAAAAGTTTAATGCCTGATTGGTCAAGTGAAAGATCTTACCTCTCATGACACATCCATACCAAATGGATGATCCTCTGCCAATGTGAACATCACCGATGACAGAGGCACTTGGGGCAATAAATGCATCTTTATCAACAACAGGAGCCTTATCAAGCACGTTCATCAAAGTTCGATGCCTAGACACTAAAAACAATAATAAAGAGGATTACTTGATATATTTTAATTTCTATGGCATAAATGAAAATCAAGTAAAGACAGTCCATTAAACCATTTTTTCCACAAGTTAAATGATAGAGTTATTAGCAAAAATAAATACTACTACAAATTATAAAGATTTCATAACATCCACAAATGAGAACAAGGAAACAGACTATAAACACGAAGAAGTCCTAGCAAGATAATGCAAGAACAACAATCAAGCCTTATCTCACTAAGTGGGGTCAGCTACATGGATCAAACGACACCATAATGCTCTATCATATACCATATTTCTATCCAATTCATTAATCTATAGATCTTTCTCAATAGTTTCTCTTATAGTTTTTATTGATCTTCCTCTACTTGTAGTCGTTTGACCGCTCTCCATCTGATCTACTGTTGATATGCAATTTCCATTCTAATTGCATCAATCAACACTATTTGAAAGTAAACTCAAAACATTGTCAACAAAGAAGGAACTATCTATATCATTCAAACATTCAACTCTTTAATTCTAAGAAGCAAAAATAACTACATTTTTCATCTTCTGTTTTCTTCCCAAGTTTCAACACCAACACAGCATTTTCCCTATTCTACCTAAAGTCCATATCAAGGCATGACTTTTTCATCTTCAAGAAGTTAATATTTGCAGCTTTAAAAGTTCATTGCATATTTTTCTACATCCAACCGGACCTACAGACTATTTATAAAAGAAATGTCCAAGATGTATATTGTTAGTCTGAGTTTTTAGAATTGCAATCATATTCATTATGTTCTATGATGTATTGAAGCATGTCTATATGCAATTTATCCTATGTTTTTGAAGAATAGCCATTTCATATCACAATTTTATCTTATACTCACATCGTATCTGTACATCATTACTCCACTCTCCAACCATAAATCTTCGTCAAACATGGTTCACCAATACCAGATGCTCAACAACAACAGCCAAGCTTTATCCCTCTAAATGAGGTTGGTGGCATGGCCCAAACAACGCCATTTTTCTACCATAAAGAGAATGGAAACTCAACATTACCCCCAAAAAAAAATGATATAACACTATACAAAATAGGGCCTCAGTAATTTTCCCTAGGAGTTTCAACTAGACCACAATCTTACATAAATCTTCCCTAGTATGTTGTTTCACATGTAATCCACCATATCAAAAGTGCTACAAAGATCATAAATTTTCTATTTTTCCCAGTGCCCATTATTCCTTTGAGCTTCCAATATATAAAACACAAGTACTAATTCATAAAAAAACTAAAATTTATAAAACCCACATTTAAAAATATGATTATTTCAAATAAAAACAGAACAGAGAATTGATCTAAGACATAGAAAAGGGGTAATTACGGAAAGAGAAAATGGATCTAAGAAGAGAAAAATGACTAACGCTGTTCTTGAAAGTAGTAGTTTCCTTGGAGGCGAGAACCGAGACGATCAATGGCTTGTCCAGTTTCTCGAATCCAAAATCCAACGCTGTATATTGCTCTTCCCAGGGTTCCCATTTTCGATGGAGAATTCGAATTTGGATTTCGTTAAGCTATTTGCAAGAATTTCTGTGTGGCTTGATGGAATGGAATAGGAGAATGAAAATGGTGGTGAGTGGAAGAAGGTAACACTGTAAGCTTCTGTGTTGCTTGTAGTAGCCTAGTATTTTCCGCTTATTCGGGAGGTCAATTTCGGGATTTGCTATTTAATGAAGTTTGATTGAATTTAAATTAATGATCGAGATTAATTAATATCTGTAGAACTAAATCTATAATTTTAGAAAGAGTGTGTTAGAGATTAGAGTCTATTTGGATTGATTTATTTTTTGAACTTAAGAAAAATAACTTATGGAGATAAATAAGTTTTTAGGTTAATCCGTAAGTTATATGAAAATTTGTGACGTAGTTTGGATTGGTTTTGAGAAAAAATATTATTTAATATAAAATAAAAATCATATCTATACGAGTTTAGTTCAGTTGGTAGGGATGTTGCATTTTATATGCAAGGGTTGAGGTTTGAACCTCAGACACTTCACTTCTCCACAATTAAATTGTGTGAGCTCTAATCACTAGGTTACTTGACCAAAAAACACTTGCTCGACAACATAAAGGCTTAGTCTTTGGCTGATTCAGTTTTATTTTTGTTTGGTGTACCATAATTGTTTCTAATGTAACTTTACTTTTCTCCAACACTTCTTGTACAGGTTAATTAGAGAAGATTGTTCAATATAATTCTATTTACCTTCTTAAACAAAAAAAACCACATGTGATTTGATTCGGTTCGGATAAATATTTAAACAAAAATTTGAATCGATCCAATCCAAATATATGTCGTTTAATTTGCATTGATTTTTAAATATCCAAAATGCAAACCTTTTTTTGAAGAATATAAACTTTTGATTGATATTAATACTACACAAACACGGTAAAATAACATGTTTGGGGCAATGTATATCAAAAAAATTAAAATTACAATATGAAAATTATTGAGTATTTTTTTAAACATATAAAGTAGTAATAATATAGATTAACTTAATGCAATATATAATATTAAAAATCAACATAATAATGCAACATATAATATTAACAAAAGAATAAATAAGTATTAGTATTTATTTTTGTTGTTCAGTTTAGTTTGATTTTAAAAAAGTGATATGAAACCTAATCTAACGGTTTTTTCAAAACAACATTCAAACGCGTTCAAAAATATTTAATTTTTTGTAGTTTTCGATTTTGTTTTAGATCGGCTTACAGTTTTATAATCGATGAAAATTGTATTTTATAAGTTGTTTTTCATAAACTATTTTTGATAAGCTTATTTTTTCTTTTACCTCAAAAAAAATTAACTTTAAATATATGCCAAATTCTTGTAAAAAAAACCTCCTCGTTCAGTGTCTCTGAAACAAAACATCTCCGAATCACTCTGTCGAGCGAAACGCCATCAATCAATGTCGTACCGTTCTCTGTTTCTCTCTCTCATCAAACGAAGGTAACACAATTTTCAAGTTCTCAACTTTCTCCAATTTTCTCAACACCCAATCAGATTCAAATTATTGGGTATTTACAAATTCTTCCATTTTGCAGAAACACCGCTTCAATCAGCAATAATTATCATCACAATCATCGTTCAGCAAGATTTTTCTCTTCAGATACTGTGACCAGTGATTATGTGGAAGAGACTCCGAACTCTTCGGAGGGTGATGATGATCTAAGGAGTAGAATCTTGAGGTTGAGACTCCCCAAAAGAAGTGCAACTAATGTTCTTCAAAAATGGGTTCTTCAAGGAAATTCTATTCCTGTTTCTGAGCTTCGTGATATTTCTAAAGAGCTTAGGAGTTCTCAGCGTTATAAACACGCTTTGGAGGTTTTTTCTCTTGTCTTTTCTCCGTTTCTATTGGATCGACTTATTTGAGCTTATCTACTGATATAAGTATTTGTTAGAATGTTTGAGAGAGCTTGTAGAAAAAACTTATGAAATGTCCATTACTCATTAGCTTATTTCAGTTAGCTCTCTAGGATAGCATATAATTTATATGAAAATAGTTAGACTTAGATTAGACTTTATTTGATCTTCTGTTATAGAAATAGTTTATATATAAGCATTTATATATCTTAAGCGATTATGCTCGTTTGGATAAACAGCTTATAGCATAAACACTGATCATATATAAGCTCTATTGCACCGACACATCTAATCGAAGGCGTGTCTAGTGTCTGACATCGACACGAAACCGACATATTTGATAACTGATTGAATTATGTCATTTTCTTAAATAGTATCGTTGTCGACATGTCAGCGTTCGTGTCTACCTGTGTCTGTGCTTCATAGTATAAGTGCTGATTATAAGCTATTTCCATAACAAAAGATAAAATAAAGTCAATTTGTTTTCATCTAAGCTATAAGTTGTTTTTGTATCCTAGAGAGCATATGAAACCAAGCTGAAAACGGCTTAGGAACATGTCACAAGCTGTTTTCATAAGTTCCCACAGACAGTCTCACAAAACTTATGCCAGGAGATAAGCTCAAATAAGTCAATACATGCATGTTCATATTCTATTAGAGCTCAATTAAGCTGTTTATTCAAACATGATCTTTTCATTAGATATTAGTTTTAACGAGTTCTGAAGTTTATTTTTGGGTGTTATAGTTCTCTGATTGTGAATTAGGGATAATTTCCGGAAATGGTTAAGATAAAGTAAAAAAAGAATCTCTTTAGAAGACATGAAGAAGTAGCAGATCATATAAGGTTTTGAATCTTTGTTGCTTTTAAGATGATGTTCTTATCCTTGTATTAACAAATCAAGACAATTACTGACACAGACACTGAAACGTTGACACCAAATATTATTTGAGAAAATGACATAATTGAATGTAACGTCATGAGTCGTTGTCGTGTCGGTGTTGGACACTGCAACAAAGATTAATAGTTCTATAAGGTTCACAAATTAATAGTTTACTAAGTTTTGTAATACTTGTAATTGTTGGAATGAAAGGTCATCTGGTGTTGTTCAGTGCTAACTAAGGGTCTATGTTAAATATGAGCGCATTTTAGGCCATTGCAGAGCCAAAGAAGTTCCCAGAAGTGAATATTATTTTGAATTAATATTGTTCGGCTATTTCTGAGTGTTATTCTGATTCATTGTGGTTTCATGTATTAGTTTTGCTCTATAAAACGGCTTCACAATTTTTTACTGTTGATGATTTCAGATATCAGAATGGATGGTTAGTCATGAAGAATATGAGTTATCAGACTCTGATTATGCAGACCGCATAGATTTGATGAACAAGGTTTTTGGCATTGATGCTGCAGAGCGCTACTTTGAAGCTTTGCCACCTGCTGCAAAGACATGCGAGACTTACACAGCCCTCCTCCATTCTTATGCAGGAGCAAAAATGACCGACAAGGCCGAGGAACTATATGAAAGGATAAAAGATTCAAACCTCCCCTTTGATGCCGTTACGTACAATGAAATGATGACTCTTTACATGTCAGTTGGGCAGGTCGAAAAGATCCCATCGGTTGTTGAAGACCTCAAACAACAAAAGGTTGTCCCTGATATCTTTACTTTTAATCTATGGATAAGTTCATGTGCTGCTTCTCTTAATATTGATGAAGTTAGAAGGATTCTTGAAGAAATGCGTAACAGTGCTGGTTCCGATGAAAGTTGGATTAGATATTTGAACCTGGCCAATGTATATTTCACTGCAGGCCATCTTGATAGTGCAAGTTCCAACTCACTCGTGGAGACTGAGAAAGGGATCACGCAAAGTCAGTGGATAACATATGACTTACTGGTCATTCTTTATGCTGGGTTGGGAAATAAAGATAAACTTGATCAAATATGGAATTCATTGAGAATGACTAAACAGAAAATGATTAGCAGGAATTATATCTGCATTATTTCCGCATATCTGATTCTTGATCATGCAAAAGAAGCAGGTGAAGTTATTGATCAATGGAAACAATCGACTACCACAAATTTTGATGTGCTTGATTGTAAAAGGATTATGGATGCTTTTACGGAAATTGGATTGGATGAAGTAGCCAACAACTTGAATATGATTCTCATTGAGAAGAACCTCAATCCGCAAAATAACTAACACCAAGAGTTGTTTGCGCATAAATTTGATATAGAGTATACAGATTTGAGGTCAACATTGCAACATTCAGCAGGAAATTATGTATATTTCATTTTCAATTTGATAATACACCCCGAATGAGTAACCTGCAATGTAAGATGCTATTGCTTTTTTGGATGTGCTCTTCATTGCTTATAACTTTGTTTAATGTTTCACTTGGCTAGCATCTTTGCCTATTGCCCTTTATGCATAACTTCTGCTTCAATTTAAGAACTATAGCATTCCTAAGTCACCAAAAGCGTCATCTTTTACTTTTGCAGTATTTCTGCTTGGTAGTAACTGAGACAACTTCTGCTTCCATGGCTTTAAAGTTTAGGTTACTTGACTGTGGTGTTTTGCGCTTCTATTCATCTGTTGAAATTTGTGTCTTTTTGGTTTGCTTCACTATCTTCTTTCTTCGCACAGTTCAAAATTGGTCTTGAATCTTTTAATAGTCAAATGTTAGTAAGATTGTAACCTCCTCTAAGGTACATCGAAATGACACTCACAACCCCTCTATTTTAAAACTTGACATTGGCCTCCGCTGACTTTGACACGGTTAACCCACCATTAAACTAAAGAACAAAAACTTTGAATATTGTGATATTTTCCTCATAAAGAATTGTTTAACAATAAAATGGAGTGAAAATGTAAGCAATGGGGAAGTGGTAAGGCGAAGTAGATAAGGGAAGAGGAGGTGTCTTGTTTTAATATACTATACTATGCAGTTTCCAGATCATGTCACGATGAATACCGTTGACTTCGGAGATTGGGTGGAAGAGAGGAAACCATTATCACATAATGGTTTAGAACCGGTTCTCTTATTCTTCTTCTTCGACAACTCTTTTATTTTTCCTCTTTCGATCCCTCATCCTCTTCTCAGATCAATTTAAATCAGTTTACAAGTTCATCTCTATTTACAAAAAACACAAACCACAATCTCACTTCCTGCGACGACAACGCTGGCAACAAATATTCAGTCACGGAGTAAAATTTTGCGATTTTTTTATGGCCTAAACCCTTAAATTTCCTCTCTTAAGGCTTAGATATGCAAATCTCAATTTGTTAATAGCGAAGTATTATGGTATTGAGTTCCTATTGATAATATAAACAAAATATTCTACATGTAGTTGACAAGGAACCGTTAATTGTAACGATGTAAAAGCTCTATCAAAGTCTTCAACAAGCAAAAAAGAAAACTATTAAATTGCTTCATTACATTACACTCTTCAAACAAATTAACCAAGAAACACACGTTGATTTGCATACATCAAACTTCATAAATAGCAACATGAGTGAGTGAGACTCCAAAAACGAACACCGCTATTGGTTCAACACTAGTCATACTACGTGCTTAGTTAGATTTATATGATCAAGCACTGATTTCATCTCCAGGGTTCAATTTTGACGATTCCAAGCTGGCAACATGAAACTGTGCTGCATACTTGTTGGATGCAGCTTCCATTACTGGTGGCTCATTCAGAAATGCCCAGTTACTCTTAGTCCACCTGCACTCAAATTAAATTAATATATGATCCTTAAACATATATAGGGGTATTTTTTTTGAGCAAAAATAGCAATGAAAGTGTAAACATATTAAACTAACCAATTATTATATAACTATAATAATTAGAAGAGTAGATTAATTTACCAGCCATTTTTGTTGATAAGTTGCTCCAAATTTGTGTCAAGTACGTTCATATTAAAGGGGTCCCTTATGTGGGCCACGGGCATGGTCATTGACTTCTGAAGCTGCTTTTCAGGATCATTGTATTTGCTTGCCAGTTCAGGCTACATCATCATAAAAATGAATGAAAATTGCTTTTCTAAGGTAGGAAACTTCTTATTGACATAAGTAAATTATGTTTTTACCTCAGCGGTAGTTAACAACTGTTAGTCTAAGTGCCGACAGTTAACTGCAACTGACTCCTCCAGAGGCAATTAACTGCCGTTCGTTTTGCTGCTTTTTATTGTGATTTAACGCGTTTCGGTCGAAAAATCAAAATAAATCGAAACTTATTCAGAATTCTACGAAACTTTACAGACACCTCTATTAAAATACATATAGATGATGTGAAAAGTTTCGTAACATTCCGAATAAGTCTCAATTTTTTTTATTTTTTTGACTGAAACGCGCAAAATCGCAATTGAAAAAATAAAAAAAAATCGCCACTTATTCGGAATGTTACGAAACTTTGCACATCATCTATATGTATTTTTATAGAGGTGTCTATAAAGTTTCGTAGCATTTCGTCTAAGTCTCGATTTATTTCGATTTTTTGACCGAACCATGCAAAATCGCAAATTTTTTCAAGTGCGAGTCCGAAAAAGTGTCTTAGAGGTTGAACTTTTTCACGCTTTTTTGCACTCATGTTTAGAACAAAAAAATAACATCTCCCACAAAAAATTTGAATTTTTCGATAAGGGACGGAATAAATATAAATTTTTAACGCACCTAAAATTTAAGACACGAAAACTTCAAAACGTCGACCTAGAAATTGAATTTTGATATGGTTTTTTGCAGACAGCTCTAATATATATATATATAGGGTCTGTTAAGTTTCGTAGGATTCCGAATAAGTTTCGATTTATTTTGATTTTTCGACCAAAATGCGTAAAATCACAATAAAAAACAGCAAAGCCAGAGGCAGTTAACTGCCTCTGGAGGAACCAGCGGTAGTTAACTGTCGCCGCTTAGGCTAACGGTTGTTAACTACCGCTGGGGTAAAAACGTCATTTACTTGTATCAATAGAAAGTTTCCTATGTCAGAAAAGTAATTTTCAAAATTAATTTTAAACTTGGGTCGTCTTTTATAGTTAAAATTAGTGAAAAAAAAAAATGAAACTTATCTGTTACTCCATCATTCAATAAAAACAATAAAATTGGAAATTATTGAGTTAAATATATTTTTCATCTCTATAGTTATATTGAATTTGGTGTTCAGTATTGTATTCATCTCTTCATCACTAGAAATTACAAAGTCATATGTATTTTCTAGTCACACAGTTCTCTAATTTGCAAGAAGGACTAAAAGGTTGATATAGAAATTAATAGAGATTGGGTCTAGTAAAAGAAGTTGGAATTTCACAATTTGTCGAACTAATAATTACTATTTGTCGTGTCTCTAATAATATTATCTTTAGTGTGGAAGAATATGTTAAAAAAGAAGAAAAAAAAATTGATACGAAGACTAAAAATAAAAATAAGAAAAATATAGAGATTAAAAAATTGATAGATCATAATCACAATCTAAATTGTTGTGCTCTTAGTCTTCTTATATTTTATTGGTGGGGTGTGCTACTATTTCCTTTTTTTTGTTGGTCTTATCCCTAGTTGATATTTTCAAGTCTAAAAAGATCTAATTCGTTTCGATAATTTAGTAGTGACCATTACTCAAACACACAAGAAAAATGGTAGAAAAAGAAGAAGAAAGCTAGAAAGAGGCATGCATGACTAATATTCTTGTGTGGTTAAAATAATAGTGTAAAAAAAGATTGTTCAATGATATTAAAGATTGTATTATTTCACTTAAAATAACAGTTTGAGTAGTTATAATTGAGTTAGTTTTATTAGCTCAAGTGGATTTGAACCCTAATAATTGTTAATGGGAACAAAATGAATTGTCAACTTCCTTTAACATTTCATTTTTATAGATATCTTTCATATGTATTCTTTTTTTTGAAAAAATTTGGTGCGGTGATAGCCGCACCAAGCTATGTGTTGAATCCGTGCATGTTAGAAGGTGGCAAGTAGAGGTTTGAACATCAAACCTGATTAGTCTTTGACAAATTGGAAATTGCTGTAAGGTGTTCTTCCTCTATCTTCTTCTTTGATTTCCAAAAGGCATCAATTTCATCTTTTGTAAGTGACTGATTTCTTTTAAGTGTGGCTGAAACAGTGGAAAAAGTTCTAATATAATTAATTGCTCCACAACGTAAAATGCTTAAGCACAAAGCATGTATATAATATAAGTATCGTTATTAATCATGGTACCTGATTTAGGATCAATCGAAGAAGAGCCCCATCCTGCCATAAGAGAACCCATTATGTTGCTTAAATTTTTCTGTATAGAATCAAATTAACTATCGAAACCACAATGCAATCTAGATGGATAGATCACAACTACGACCCAATTTGTAGTGCACTTAGTCTTATTATATTTTATATAGTGTTGGTGGGGTGTGCTACTATTTTCTTTTTTTTGGTCTTATCCCTTGTTGATTTTTTCATGCGTAATGAATGTAATATGTCCCACTTTAAATAATAACATTGATCCTCTTACTTAATATGAAAGAACTTTTTTTTATAGGGAATATGAAGTATAAGTATATACCTTCTCGATACTATTATAAACAAAAATCAACATTTAAATTTATTAAATAAACGACGTATAATAGTGACCAAATGATGCATGTCATAATTAATCGAATATTCTAAGCAAGTTCATGGTTCATGTAGGCCACAGACATAGAAAACAATGTGCCGAAGTTTTCTTCTCGCAAAATATTTCATGTATTCAATGTGTTCATTTCTTAGTATGATGCATTATAACTAAAATATGTGGAAAAAAAATTATAATAACATTGGATCCAAGGAGATCCAAAGAGTTAAAGTCGTTAAAATTTCATTTCATTAGTATGTTTGATTACAAATTGAATCGTCTCTATCCTTAGGAGACCCTTAAAGAATCTTATCTTCAAGAAAATATCTCTACCAAATGTAACTTTTGTCATATCACTACAAACAATGACTTTTTTTTGTTTGTTGCTATTATGCAACGTCGTATGTCCCTAATTAATAATAAATTAATACATTGCTAAAGTAGTAAAATTATGGCTACTAATTATGCTGTGTGCCACCATTAGAACATCGTACTCGTTCTCGTTCTCCGTATTTGAGTTTCTATTGCAGCGACAAAAGAAAGGAGCTTGAAAAAGAAAATTGGAATTGAGAGGATCATTGTAAATTCTAAAAATATCTTTATTTTAGAAAGAAGAAAAAAAATCACTATTATAAACAAAATTTAACATTTTAGGTTCATTCAATAAATAATGTACGTTGTTTATATTAAAAATCATATACATCATTTATGGAATAAATATAAAATGTCAATCTTTATTTATAATAGTGATCATACGATAGTTACCTTTCGTTTTCATCGATGTTTTTAAAAGACATAAAAAATATACATAGAAGCATGGGATTCAAACTAGTAAAAAGATACTCCATATTTAAGTACTTGAAGAAAATTGTAGAGAATTTGAATCTTTAATTGCTAGTAAAACTTGCAATGCATGTGTAACTCATTACATAATGGTGTTGGAGCCCCACCTATCCCGTTTCTTGGCTGATTGAACCCTCTTGAGAACTACTTTCAAACTTAGAAGGTAAATTTTTAGAATACTCTAGATGTTTAGGTGTTGATGGTATTTTTCGCAACCATAAAAAAGATTAAATAGTTAGTTTTTTTCACTATAAAGTTGGAGATGATGTGTTGTTGGCTTACTTGTTTGTTATCTAGACAATTTTTGATTGTTGTCGCAACAAGGGCTATATATCAATATTAAATCTTGATTGTAGGAACTTTATGATTTTATCACAAACACTAAAATCTAATGTTAATTATATTTAAATACTCAAAGACTTCATTTTTAAAGTTCCCACAATGGCATAACCTTGCTATTGGTCATTTTGAAATTAGGTTGATAAACAATATAAAGGGCTTGCTTTTGTTCCAAAAAAAAAAAAACATAAAGGGATTGCTTATCCGCATGACTTGATAAATCCATTATTTGAATTAAGATGATTAATAATTTATGTTCGCAAAAAATATTATTAAAGTTGTCACAAATATATGCAGTAATATAAATGCATTTTTATATTTGAAGATGGACTATAATTTTTATTTTTTTTACTGACTATAATTATCTTTCAATGCAAGAATAATAATTTATTGTCTCCATGAGTTTAACTCACTTGGTAAGGGGATAATACATGTATATGCAGGGGTCGGGGTTCGAACCTCAGACACCTCACCTATTCACTTTAAGGTAAATTTCTCTAGGCTACTTAAAAAAACAAAATTATTACTTTTATGAAGGAAAGAAAAAACTCGCATGATGAGAAAGGAAAATAAGATGAATATTGGTAATCATTCACTTATAACATGGCAGTGGGTTATAGTTGTGCATACAATCATACTTACGAGATGATCAATGAAATTCAACACACTTACTTATATGCCATATCTTTCACTAGATTGGCACAAGATACTTCATTGTTCCAACATGCAATATCCTTTTTAAGGATTTGAAAACTTGCTTATTGCTTTTCATTGAAAAATAAGGTGCTTGACACATAGACCCCTTCCCTCTCTCAGACTCATTCTCTTCCATCTTCCCATTCTCTTTTTATTTTTATTTTTCTAAAATAAAATCTCTTTTATCTCCTCTCTCTATCTCTCTCAAAACTAACTACCAATGCATTTATTTCCTTTAATTTTTTAGTTTGATCCTCTACCACAAGCACCCCTCTCCAAAAAAAAAAAAGTTAGTGAAATGAGAGGGAGAAGATGGAAAAGTTAGGAGGTGGTTTTGTCATTATGTCATCATTTTTTGTGGGTATAAGGGATCTTCAATCCCTCCAAAAAAAAATTCTTAAAACAGTTTTTTAAAATTTATTTGGAATGACTTTTTCTCAATAAAATTGGTATTTTATTTTTTTAATAACTCTTAATTGGGAAAATAATTTGTTTTAAGGAAAATTTTTTTCTAAACAAAACTTACAAGATTTATGCATACAATGATCGAATAAATTGACGAGGACAGGAAAATGCAATTGAATTGTTTAAATACGGTGTGATTCTTGTCTGATCAAGTATCGTACATTAGTTTATAGTTGACTAAAACTTAGTATCATCTTCATCCCTCCTCTTTTTTTTCTTCATCTTCATAAACTTTATCATCTTAATCAAACAAATCCACGAAAAAATTAAAAAATAATCACTCAACTCAATGTTCATTCATCTCTAATCTAAAAATTCATAAATTCATCAACCCAACAAAAAAACACCAAATCTCATTGTTACACCATCGCCAACAATTATAATTCCTCCCTAGTGTTACCTCTTACGTTAACTTCATCCAAACTTTTATTTAATTAAAATCTCCATAGCAATACTTCATCTTCCACAGGTCGTCGTTAGCCGTCGCCCTTCTTCCTCCATGGGCCGCCCAACACCGCCACATCCCTTTTCCTCTCACCCGCATCACTCTCCCTCCTCCTCCTCCCATCACTGCTGTGAAACATTAGCTTACAAACCCATATCATTCTTCTTCCTCTTGTTCATCCTTCTTCTTCATATCACTCTTTTTCTTTCCATATCTAAATTCATTATCGAAGCATAAAAGATTAAGATGAATCCCACGAAGTAAACTCATAAACTCATCTTCACATACATAAATAAAAGCAAACAAAAAAACACTACAACAATAAGGTGGTATTGGCCTTCACGGTTGCGGGAAGGTTCCATGTATTTGCTACAATAACTTTGCTTTTCCTCGACTTTCCTCATTCTCTTAAAAGCCCGATATGAAAGAGATATTATAAAATGAGTTTTTCAAAACCTAATCTCCAACAACAATTTGATCGAATTGGATCTAGATGTGGTTCCGAGGAAGATGAATGTTGTGTAAGGGGTAGTAATTACAAACTTGGGAAATAATGAAGTGGGGGATGAAGATGATGAATTTGATAATCGAGCCCAACAACAGGAAACACTACGTCAAATAGAAATAAATATTTGTTTTAATTTCATAAACATATTTCTGATTTTTTTCAAATGTTTTTTAATTAGTTAAAATTAAATAATGGCTACGCCACATGTACTTGTTTACATAGTCAGTATCCGTCATAAACAAAAAGGTGCTAAGTTACCAAGAAAGTGGGTAAAACTTGTCGTACTAAAACTCAAACTTGTCGTATCTGCAGTAACGAAATGTGTAACGCCCTACTTTTAATATTTAATATTTTATTAATTTATTGTATTTATAATATATATGTTATTTTGTGTAGAAATATTATGTTATTTGTTATAGAAATATATTTGTTACGTGGTGTAAAGATATATTTGTTATAGAAATAGGTTTGTTATGTAGAGATATATTTGTTATAGAAATATGTTTGTTATGTAGAGATATATTTGTTATAGAAATATATTTGATATTTGGTTTGAAAATATATTTGTTATTTTATGTAGAAATATATATGTTATTTTGTGTGGATGTATATGTGTTATCTAGTATAGAAATATATTTGTTATTTGGTGTATTATTATTATTATTAAGATATTAGGGAAGAGAGTAGTTTTTGGTGATAAGAGTAAATAAGATAGAGGAGAAGAAATATATAAATAGGAGAAACTAGGTTAGAATAGTTTTAAGGTAAAAACAGTTTTTGTGAGAAAAGTAGCCACCAAAAAGAAGAGAGAAAGCAATTTCCCGTTTTTCTGAAATCTGCCTCAGTAAAACAGCGATTTCTCACTCGTTAACCGTTGGATCGTGACGATTTTTGGACACAAGGTTCACAACAGCTGGGTCTACCTTTTCACCGTTCGGATCGTCGAAACAAGGTCGGAATTAAGAGAAAACTGTCGCGCACTGAAGCAGTATATTTGGGTGTTTTCATCACTTTTGTTCTCTTTCGTAAGCTTTGTTCATCTGAATTAAGGTAAGGGTGAGACTAACTCTCATTAAAATTAAGTGTATGATCTCTGAAATTACATCTAACATGTTAGGGATTAGTTTTGAGAGTTTTTGAGAATTAGGGTTATGAGAGAATTTAATGGTTTAATGATGTTTAACGGTTTAAGTGATGCAAAATTGATGCACATACCTTAGATAATTCATAAGATGATAATCAGAATTAGTTTTAAGGTTAGAACCATGAGATTAGGCTGTTCCAGATTTTCTAAGTTGTTTACTTGTGCTGTTTTGAATTGTTTTGCTTATGATTTGAGTTTTGATATGAATATGTGATTTGCTGGTAATTGAATTATCATTTCAGTACTTGTAATTTGATATGCAATTCTTTTTTTAATTGATTGTGCATGAGTTATATGATGAAGTTGTTTATGATTAATGAATCTTTTATGGTTGATTTAATATTGAATTATGAAGTTGTTGTTGTGGTATTGAGATGGTGTCGTTGTATTTGAGTCGTGTCGTTGCATTGAGTCGTGTTATTGCATAGCATAGTCAGCGATGGGGGCTTGATGCCTGACAGGTCCTTTTACGACCTCAGCGATGGGGGCTTGATGCCTGACAGGTCCTTTTACGACCTTAGCGATGGGGGCTTGATGCCTGACAGGTCCTATTTGACCTTTAGCGATGGGGGCTTATGCCCTGGATGGTACCACATGCATATAAGATGTTAAGATGTCAAGATGTTAAGAAGTTGCATAGTCGTGTCGAGTTGTCTAAGGTGTCTAAGATGTTGAGTTGTTGAAGAAGAGTCTTGATGAAATAATTGTGAATGCATTTGTTGTTTAACATGATGAACTTGATGATGCAATGATGTTTTCTATATGATGAATTTTGATGATGTTTCTATACATGATTATGATGAGTTGTTTGAGATTATATCTGTTGATGAATATGATGAACTATGATGAGTTGCTTTATGATTGTACTTGTTGAAGATTATGTGATTAGTTGATGTTTTAAGTTGTTGGTTGTAAATTGATGAATTATATGCTTAAGTTTAATGTTTGTGAAATCTCACCCCTTCTGTTGGAATTGTCGCCTTGTGGGCAAGTGCAGATTTCCAAGACTAGCTGTTGATGTGAGTGGACTCCTCACGTGTCTAGGTGCTCTGATACGTAACGGGATGGAGAACTTTGCTTATGTTTTCTATTCTTTACGTATTTAACTATGAGATTTTATGAACATGATATTTAAGAATTTGTTGAGATTTTACGTTGAGGCCTTCGTGCCAAAGTTGTTTTTAAGATTTTTGAAATAAATTCCGCTGCGAAGTGATTTAAGATTTGATTGAAATATTTTGAAGGATAAATTATTATTTATTCCATTGTGATTTTTAAGAAATGTAGCATTCCGTTTAAATTGTGAAACTCTGATTATTATTTTGAGAAATTTTTATGCTGGGAAAACGGGGTGTTACAAAATGTACATTTTAACCTTTACATTTTTTTTTTATGAAATGCAATGACCGACTTAGAATCTTTCTTAAAAAAAAATTATTCGAGGCTTAGAAGAAAGGTTTATTATGGCTATGAATTACCGTGACATTGATTTTCTTGTCATGGAAAGATAGTGTTTCATGTTAAATGGAAGATGTTCTAAAAAAAGACATTGGAGTATGATGTGTTGTTAGTTAGAATTGGCTAAGACCATCTATAATGGACTTATTGAAAGCAACATTCAACATATTGAACCATTGCAAGAGGTTGTTGAAAGAAAGTGGAAAGCTAGTGTGGATGAAAGAGGTGTTGAAGCAATTAAACATGTTGAATGTTGTCCCAGTCAGGCCACGTGGCATGTTTTGGTTGGAAGAAGCAGGCGCGTGAAGTGAACTTATAGACAAGGGCGCGTGAGGAACAGAAGGTTGCGGAGAGAGAAAGATAATTGGATAAAGCTGGGACATGTGGCAGGATCTTATTGGTTGTCTGGATTTTTCTCTTCTTAATTATTTTAACTCAATTATTTTATTGCAAATATTATTATTTTTTAAAATTTTTTTTATCAAAATTTATGATTTTTTTGTTGTCTATAAATAGAGACTTGGTTCATTTGATTTGGACACAGAAAAAAATCAAGTTTTTCATTATCTTAATCTTATTATTATTTGTCTATTATCTTTTTCTTTTGAAGTTTTAAACTTTTTTTAGTGAAATAGATCACAATAAAAATAAATTATTTAAATAAACTTTGTTTTAAAAAAAACAAAAAAAAAACAAATTGTTAAGTGTTTATTATATTAATTTAATTATAATCGATAATTATAATTTTATGTAATTATAAAAACAAAAATATAAAATTAAATAAGAATATGAAATAAAAAGTGGTGGGGTAGAGTGTTGAATGAAAAACTATTAGAAATGGTAAAAGTTGAACGAGTGTTGAATAAGAGCGAGAAAATGATATGAAGTGTTGGAAAGAAAAAAATGAATGTTTAAACCATTGTAAATGGTCTAGTAAAATAAGTACTTGTTTGGTTGTGTGGTGGGGAGCCCTAAACGTGAGTTTAGACATCTTAAAGTAAGTTTTCTAAAAAATTGGTATTTGGATAGATATTTTTAAAATTGAGTTTGGGATCTAAAAGCAATTCCAATCAAAGCTAGTATTGGTAGCTTTTGAGAATCATCGTGGGAATTGATTACAATTTATTTATTATGTTATGAGTGGATGCTGTTTTTTTTACATATTTATCCTTTTTTTTTATACCTTTTCACTCAAATTATTTAGGAGCTGCAATAGTTTTTGGCGTTGCACTAAAACAACAAATTACTAATTAGAAAAATTGCTGATACTTTGTAAAAAAAAAAATATTTACTGATATATTTTGTACGATTAAACTCCAGTTTATTTTGACGTTGTACATGATGAAAGTCTGCCTATTTATATAATGGGTTTCTAAATAAGCTCAAATAAACCAATCAATCCATCTACCTTTTTGACTAATACAATTATTTATTGATTTAATTTGTGTGCAGCAAAAGGAGTTGATCAGTTTGAAGCGTGAAGCTAAACTCAAGGGTGGATTTTATGTTGACCCTGAAGCTAAGCTCTTGTTCATTATCAGGATCAGAGGGTAATTTTTTCTACATTTCTTTTTTATATAATGAGTTTCTAAATAATTTAAATTCACGTTTTTCATGGACGTTTTTATCGTATCAACCCATAATATAATATTTAAATAATTTATGAATAATTTTGTCAAAACAATTTTATAAATAACTATTTTTTTTACAATTATTAAATTCAATGTTACAAATTAAATTTGAATAGTTATATAAAATTGAAATGAAATCTAATTATAAATACTTATAATTATAATGAAATCCATTTTGGTAATTATACATTAAAAATCAATTTTGATTCAAATCATCCAAACAACATACATTGGTAGAAATCACTTTCATATTAATGTATCCAAACATAAATTAATTTCACTTGACTCACTTGTGATCCGAATCAATTCATTCAAAACCAATTATATCAAAATCAATTTTTTTCACCGCAGAACCAAAGTAATCTTGACTCATTAAACTACAAAGATTTTCATTTATCAAGACATTTTGATTTCATCTCTCCTACTTTTTTTTTTTTTTTAAGGAAATTTCATCTCTCCTACTATTAACATGTAATTAAAAATCAAGGGATATAAATTAAATAAAATTGCAATGTAAATTGATTTATTAGTAATATAGTAAACCCCTGTGCTTTTCGTTCAAACTCATTATCACGGTGGTAGCAATCATTTTAGATAGATCAATTAATTAAACTATTACTTTGAATAATTTTCAGAATTCATATTTTACCGACAAAACAATACAATTCTCTTGAATTTATACTTGATTCTAAGATATTTCTATATGTTTGAGGAAGTATTCGGCTCAAAAGCCAATTAAATAATGTGTTAAGATAGGTATTGATCATCCTTAAAAAAAGATAGTTATTAATCAATTAAAAAACATTTCAATAGAATCATATTTCACAATTTTTACAATAATATTAATGAAATTTACATTTACATGTTGTGGAATTTAGGGAAAATCCCTTGTAAATTCAAATCCATTGTTAAGTTCTATTCATGAACTTAAGAATATTTTCTCTTTTATCTTTTTTAGCGTTAACCCTCTGATTTATAGGAGAATAATTTTATTTTTCCTAGCGTTAATCTTCTGGTTTACAAGGGAAATAAGCCATAGTAATCCGGAGTTCGACAGTGACGTAAGGATAACCTAACTACTAACTATTCCACTCAGGTTTTGAACTCAAGAAAATTTGAAATATCCGTCCTTAGTGAAGCTCATTAATTATTTAAACTCAATTGGATGGTTTGGTAATTTTTTATTTCAAATATCTAAAATGTAAAGGTAATGGGTTATTTAATCAATGTAACTTAAAATTTCCCTTTTAACATCAATAAACACTCAAACAAACCACTATAACATCTGCAAGTACAGTGGTTATATAAATAAAAATTCATCTTCATTTTTATACTTTCAAACATAAATCATTACCACGCCATTTCATCAAAATCCTCTTTCAATTTGAAAATATAAATTCCTTTCCCAAAACCCCCAAAGTTGAATTTTCTCAACATAAAAAGGAAGTACGCGGGAAGAAAATAAAATGCAAGTGAAGAAAAGACACTCACCTTAAGGTGGTGAAATGAAACGCTAAGGAAAATAAGAAGACTAGGTTATACTCCCTCTTCTTGATCATATCTTAAACTTCCGGCTTGTTCTCCTAACTCTTATTCTTCTTCTTTACCTTAGGGCAAACCAAGTTTCACTCTTCTCTTCTCCAAACACGTTCCCTCCCTCCCACCCCTTTAACATATGATTTTCTTTAGAGTTAAATGGTATTTTACCCCTACAAGTTTTAGTTTATCCACTTTTTTTTGTCAAGTAGCCCAGCGACTATAATTCACCTTTTTTCAAGGAGAATAAGTGGGGTGTCTGGGGTTCAAACCACGACCCCTGCATATAAAAATGCATGTCCCTGTCAACTGAGCTATGCTCACGGGGACTTAGTTTATCCACTTCAATCTCCTCTGACCATGCCAAAGGGCTTACGTGGCACCTTGGTGTAAATCAACTTATTTTTTAACCTTTTTTTTAAAATCAAAACACACTATATGTAGAATCTCGTACAAGCTACTAGACATTTGCAAGACGTAATCCGAACACACTCTCAACCCCCATATAATCGTCAAATGGGAGTGATGACCAAATCAAATTTTACTCACAAAAATAACCGATTGAAAGTTACAACTCGATCATAATCGAAATTTAAGTACCTATCGATCAACCATCCAGAGGTCCACTGATGAGATTAGGCTGTTAGTTGTTAGCAATTCGTTGCTAACCGAATCAACATTCATTGGCCAAAAACGACTTAGATGGTAAAATATTAAGAAAAAAAAATTGATAGATGCAAGTTTTCTATTAAACTTTTTATATGAACTTATTTAATTTGAACAACAGCAAAGGCCATACATGTTTTATTGTTTGGACCGTGAATTTGTCCCCCCCCCCCATAATACATGTTTTGTCCCTGAAGATTATGTTAAGAAGATATAAACCGAACAAGTTGGAGTTATCCCTCATTCGATGGCCTTTAGGAGTTATTGTCTGAATCGTCCCTGATGCATATACCTATACTAACTTTATTTCGAGAGCTTGAGAATGCAACACCCACGTTACATTTGCAACACCTTGCTTTGGTTTCCTCCAACTTGTGTTGTGAATCTGCTGTTGGTGTACAACCACTCTAATGCCTGCAGCCGTCTTGAGCATTTTTCCAACTCAATAAAAGGAACCATTCGGGAGAAAACTAATGAAATCCACGAAACGGGAGATACCTTCCAAACAGTTTGGTTTCTATCTCCTAAACATTATGTTTAGGGCAAAAACGGTATTTTGGGGGACTGAGAGTAAACAAGGGAGTCAGAAGAGCAACATTCTTATTGTTTTGGTGATTAGCCCAGCCCATACATGTCAGTCCATAAAGCCCATTGATATTTCTACGGCAGAAATACGAAGAAAGCATAAAATCTGAAGCTCAGTCCCAAACCCTAGTTTCATTTTCTTCTCCATCTCCATCTATTGCGGCAAGGTAAAATTTTCAATCTTCTTCTTCTTCTCGATTCATACATATTACTTAATACCCTAGTTTCATTCTTATTGTTAATTTTCACACTATATTACTTAATTATTTATTATTATTATTCTTCATCCCCAATGTGATTTAGGGTTTTGTGTTTTTGTGCTCTGATTTGATTCAATTTCTTCATTGTTTGAAGGATGTCGAAAGAGGAAGTGAAAACGGTGGTTCCTGAATCCGTTTTGAAGAAGCAGAAGAGGAATGAAGAATGGGCATTGGTGAAGAAGCAGGAACAAGATTCAGCTAAGAAGAAGAGGGTTCAAACAAGGAAACTCATTTGGAGTAGAGCCAAACAATACGCCAAGCAATATGATGATCAGGTATTGTTAATAATAATTTTGATTATGTAATTTTAGGCCTTGTTTGGATTAACGGCTTATAGCATAATAGCTTATCATAATAATCACTTATGAACTGTTTTAGTACAAGCTATAACCGGTTTTTGTAAGCTATATTGGAGAGCTTTGTAATTGCTGTTATGTGGATAAACAAGTTAATTGCAACTTATAGCACAGCAAAAGTGCTTATCTTGATGTCTATAAGCTTACATAAGCTATTTTTACAGCAATAGGTAAAATAAAATTATTTTTGTATATGCTATAAACTGTTTCCATTAACTATTTCGTAGAACTTATGACAATAAGCTGAAAAAGCTTATGAAAAATGTCATTAGTTGTATTGATAAGTTCTCCCATATAGTATCACAACTTGTGTTGGTAGATAAGCTCAATTAAGCCAATCAAATCAGGCCCTAATTAAGCTGCAAACAACTTAGGAACAATGGCATAAGGTTTTTTTATTTAGTTATCTCAAATAGTCTCGCAACTTATTCCTGTAAATAAGCTCAAATAAGCCTATCCAAACAATTCCTTAATCTAACTACCTTTTTGATTTATACAATTATTTATTGATTTAATTTGTGTGCAGCAAAAGGAGTTGATCAGGTTGAAGCGTGAAGCTAAACTCAAGGGTGGATTTTATGTTGACCCTGAAGCTAAGCTTTTGTTCATTATCAGGATCAGAGGGTAATTTTTCATACTATATTTGATTTATTATTTTATAGTATACTAGTTATTTCTAGTTGGTTTTCTTGTTATTGTTGTTTTAATTAATGGGAATTTTATTATAATTTCAGTATCAACGCTATGGACCCAAAATCAAGGAAGATTTTGCAGCTTTTGCGTTTGAGACAGGTAACCATTCTGATTGTTTATTGTTTGGTCTCTTGATGAATTGCTTTGCTGTTTAATGGTTTTGTTCTTGTTGCTGTTAAATCCATTGATTAGTAAAACTTCATTTTGTATATAGAATTTTGTTAAGTGCTGTTTGTGTACCATTTTAGTGTGTAATTGGTTATCTGTTTCGAGTAAAATGTATGTATTTATTGTGACTGTATGCATATAAATTGAGTGCTAGAACTCGCCTCATTGTGATACACTTGTGTTTTTTGGATGCGCTACTTCAGATATCCTGCAATGCACCTCTGATTAAAGGTTTATTCAGTGAGTTAATCTAGGAATATTATTAGCATTTATTATTAAATTTATGTATGTTGAGCTTGTTGAACTGATCTTTCATCCCACTGTAAGTGTACCTACGACAATGTATAGTTTTTCCCTTGAGATATAGTTGCACCTAAAGCAATTTGATGTGATTTCTTTGTGTACAGTCTTTCTATGTTTAATACAGCGGAGTTAAGTTATTAATATTTTTTGACGGAAAATAAAACTTAACTCTCTTGTATTAAGCATAGAAAGACTATTACAAGGGAGTTAAGTTGTTTTGCTAGTTTGTGTTATATATATTGAATTATTGAATTGGATGAATATTAATTTAATACAATGTTTAAGATATAATGTATTGATTTATGATCTCTTGTTTTTGTATCTATACTCACTACTTGTTACTAGTTAGGATTTCCACGTTTGATAACATCACAACTTACAACTAAAACTCTTAGAATCCATCCTTGATAGACCCATTATAGCCAGGAGGTTTTGATCTTCATCCCTGTATACTCATTCTTCTGGGCAAAAAAGTAGAATTTTAGCTAGAGATATGGTGTGGTGTGCTGTCTCCAACATTGATTAACTATTAAAGTCCAAAGTGCATGGGATCATGTGCGAGACTAGACAACAATTTCTGAGGATTCACCTAATAAATTATCTTTTTTTTTTTCTTCCTTTATTCAACCAAATTTCGACTTTAGAATTTCCCTTTTAGCTCCATCTCCTCTAATACTGTGTTGAAGAATCCATGCAATATTACAATGTAGCCTTATTCTTCCATTTCTTTTGACTGCAGATCTTTAATGGTGTCTTTCTCAAAGTTAACAAAGCAACTGTGAACATGCTCCACAGGGTTGAGCCTTATGTTACATACGGGTACCCTAATCTGAAGAGTGTCAGGGAATTGATCTACAAGAGGGGCTACGGCAAAGTTGACAGGCAGAGAATTGCTTTGACAGACAACTCTATCATCGAACAGGTTTGTCTGATTTGGATACCCTGCAATCACTAAATGTTGTAGTTGCCAATCTTTACTGTCAGACCTAGATGGGATGGCTCTCCATTCCGATTTTGTTGTTTGGGCCCTATTTGCTCAACCTCGAACTAGAGTTGTTTGATCTTGATTCAACATTCCAGATTCTGTGTATGGTGTTGTTGAACATTTACGCTGACTGTTTATTTTTGTATACGCTGACATTATCCAATGGGCAGGTTCTTGGGAAGCACGGTATCATCTGTATTGAAGATCTGATTCACGAGATACTAACAGTTGGACCTCACTTCAGAGAGGCAAACAACTTCCTGTGGCCTTTCAAGCTCAAAGCTCCTCTAGGTGGTATGAAGAAGAAAAGAAATCATTATGTTGAAGGTGGTGATGCTGGAAACAGGGAAGACTACATCAACGAACTCATCAGAAGGATGAATTAGTTTTTGTCATATTATGTTGTGTAAGATTAATTATCAAGGTTGCGATATTGTTTTCCTTAATCCCAGTTTTGCTTTAAAATATTTTCATCTCTTATTTTAACATATGCGAACGGATCTTGAATATTTAGTTCATGGCCTTGCCTGGAATGCAGTGAAAAATTCTACCTTTTAATTCATCCTTGACTTTGCCAATTTAGTTTTAATGCTTACTGATTGAGGTTCTTAGATCTATACTCGTATTATCTTTATAGAGGGGAGGAATTTATGGTGTCCCTCTGAAACCTCCATTCATCATTGTGATCAATTAGATTAGATATAGTGCTGTAATCCATCGGTTTTTGTATGCTTGAGTTCTAATAACAGCCTTAATTAAAATTATACTTGTACTCATAAGCAGTTTGTTATTTTTTACAAAAAACGCCAATTAAGTAGTTTTCTTTCTCTTTCTCTCTCCCCTCAGACCTTCCCTTCACCTTTCCTCCTAATTTCCAAACAGAACCTAAAGAAAATGGAGGGTATCTGATTTGTTTCTTATGCAATATATCACCTATTTTTGAATTGATGAATGATTGCGTTAATGCAAATATGTCACCTATTTTTGAGTTGTTGAATGAAAAGGAATGGAAATTTACATTGTTTTTGAACATGACTAACTTTATTTAAGATAATGTATTCAAGGTTTTTCTTTTTTAAAATTTCATTTTCTTTTTTAAAATTTCATCCAGTGGGGCGAAACTATTATTAGGATAGTGTAGTGATATATATGATGTTTATATCGTAAATGTATCTAGTAATTGATGATCAGTCTTATATTTAGGGACACAAACATAATTTTTTTAAAAGAGCATTATATTAGGGAAATTCTTTGTGGCTACTGCAACAACACAATTGCCAATGCCTCTTCTTCCAGCAAACAACCACCCTTTCATCCCTTTTTGCAGAAGTCGTGCCTAATATGATATTCATCCAAGTCAAATAGCAAAATTATATTGTATTAAGAATTTATGGCCGAATTACATTGCCACCAACAATGGATGATGATATCGCTAGGGAAGAGTTCCTTTGAATTCCATTTTATGTTAGTCGATGGTCTTCAGAGAATATGGTCTGTAGGAGCTTGAAATATCAAGCATGGTATTCTACGTTTGTCTCCATAGACAACATATTTTGATCCCAACAACCAAAGACACACACATGTGCAAATATCAATAACAAACAAAAGGTAAACACGTGCAAATATCAATAACAAAGAAATTCAGAAGGATGGAGAAGAATTACGTGCGGTCCCAAACTAGGAAAAAAATGATGCATTAAGTGTTAATAATGCAGAACAAACCGCTTGTGAATATCAAATTGCAATGTTAGAAAATGTTCATTGTCAATTCTCCTCATCAAATGATAGTGGAATGATATATAGTGCAAAATACTTCAGAAACATTTTGAGCTCCACAACGACAATGGAGATAAGAATCACAAGTACATTGATATTAGTAAGAACGATCTAGCATTTTGAGCAAGCATTGAGGTGATGAAATTGAGGGTTATACACATAGTCGATCTAGTGGGAAATGGTTAAACCATAAAAAACTCTAATATTTAAAAAATTGTAGTGTAGTTAACGTGCGATTTTATACATGATTATTATCAAATTAATCTTTGTTTATATGTACATAATTTGACTCTAAATTTTTTAAGAGAAGTTAATAGCATTAATTAAACGTATTTTTAGAAAAATAGGAAATCTAATAATTTGTATATAGATTATATATAGAGATATAACTATTTTAAAGGGTAATTATAATTAGGGATAGATAGTCATTTTGCGCGTAAGGTCTACATTAACTCTTGATGAATTGAAGGTAGTTTAACCCTAATAACAAATATGATTCAATTCTGAACGAAGAAAATGTAGACGACATGTTGAATGAAAAAGATGAAGAAATTTGATGTTCTTGATATTAAAATATAAGTTGACCGTATGAAAAAACTACCAATGAGACCTACATCACGAATTGAGGGTAGTTTACCTCTTATGACAAATATGATTCGATTATGAAATAAATGGGATGAATATTACATGTTGAATGAATGAGATGAACAAATTTGATATTCTTAATAAGAAAATGATAATTGACTGTGAAAATAAAGATAAAGAAAAAGAGATTTTTTCATCAAAAACGTATCCAAAAATAAAATAAAAATTGAGCTATAAATTTCCCATGTGGTATATGTCCCACTGGAAATTTATTAAAACTACTGGTACATCTATCTAACAGTGAATAACAGTGGTGCAAGACCTACCACAATTTTGCTGCACATTGACCAACTACTTTGCCAACTTTCTAGCATTACATTCACTCATATTTCATCCTCAACCAGTACATTTTTTAATGCCATCACCTATATTTCTTTTGAAACAGTCAAAACAATAAATTATACTATTAAATAACAGAAAAATTGTTTAAAAAAAAAGTTAACAAAGTAATTTTCGGGGAGAATTGTAGTTTCCACCGACATTCACCTTCAAAGTAATTGTGGTGCAACAACTACTACATTATTGCACAATCTTATCACTTACATATTTCATCCTCAACTCATAATCTTATCACCTACATACTTTCCCATTCACAAACAGCTACTTGCTTGCTCTTCAATTTCCATTCTGAAAAAATGACTGATGCCTTACTTGGTGTTGTGTTTGAGAACCTGACATCTCTTCTTAAAAAAGAATTTGCAATTGTATCTGGAATCAAGTCAAAGGCTCAAAAACTATCAACCACCTTAGAACTGATCAAGGCTGTTCTTGCAGACGCTGAAAAGAAGCAATTAACAGACCACTCTGTTCAAATATGGCTGCAGCAACTCAAAGATGCTATGTATGTACTTGATGATATCCTTGATGAATGTTCCATCAAATCCAATCAACTTAAAAGCTCATCCTTTTTCAAACCAAAGAACATCATGTTTCGCCATGACATAGGCAATAGGTTGAAAGAGATTGCAAGCAGACTCGATCATATTGCTGAAGATAAGAACAAGTTTCTTCTACGAGAAGGTGTTACTGTTACAGAAAAATTACCAACTGAAGTGGCTGAAT
Organism: Medicago lupulina; assembly: GCA_958299785.1. NCBI lineage: Eukaryota > Viridiplantae > Streptophyta > Magnoliopsida > Fabales > Fabaceae > Medicago > Medicago lupulina. The sequence continues at coordinate 70,183,040 of OY283141.1, read as the reverse complement.
GGCGTCAAACCAGCTCCGTTATTGCTGAACCAAAAGTGTTTGGACGAGAAGATGATAAAGAGAAGATTGTTGAGTTTCTTCTCACCCAAGCAAAGGACTCTGACTTCCTATCCGTCTATCCCATTGTCGGTTTAGGTGGTGTTGGAAAAACAACTCTTTCTCAACTGGTTTACAATGATCATAGGGTGAGTGACAATTTCAAAACAAAAATTTGGGTTTGTGTTTCAGAGGTTTTCTCGGTCAAGGGGATTTTGTGTTCCATTATAGAATCCATGACAAAAGAGAAGTGTGATTCCATGGAGTTAGATGTAATACAAAGAAAGGTGCAAGAAATGATGCAAGGTAAAAGATGTTTGTTGGTTTTGGATGATGTGTGGAACAAAAATGAAGAATTTGAATTCGGACTAAACCAAGACAAATGGAATAAGTTGAAATCGGTGTTGTCCTGTGGATCCAAAGGTACTTCCGTTTTAGTGTCTACTCGGGACATGGATGTTGCCTCAATCATGGGAACATGCTCAACCCGTCCTTTGTCGGTTCTCTCTGATCATGAGTGTTGGTTATTGTTCAAACAATATGCATTTGGACATGACAAAGAAGAGCGTGCTGAGCTTGTGGAAATAGGCAAGGAGATAGTAAAAAAGTGTGGAGGATTGCCTCTTGCAGCGCAAGCATTAGGGTGTCTAATGCATTCAAGAAGTGAAGAAAAGGAATGGTTAGAAATTAAAGAGAGCGAGATCTGGGCTTTACCGCATGAGAATTCTATTTTGCCAGCTTTGAGGTTAAGCTTCTTCCATTTATCACCAACCTTAAAACAATGTTTCGCTTTTTGTGCTATATTTCGTAAAGATACAGAAATCGTGAAGGAAGAATTGATTCATCTTTGGATGGCTAATGGATTTATTTCATCTAGAAAAAATTTGGAGGTTGAAGATGTTGGCAACATGATTTGGAATGAATTGTACCAAAAATCATTCTTTCAAGACATCCATATGGATGATTATTCAAGAGTGATTTCTTTCAAAATGCATGATCTCGTCCATGATCTTGCTCAATCAGTAGGGGGGCAAGAATGTATGGTTTTAGATAATGAATATGTGACTAACTTGTCAAAAAGCACACATCATATTAGTTTCCACTTTCCGCATCCGGTATTATCAGAAGAGGATTCCTTCACAAAAGCAGAATCATTGCGAACATTGTATCAACTAGATTATTTTCGAGTTCGCTCTGGAAGTTTCATACCAATAAAGCACACTCTTCGGGTTTTACGAACAGGCACTTTAGAGTTATCATCACTCGGTAGTCTAATTCATTTGAGGTATTTGGAGCTTTACCAATCTAACGTAAAAACCTTCCCCGACTCAATTTATAGCTTACAAAAATTGGAAATCTTGAAGTTGCAAACCTTAACCGAATTGAGTTGTCTTCCGAAACGCTTGTCTTGCCTACAAAATCTTAGACATTTAGTCATTGAAGATTGTGATTCATTGTCTCGCATGTTTCCTCACATTGGAAAATTATCTTGCTTAAGAACATTAAGTGTTTATATTGTTAATTTCGAGAAAGGACATAGCTTAGCAGAGTTACGTGATCAAAACTTAGGAGGAAAGCTGGAGATCAAAGGCTTACAAAATGTCGGTAGTTTATCTGAAGCTCAAGAAGCCAATTTAGTGGGTAAAAAAGACCTCGACGAATTATGCTTGTCATGGAAGGGTGGTGATACACCTGTCAAGACCCCTGTTATCAGTGATGATCAAGTAATCAAAGTGCTTCAACCTCACACAAATCTCAAGAGCTTGGAAATATTTTCTTACAAAGGATTATGCTTCCCAAGTTGGATCAGAACTCTTAGTAATTTAGTTATGCTTGTAGTTAAGGATTGCATGCTTTGTGAACGGTTTTCATCACTTGGTAAACTACCATCTCTAAAAACACTCCATTTATTCAATGTGTCTGTGAAATACTTGGATGATGAAGAATTTCACAATGGTATGGAGGTGAGGATTTTCCCATCTCTAGAGAAACTCATGTTAAACGAGATGCCAAACTTAGAGGGACTGTTGAAAGTGAAAAGAGATGGGATGTTTCCCTGTCTTTCTTATTTGGACATCCTAGACTGCCCTAAACTTGAACTTCCGTGTCTTCCATCTGTTAGAGACCTCTTTGTATTTAGGTGTAATGATAAGATACTGAAGTCAATCTCTAGCTTTTGTGGTCTTACCACCCTTACCCTTATTGGAGGTATAGGAATAACATCCTTCCCAAAGGAGATGAGTGGAAACCTTACTTGTCTTCAAACTCTAAAGTTAGACCATTTCCATAATTTGAAGGAGTTACCAAATGAACTCTTCAACCTAGCTTTAGAGTATCTGCAAATCTCTAATTGCGATGAGCTTGAGTATTTACCAGAGAAAACATGGGGAGGTCTGCAATCACTTCAATCTTTGTTGATTCGTCATTGTTACAGATTAAAATGCTTGCCAGAAGGTATTAGACACCTTACTGCACTTGATTCGTTGACTATTCATGCATGCCCAACATTGACGGAGCGATGCAAAGAGGGAACAGGGGAAGACTGGGACAAGATAGCCCATATTCCAAAACTAAAGTTTGATTGACTAATGGTTTGTTGTCACATTTCCACCTAAACAGGTAGGCTCTTTATTCTCCATCCTTTTCATTGTGTTTATTTTAGGGTCTATTTGGTAAGACACATATTTGAGCTTATGGTTTATAGTTTATAGCTTATAAGCTTGTATCATTAAAAAAGATTCATTTGGTAACTATCATTTTCTCACAAGCTTATAAGTTATTTTTATGAGCTTATGGTTATTTTTTGATAAGCTAATTCAAGTAGCTTATAGCTTAAACTTATAACTTTTCACTTTTTACATGTTCTCATTATGTAATGTAGTGATTTTTCAGGCTTTAGCTGAGCTCTTTGGAACCCTTTCCCAAGAATGAGCACCAGAGTAAATGAAAGATCTTTTACTGCTTATTCGAAATATGCAGAGTTTTTACAAGTGAGTTCTTTATCTTTTTCAGGGATTTTGTTTCTTATTTTAAATTAATTGACTCACATGGTACTGATGAAAATGGTTTTCAGTTCAGAAATACATATATTTTGATTCTGAATTAATAAATGAAGATCTTTGTTTTGAGTGATATGGATATACATGGTTGATCCAGGGTTTCAAATCATGGTAGCAATCATTAATATTGTGGAGAACTGCTGTCAAATGTGGCTGATGTGACCGTATTACGGTTGCAGAAACTTAGAAAACTTGATGCTTCAGCCAAGATTCAATAGCCGAAATTTAAAAAAAAATCTTGTTTTCTTGTGAATGCTTAGTAGAACTAGTAAAAATTTATTGATTTAGTAGAACAACAAAATTTTCAAAACAAAGTAAAGAGATAGCTTTTCACAACCACTAGGAGTTTTTGGGTCATGAGGGGAGCCCGAGAATGATTATGTTAGATTAAGCTTGACTTTTCTTACAGTTCTTCTCAGATGTTGACTTCTAGTTTTCGACATTTACTGATAGTGTAAGGGGGAGCTCAAGGTGCAGAGGAATATTTACATTGTGCTACTCAAGCTGATTCTAATGATGGTGAAATCGTGATTTGATTCACTATGTGAAGCCCGAGTGGGAGAACCATCACGAGAGAGATAGAGCATCGGTCAATTTTGAACGCGCAGCCCAAGCTACGCCCAAAGACAGGTAACAACGCATCCATGCTATATAGACAAACTGGAATGCTCTTTAAATTTGCAAAATGTTGAGTTGTCCACGAATAAAAGATAACAGTAAACATGTAACATTCTTTTTCAGCGACGTTCTTGCAGCATATGCTTGTTCGATGATGAATGCCATAAGGATTTCAGTAACTATTCCAGTTGAACCTTTATTTGAAGAATGCGAAAAGAGGTATGATAGTTTCTAATCACCAAATTAGTTTCTAATTTAAATTTCTATCTGCATGAACCACTTGCTTAATGTTACCAATAAAAACTCTTTGTTCAAGCTACAAGCTAGGTGTGAATACATCTATTCTTTAGGAATGTGCATTTGTATTTCATAATGCTATTTCATTATGCTTGTGTCAGATATGTTGTGGAATGAATGGATGTTGCTGGCCTCTGCGAGACAGTCCCACATTCCGATTATGAGTTCAAGTTAAGTCCACTGTTTTGCCAGAAATCAAGAGCCCTGTATAATTTTCAGCTACAATGGAAGTTTTTATGATTAAGAACTTCCCCATGCCACGAGTTGATTGAGCTTCTCCAAAATGCTACCCAGTTCTGCTGTTAGTCGAAATATTCAGCTTTCCATGGATGATCCAAATGTTGAATCACATAAAGGTAACATAGACTACTCTCAGGTGTCAGCTGTGGTTGATTTTTCTAATTTTTTTTCATCTATTTAAAAATAAAAGCTATTGAACATTGGCATATCATAATTAAGAAACATTTAAATTTAAATGGTTTATCATTTGTCATTAATAATAGTGCATTGGATTACAATATAGCCAATCTAACTTATTGTGAAAAGGCTTTTGCTGTTTTGTAAACTTATAATAGATTCAAGACACACACAAACACACAAAATAAAATAAAAAACACACAATATCAGTGAACATGCTTGTAACTTGGTTTTCTTTTCATAATCTTATTTGTGACATTGACTAGGAGGGCATTTATCCCTTGGAGAACAAGTTTGTAGTCAGGAAGAACAAAAGTTATTTGTGACATTTTTGAAGAACATTGATTTATGTCAACCATATGGGCCAGATGATCATTATCGCGTCGGTACTTCCATTGGTGCTGGAATTGATACGGTATAGATTTCCAATTCCTAAAATATTTTAACATATATTTCTTGATTTCATTTTCAATTTATTTATTCATGAAATTTATTGATTTGACAGTCCAGATTGCGTGTATGGCGTTGTTGAACGTTTATGCTGACTGTTTATTTTTTATATTCTTGGACCGACATTATTGAATGGCAGGTTCTTGGGAAGCACGTTATCATTTGCATTGAAGATCTGGTTCACGAGATACTAACAGTTGGTCCTCACTTCAGAGAGGCAAACAACTTCCTGTGGCCTTTCAAGCTCAAAGCTCCTCTAGGTGGTATGAAGAAGAAAAGAAATCATTATGTTGAAGGTGGTGATGCTGGAAACAGGGAAGACTACATCAACGAACTCATCAGAAGGATGAATTAGTTTTTGTCATATTATGTTGTGTAAGATTAATTATCAAGGTTGAGATATTGTTTTCCTTAAGCAATAAGCATTTTGTTCTTATGTTTTACAACAATACAAATAAAGTAGTTTTCTTTCTCCCTCCCCATCCCCAAATATATCACCTATGTAATTTTGAGTTTATGAATGATATGGAATGAAAAATCTCATGCATGTGTTGTGTTTAATAATGCTAACCTTTTTTTTGGATGGAATACCAACTTTTGGTTTTTGACTAAAGAACAATACCAACGTTAACTTTATTTAAGATATTGTATTCAAGTTTTATATCTTTTTTAAATTTCATCCAGTGGGACATAATTTCTTTGTGGCTAATACGATATATACTCATCTAAGTCAAATGTCACAAATATATTGTATCAAGAATTCATGGCCAGAGTTACATTGCCATCAACAATGAATGATGATATTGCTAGGGAAGAGTTTCTTTGAAATTTGAATTCAATTTTGTGTTAGTTGATGGTTGTCAGAGAATATGGTCCGTAGGAGCTTGAAATATCAAACATGGTATTCTACGTCCATCAAGAAGTAGTAATAATTGAAACATCTCAAAGCTACTCCGCAGCGTGATGTAGACAATAACAAAAAAATTCAAGAGGATGAAGAAGAAATAAATGTGATCATCACATTGGAAAAAATGATGCATCAAGTGTTAATAATGTAGAACAAAGAGCTTGTGAATATCGAATTGCAATGTTAGAAAATGTTTATTGTCAATATCCGCCTGCTTCAACGTAGTGGTTGACCAGTTTTCTTCTACAGCTGAATCCCTACATTTTAGTTCTCCTCATCTAAATGATAGTGCAAAAAAGTCCAAAATCATAGATAAATATTGAGCTTTAGAGCCTATGTTTGTTTTAACGGTACAATTGCAGTTGACGCAAGCCCGCTTGGACAAACTCTACAATTAGTAGCTTCTCAAAAACCACGACAAATGTACATAGGGATGCGATATTTCTCTTGTTGCTGCTAAACCAAACACGCTCAGAATGACGATGATAAGACTTTGTATACGTTTGACTTTTGCACAAGGTTTGTTTCTTGTCCACCAAGATTTTGTATTCTTTTACAATAATTCAATTTTAGGTAAAATAAAAAATTAAGTACTCCAAGTTATTAAATTAATCTAACAATCAAGATTTGATGAGTAATCCTAGATGATCCAAACACATAGTTGTCTTTCCTCAAGATAAAAGAAAAATCATAAGAAATTGAAAGGGAAAAAGAAAACTAAAAGGCCATTTTGCGTGACTGGTCGCGGAGGCTTAGAGACAACTCACCATTTGTTTCTCTCCTGCCCTTGTTTCGCCCCCTTTTGGAGATTGTTAGGTCTTAGACGGGCATCTCATCAACCGATCCAGACCTTTTTAAGGATCATATTGTTAAGTTTGTTGACTCCTTTAGTGGCTCGTGAACATGTTGTTTTTTCATGCAGATTATTTGGTTATGTTGTGTTTGAGTTTTGTGGAATGAGCGAAGTAATAGAAAGAATAAGGAACATATAATTCATCAGCCGCTAGAAAAAGTCAAGTTACATTCTTTTTAGTGACTGAAAGCTTATAATGTTAATCTTGGTTCAAACTTTCATATGTGGTAGTTGAGCCTTTTTGTTTGTATACACATCGACTAACTTATTTTTGTTTCATTTAGTTACCATTGTTTAGTTGTAAACTTTTGAGGTTCTTCTTGACATACCTTGCGCTACCAAAGACTCTCTATTATTGTTAATATAATCTATTTTTCTTGTTAAAAAAATAAATTAAAAGGCCATAATTGATTGCACTTCCTATCTGTTTAAGAAACAAGGTACAATATTCACAAAATATAGACACCAAATAAATGACAATGAATGAATAACATGTTTGTGTTGGGCCATAGTAATACTTGATCGTGAATGAATATGAGTTGTATAATTGTAGTGAATTGTTGGAGAGTGGACCATGCGGTACATTTACGTTATCTCATCTATATGTCTGCTACCCGTGCAAATTTTTCGATAAAATGGTTTTGGCCATTGCACAAATTTGAAATATAATATTTGTTCATTTTGAAGTGTCCATTGCAATGCATTGAGTTTCCACCAAATCCCAACCTAGAAAATAACAATAATGAGGTGGTGGGGATAGATATATGGCATGGCACGTGTGCTAGGGTTGTTAATTGCTTCAAACATTATACTAGGAATCATGACTTTGACACACAACTATCACATTATCTTCTAAATTAAGCTAAACATATTTGGCTTATGAATCCCCAAAAAAAATTATTTGCCTTATGAATGAAATCAAAAACACATACGTTTATTTTATTTTTACTTTATCCAACATATGTCTCGTTTAATTAAGAGTTTAATGAAATCATTCTCGATTATCATAATTACAAAAGTTACACTTTAAAATTACAATACAATGAATTCACAGTGTCATAATGGTTTCGTGAATCGCAACGTCATTTCAAACATATATTAATATACCTTAGAAAGTGTAACTTTTGTAGAAGATAAAATAAACACACCATTAAAGTACTATTGTATGTTTAGTTTTTCAAATAAAAAGCGATACATAAACTAATGTATCACTTTTTTCTTCACGAGAGACGTACATAATTGTGTCCCCTCTATATAGTAGTGGAATCATGTATTCATAATATAGTATAGCTACCAAGAAAATCTGACCTCTTACCTAAATCCTGGGGGAAGAAGAAATTTCGAGAATAAATCATTTTCTGTATATTATATCCTACCATCCTTTTCAACACCTAACTTTTTCATATCCAAACATTTTAGTAGTCAAATCTTTACTTTTGACTATATAAAAGGAAGGAGTGTAGGGGTGTTGTAAGCTTTTATATGATACTCTTCCATTCGAAAAATAACAACATTAATGATATTGACTTGAAGGCTAAAAGTAAATACAATTAATTGAATAGTTTTTTTAATTATTAGGATAAAGTACTACATTGAATTGGAAGGTTGAGTTTGTCCTTTGGTTTATTTTGATAGAACAATATACTGCTTCCACATAAAGTCTATCATGGTGAATGAATGCCAATCAATCTAACCTTCAAAATCGGTGTCATTTTAGGACACTAGTGCATAGATTAACCAACCACTTTTTTTTCTCTCCCTATGCTATGGGAAAAATGCTTGTTTAAATTGAATATTTCCGTATATAACAAATGTTTTATTCTCATGGATGAATTTAATATTCAAAGATTACTGATCATACTTTTTCATATGAATTCTCAGATTCACCAAAAAACAATATTCACAAAAAAAAAAAACTTACTTTTTCATTTGACCTAACCATTTCATCTAGCACTCAATATTGAAAAAAAAAATTAAACTTAAATGCAGTTTTAACGTCCATATTTTGTCTCGTTCATAATTTTAGTCTATATTTCTAAATCTATGGTTTTGATCCCTACGTTTCCAAATATCTAACTCTAGCTCCACCTATGTATTTGAGGTTGATTTTTTTATGATTTGGCAGCTGAGATATTTATGTGAGAACTAAGTTGATGAAATGGAAATGAGCCGTTAAGTTATAATGTAGATCTACAGTGTTCTATATTAAATTTAGTTGCTTTGTGATATTAATTTATATATATTTTGGTGAAATAAAAATTAGTTGTTTAGTAAGGACTCACTCATATCATGTCATATTATCAAGTGAGTTGTCACATAAATATTTTATTTTTTATATCATTAAAATTCAATCTCAAAGAGTATAGGTAGAGAAAATGTTTATCGATTTACGTGACAACGAAGTTGATGAAATGAAAATGAGTCAAGTTATAATACACTTATAATTTTTTATATTAACTTTGGTTGCTTTTGTGATATTAATTTATGTATATTCGATGAAATAAAAATTATTTGTTAGATAGATAAAAATCCACTTAAGTAGTGTCACATCATCAACTGAGTTGTCACGTAAACATCTCACTTACTACATCATCAAAATTCAACCTCAAAATTAACAAAAAAAAGTCAAGCTCAAAAAATGGGAAAAAAGTTAATCAATTTAAAAGTTGGAGGACTAAAACCGTGGACTAAAATCAAGGGATAGGAAATGCATTTTATATCAAAAATTTAAAACCAATAACACAAGATCATGAAGATCTTTCTATATGGGTCTGATGACCATTGACTCCATTAAAGTGGACCACACACTTAAATAGTACCATTTTTGTGCAAGAAATTGTGTTGGATTATAGCTTAAGGCAAGTGATAAAAGTGCAAGGAGTGAGTGATGCAGATGAAAACTAAACTGCTAGCATATACTACAATTTAAGTTATGTTCATGCAAAGACCAAATTAAGTTTTGTTCTGTCCATGTGATTTGGTTGTAAAGAAGGGATGCTTTGCTTGATGCTTTGAAAAACAAAAAACAAAAGTGCATGAGTATGTGATGCTCCACAAGCTTTGTTTTGAAAGTTTAAAACTTTGTTGTAGTAACCTATAGACCTCACAAACCTCAACCTCCATCCACTCTCACCTTTTTGTTTTGTCCAAGACATTGCCTTTGGAGTTTGAGGTACTTTCCACATTCCCTCCACTCTTTGTGCTTTCCAAGTTCTCTCCAAGATTTCCTCATTTTCTAGACTCTTGTCTCACGGTACATGCATCTTCCTCTCAATTTTTGAGCTTTTCTTTCCCTTTTTATTTGGTTTCTCAATATGTAAATTTGTACTCCCTCCGTCCTAAATTGTATGTCGCTTTAGAAGAAAAAAAATTGTCCTAAATTATATGTCGTTTTACAATACCAATGCAACATTAATGTTACTTTTCCTATTATAACTTTAACTATTTATTACTCTCTCTTCTTTCCATTCTTTCATTTCTATTTCTCATATTATTTATTAAGGACAATTTTGTAAAACAACTCATAAATATCTCTTTTCCACACAATATTAATTATATTTCTTAATATGTGTGAAATGTCCAAAACGTCGTACAATTTAGGATGGAGGGAGTATTAGATTAAGGACTTAAATCTTGTAGTACCAACTTTTATATTACTACCTCAATCCTTGACAAAATCACGAAAATTAAGCAAGTTTTTAGTGGTAATAAATTTGTCGATAATTGATATAGCTCTAAAAGTTTACTTTTTAGAAGAGAAAATTAGTTTAGACTTCCATCACAATATTTATTGCTAAAAAGGGATATATCAGTAAAAAAATAAAATTAACGTAGTTGAAAATTTTGAAAGAGGTCCTATAAAAAGGGATAAGAAAAATCTCAAGAGACGCAGGTAGAGTTATTTTTCTATAGTTTTCTCTGCAATACATGTTCTCATTCCATCATTGTTAATACACTATATACATTGAACTTAGGCAAAAATGTTATATTGTTTTGTATGCTTTCATAAAAAACATTAAGTCTAATTTCTTCTTTTGAAACACAATGGCTATGCTAGATTTCTAGTCCTACATAATGCCTTTCAAGAGTATTGTGAGAGAGATCAAGGAGATGAAAGATGGAATTGGCAACATGTATAGAAGAGGTGTAGAAACTAAGCATATGCATAGACATGGAAAATCTCACATAGCACCAGAATGTTCCTCACCAATATCACTATCAGCACCAACAACACCATCATCATCACAGAGTCAATGGGCTAATTTACCTCCTGAGTTATTATTAGACATAATTCAAAGGGTGGAAGCCACTGAAACCACTTGGCCATCTCGCCGCGCACTTGTAGCTTGTGCCTCAGTTTGTAGATTGTGGAGAGACATAACAAAGGGTGTTGTGAAGACACTTGAACAGTGTGGTTGGATCACTTTCCCTATATCATTGAAGCAGGTAATTTTTTCTCTCTCTTTTATGTATTTGATTTGATGACATTTTTGTTTCGAGCTTTGAAGCACATATGTATGGTACTAAATGTGTTGATTACTTTGTCTTTTATTTTGTTTTTCAGCCTGGTCCAAGAGACAATCCAATTCAGTGTTTTATTAAGAGGGAAAGGGCTACTTCTACATATAGTTTATATCTTGGTCTAAGCCCTGGTAAGATTATTGTGCTCACATGAAATTATTCTCTATCTGGTAACAAAATTTTGTTTGGATTTTTCTAAAATCATACCAAGGTTTCTCTTTGAATCAAATTAAGTATGTAGTTCTTGAAACTTGAGATACCTTCTTTTAGGCTTTTTTTTGTAGTATTCTTTTTCATCTTTCTGTTTTCCAGAGTGAACTTTCAATTCAAACCCTAAACTATTACATTATCTCCTATTTATTAGTCCCTAAAGTATGGAAATGTGATAAATAGCCTCTTAAATATTCTCAATCTATGAAGTTAGTAGCTAAATTATCACGCTTAAATTACCGTCTTTATGAATTGTGTTATTGTATTTGCAGCTCTTTCTGGTGATATGAGCAAACTTCTCTTGGCAGCAAAGAAGATTAGAAGAGCAACATGCACAGAATTTGTAATATCATTGGTTTCTGATGATTTCTCTAGAGCTAACAATACTTACATTGGAAAGTTAAGGTTAGTGTTCCATATCAATCCACATCTTTTAGGGCTAATGCAATATTATTATACTGCTTAGTTGATCATTAAGCAAAATAACAGGTCTAATTTTCTCGGCACCAAGTTCACGATCTTGGATGGTCATCCTCCACATGTTTCTTCGCTTCCATCGAGTTGCAAGTTGCAACAAAAGGTCCATATGAAGCAAGTACTTCCTAGGGTTGCTCCTGCTACTGCTAGCTATAAAGTAGCAACTGTATCTTATGAACTCAATGTTCTTCGTACGAGAGGTCCAAGGCGAATGCGGAGTACAATGCACTTAATCCCCATATCTTCAGTCCAAGAAGGAGGAACAGCTCCTACTCCTATGGAATTTAACAACTGCCACAATGAGCATGAATCTGCAAAAGAAAAGAAGCCAGAAGTTGTTGAATTTGGCTCAACTTGCACTGATTTTGCAAGAGAGCCACTGATTTTGAAAAACAAAGCACCAAGATGGCATGAACAACTGCAATGTTGGTGTTTGAATTTCAAGGGACGGGTTACGGTGGCTTCGGTGAAGAATTTTCAGCTTGTAGCAGCTGCAGAACCTAGCCAAAATGTTTCGGCTGCCGAACAAGAAAAAGTTATACTACAATTTGGAAAAATTGGGAAGGACATATTCACCATGGACTATCGATATCCTCTCTCCGCTTTTCAAGCCTTTGCAATCTGTTTGAGCAGTTTCGACACAAAACCAGCTTGTGAATGATAACTCCTTTTATATCTTCAATGATATTAAAATGTAAATATTTCCTTAAGAAAATGTTGCACAAAATAACACTCATTTTTCACCCTGAAGGCCCAAGTTTGTGTAATGCTAGCTGTTTAGGATTAATGTTTAATGTGCAATGAAGTTTGTTAATTTCCTCAAGCATATATTTTCTTGTAATGTAAATGAACAATTAAAAATAAAAATGGCATTGCACATAATAAAAAGGAAAAAAAATCATATTATATATTGTTGATGTTGTCAACACTTTCATGGTGGAAAGTGGCTAAATACTATAAATCTTATTTTCTTATATATTTAAAAGTTGCAATATTTCTGTACAAGATGTATTTTTATGGTGTACAACAGTACAAGGGAAGATATGCTGTTTGTTCTTCTTTCACATAATCTCAATGTCTTCATTGTTATTTCCACAACTGAACTTGCGACCATAACGGCGAACTGTTGGCTGGAACGTTGACTTCTGAGACCGACTAATGTTAAACTCAGTCCTGCGATTGCGAGTGTCTTTATCGTCGTGGTTGGTGGTTTCTACAGGCTTTTGTGGAAGTGTAACTTGAACTCCAGGGTCTCTTTCATTGATTGAACCATGAAACATGAGTGAATTATTGATACTTTGTATGTTGCTGTTAACATAAGCCTTCCCAACCTCACCATGTTCCATTGAGTCTTCTTCCTCGTTGTTATTGTTTCCTTCTCCATCTGTTGTCACATCAATGCTCTCTTCAGATTCAGTCTTGTAGGCCCTATGAATGTGGATTGACCCTTCTTTCTTATCTGATTCAGAACCAACATGCATTGTGGCTCCTCTATTGTCACCTGTCAGTGTTATGACACTGAATTTTTTGTCCTCCATATGTTGTGTTGGTTGCACTGAGGCTGATATTTTATGAACAAACTTTGTAATATCATCTTTGATACCTTTTTGCATTGGTTCCTTTCCCTTTTCATTTTCCTTTTCCCTTTCCTCGCTTGATGGGACAATTCTTTCGTGTGATATGTCTTTACCACTAGAGTTTGATGTGGAAAACATTATCTTTCTCTCTACAGTTTCTCTTACACCATGATGCTTCTTATCTTTTGTGCCTGAAGAAGATGCCTTGGCATGTTGATTCGGTTGGCTAGTACTTTTATCTTTGTCTTTGGCTTTTCCTACTTTTTTGGTTTCATGCATAGCTTTCTCTTTCTCTTTCTCTTTAGATTGATGAAACTTCCTTTGAGTTTCCAAAGGGGACTTTGGTGTAATTTTTGAGATTGATATTTCCTCATCTAATTTTGTTTTTGTGTGCTTAGAAAGATTCTCTGGTTGTGACACGGGGATGATTTTCGATGGTGACTTCATCTTTGGTTCCGCTTCACTTGGAACCGGATCAGACACTGACATCTTCCCTTTTTCTTCTTGCGAGGTAGATGATGTATGCAGAGTGTTTTCTTCATGGTTAGCCTTTAACACCTCATTTTTTCGCTCTGGGGTCCAGGTCCAAGGAGATGGTGGATGATGCTCATTTTTTCGCTCTGTATCCGAAGGAGATGGTGGATTATGCTCATTTTTTTGCTCTATATCCGAAGGAGATGGTAGATGTTCATTTTTTTGCTCTGGCGTCAGAGGCGGTGGTGGATGATGCTGAGAAGCTGGCTCAATTTTAGAAACTCGGGGTGATGTAGGATGAGTGCTTTCTTCAGCAGAAGAAGAATTTGACTTTGGCACCTTCATGGTGTCATGATGAGAGGGAGACTGAGGTTGAGTTGAGACAACATGAACCTGAGATGCCTCATGAGATGATGGTGGTGGAGGGTTGACATGGTTTGGAGATGTTGATGGAGAAGGTGGTTTTGAGTGAGTGGTTTCAACAAACACTGACGATGATAATGGTGTTGGCTGAGCTGGATGAGGCGGTGAATGGTTTTGAGGTTCAATTGTAGCGGCTTCTTCAGTTTTGGTAGGACTAGGAGATAATTCTGCAGGGGTTATGAGAGAAGGCCTAGATGGTCTTTGAATGGGAACACTCGTGTTTGAACGAGTGGTTGATTTCGATGCGTCTTTCGGACGGCGATACATTGATTCAGGTGTTCCTGATAGCCAAGAAGGGATTCTAAAACGAAATGATGGCTTTCTTTGTGCCATGGATGCTTTGGTTGATATTTGAATACACAAGAGGATGTTGTTTTTCTTTTCCTGATGTTCTTATTTTCCTACTAATCAATTTTTTTTTCCTAGTTTTCTGTTTAAATGTAATGTTGCATAATGTGATTCTTTTTATTCTTTTTATATATACATGACTGAAATTTTATGCCTTGCATGCATGATGAGGCTTTCATTATATATGTTTTACTTTGAGCTCACAATTTCTTATTGCTTCCTTTGGAACATTTCACACTGATTCCCTTAAAAAGTTGTCTTTTGGGTTCTTTTCTTACTTATATCATTAATATTCTAATAATCGACCGTTTGCCACCTATTATTTTTTCTTGTCTCTTAGGAAAGGATATGCCTTACCTGGTTATTATTTCTTTCTTTCTTTTAGTTAATACACCCATTTATCGAAACCAAATTTCATTTTGGAAAGTGTGATATTTTCTTGTTTTGGTTGGTAAGTTTTGCAAAGGGTATTATGACCCACCAGGTTCAGATATTCCCCGTAAAACCAATCAAAAAGTGTCTTTCTTCATTTACTTACCCCTTTCAAGAACTGTTGCAAAGTTAAGACAAGTAAGTCATTAAAATATAAGGGGAGTTTATAATCTTAGAGTTTGACCAGTCTGCAGGGCAAGTTTTAACATAATTAGCCAGACTTTAATCAAAATAACGAGGTTAACAGCAAGCAAGGAAACACAAAAATTTAACTATCAAATTAGAAAATGGAAAAGAAAAAAAAAAATGACATCAGATATGGGGAGTTTGTGGTCATCACAGCTTATAATAAGTAGAATATCAATAAGAAGTTTAGAAAATATAGCATCAGCATAAATAACACCTGCAAACCATATAGACTGATACACAGATAGGTTAAAATATGTTTTCAGAAGTCTATACATGCAAACATCCAAATTCTTAGACAGCTCAAGGTAAAATCAGAACAAAGTGCATCAGAGCAAAACATGTCAAAAAAGATACTGTATACACGAATAAGAAAATGTGTAATCAAATTAATCTACTATATACAAAAGACTAGGTTCAAAAGAATATTAAGATAAAAAAATCAGTGTAATCCGAACACTTGCAAACATGCAACCATGGCAAAATTCATAAACATGATACAATTGAGAAACCAACAACTTATCGAGCATAAACTAAAAATACTTTATTGGTTACATGTTATGGTCAATCTATCAGACCGTGTCTCCCTTAATAAAGCAGTACATTTGTTGGTCACTTGACAAAGAAAGAATAACACAGCACTCACTACTCATGACCTCTAAACTACCTCATACTTAATGGTAAGCGGCCAGAATTAAGGGCTAAATTAAGCTGTTGAGATGGTTTGAAACCCTGTGCCTCCATAATCCCATGCATTCTTTGTGCATCCCGCAAAAACCCACCACCAATAAGGCCAGATATAATCCTCTCAAACTCATTTGGTCGTAATTCTTCCTTCCTAGCTATCAGAACGCCTAGTGTTTGAAGGGCCTTTTTCTCTATTTTAGTCCTTGCATACATATCACAAAGACTAACTTGAACCCTAAAAGGAGGAGCCTCGCCCAGCAGAGCAATTTTGTTTAAAATCTGTTCAGCCTCATCGACAAGCTGCATTTTAGCCATCCAGTCCAGAAGAACAGAATAAGTCACAATCCCAGGCTCAAACCCATCCTTCTCTATCGTCATAAGAAGATCCAATGCCTTGTCCAATAAATTTGTTTTCTCATAAGCGCGAATCATGGCAGCAGTGCATCTATCATCAGGCTTATACCCAAGTTTTACCATATGGTCAAAATTGAAGATTACCTTGTCTAGGTCATCTGCAAGTGCAGCTGCTTCAATAAGCAGGGTGCATGTTTCCATAGTCTGCGGGTGTCCTGCAAACTGCAGAGATGTTGAAGTTCGTGAGGCACGATCAATGTCGCCACGTTGAGAATAATATCGGAGCAATGACATGTATATTTCCTTTGTAGGCTTAATATCTCTCGTCTCCATCTGCCTCATCAGTGTTTCACCCTTTGTAGGTTCACCAGCATTTATATAGGCCATGATCATTGAGTTGTAGACTCTCGTGTCTGGTTGGAAACCTAGGCTACTCAAGATTTTAAATGCTTCTTCTGCACGTTCAAGATTTCCTATCTTGCTGTACATGTGGACCATCACATTGGCTATTGAAGCATCTGGTTGCAAACCATTTTCATTCATCTTCTCAAGCATCCTCTCAGTATCATCAATGCGGTTCTCTTTAGCATACAGATCAATAAGCCTAGAGTAGTCAGATATATTTGCTTGGAAAGAATCTTCAGTTAATACCATTTCTGCCACCTACAACAGTACAGGATTTGAAAAAAATTAAATCCAAAATCCAAACAGGCCTTTGTTAGGATCCTTTCTTTGAGCAAGAAAGAATTCTTGGAATAGTGGTATAAAAACATATTCAAATGTTTTAGATGTTCAGATACATTTTATGGATGTGAAACCTTCTTCCACCTTGTTCTCAAATAAAAAGAAAGTGTTCTCTTCTAATATCTTCCATAATAACAGATTAAAAAAAAATGCCAAGGGAGCATCAAGTGAGACATCCCGTTTCAAAGAAACATCAAGAGCAACCAAAAGACTAACCTTCAACCAAACTATTCATGTTCAATCAAGCCAACAAGGAAAGAAGAAACACAAATAATAGACTCTATTGAGGTAAAAAACTAAGAACATTAGAGAGAACATTTCAGTGTGTTTGATATTCTATTGATTTACTGAAAAGAGAGTGTACAAGTTGTATTTATAGTGTGTAATGATAGTCATCATAGGTCTGTTACAAACATAAGACTAAGTCATTTGCATAACTTATCTAACAACAAAAAACATAATGCAGTTCGAAGATAACTACTGCCAGCAGCTTGAGACTATATAGGCTATTGCAGTTACCGTACTGTTGTGCACACATACAGATTCAAGCAAAATATAAGTAACGCTTGTGGTAGCGATAACAATACATTAAATAGCACTAATCTTTTTGAATCCAGTCAAAATGAATTGTCACTTCAAACTAAAAAACAAATCATAACGGAGAAATAGTTACAGCTAGTTTCAAATTCAAAAGATGATATTACACCAAACAACAACAACCAAGCCTTATCTCACTAAGTGGGATCAGCTACATGAATCAAACGACGCCATAGTGTTCTATCATAAACCATGTCTTTCTCCAACTCATTAATCTCTAGATCCTTCTTAATAGTTTCTCTTATAGTTTTTCTAGCTCTTCCCCTACCTCTAGTGATGATATTATTGAAGGAAAATAAACTTTATACCAAAGGTATACGCAACGCAAGGCTACCCCAAAAGAGCACTCTCCTATCACACAATCACACTAGATAATTCTCTAGTCACAAAATTTAATTATTCAAAGCTATCTTTCCCCTCGACGGCTCTACCAATTGAGAGCTATCTAAAGACTACGAATAACAAAAAAAAAAAAAAAAACTCTTAACAATCACCAAACTAACTTATCAGCTTGCTAAATTCTACCAACTCTTTAACCACTCTAATTATCCTGTATTCTATATCCTAACAACTTGATCCCATTTTGGATCACAGGATTTCACTTAAAATATATGTATCACAACAGCCACAACCCAGCCAAGCCATATCCCACTAAGTGGGGTCGGCTACATGGATCAGTTTACGAAAAAATGTTCTATAATAAACCACATTTCGGTCCAACTCATTAATACTTAAAATATATGTATTAAATAAAGGTTTTTACAATTTCCAGTATGCTGCATAAGCAATGGCCTTCATAGAATCATCTGTGCTCTCAACTAAGCGATCCATATAAGCCCAAAACAATAAAATATGTGGCAAAATAATTGGATCATATAAGGCCACAACAATTGCCACCTAAATATTGTGTATGACAAGGTAACGGGTTTTATAGAAATGATTCAGAACTCGGATATCTGTCATGGAACATATGAGTGCACTCTATCTTTTGTAGCTAAAGTTTGTCTTTCTGTTAAAAAAATTACAGTACTGCTGACCAATGAATTAATCAAATGGATGAGATTTTTCACCAAAATATAAAAATAAAACTGCTGTGAATCATTTTTTTTCGCACACGGTATCTTTTACCATTGTTTTTGTGTGTTGAGTGTTTCACTTTCATCATTGTTTTTTCCAGTATCTCTTTTTCTTAGATTTAATAATCCAACTCTCAATAAATGTTCTCTCTAAAGAGAAATGGTCATGAACTTGGCTTTTGTATAACCACCGCACCAAAGAAATAGTGTAACTAACAAAACGAGAAGAACCAAATATAAGGTTAAAAATAATAAATTACTGTGTAAAGATTATTCACTTGAGAGTAGAAATTTGTGTAATTGCAGAATGGGTGAAGTGCAGGATGATTCTGGAAAACTAAAAGAGTGATTAAGCGTGAAAAAAGGAACATTGGATCAACTGTTTTCTGCTATTACACTTTAGGTTAGGTAAGGTTGATTTTTTATGGTGCAGAGCTTGCTGTAGATATGTTGGCTGCCGAGGATCTGCATCCAACTAACTCTTAACTACTCTAACATAATCTATATTCTATATTCTATATCCTAACCTATACTATCTCTGCTATACATATATATGCCCAGGGGAAGTATTTAGATCTAAACATTGCATTTCCTAATAATATTGCAACAACACTATCATCAACAACGAAATCTTATCACATTAGATAACATTTCCTAATAACAGTAATCTGCTAAAGTATCAAAACAAATTCACATATACAAGTAATCTATATTGAAATCCCATTGCTCAAAAAAACTAAAAAGGCAATGCAACAGTTACCTTGAAGTATAAAGGATAATTCTGATTTTTCAACCTTTCAAGCAAATTGATCCAATCCACCCTAGTAGGCTGTAGAAGCTCTACCCATTCAGCTACCAGGGTCAACAAACTATCATCTCCATCCTTCTCCTTCAACGACAGAATTTTCTCGGTAACTTGTTTGCATTTCCCGGTTATCGGCTTTGCCTCCTTCGGCCAAATAACCTCTCCCGCCTCATGAATCTTATCAGCCACTTGCTCCCATTTAGGATCAGACATATCAAGCCCGTAAATCTTAAACTTAATTTTCCCTTTTCTCTTAGGAAGCCCAACAACCTTCTTCTCCTCAACATTACCATCAACACGAACACCAGCATCAACATCGACATTTT
Organism: Medicago lupulina; assembly: GCA_958299785.1. Taxonomy (NCBI): domain Eukaryota; kingdom Viridiplantae; phylum Streptophyta; class Magnoliopsida; order Fabales; family Fabaceae; genus Medicago; species Medicago lupulina. The sequence goes on along the minus strand of OY283141.1, from coordinate 70,163,166 downwards.
CTTCAGATTCATTTTTTATTTCTTCTTCAATAATCTGAGTCTCTTTCCTCATTTTCTCCAAATCCTCATAAAACTCATGTTCCTCCATTTTCTCACGTGCCCATTTAAACCTAAGCTCTCGAAGCAAATCACCCCGAATCCCAACTTCACCAGCAAATCTACACATCTCTTTCACTTCATCACACTGCAAAAACCCTTTCATTTTCTCCTTCTTCCTCTCTTTATTCATATCAACCAAAACCTTATTACTAACCTCCCACACAGTCCTCCATAAATCCTCACTAAAACCCACTGAATCAAATCGCGAAGACGCAACCATTTCATCACCACCCCCACTACCACTACCCTTTTCCATTTCTGAAACAACCCTTTCAACAATAACAAGCAGCATTGCATCGACAGTACTTTTATCGCATTCGGGGTAAACTTCTTTAACTTTTTTCCGCATTATCCAAGCGAATCGAGAAAGAAACTCGTTGGTGATTTCTTCATCGTCGTTTTGGTTGATTGTGGTGTCGTTTAAGTGGGTTTTGAGTGATGGGTCGATTAGTGAAGTGTTGGATTCATGGGAATGAGAATGGAGCGTTCGGTGAGTGATGATTGATGATGAAATGGGTAATTGTTTGAAGAGGGTTTTGGAAAATTGGGAATTTGAGATTGATTTGAGTTTGGTTAGGGTTTGTTTTGAAGAAGAAAGAAAAATTCTCCAACTCATTGTAATTGAATTTGAATTTGAAATTGATGAGATTGAAGCATGAAATGGTAATTAGGGTTTTAGGGTTTATGCAATGAATTTGATGGCTACCTCATTGTTCGAACGAAGATGACGACAGAAGAAGCAGTACGAAACGAAGGTTAATGGGCCTATTCACTACTTAGTTAAGCCCATTATTAGATGACTAGTTTTTGTTTGATATTAACTTTTTCATTCTAGAGCGACTATGATAATTCGGAGTTTCATCGTAAATTAAATATAGTGTAATAAGAATTGTTCGCATCAAACTCGTTTGATTGGTCACACAATAAAAAAGAGAGTAAATTAAGAGTCATCATCGTAAACATTATTCAGTCAGTTTGGGCATGTAGAAACGTTAAAACTCTTAGGGAGAGTTTGTCGTTCATTTGAGTCTTACAATACTCGAGAGATTATATAACAATTCATGATTTATCAATGTATGTGCATGTAATATCAATGATTGATTTATTTATCAATGGTTGAAATGTTCACTTGGTTTGCAGTTATAAAAAAATATTTGCGATCTTAATTAAAATAATTGAATTTATACTTATAAATATAATAATATATTTTATAACCTCTTTGTCATCATTAAAATCATCTAAGAGCATAGTAACCAAAAAAAAATCATCCAAGAGTATTTAGTAGAACTCAAAACAACTATTGTAAAAATATATTTTGCGTAATTGTACTTTTGATCCTTCAAATATAGTGATTGTACAATTCCACGTAATTTGATAATTTTTATCGCAATTTCTTCCAAAACTTACATTGATGTGACTTCATTCATTGATGTGTTACCCAATTCTCACTTTTCTTTAAATTTAAATAAGAAATACCAAAAATCCAAAGCCAATGAAATATCAGTTAAGTTTTCAAACTTTTTGGAGTTTTTTATTTGGAAAGTATTCATAAAAAATTTACACAAAAGAAAGGGAAAAAAATAGAACACTTTTAGGAGATGTGTTTGGAGGTATACAAGAAGTATCCATGTATGATACTGTTTATAGATACCTTTTTTTGGAGTATGCACACTTCATAATCGATACCAGACAAATGATTCTAATCCAACATATAAAACTCCAATGATCTAAGGACGATAATATTAAATAAATAAATAATTGATAAAAAAAATAATATTCAATAAATAAATAATCATACATTTCCGACTTTTGGGTTGATAGAGTCATTGACTTGATTCACAAGCATTGGTTCCATTTTGAAAATGAAAAATGAATTTACCATATTTAATCAACAAATATAAAAGGTATCCTAAAAGTTCCTTCTCCTTTTGGTTTGTCTTATTGACTTTTTCAAGCTGCCTTTTAAGACTTGTTTTATCTACTAGAATTGAGGATGAAGATTTCATATCCAACCTCAAAGCTACAATTTTAATAGCTTCAATTTCTGCATTCTCCAAAGAAGCTGAATCAGGAAATTCCTTCTCAAGTAGTGAAAGTAAAACTTTCCTAGCCTCATCTTCTTCAAATTCTAAGGAAAAATTTGTATCCCTTAGATCCTTTAGTATTGAACATATCTGCATAGGACAGTTCCAATTCTCAATAATCAAGTTGCACATATAAAAATCCATACAATATGTGAAATTGTAACAAAAAATATACTATTACAATAAATAATAGATTCCTAATCCTATTCAAGAAACATAAATATTATGTATAATAGAATAATTAGTAAGATTAACTAACCTCAGCAGCTAATGGAATTGGAACAATATTCTGAATTTGAGTCAAGTACAACTCAAAAGAGTTTCTTAACTTTTCACATCTTGAAAGTATCTTGTGTGATGTTATTGCCTAACCAATATGCAAATAAGAAGGTTAGTGTTATAGGATCTAAGGAGGGTTCATATAAAAGACTAGTTCGTTATGTATTAACCCATTGAATCTTCAAGACCAAAAACTGTGGCAGATAATTCACAAACTGAAACGGACTGGTTTAGTTCAATTTGATTTTAACTTTCTTTAAACAGTCTGAAATTTAACGACATGTGTCAGTGCCAGACATCAAGTCCTAAATTTAACCATGTGTGTCGGTGCTGGACATGATAGGCGTCTTCGATATGAATCTCACTTATTAGGTAAGTAGAGTCCTCAATGTTGTGTCTCATAAGAGGTGGTTACAAATTAGTATTTGAAAGTATCAAAAGGAGAAACAACTATAAGTTAAATTATAGCATGCAGATAACTTTGCATATAAAATTGAGTAAGGTTTACCAGGTAGAGTTTACTGGAGTCAGAACAGTGTTTGATAACTAACTTGGCTTTATCCAAAGTGAAGTGCAAAGAGCATAATGCTTGAATTGCTAAGGTACAATTTGGTCTAGAAGATTCAATGGCTAATATAATATGCAAAATTCTATCAATGAATCCGTTAAGCTCTATACATATTGAACGGTGCACCTGCACAAGTGAAAAAATGAATCAATATGCATATCTTACATGTTACATTAATTTCTCATCTTATGTATGGTTTCACTGTAACAAAACATAAAAATGAGGGTACCTTGACTTCACAACAGCTTGTAATTTCAGCACTGTTATTGGTCAACATAACGAGAGGTTAGAGGTTAGAACTCAGCTAGGAGAAGAGGAGAAGGAGCAAGGTAATGATGAGTAACAATACACAACAGAACATAAACAGTGTGAGGAAGTGTCTTTGCTTCTTCTTGCGTCTGTTTTCAGCTTTTCCTTAATATGTGACCGTTTCTAATTGTAACAGCATATACAAATATAATAATGTTATACTATAATTGAGACAATGTTTCTAGTTTTGATCTTCATTAGTGTAATTTACTCATTTTAGTATGCTCTCCCACCATTATTATATTTGAAGACATTATTACTTATTGGGTGTACATTTCTCATGTTTGGCTCAGGGGGTCATCTCTAGTCTTCATTGACTCTTGACTTGTGCGCAAGGTCATGCAAGGCGGCTCCAAATGCCTTTTATGAACACCTTGTTTTACTTTTTCTCAAATGAAATCGATAGGTTTTGGATAAAAAAAATAGCAAATATGATTGGTTGAATTAATGACAATGACCACTCACAATAAAAAGTGTGAAGGTGAATGTCGGGTTTCACTTAAGTGTTATTGATATTTAAATGTTTTGGTTCATTTATTTTTATCTTATCTTAGTTAATCATTCTTTCTTATCTAAATAATTTATTTTAATTATTCTCTCTGATCTACAATGCACCGAAGACGTCATCGATGACACTTCCAAGACCGAAAAAATATCCTTGTCATATGCAGTCCCAGGGCCTATGTTGAGTGATTGGACATATCCACCAGGTTAGGAAAATGATATATTTTTTTTCCGTGAAATGATATATGGCAAGATAATATGCAAAGATTGCTGATTGGTTAACCTTTCATCGCCTTTTCTTTGTTTTGTATGAACTAAAACAAAAGCAACTAAAATATGAAGTATAGAAAAAATTAGTATAAAGAAATCAAGAGATGAATATGAATCACACGAATTAACAATTTTCAATGATTTGTAACTTTCTTTTTACTATGTAACTTGTAATTCAACGACATCCATACTAATACCATTCACAATATTTCCTCTTCGATGTCCGTTAAGGATATGTATGATTAAAACCTACTGAAGAAAAATATTACAACATCCTTTGTGCGAGATCTGTCTTTTTAAAAACTTTATTGTAAAAATTCAATAGAAGAAAACTATAGTGAAGAAAAATAGAGTGCAAGCCATGTTTCTTTTTTTTTACTACATGCACACGATCATCTCTAAGACTTGATATAAAAAAAAATGGAGTGAAAAGACTTTTAAGGCAGAAAAAAAAGACTTGGTAAGGACACTTGATAAAGGGGCATGGTGCACTAAAGCTCCTGGATGCGCAGGGTCTAAAAAGAGGTCCACCATTTTAGTGTACTGTACGCAGTCTTGCCTTAATAAGGGTTACTTGATATTATTTCAAATTCAATTAGCGAAAAATCTACTACTACTATTATGTAAGCCGATTAGATACTTGATAAGAACCACTAGCAGGTAGCCAGTATGTTATATTGGCAGACTGAATTACACATATAGATAATAAACTAATATTTAGCACATAAACCTCATCCTTCTCCAGCCTTCCTCAAGCCATTCAAACAAGCAGCCCGTTATAACCCCGGGGACAGAGAACGCTCAAATAGTGTCATCCACAACAGATCTACCATAAAACTCTGTCGATTTACCGTTACAATAGGAGATACCACCGCGTTTAAGAAATATCAAAACACATGACTTATATTAGTTGTCATGACAGTAACTATAAAACTGCAGCCAAGCAATCAGGATTACTATCAATATTAAGGCAACCTTAGGCACTGTCAGATTCATTTCCTGAATCAATATTCATGGGTTGAGGATTCTTGTTGTAACCGCTCATCTCATCCTTGTAACGTTTTTTATCTTCTTGGGCTTTGGCCTCATAAGGCTCCTTCTCCTCCGCTGTGTATTGAACATGCAAAGAAACAGAAAACTTGGTCAAACACAAAAACATAATAGGCTAAGATTATGGTCACAAATGACACTAGATGGAACTGCAATGAAATAGTGGCAACCAGCCATACCTGACAGATTTTTCCATTTTTCTCCAAGTACTCTTCCCACGTCCGTAAATGAAATTCCAGGATTAGTTTTCTTTAGATTCTGTCATTAAAAAAAAAAGATAGTTACTGTAATTACTTAAATTCAAAACCACATCACCAAAACCACATCACTAATATGTATGTACAGCATAAAACAAACCTCTCTTTCCATCTGAGAAAAGAACATGAAACCAGATAGTGCCCTCTTAGGTGCATTTGGGTCCTTTTTCTTCTTCTGTCTCTTCTTCACTCCTTCGTCATCAGCATCTTTTGATTTCCTTTTAGAAGTAGATGCCTTAGAAGGCAAATCCTTCTTTGGTTCCTTCTTGGCAGGCTTCTGGAAGTTGGTCATCATTAAGGTGTTAGGGACACCAAAGATTTAAAGAATAGAGGTGAGGTATCTCAAGATGATAAAAGCAAATCACTTACCTCTGTCTCACCACCACTTTGGCTAGCATCAGAGTCATCTGCACCAGAATCATCAGTAGGAGAACCTCCATCATCCTTGTCGAGAACAAAATCTGAATCCTGTAGACATTTTACACCAATTTAATATATACAAAAGCAAACTACTAATTCTAGAGAGAAATTCTGCCACATGCAGCCTCCCACAAGACATACGCATATGACATGCACAGAACCACAACAGTAAGCAATACAGAGAGCATGACAAACTGAAAGAGATAGATGGATAAACATGAGAAAGTTTGACTACAATAACACAGACATCAAGTTTAAGAATGCCAAAACTGAAATGTAAGTAGACTTCAAAGCTCGCTTGTGTATTTTCATGTTCATGGTTAGATATATTCAAATGAGGTTGGATATAAATAACCATCGTTACCTCAATCACTTAAATTAGAACACAAATATACTGAAAGCTACTCATGATATAAAGAAGAGGATAAAAACAATATCAAGTAGTCAAGTACAGATTTGGTACCTCCTCGTCACTTTCGTCTCCACCAGCTTCATTTCTGATGCGCTCGAGATGTGGATCGACAGCATCATCATCATCATTCTCAAGCACCTTGGCCACACCAACAGTTGGTTGGGCATCAGCTAAATTCATAATTTTCAAGCCCTTAGAACTGCATGTGTAGGCCAAAAGTGAATTTCTTGTGAAATAAACAAATATGCATAGTAAATTTTGGCAGTGAGATAATATTTACCTGATAAAACCATACAAATTATGGTATTCATTTCTCTGAATATTACGGAAGAGATGCTCTTGCTCAGATTTGAGTCTAATAAGAAGGTCAAAGTAATGCATGTTTGAACCACCAGCAGCATGTCGCTCAAATTCCACATAGTCAATCTAGTAGGAAATGGTGAAACCATAAAAAACTCTAATATGTAAGTATCATATGCACATCAACCAGAAACTAATATTTGGTTATCAGTAAATGCAGCTGGATTTTACCTCTTCATGAAGAATAAGAGTGGGAGGTTTAGGCAGAAAGAAGAAGCTCTTCTCAAGGGGATACAGAATTCCGTCTTCAGCTTTCAAAGATGACTTCACTGCATAACCATCTTGACAGCTCCTAAATTTTCCAGGCTTAGTAACTTTGCCCCCAGACAAACCACGCAATATTGTGGTAAACACTTCATGGATAAGCCCCTGATTATTGAATAGTGAATTAAATATATCAACTATTGTATCACATGATTGCATGACCCACGGGTTACCAAATTCTCGCACCAAACAATCAACTAAAATATGCCCTTTTACATTTCCAAAGCAGCTCTTGAGGAGCAGTATCTCAGGTTATATATCAATAAACCAATTATCAACAATTTAGTCAATACCTTGTAAGACAGCTCCAACTTGTCTTTGTACTTCGAGTTATAAAGATCTTCACTCATTGCCAATTCACTTTCAACCACATAATCAGTTTCAAACTATAGAGAAAGGAGCACAACATTGTTAGGTTAAGAAGCAAGCAAAACATATATAATCTAAATGAGTAAACCAGAAACCAATGAAGTAAAAGATTACCTGCATCACGATATGAGGGTACAAAGTCTGTCCTTTCCGAATAGGAGGATCAAGACTAATAACGACGAAGGTATGCGGCTGATTAGACTACAAATAGATAGAGCCAACAGGCATGGTAAGTGGTGAGTATACTAAACAAGTCCAGAGAAACGCATCAATTTTAAGACATGTGGCTGATAACACGGTTATATTAAAAACAAAAAGCAAGGATTAAGAGATAAACCTTAGGAAGTAAAAATAGGCGAACCACACTGCTGTACTGAATTTTGAAATCGTTAGCCTGTCCTTGAAGCCGCAAAAATGACAGGTGTAACTCAACACTGTATCGTCCTCTGCACAATACAGCAAATTTCTACAGATTAATCTTTTTCTTGAAAGGACACAAAGCATGCAAGACAATGATAAGAAGCTAAAATAGTTGAATGTTACATGTTGTACAATACATTACCTTGGTGTAAGGATTGCAATACCCTCAAATGTAACAACAGCATCTTCTCCTCCAGCACCAACATCAGCCACAGACATTATTTTATCACGTAAAATCTTATACCAAAATGATTTTCCAAATGTCAGTTACCTATAATTTGTTGTAACAAGATATTATTTAAAGTCACAAACAAACTCACCTGAGCAGGAGGGCGATCTTCATCACCAACAAACTGGGTATTCGAACTTGGTACGTGGAAACTCATCTCCATCAAAGAATCTTTCTGAGATTGTAAAATAAACAACATTAGACTATAAAAGATGCACTTCCAAAATGAACCTAACAACTGCAGCCCACAATACTATTCAAGCCCAAGTTTGGACGAGGAAGGTTATCTTCTAACCAGCTGCAAGTTGTTCTAAACTGTATGGATTCTTTAGAACTTCCAAAACTATATATATACCTCATTTGCTCCAGTTGTGTCATCCACATGAAACTCCAACATCACGTCATTTTTCCCTTGAAGGTTTGTTTGGGAGACATCTGCTAGAGACACCTCAAAAGCTTGCTTTGAACCAACCATGAAAGCCAGCATATTTCCTGAAATGGAAATAGAAACATAAGGACATCCACTAGTAGTATACCCGTATTAATGCAGTCAAGTCAGTTCCATCAAAAAGATCCACCATAAAGGGAAAGACTGCATTTGATAAGCCAGAGAAGAAAGCATGAATGAGATAAAGTTCCTGTTTGAGAAGCAAAAGCAAACCCCGTCCCCGCCCCGGACAAAAAAACCACATTCCTATCTTAACAACTTCTCACTTTAAATTGCACTTGAAGTAACAACCAGATTGAAGGTAGTGGTGCTTCCTTAAATTCATTTTAGACGTGCACCCCAAAAAATAGAACCAACTTACAAAGGCAGTGCACTCAAAATACAAACTGAATAGTTTCGACTAAATATCTTCGAAAATAGTAGAGCGCTGCCCATGCTTAAAATATTACTTACCATGTCTTCACGATGCTGCCATTTTAAACGATGTCAAACAATATTTTCTTCAAACACATAAATTTACTCGGAGTATAGTAGGTAAGGGTGACAGAGAGATTATGAGAAATATCATAATTCAAACACAATAAACAGTTCATGTAAAGATCACCAACCGTTTAGATCAACTTCTCCCCAATTGCGTCCAGTAACAGAAAGTTGCTTCTCCCCAACAGTTACTCCAAAGGTGTTTTGGAAGAAACTTGTCAAGCTTACAACATCCTACAAAATAAGTATAAAACGTCAACACAAGTAACAGTATATGATAGCAATGCTTATCCAATTCCAAATCATCAACGTTTAGATCGGGCAAAGTGTTAATCAAAGGAACAAAATTAAGAAACCAAACCAGACCAGACAATTGAATTCCTTTTTCAACATCAAACACATGTAAATGCACATTCGGGGGGGGGGGGGGGGCGGAGAAATACCTGATCACGGAAACCAGTGAATTTGTAGAACAACCCATCTTTGATCTGAACACCGAGTTGATTTGTCTTTGGAACCTTCATCCATGTTACTCCCGTTATTTCTGCCTTGTCAACATCAATTGATTTACCACCTCCCTGTCTCTTCCACAAAATTCCTCCAGAATATATTTTTATCTGCCCCGGATTCTGCAGCACCAATAATACAAATATAAGTGTCATACACAATTACTATCTTCAGCCTCGCTCACAAATTTACTACAAATATCATTTTCCTCATCTTTTCATTATTATTTTTTAATTAAAAAATAGCATAGAAATTGATAAAACCTTGACACATGAAACACTCAGAGCTTGTTTGGATGGGCATATTTGAGCTTATCTACTAAAATAAGTTTTGTAAGACTATTTGGAAGAACTTATCAAAACAGCTTATGCCATTGTTCATAAGTTGTTTTCAATTTATTTTCACAAGTTCTCCAAGATAGCTAATGAAAACACTTAGAGCATGTTTGGATTGATTTATTTGAGCTTATCAACTAACGTAAGTTCGAACTTATGACATTGTTCATAAGTTGTTTTCAATTCATTTTCATAAGTTCTCCAATATAGCTTACAAAAACAGCTTATAGCTTATACGAAAACAATTCAACTTTTTTTTCCATCTTTTGCTATAGTAATAGCTTATACTTAAGCGCTTATCATGATAAACTATAAGCTGAAAATAAGCTGTTCATCCAAACAGGGCCTAATACTAGATGATATTAAATAAATTGCACATAATAACACCAACTAAAATCACCCACTGCGTGATTGATTAACTAGGTTTGAAACTGGAAAGTATAGAATTTCGAAGAAAAATCACACTTTACACAATTTTGGTGATTATGGTATATCAAAAGTACCACCCAGCTGAATATGAATTTACCTGATATTTTCTACCTTCTCATTTTTACAATAAATCTCACTAAAAGCTAAATTATCAACATACTTAACAAATTTATAAAAAAAAAATGATTTTGTACAAAAAAAAATTAATTAGAAAAAAGAAAAATAGAGAAGAAAACCCTAGTATTAGGGTTTATGAATTTGAAAAGGGGAATAAAAGCTAGGGTTAAGAAAAATGATGAAAGTTTGAGGAAAATAGATCGGCAATGGAAGATTGTAGAGAGAGAGCTTACGGTGCCGCCACGGCCGCCGAGGGTAATGTTGTTGAAGAGATGACCGTCCGTCATGGTGGCGAGAAAGAGAGTACGATGCTACGAAATGCACTTTGTCTCTGCAAACTGAGAGAAGGTATATATAGTAGTAGTGAAAATGATAAAATTGTCAGAAAAAATAATATGGCGCCATCACACCACCCAACTAAACATTCGTTTGAGGCAAATTGAAAAAAGTGTATTATAAAGAAATTAACATAATCAATATAGTTTAGTTTCTTTTAGAGGATAATTAAGATAGTTTACTTATTTAATTTTATTTTTTTAATTTGGGTTAATATTTTTTAATACAAAAAGGGTTGAAGTGTAAAAAATACGGTGTTAATTTTGTGTTTTTGTAGTTTTATTTTAATTTCTCATGCATTTACGATGACGTGTTATTTTAGAGACGTGTTATAAAACTTTCATAGTTATGTTTAGAAGTTAACTAAAAAGTTTGATATTTTAGTTAGGAATTTTATTCACTATGAGACATGTGACGTTTGAGGTTGACGAGAGTATGGAGTGATTGTCGATGAACATGGTATGTTCAATGAGTATGAGACATATGAATGAACTAAATCACATTAAAATGAGAGGAATCCTGAGGATGTGTAGGTATGAGACTGTACACTTGAAGGAGTGCTTGTACAGATTAATTTATATTATCTATACCAGCAAGAAGCATTTTTACTTGGAGTAGTTAAGCGTGTTTTACTAGTTAGGTGACCTTCTCTGAAGTTTTCTAGAAAATGTGTTATTGAGGACAAAACATATTAGAAATACTCGTTTTGATTTGTGGGGGATCGGTCGATAATACGATGTTGGACGTGTTGGTTCATGGGGTCAGTCGGTAATACATGTTGGTTGTGGGAATTGGATGTCATGCCAATATCGACTCATGTCACAATAAACATAGTTCAGTTGGTAGAGACATTGCGATATGCAAGAGTTATAATTCAAACCTCTGATTCTCCACTTATTCACCTTAAATGGTCAATTTTTAGACATTATACTCTTTAATAAAAAAAGGTCAAATACCTCTTTTAATACTTTTAGTTTGACATAATTCTCAAGTTAGTCATTTAAGTTTCAAATAAGTCCTTTTAATTGATAAACTTTTTCACCATTACCCCTGCTATCGGTCTCCATTTAACTGATGTTGATGTAGTCGTTAAGTTGCCGACTTGGATCAAAACAATGAGTTTCAAAAGTTCCATGTAGTCAAAACGTTGCGTTTAATGGTCACGAATGATCATTTATAGGGCTAGAAAGGCAGTTATTGACAACAAGAACTGTCATTCTAGCTCTATAAATGATCATTTGTGACTATTAAACACGGTTTTTCACACCCTAGAGCCTTTCAAACGCAGCGTTTTGATCCAATTCAACAACTTAAAGGCCACATTAACATCAGTTGAATGGATATTGACAGCAGGGATAATAGTGAAATAATTTATCAACTAAAATGACATATTTAAAACTTTTGAAACTTAAAGGACGAACTTGAAAATTTTGTCAAACTAAAAGGACCAAAAGTAGTATTTGACCAAAAACATAATATCGATAATAAAGTTAGGAGGAAATTGTAAAGAATATAAGCTACGAAGGGGAAAATGCAACAAAATTGTTATAAAAAAAAAAAAGGAGGGCCAAATTGCACAACCCATATAGACTAAAGTGCAAGTAAGATAAAAATGAATTTTGAAGTGTCAAATAGCTATAACCACCAATTTGGTCCCTGTCTTTTTAAGTGATTCTCTCAAATTAGTCCCTCACTCTATTAATATTTCAAATTAATCCATATCTTTGTCAAAAGTTTCTCAATTAAGTCTCTCGTCATGCGAAAAAGACATAGAAACATGGGTCTAATTGAGAAACTCTTGACAATATTTCAAAATAGTCATGTCTTTGTCAAAAGTTTCTCAATTAGACCTATGTTTCTATATATTTTTCACATGACGATAGATTTAATTGAGAAACTTTTGACAAAAACATAGACTATTTTGAAATATCAATAGAATCAGGGACCAATTTAAGAATTACTTACAAAAATATGGTTCAATTTGATTGTTTACTCCTATTTTTACTGCTTTTGATTCTTGTTATCTTTCCAATAATTTTTTTTAATCATTTCCAATAAAAAAAAGGTTTTTAATCATATAAAAGATTTTTAATTATGGTGTAGCTGTAGCATCACTTGTGATGGCTATATAAAATAGTTGGGAAAGCCTCAAACGAAGGCTTAACATTGCAAGATGGCTTCACGATCTAAGATGGTAGATGCTAACCAGTCGATAATTCTATTGAGGCAAAAAAATGCACAAAATTGCCCAGATATAGCAAACTTTGACGTGATAGCCAAATGCTTAACACTTGTGTGAACCTCATTTCAAATTTGAACATGAAAGCCAAATATAACTCAATTCACTATATAATTATAACAAAAAATTTCAACCAGACAAAGTTTCACTTCATATTGTTGCAAACATATTAGAATACAATTTGTTAAGGGTGTTTCTTCAACCAAACAGGTTCAATTAATTATAACGAATAAAGAAGAAAAATGGTTGCAAGGATATCAATTTATTTGGTATTTTCATTGGTGGTGGTGTTGCCATATTATTCAGTTTTGTGTCAAGATGCATGGCAAAGTCTAATAGATGGAGCAAAAGAATCTGGTATCCCTCAAGACACACTTGATGATGCTCAGAGTGCTTTAGGAGATGCTTCTGTCCAACAGGCTGCTGAGGGTGCCTTGGCTGACGAATCCTTGGCTGATTGGGTTCAACAAGCAGAGTAAGATCATGTGTGCCATTTTTTCCATATATTTTTGAGACATTCTTGAATAGGAAAGTTGTCCATGGTCCATCCTGGATCGGTGCGTAAATATTGTCCCAAAGAACAACGTCGAATTACATCCTTCGGAAGTAAAAGTTTATGGTCCTCTCGTCCTCAAGACTAAGGTAGTGGCATTATATGTGTCGGTTTGATAAAAATAAAGAAAAATAAATGTGTTGAGTTTTGAAGGACATATATTTATTTTTTCACATTTGTCAAATTGGTATTGATCGATCACCATCTAAGATGTTACAAACATAGAGGATTGTGAACTTCTACTTTTAAAAGTTGATATTAGTTATCATTAAAGTTTCAAACAATTTTCAAATATTAGTTTACGATGGATCATCTATCATGTGTCAATCATCATTAAAGTTTCAAATTATTCTTAAATATTACTTCCTCCGGTCACTATTATAAACAAATTTCTACATTTTAGGTTCATTCAATTAATGATGTATGTGGGCTACAATATAGACCACATACATCATTTATTGAATGAACTTAAAAAGTCAAAATTTGCTTATAATAGTGACCGGAGGGAGTAGTTTACAGTAGACCATCTATCATGTCCTCTACTTTGATAAAACTCATGATTCTTAAACAAAAATTTAATGGGTCAATTTATTTTAACACATTTAAAAAGTTGTGGTGGAACAATTATTGTGTGAATGTTAGTATATATCCACATGCATAATCTGTTATAAAAAATAAAAAACTCATTGTATATATCTAACAGACATAAATTTGGCTGAAGAGGGCTACAAGAAATTTGATATGGTAAATTTTGATATCACTTTCAACATAGTTTTAATTAGGTTTGGGAATAGGCTAGGCCGAGCTAGGCTTTGTAAAGTCTGAGTCTGGTCTACCAAATTTTTTTGAAGGCCTAAGTCTGGCCTGCGGCTTGTCATAGACTTACTTTTTAGGCTTGAGTCTGGCCTTATGAAAGCCTGATTCGGCCTGCTAGCCTGTTTAAAAGCCTATTTCATATGAACATCTTTAAATCACCAATGTGATCTAAGTTTAAATACATTAGCGAACTAATATATCAATTAGATTAAACTATATTTTGATAATCAACATGAGTTTTTAGGGAATTTGACTATATATTGTATCATATTTCAATTATAGTTTATAATAATACATTTAAATATGCAAAAAAAAAAAAATGAATGTATACTAATAAGCTTAAATTACTGAAAAAGTTAACACATTTTTATTTTAATTCAAAGTACAAAATATAATATAATAATAAATAATATTCATATTTATTTAAATATGTCCGCCTAATAGACCTAAGAGGCTTTTCGAATGGCCTGTGGCCTGGCCTATTAAGCTAAATAGGCTTTTAAAAAAGCCTAGGCCTTCTCTGTTTAAGAAAAAAGTCTAGCCTGATATGGCCTGTCGTAGGCTAGGCCATAGGCCCCTGTAGGCCGGTCTGACCTATTCCCATCCCTAGTTTTAATGTATTTCAAGCATTTGGAATATGGCATATATACACACATGATATGAAAAATAGAAAAAGTTAGTTATAAATAAATATACTACAATGCTCCAAAAAACACTAAAAAGTGATGTTGGTATATATAAGAATAAACTTTTCAACTAATCAGAACTTAAATGTGATTGTTTATTGTCAAAAATCAGTGAGGTAACAAGCAAAGGAAGTGCACCACCATCAGTAGAAGCACCAGCAAATTTACCTGATGATGAAGAGGAAGACATTGCTGAATCACCAAAGAATTCACCAACAAAAGCACCAAAGTTGGCACCAAATTCAGCACCAGTTAAAGCACCAAAGTTGGCACCAAATTTAGCTCCAGCTAAAACACCTCAACTTCCACGAAAATATAAGATACCATCACCTGCACCTCAAGCACATTCTCCCAATGCAGCATCTCCCCAAGCATGAAATGTGTTGATTAATTAGTTTTACTATATATAGATGTATTTTGTCTAGACTTAATGTGTATTTTGTAGTACATTACTAACTCCAGTCTTGTCTCATAGACAGTCATTCTATAGTTTTTATAATTAAAAAAATTATGTGTTCATTGATCGCTTGCTTAATTTAAATAGTAATTGTAAACAGAATCCATACAAAAAATTTCCAAGGACAGACACATATATGGGACATCATAGGATGAAAACCTATAGTTGTAGTATCATGTATTAACGCAGAAAGTTTTGCATTTTAATTCGGAGATTGTTGGATTAATAATTATTTTATTTAATCAATAATGGATTGATTTTCTTTTCTAAATCAATCAATTATGGATTCATATAATCTAGAAAAAATTATTAAATGATGTAAATTATGATCAATTGTTACTTAGTGTTGTATATGCCTTAAAATCTTATGGGTTCTGCCTATCTCGAGACGTGGGAAGAAGGCTGACGAAGCAGGAGCTAAAAGGATTACATGGAAGTCTATCCACGTATTTTCTCGTGACGCAGCACGAGTGTACGATTTTTTGTTTTCTTGGTCGCCAATTTTAAAGGACTAATTGAATATTGTAAATAAGCAGCTCGGGTTTAGGATAGAGAGGTGAAAAAACAAAGGTTTTGTAGCCAACACTAAAACTAAGGTTTAGAGATAACTATTTCTCTTAGTATAAACTTTAGGGTTGGAAGAATCATCATTGGATTCACCTTGTAAATACTAAACAAATTGAATCTATTGATCACGCGCAGAGATTTAGGAAGATGGTAGAATTAGGTTTGGAGTTTAATTCTTGTAATTCTTTTGAAATCTTTGTGTAAAGATACTCTTTTGACTAGTGGAACAGAGAGTTGCTATCTTCTGCATAATGAGTCAATTTGGATTGAACTAGGTAAAAAATATTATGTGTTTTTCTTTAATTTTTGTGTAAAGTTACTCTCTTGATGAGTGAAACAGAGAGTTGCTATCTCCCCCATAATAGATCGGTTTTGGACCATTGTGTGTTTTTCTTTTATTCTTATTCCTTCATATTGTTGTTTAACTTTTTTTCGTGATTAGTATTGCATCACTTTTGGCTGCTATTGATTTTCTCCACACATCAAGTATTGGTGTTATTTTATAGATGAAATCGCAACAATTGGCGTCCATTGTGGGGCATTCAAAACAAATTATTAAGAAAGCACCAATAATACCAAGTGGGACATTGAGAAGTTTGCCAAAAACAATGATTTTGGGTTGTGAAAGGTAAAAATGAAGGCAATACTAATCCAACATAAGTGTGTTGAAGCGTTGAAGGGTGAGGCATGATAACCGACAAATATGTCGGTTATTACCTTCATTTATCTCCCATTACATGTGATCCTCACGTGCATGCAACTTTATTTAGTATAATTAGTCTTTTATAGTTTTTTTTATTATGTTTATTTGAGTTTTAGGAACTTTTATGCTTTCTAGTGTTGGTTTGAATGACATATCATGAGAAGATGTTTAAAGCTACAGCGTTGAGAAGCATGCTAATGATGTATGAAGCTATAGCGCTGGAAAGGAGTCTGGAGCTATAGTATTGAAGATCTCTCAGTACGGGACGTACGAGTGTACGACCTTGGGTTCATTATTTGCAAGTCTTGAGGACCAAGTTTACATGAGCTGGATCCAAGGAATCTAGTACAAGGAATAATGAATATGATGATTCCAATAGATAAGGTTGCCAACTCAGAGGAGATGGTACTGAAGGAAACTTCCGGGAGGTGTAGGAAGCTACAACTTTGCGACGAATCAGACCTGGTTTATTGGATATGCACTAAAGTGGGCCTAGAACATCTTGTGCTTGGAGAAAAAGATAAGAGAGTCTCAAATAGTACACCAAAGGAATAAAGGTATATTCCTATGTTTAATGGTTAAGGCAATAACTATCACATATGGGAAAAGACAAAAAAAGGCACTAAAGAATAAAAAAGGACTTAACCTATAAAGGGACATCAAGACCTAATTTTTAAGGTGTGCTAGGGGTGGATTGTGCTGAATAGAATATAGATTGGAGGCGGTAGCCTCCAATCAACCATAGCCATCATTAGAGATTCAAACCATTCTTCTTCATCTCATACCTTCATCCATTCCATATTGAAATTATAGTAGTTAGAATATTAGAGTTTTAGAGTCATTAGAGTAAATTATTAAGGGAGATCTGCAAAAACACTCACCTTCATCCTCAAATGATTGTAATTTCTCTTTTGTAAACTCATAATCTTATCTAATGATTTGTGCAATTATGTTTTTGTCACTTATATTTCCCATTTATTCTTTCAAGAAAAATAATTTTATCTTGATGGTCATTTTTTAATATTGCTCATTTAAAGTCATGGTTGAATTTTATTATAATTAACCCACAAATTTTCTTTTATTAAAAAACAATTTTATCTTGACGGTGTTTTTTTAATCATGAACATATATGCACATATATTTTTGGGTTGATAGTGATTTACCCCTTTGTAATATAAGTCATTTTTCGGTCTACCCTTTAAAAAAATTTAGTTTCAAATCAGTCCTCTTAAATTATTATTTTTCCTATAATACCCCTTGTCTCATCTGACTGTGCATATTTGATGATGTGGCGCACTGACAATGCATATTTGATTACGTGGCGCATTGAATATATAATTAATTTTATTTTTCATTTTTTTAAGGCTACATGTGGCATTTGTGCATAATTATTTTTTTAAAATAATAATACAATTTTTTTTCAAAATTAAGATTATTTTTTATATAAATAATAAAAAATTCTAGAAAAAGATTATCTATTTTTTTTTTAGTTTCAAGTATTCAAATATTTTTATTTTCAAAAAATATTATCTAAAATCTGGAAAAATATTTTCTACTTTTTAGTTTCCTTTTATAAAAAAAAAACACTTTTTAGTTACTGGATTAAAATTTTCGGAAATTTTTTTTTGAATTTTTTCAAAATTTGTATCCATATGAATTAAAAGTAAAATATTTTCCAGATTTTTTTTAGAAAATTTGAATTTTCATTTTTTTTTGGAAAAAAATCTGACCTTTTTTTTTTAATTTTTGAATTTTCTTTTCTAATTTTTTTAAATTAAATTCCTGAAATTTTTATATAAAAATTAAAATATTTTCCAGATTTTTTTTTTGGAAAAAAATCTGACCTTTTTTTTAACTTTTGAATTTGCTTTTCTAATTTTTAAATCTTCTTAATTTCGAAAAAAATCCGATTTTTTTTTATATTTTTTAAATTTTAAAAAAAAAATCTTAATTTCTTTCTCGAGTTTTAAAATTTTTGGAAAAAATTCTGAATATTTTTTAGATTTTTTTAAGAAGCTAAATTAGTTCGCCCAAATTGACAATCAAATCTGAGACCTCGAGGAGAAGCACACTCTCAGATTCCAAACCAATACCATTATTTTAATCCAAGTGGTAATTTTCAGATATTTTTAAAATAAAAGCGTGATGTGGAAAGGATTTATACACGTGACTAATTAAAAAAAATGTCATCTCAGTGCCACATATTAGATTATACTGAGTTGGATTTGGAGTGGGGTATTCCGAAAAAATAAATAAATTAAAAGGACGAATTCCAAACTAAAAAATTTCTTAAGAAGGTAAACCAAAAATGACTTATTTACAGGGAGAAAAGCATTATTAACCCTATATTTTTTAATCATAAAGATATAAAGTCATGGTTGTAACAATTTTTTTTTTGAAGGAATGGTTGTAACATTTAATACACAATCAATCCACTTATTTTCAACAACTCATAAGGTGTGATATTACAACAAATCTTCATTTATAAATGTCCGATATATTTTTAACAAGAAAAATGTTATACGGACAACTTTTTCGGTGTCTACAAGTGTATGTTTGTGTACACACAATATAGATACCATTTTTTTCTTTTTTGTTAAGTCAAATAAATAATTATAAATAATGTATTTTTATATTGTATCTATATTGTGCGTAACATATATTGTATTTTTATAGATACAATATATGTATATAGTTTTCCCTTTTTTTTTTTGCTCTTTTGTTAAGTTGAAAAAATAATTATAAATAATGTATTTTTATATGGTATCTATATTGTATGTACAAAAATATACATTGTATTTTTATAGATACAATCTATGTTATATAGATTTCTTCTTTTTTGAAAAAGGATTTTTTTGCTCTTTTGTTGACTCAAACAAATAATTACACTGTATTTTTTGTTGATACTATAGATTTCTTCTTTTTTGAAAAAGGACATCATCACATTTTATCTCATATAAATAGGCAACAATCCTCCTCTGAAGACACACCAAGCTCACCACAGTAACAACACCCTAAGGACCAAACAACAATTTTCTTACCATTTCCCTCAAACCCTTCTTGCCATTTATATCAATGGGCAACGAAACAGAAACCGAAACCGGGTTCAAAAAATTCATCCGAACCAACCCAAAATCAGACCGGTTCAAAGTAAAACGCTTCCATCACGTGGAATTCTGGTGCACCGATGCAACCAACATTGCACTCCGTTTCTCTCAAGGACTCGGTATGCCAATCGTCGCTAAATCCGACCTCTCCACTGGAAACCTAATTCACGCTTCCTATCTCCTCCGCTCCGGCGACCTCAATTTTCTCTTCTCCGCCGCATATTCCCCTTCCATTTCTCTCTCTTCACCTTCCTCAACTGCCTCCATTCCCACCTTCTCCGCCTCCTCTTGCTTTTCCTTCTCCGCTTCACACGGCCTCGCCGTTCGCGCCATCGCTGTTGAAGTCGATGACGCAGAACTCGCATTCACCGTCAGCGTAAACCACGGCGCAGTTCCATCATCTCCTCCCGTCGTTCTCGAAAACGACGTCAAACTTGCTGAAGTTCGTCTCTTCGGCGACGTCGTTCTACGTTACGTCAGTTACAACAATCCAAACCTGCTGTTCCTCCCTGGTTTCGAATCTCTTTTAGATGAATCATCTAACTCATCACTAGATTTCGGAATCAGGCGACTAGACCATGCCAACGCAAATGTGCCAGAGCTTGCATCGGCGGTGAAGTACATCAAACAATTCACCGGTTTTCACGAGTTTGCTGAGTTTACAGCAGAAGATGTTGGAACAAGTGAGAGTGGTTTGAACTCAATAGTACTAGCGAGCAACGATGAAACTGTGTTGATTCCGATATGCGAACCTATTTACGGAACAAAGCGCAAGAGTTCTATAGAAACATATTTGGAACACAATGAAGTGCTGGGTTTCAGCATTTGGCTTTGGCGTCTGAAGATATATTCAGGATTTTAAGAGAAATGAGGAAGAGAAGTGGTGTTGGTGGTTTTGAGTTTATGGATGCTCCTCCGGTGACTTATTATCGGAATTTGAAGAATCCTGTCGGTGATGTTTTGAGTGATGAACAAATTAAGGAGTGTGAAGAGCTTGGAATTTTGGTTGATAAAGATGATCAGGGTACTATTCTTCAGATTTTCACTAAGCCTGTTGGAGATAGGTATGGAATGCCTTTTTGAATCATATCATTATAGTACCATATAGATGTCATTTGTCTTCGTGATCTTAACTCAGTTGCTAGGGACAATGCATAATATATGCATGGTCGGCCACCATAAAAAAAATATACATGTCTTTTTATTGTTATTTCATTTATTAGTGTTTAGTACTTTTGCCTTGTAAACTCGGGGATTATAACTTTTGTAAATATGCAGGCCAACTGTATTGATAGAGATAATTCAGCGAGTTGGATGCATGCTCAAGGACAAGGAAGAGAAGGAGTACCAAAAGGGAGGATGTGGGGGCTTTGGGAAAGGCAATTTCTCAGAGCTTTTCAAATCCATTGAAGAATATGAGAAGACTTTAAAAACTGGAAGAACTGCATAATTCATTTTGTGGTGCTCCTTCTTTTCCAACAAGTCATTTGGTGACTGCAATGTTGATCTTTATTGGTCTTTTCATCCTTTCCAAAATAATAATAATAATAATAAATGTTTTAAATAACATTCACCCGTGTTTTTTTCATTTTTTTTTCTTATCACAGTTGAGTTGACATACACTTTGTGTGAATTTACATGGTTAGGTTTATGTCCCTCAGTTTTTTTTTTTTTTTTTTATTTCTTTTTACTTTTTTAATAATATGAGCACCTTACAAGGATTGAAATCGACAAGATATCTCAACTTAGTTGAAATGTCTTTTTTTTTTGTTATTGTGCTTTTGATTTATCAAAAAAATTGTAAAAACAATAGTAATTACAAACAAATTTATTAGTACTATCGATTTTCTTAATTCCTGTTATTTTTTCAAAAAGACCTTATAATTAATGACGGAGGTAGTATTATACTTGAAATAATTCCATGACATTTTACATATTTGGATTAGCTAATCAGGTGTAAAATGTTAACCTTAATTTTTTTCAAAACTTTTTACACCTTCAAATTGACCAAAATGTACGAAATGCAAATTTCAAACTTTTTTACACCTCGCAATTGGTTAAGTAAGAGTTGTAAAAAAATCTCAAGATGATGTTTTTTCTATTTGTTTTTGTAAAATGCATCCCACAAAGATGTTTTGTTGCGAGGGAATCCACTGAGCATTTCAGTGAGCTACATAATTAACACGTGTTGATAAACTCACGAATTATGAAACTGTTAGAGCGGGTATATTAGGTTCAAGGTTTTTTTCATCTTAAAATACGGTATAGAAAATAAATAGACCAAATACATTAGTTATCAAATAAATATATAAAAATAATTTTTGTTTATAATTGAGATTGGAGATAATATGTTTTAACATGGTTAATTTAATGTACTTAGGTTGGTTGAACTATTATGTGAAAACCTTAGTTGGCAACAAAAAGTTGTGTGATAATAAGGTTTGGCTTAAAATACCTAAGTGGATTAGTAACAAAACAGCTCAGTCGGATGCATATATTTGAAAAAGAAAAACAAAGTTACATAAATATCATTATAGGAATTTTTTACACTTTCGAATCATCATATTTGGACGTGTAAGAAAATCCTGAAAATGAATACACCTGCATATAGGAAAATCCAAAGGTGTAAACGTTTATGAAAAAATTGAAGTGAACATTTTACATAAGATAATGACTCATCCAAGAGTGTAAAAGTCATGAAAGTTATAAATTATACTACATATAGATCGACTAACATGTGTAAAATGTTCTGAAACATTTTGAAGTTTAATATTTGATGTAAGATTTATGATAGTCGTTCACGTGTGGATTTTGTAATCCCAAAAGTAGTAAAATTGCGAATTTGGATGGTTTTTGAGAATGTCTAGGGCGGACGGAGAAATTTTCATAAAAATAAGATTTGAAGTGAAATATAGAGTGTTGGAGATAATCCAAATTTACGAAGATCGAGTTAAATCATAACCTCTTAACTAACATCTAACATAGTATGATACAAAACCCATTTGGGTTGGCCTAGTGATATTGACTTGAGATCTGAGAGTGTGTTCCTCATTGAGATCTCAGGTTTGATTCTCTCCGGTCCCAATTTAGGTGGGCTAATTTAGCTTCTTCAAACAAAAAAACATAGTATGATACAAGTGGTATATATTTAGATCCCTTCACCATTTGATACATGGTTTGATTCTCACCTGTTCGTATAAAAAAACATTTGTTGAAAGATGTCAACCACTTAAATAAATATTATTTAAGGTTGATTCTTACCTGTTCGTATGAAAAAACATTTGTTGGAAGATATCAACCCATTAAATAAATTTTAGTTGTTGGATTAGTCTCATCCGACAAGGAAGATACATTTGGTTTAAATTAACTCGTAAATGATATATTTATTTTTTGTTTTGACAAAAGTTTTTGAGAGGATATTATTATCGTAAAATAATATATTAATATTTTTATACCAAAAAAATAGACTTTTTTGTTAAGAAACGCGTCGTAATCGTAAGTATAGATCTAATGCTTTTTTTTTTTTTTTTTTGAGGGGAAAGTATAGATCTAATGCTATTCACATTGATAAAAAAAAAATAATCTAAAACCTTTCAAAAAAAATCTAAAACTATTCACATGTTATTTTTTTAAATATTTTTTGTCGAGATTTTTTATTCACATGTTATTTTATTTAGTAGGAATATGATGATTCACATGCTATTTTTTTAGTAGGATTTTTTTTAGTAAGATGATTCGCGTGCTATTTTTTTTAGAATTAATTGTGATGGTTCCAGTACAATTAATTAAACTGCAATATCACATGTTGAATTGACCTAGCTCAACTAACAGATCAACAGGAAAGAAGATGGGGTGCAAATGGGTCCATTTTTTTAATTTCTTTTTTGTAGGAAGGGTCCATGTGTTCATCATAATAATAGTTTTATTTTGATTCAACTAATCTTAATAGTTATAATAAAAAGTTGTAGGCAAATAATATCAAGATTCAAGAGTAGTAGTAGGCAAATTTGTCATTACATTGACTTGACTAATTCTTACTAATATCAATAACAGGCAAATTTTGCTTATAAAAAACCAAAAGGTAAAATCAATGTAAAACTATAGACATATTAAGTTCAGGTGTTAAACAAACTTTGAAAGATCAACATTTTATAGACAAACTAGTTCTTGATGTACGTAAAATCAATGTAAATTTTTTCTTTTTTTGAATAAGTAAAATCAATGTAAATGATGAACGCCATATTCAGTTTAGGTATTACACCAACCGTAAAAGTTTATGTCTTGAGTATTTTTACCGACATCTTGCAATTTTAGGGATGCTTTGCCAATGCATAAAATTTAATGGTTACGATAAAAATCAAATGTTTTGATAGTATTTATAAAAAAAATATGGCTTATGACTTATACATAACCTTTTTTTTGGACTGAGTTATTTTTGTAATATAGGTATCCTCCGCGCACAACTGCAGAGACTAATCCCTCGAACATTGTGGGACCCAAGTGGGAGTTTTAACGCTGCTGCATGCCCAACACTGAATTCGAACCCAAGACCTTGGTTAAGCTAGAATAGACCTTTTTTTTTGAACGAGTTTATAATTTCATTACTAGTTTTATAACTTTTTTTAATAAACTGCTTCAGATAGGGTTCAAACTTATAGTTTATCATATCTCCCCTCTGTTTTATCCTTGATATCTTATTGAAAAAGATAACAATTAAAAATATTTTTTTATGTCATTTCATATTATCCAACAATCCGTTTAACCGTTAATTTTAACAAATATTCCGTATCAGTTAAGGTTTTGCAACTCGAGAGTTTACCTCAACTCGTTTTGATTTTGTCTAAGTAAACTCGACTCAAGAACACGTACGAGTTTACCTAAAATTAAAATTATATAAAATTTATTATATGCATGACATACATAAGCTAATATAATACAGTAAATCGGTCAATAATGCAAAATATGACTTAATTACAAAGACAAATTATACCAAACTATCATAATAAAACGCATGCTCAACTTAGCATTAAAATACAAAAATTAACGCACAAAATCATAAGTCTCTAAGTTTAAGCCATCCATAAAACCATCCAAAAAAGTAAGTTCCACAAGTTCCTAAAGTTGTTAATAAAACTATCTAAAAAATAAACTAGTTAATTTCTTCAAAAGGTCAACAAACACCACCACCGCCGCAACCCTAACTGGCGTCGAAA
The DNA here is from genome assembly GCA_958299785.1 of Medicago lupulina. NCBI lineage: Eukaryota > Viridiplantae > Streptophyta > Magnoliopsida > Fabales > Fabaceae > Medicago > Medicago lupulina. The sequence goes on along the minus strand of OY283141.1, from coordinate 70,138,279 downwards.
TCTAAATTTTGATCGGAATCGCAACCCTAACTGGTATGTGCTCACATGTTTATGGTTTTATAACTCCGAGAAGAAAGAAAAAGAAACGTTTCATTTCAGGAATGTGTTACTGTAAAGGTAACTACTCAGCAAACGATTCAGTCTTTGGGCTTGTAGAAAAAAAAATTGGATTTTGAAAAAATGGGCCCAAAAAAGGGCCAATTTATATATATATATTTTTTAGACGTAAACTCGTAAAACTAGGTAAACTCGGTCGAGTTTACACAAGTTTATCGAGTTTTAACTCAGTCAAACTCGTCAAACCTTTCGATTTTAGCAGAAACCAAGTTTACTTTTGAGTTAACACAATTTTGGTACCTAAAAACGTAAACTCGGTAAACTCAAAGAGTTAACTCTCGATTTGCAGAACATTGGTATCAGCTATAAACTCATCAACTATGACTTAGTTTATCGGTTATCCAATTTTTTTTTTAATTATTCACATCACATTTAGTTGGTCAAAGGGGTCATAAAGAAAATGTGAACACAGAAAATTACATCTAAATTTGAAAGTATTTTAGGACCTTTTTTGAATCAAGGATACTTTTTGAAATTTGGATAAGTTTTATATTTTCTTTTTCAAATTTGGATAAGTTTTTAATTGACCATACTAACATTATTTTTACGACCAAAACCTAATACTAACATTAATGTTTCGATTTGAGACCGAAGAAGTAATATTGAAAATAATAACAACAAATCATCGTGTTCTTCAAAAAAAAAAACAACAAATCATTGTGTAAAATATTTTTATGCATAAGTTGAATAAAAATTAAGTTCTATACCTATACAATGAAGTAAAAAAAGAAAATGTTAATACATGCTGACTTCTTTTTACTTTTTTTTCTTTTTACTTGTAATGTCTATGTTTATAAGTGTATTCATTTAAGGAAATTGCTCTATGAATTATGAGAAAATGGATAACGATGAACTAATATGATATGTGTAGCCACGTTAAGTAAGCAAATCTTTTTTTGATCAAGTTAAGTAAGCATATATCTAAGTATATATATTTATATACAAATTGTATTAATATTTTTTTGTACTTTTCTTATAAGCTATAGCTGTAATATATCCAATCAGACGTGCTTTTTTTGAATATTATTATTAAAACTTTAAGACCAAACCATATAATAAGCATATCATATGATATTACATGTCACACACTTTCTCTCTCTCTATCTCTCTCTTTGGTTGTCTTCATAATTTGTGTTAACAAATTATCATAGATAGATAGAAGAAAATTCTAAGGTAGCTAGGAATCAAGCATGAGTAGTTTGAGGAATGATAATGAAGAAGGAAGGGATCTTAAGAAGCCATTTCTACACACAGGAAGTTGGTTCAAAATTAATGGAAGAAGACAATCAAGTTTGTTTGGGTCAACTCAAGCCATTCGTGACTCTTCCATCTCTGTCATTGCTTGTGTTCTCATTGTTGCTTTAGGCCCTATTCAGTTTGGTTTTACAGTATGTATCAAATATATATATATATATATATATATATATATATATATATATATATATATATATATTCTTTTTCCTTTTCTTTCTGCTCATTTTAATTATTGTATGTATGTATGAGTTATGATCATTTATTGCAGGCAGGTTATACATCACCTACACAATCAGCTATCATCACTGATCTTGGCCTCTCAGTTTCTGAGGTATGACAATTATATATGATGATCGTAAATGAAAAAAGTGACGAGTTAGTTTAACCATATCACAAATGATTTCGTTGACATTTTCAAAGATGATTTCATTAAAATTACATATGTGTTTTGGATGTTACCACCAAAAATTGTTTTTGACTATACCTATTGGTTTGAAAATTTTACACAAGGTTTGACTTTATGCGACAAAAAGTAGATTTAGGAGAACAATTTTTGGTTGGATACAAGTATTTGGACTCTCCATTTGGTCACACACATAAAAAGAAAAATGTAAAAAATAAAAAAAATAATTAAATAATCATTAATTTTCAAATGATTATAACATGTTTATTTGTGTGTGTGACAAAATAGAGTGACCAAATTCTCGTGTCCACCCAAGAATTATTCGATTTAGCATTGGATTAGAAATTTTACACTAAATTTTACATTATATAAATTAATTCAGTTCAAAATTATGTTTGACTAATGTTCACCAAATTACATGTTTAGTTGATATGATTCCATCTCCTTGCTTTTCAATATTTTTTCCACAGCCTCATTTGTTTTTATTATTATGTTTTATTGGCTAGTTCTCTTTGTTTGGTTCTTTGTCCAATGTGGGTGCTATGGTTGGAGCAATAGCTAGTGGTCAAATTGCTGAGTATATGGGGCGCAAAGGGGTAACTCCTTTTCTTCTTTTCTTGTATTACATTGTATATATAAATATGTGTTTTTCCTTTACTTAGTTTCTTGATGGCTAAGACAAATTACTAAATTCATTGTTATCTTAAATTGCAGTCTTTGATGATTGCGTCCATTCCCAATATTATTGGTTGGTTGATGATCTCATTTGCAAATGTAAGTTTGGATCATTTTGATTTTTGATCAATTTACTTAAGTTCTTATTTTTTCCGAGTTTGGTCTTCTTAACATGTTTTGCATCTTTACACGAGATGTTAGTTCGGTGGTAAGAGTTTGACCTTATAACCACAAGGGACCGAGTTCAAATCCCTCCGTAAAACGACTCTTAGTGTTACTTCAATTAATAACATAACAATATTTGCATCTTTCAGGATTCTTCTTTTCTATATATGGGAAGGTTGTTGGAAGGATTTGGCGTCGGAATAATATCTTACACGGTAATTTCCAATCGTTTTCACTTTTGCTAGTCTGTGATCAAATTATATGAGAAGACAATTATTGAGTTTTCAAATTAATTCATATAGGTGCCCGTGTATATAGCCGAGATATCGCCTCAAAACTTGAGGGGAAGTCTGGTTTCAGTTAACCAGGTTGGTAAATACCATCAATTAGAGTTAAATTGCTATTTTGATGCTACATTTTAATAAATTATCACTTCCTAGATTCGTGAGCTTTAATTTAATTTTTTGTTTTCTATATAGCTTTCTGTCACCCTTGGAATTATGCTGGCTTATCTGCTAGGACTTTTTGTTCAATGGAGATTCCTTGCAATTTTAGGTAATAGCTTATTAAACTATACAATAAGATTGCATTATGTTATTTCAGCATTACCACATAAAGTTTACTAAATGATATGTGAGAAAAGTTACACTAAGCAACCTTGTGTCCTACTCTTGCAGGAATTATACCCTGCACATTATTAATACCTGGTTTATTCTTCATTCCTGAGTCTCCAAGATGGCTAGTAAGCTTTGTTTATCGGTATTCTCAATTGTTATTGAAGATTCAATGTAACGTGAAAAAAAGTTAACTTCATTTTATGAATACAGGCAAAAATGGGCATGACAGAAGAATTTGAAAATTCCTTGCAAGTGCTCAGAGGTTTCGAAACTGATATTTCGGTTGAAGTTAATGAAATTAAGGTGATAATTAACATTCATTTTTTCATTTTTGCATTGCATGTCCCCTGATATAGTCATATTTCATAATGTATTTTTGTTACCATTTCATAATGTGTATTTCATTCAGACCGCTGTTGCATCGGCAAATAGAAGAACTACCGTTCGATTTTCAGAACTCAAGCAAAGAAGATATTGGCTTCCTTTAATGGTATATTACTTTTATAGAAGCATTAGTCTCAATCCATATGCCTTAAAAAGTTGGATTTTATAACAATGACCATAAGAGCCTAACTAGCTTATACTGACTCGGACATATATACTCTGCAGATCGGAATTGGCCTGCTTGTTTTGCAACAGCTTTCTGGGATAAATGGTGTTCTTTTCTATTCCAGTACCATCTTTCAAAATGCTGGTATGTTATACTGATTTGTTATAACTATTCTCAAGTCATGTGATAGGAGCAATATTAGAGAAAAGTCCTTATAAATGTTCACTGATTTGAATAAGCTTCTAGTGAGAGCTTCTCAATTAAAATCACTTTTCGGTTCTTCACTCAGAAAAGTCCTTATAAGCTTATAAATTTTTTATGGAGAAACTAAACGAGAGAGCTTCTAAAAAAGTTTAGATTCATAAGCAAATTAAAACTTGTACTACAAGCTATTGATTAAAAAACTCAGTCATTAACTTCTAATGTTTCTTATTCCAATAGGGCTTGTTAAGAAGTTTATATGAATTCAATATAAAATTTATTTTCTGTCATAAACCATACGTTAGAATTAGAGAATAGATTAATCAAAATTTACTAAAAACAGATTGATGAAACCAACAATTGCATGGTATTATAACTTCAACTGTATGAAATATAGGACCGATTATGATTTATTCTTATAAATTCATTACTTATGAAACAGGAATTAGGTCGAGTGACGTAGCTACATTTGGAGTTGGTGCTGTTCAGGTTCTTGCCACCACTTTAACTTTGTGGTTGGCAGACAAATCCGGTCGTCGGCTCCTACTTATTGTGAGTCTTAACTTTTTCTATCAAATTTAATTTCACATTACTATTTGTTCGTAAGAGATTAATCAAAATCTAATATCGCAGGTTTCTTCATCTGCAATGACTTTAAGTCTTTTGGTCGTGTCAATCTCGTTCTACTTGAAGGTATCACGGGATTATATATCAGCAAATTCTTTGAGTTTTTGGTTTTTTAGATGCATAATATATTGTGTTGAATTTGTTCTCAGGATTATTATATATCAGAAGATTCTTCTTTATACGGGATATTGAGCCTCTTATCGGTGGCTGGAGTTGTGGTATGTACATATACAAATGCAAATTCATTACACAAATGATGTTTTTGAAAGAAAACATATATCTAATAATTATAAACTTCCAATTTCTTTCAGGTCATGGTTATTGCATTCTCTTTGGGAATGGGAGCTATGCCATGGATTATAATGTCCGAGGTACCATATATGCTTCGATAATGTTATGCATGACAATATATTTTTTAAGAACCCCTCTTGTATATTATAATGTTGCAAGATATTGAAGTGTAATCGGACATCTATATAAAATTTAGATTTGTTTATAATGTCGGTGTCCGATTATTAAACTCAATCGCTTCTCAAATGGAGCATAGATAGCTTGTGTTTCAAGTATGACAGTTGATGTGTTAAATATATTGCGAAACAGATTCTTCCGATTAACATCAAAGGCCTTGCCGGAAGTTTTGCAACACTCGCCAATTGGTTCTTTTCCTGGTTGATTACATTAACAGCAAATTTACTCTTGGATTGGAGTTCTGGAGGTTTGTGTGCATTGCCTGAGTTATATTTTTCTCTAAATATCTTTGTTATTTGTTACTAACAAGAAGCTTCATTTGTTCTTATCAGGAACCTTCACTATATATACAGTTGTATGTGCTTTCACAGTAGGGTTTGTTGCTATTTGGGTCCCTGAGACAAAGGGAAAAACTCTTGAAGAAATCCAACAATTTTTCAGATGAAGTTTCCACATTAATTCAATTCTTTTTTATGTTCTTTTGGCTTGTTAAAAATGAAAACCAAATAAGTATAGTTATTACATATCTTACTTTTTTGTTATGATTAATGGAAGAGTGTTGTTATTATAAATTTCAATTAGAGTAGTAGTGGTTTCAGTTCAAGGCATTTCAAGTCGCACAAGAGGATGATATAAATAATAAGCATATTTCATTATTTGTATATTTATATTTAAAAGCTAAAAAGAACCTTCAGTCCCTTTTGTGAGCGATAAACGAACAAGTATACGAGATCCGACTCATCTAAAGTTAGTAATTCACTTTAAAATGTAAAGTGAGTAATATTAATCCTTGATTAACAAACTAAAGGAAGATATTATAGATAAATTCTAACAAATTACGAGTTTGTTAAAATAACAACCCTACATTTTTTCCATTTTAAAGAATCTAAATCCCTAAATGTGCTACTAGTGAACGCAACATAACCTAAAATTAGAATGCCTTTACCGAGACATGTCATGCAAGCAAAATATAAAATCCTATCATGGCAGGTTTGTTGAGGGTAATTTTCCCATACCTGCTCAAAATTTGATATTTTATTTTATGCCAAATACCAATACACGGCCTCTTTTAAATTAGATGTTTATAATAAGTTAGTTTTTTAAGTTATTTTTGTTACAAATTGGTCCTTTAACTTGAAAACTAACTTATTATAAACATTTTACTTAAAAGATCGTCGAAGATATTTTATAAACATCTAACTTAAAAGATCCCATGTACATTTTCATCTCTTGCAAAAAAAGTTTAATACTTGCTTTAGATTAATGGTACACTGGTAAGGACTTAATTACTCCCTCATATTAGAAGCGACCGTGTTTTATTTACTCGAATTTTAATCCAAACAAAATACGGTTCTTACGATCAAGTAATTGTACTTTTAACAATATACACAATTTATATCAAACATGATAATAGCCATAACGTGTATCTACGAGGTTCTAATACTACTTGATGAGATTTTAACAATAAGTCGTAGACATAAATACAAAATTATAGCATATGCTCATAATGAAAGATAATCGTGAACAAATGGTATATCTTTTACGATTCAAGGACAACTAGTAAAAGAAGTATGAGAGAATGAACTACCATCGTAGTCGTTTATGTTTACAAGTTAGATTTTCACTATTGTGCTTAATAAAATAGTTCAATCCATGAGGGTCCATTGAAAAATGGAGCTCAATCAAATGAATCATAGATAATTAATTCTCAACAACAATTAACCATATTTACTTTCTAATAGACTTTATCTTTGTTTTGAAACATTTATTGTTGTAGATTAATGATTGTTAAAATAGAGCAAAGCAAAACCTAAATTTCATGAGTAATCCGACCCAAAATGATCCTCCCTAACCCCGGGTTTTCGGAGCCACCAGTGTCGAAAAAGAATGGTTTCATAATAATTATGAATTATTTTGAGAAAAAATTTATTGTTTACATTCAAACTACTTCAATTTGTCAATAAAAATGAATTATATGATTTACGTGAATGCTAAAAAGGAATAAATCATGCAATGACAATGTTTAAATACACATTCTTTGTGACAGAGCGATTTCATCAAAAAAATTATTGATCCTACAATATGTTCCACTTTTGATGAATAATATTTGTAGATATTATTTGCAAGCATTTTGCCGTTTATGTTATTAATTTGATTGTTGTGAGTTTGTCCACAGATTCATACTTTACGTTTTTAGTAATGTTGAATGACATATTTTATCAATTTTAATGAATAAATATCGTTTTATTTTTGTTAAAAACAAATCCGTAGATAACTTTGTCATGGTACAGTTCTTTTTTCTTCTCTTTACTGTCACAAAAGGTCAAAAAGGTAATATTTTTTAAGAAAAAAGTAATGAAAAGTTAGTTAAATAATATTCAATGCTTTTTTAGTGTGCTAAAGGGACAAACATGGCTCACTAATATACTTAAGAGGCATTTAGAAATGATTTTAATTTTATGAAGGACTTTTAAAATTTCGTAAATGATTAAATTATTTAATAATTTTTATGAGAGCATGAATTTTATAGACTATAAAAAAGATTGTATATCCAGTTATTTAGATGAAAAAGGAAAAAATATGGCTGAAACTCTAAAGTTTGTTTATGTTTTGATTTTATTTCTCTCTATATTTCTTATCATGATAGTATATGATTCTAAAACTTTTTATTTTAGTCATCATTGTCAAACGGATAAAGATTGTCCAAAAAATCCACCACTTAATATTAGGTGTCGTAAAGGTTTCTGTGTACAAATCTAAAAGAGTACAACAATGTCCTACCAAGAAGGATGAGTTCTTGCGCTATTATGTAACCTTTCCTTTAATCATTTCTATTGTTTGATTTTACATTTGATAGAGATTGAAAGACTGATGAAAGCTATAGTAAATTCAGTCATAAATAAAATATATGAAAGACAAAATAAATCTAAGGATAGTTCAGGTATTTAAATTGGGAAGCATTATTTTACTGGTGTTGGTGTGTTACTTAGGAACATTATTAAATAGAACACAAAATTATCAATAATATGCCGTGATTTGATTTTCAGTACATAATATATTCTAAAGTAAAAGAAATGCATACATTATACGTCAATTTAAACAGAACGGACAGTAAAAAATCCAGACATAACACAACTGGCTGGGCACATCCCAGCAGAAACCTAACTGTTACCAGAAGAGACAAGATAAATAGAGATCTTGAGAGCAAGCAAAAGTCAGGACTCACAAATTAAGCCATTACTTAGCAGTCCCACAAGGCCAAACACGACAGCGCAAACTACAAGACCGCCTTTAAGAGTTTCTCAGTCAAATCTTTGGGAAGCCCCATCACACTATCAGTTGTGCCTACCTGTAAATATACCACCACATAGAAATCATCTACTGTCTTTTGAAACTAGGAAGTAAAATAAGAGCAATCTTATCCTAGCAGAAAAGCAATTAGCAATATTACTTGCACTAAACTTGTGCAAGGCGCAGGCTATCGGCATATTAACACTAACGACTTGATATTAGTTTAGGAAAACACAAAAGCTTCACAAAGATTGGAGGATAATCAACATGCAAAGAGCAAGCTTCCCATATTATCAGATATGAAAAATGGCTTTGGTTCAGTTTGAGTGCTAAAGAAACCCCAAGCTAGCCATGGTCTATAGATTTCTAAATCAGTTTTGTAGGCGTTTGCTCCAACCGTCATCTCTAGCCAGCAAAACTTTAGTGTATAATATTATTTTATAAATTAATAATTCCAAATATTGGATGACAACATCTATAAACTAAACCAGGGTTAAATATGTATTTGGTCTCTAAAATTAAACCTTCTAAGTTTTGGTCCCTATTAGACTTGACGTAGCGTCCATGTGGCAAATGAGCCGATTAATATGTCAAAATATGTTAGGACCCAATATGACGCGTTTAAGTAATTAGTAGGGTGTCTAAGAAATAAAGGAATACTCATAATACTTAGACACCCTACTAATTGCTTAAACACTTTCTCATATTGGGTCCTAATAATGCCACCCTCTTGAGAAAAAGACTTGTCCTCAAGTCTGAGTTTAGGAACTTGACTCCTTACATTATATAAGTTCCCCATCAACATAGTTTTAACAGTATGGAGTGGACCCTTTTTCTAAGCAACTAAAATATAACGGACTAAAACTCCATTAAAATTTAATAAGGACCAAAAACATATGTAACCCACTAAACTATCAGTTTAGACTGAGAAAAGCAGTGTGAGGTCAAGGCAACCTGCTTCCTATGTGTCAATAATTAAGATGTACTAACATTTCCGAGTACGAAAGACGAGTCAACTAACCACTTCTTTGACGTATGGAAATATTAAGGGATGCTCTATTATCAGCCCTCCAGCAACATAGAGAGTGGTCCCCTCATCAACCTAAACGAATAAAGGGATGACAAACATTTCAGATACTTAACTCAGCAACTAAAAAAGAGAGTTCGTATTAAAAGCACAGTACAGGAAACTTCCATGAAACAATCAATTAATTGAAACAACACATACCAGCTTCTCAATGATTTCATCAGGTATTTCATTGAAATGGATCTGTAAAACATCGCAAGACGAAATCAATTTCCACAACAGATGTATGTGTATTTTAATTGAAAATTCCTAAATTAGACAGTACTAGTTCAAATTTTTGAAAGCATTAAAAAAAGACTATTTAAAAGATGAGATAAACTAATATTCGCAATATTTAAAAGGTGAATTTTTTACATCCATTATCCTTTTTGGTAGAAGCCACGTCCCCTCCACTACATGAAGGGAATCTAGCCAATAGTTGAAGTAACCAAAGTCCATGAGAAATGAGTAAGTACAGGGTGATCCTTTGTAGCGAAAGTGTCTCTTGTGAGTGAGTGTTTATCATTCTCTGTAGGTCTTGAGTGTTTATCATTTCTGTAAATTTTCGTGTTTCCAATTATTTATGTGGCCCATGAATATCAACCCTTAAGCCAAGAACAAAAAAAAACTGAAGTTCCACAAGTCCCCAATTTGAACTTTGAATCAGTCCCTCTCGCTGTAAGAAGGGGAACAACAGCGGATTAAAACCCTTGATGTCAATGTAACAGAGTGACTAACTACTGGATAGTTGTTAGAGTAGTTGGGGGGGAATATGCGGCGAGTAAGGTGAAAGAGCGGGTATTTATGTATCCATTCAGCCTGGGGAGAGTCCAGGTCTCGTAAATCCTGGGTTTTCTTCCATTTAATGTAATTCTGAACTATCCTTGCTCTGGACCCAATTGGTGCAAATAGAGACTAGGATTCACTCAAAATAAATTCAATATTTCTTCTTAGTTTCTGATATAGTTCCTGTACACATTGTTTGCAACTATTTATCACAAAGAAAGGATTGAGATGAAGAGCATAGCTCGTCATGCACTGATTCAAAATGTCATGTAGATGATACAAGTATGAGAGGTAAAAAGTCAGCTCCCATCAAAGGATATGATCATTTGCAACAAGTTATTTGAAAATGGATATATCTTTATATTGAAATAACAAAAGTTAAAACCAATTCTAACATCACCATTTTATCACAAGAGTAGGGAATCTTTATGAATAATAGTAAAAGTAGTAGTTAAATAAATTAGTAATATTATGTTATTTATATTTAAAAATCAGATATTCTAAATAAGAAACAGACTGAACAATAATAATCACCCAAGAATAAATAAGATAGGAGCAAATAATACCTCCACACGATCGGAGTCTCCTTTTCTCAATCCTGTTTTGAGATTAGTGACTAACACAGATCCCACAGTTGCTGCTTGCCTTCCAGAATAATCTAAAATTGAGCAAAAAGCCATTAGATATGAATATAGGAGGTGGTTGGGAGCTCACACTTCACAGCATAATAACTGAAGAAGAGAGAGGAAATTACTTAGATGATAAATGATTGAAATAAAACATAAAGCAGACCTTTCAAGAATTGGCGAGCTTCTTGTTTGCTAGATGGCTTTTCCCTAATCACACCTTCATAGACCACCACCTCGAAATCATTTGGAAATAAATGTAAGCCAAAAGCAAATGTTGAATAACAAAATTGACATTTTCTGCCACAAACTAGTCTTGGTTGTCACCATAAGGCCATTTATTTATTAGGATAGCAAGCACGCATGCATGCGAGCTTAGGCATTAAGAATGGAAGTCATCTAGGCCTCCACAACACAAAGAATCAATTTGTTTAAACACTGGACATATTTAGGTTATTAAAAAGCACAAGACAATTAGACTACATGAAGATTTTTTTTTACTACTGACAGCCCACAAAAAGCAAGAGCGAGAGAGAGGGAAAGAGAGTGTTAGGAATCAAGTGAACAAAGACTACTTTAGTGGCAGCATTACTGAACTTTTTTCTGATTTTTCTTTCAACAGAAAAATTTCTCGAAAATGTTGTTGCTTGTGCAAAAGAGGACGTAAAATGGCAAAGTAGAAAAAAATAAAAAAAAAATATCAGAAGAACATGAAGTATACTTGGTCAGAAGTAATTAATAAAGTTGGCTCGGCATCCTTTAAGTAATCATCAACAGGGAGCCTTTGTAAGATGGCTTCTGCCTAACCAAAAAATTAGGAGCAGAGAAAGTATCAGATTATTAGCTGCAGCACTAAAAAAGAACAATATCATTTTATAAATCATGAATAAAATAATAACATGACATCACCAGGGATCTATTTCGGGCATTAAAAAGGAAAACACCACTGATGTACGAGCAACTTGAAACTGGAGAACTTCATATGTAGGTCTTGCTCTTCAATGTTTTTATAATGAGCGGCTAAGTATTCAATTATACAAACATGTCTTCCATTTTTACATTCAATTCTCAATAAAGTCATGCAATATTCATTAAAAATTCAAAGTGTTTGAAAGATGACAACTTAGGTATACTGTCCTGTCCTGATTTTTTGGCACTTCCCTCAGATATATGCATGAAAACCAAAAGGGAGAAGGTAGAAGATAAGAACTGAAGTGTTTATAGCAAGGTTACCAAGACAGCATTTGATCAATAGTTTGTACTTTGAAAGGATCACACCTATTTGTGCTTTCTTAAAAATGGCTGAAGAAGCCAGATCTATAATGTTCAAACTGGAGTACACTACCACACTACATCCTCTTAAAAAAATATGAACGCTTGTATATCCTCAATTAATAAATGGCCCTTGTGACAACCAAACTAGTGACCAGCAACACTTAACTAAGGGGCATAAATGCTAAGAAAAGGAAACACAACGACATACTGTATCAGCAGCAATTAAAAGTGTTGGTTCATCAACCCTCTCTTGATTACCGGTAGTTTGAAGTTTGGATATGATGGCATCAGCCTGACGCAATTCACATCCAAAATTAGAGGGACAGTTAATCTATAAACACACCCTTCCATTGAGAACAAAGGGAAACAAGACAGGGAAAGCACCAAAGCAAATGGAATAACACATCCTTTAACACTATCTGTACTCTAATAGAATTACAACAAAAAATATATGTTATATGATCTCATACAGCACTAGTACTATGATTGCTTTACAAGTTCTTCTGCAGTTAGAAAATGGCTTACACAGTTCTGTGGTTTAATAATTGGAATGTTGGCATAAAATAAAGTTCTATATATACTAAACGAGTAAACATTCATTTTGATCCGTAACTGTGTGAGGCGATGTCATTATAGACCCTAAATGTATGAAACTTCAAAAACATCATGGAGTGTGTCTTTTGTAAGTAATTTTATGGACCAAACTAACAAATGAAAGTCACATTCAAAGACTAAACTAACTAACAGAAAACACATGCCAACCAAATTATTTAGTTAAAAGACAAATTCGAGAATGTTGTTGTTACTTCGATACATTTGAGGACTATACATTGACATATGAATTATTTGAGCTTATGTGTTGACATAAGTTTTGTGAGATTGTTGGGAAAACTTATGAAAACAATTTTTACGCTACTTTTAGTTTATTCTCGTAAGTTCTACAAGATAGTTTTTTTATTATCCATTCCAAGATAGCTTATGAAAACAGCTTATACAAAAACAACTTAACTTTATTTTATCTTTTGCTATAGAAATAGTTTATACATAAGCACTGATACACGTTTGGGCTATAAGCTACTAATAAGTTGTTTAACCAAACAGGACAATATTCAAGGACCCAAATGACTTTTTACTCTATAATAACTATCAATCATAATCAAATGGCCATATCATATGCATCATTGGCTCCTTTAAGTTTAACGTTTGTACCAAATTAGTCCATTCAAATTCTTTAGTTTCAAATTGGTCCTTTATGTCAGTAAAACCAAACAAGTTGGTCCTTCAATTGTTTTTGTAACAAATTTGTCCCGTTTTTAAATCCAACTTTGTTAAAAAGTGCTTACATGACTATTTAACATTGATGTGGAAGGTCCCAAAAGTGTTTATGACACCAAATAAGATTACTTACATACTTTTTCTTATTATTTTCCAATTCAAACATAATTTTACAATAAATATTTCATCCGCAACATTATAAATAAGTAATCCATCGATTTTGTTCCAAACCAAGATTGAATAATAAACCTATGAACACGTTGAATTTGGACCTACCAACTTAGCATTATAAATCCATATAAACATTTTGTAACTGAGTTTGATGGAATCCAAACCTTGGCTTCAGCTAGAGCCATAACTAACTCTTCTGGAGTATCTTTTCGGATGCTCTTCTCATCAATATCTGCAGTCTATAAAAAAACAGTAAAGATCAATGTGAATGAATTTGGTGCATAATAGGATAGGATAGAAGCAATGTACCATTAATGTGAATTCGTAACCCATTTCGGATAAAATCTTGCGTCGTGCAACGGAAGATGAACCCAAAATAATCTGCAAATAGCGTGAATGATGATTAAGTAAGAAATTAACAGTGATTGACAAGTAATTGAATGATTATGGAAAATGGAAACCCTAAATTGAAAGAAAGAAAGTGGTGTTACCTTGTAAGAAGAAGTTGCTGGTTCCATTGTGAGGATTGATTTCAATGGAAAAATGGACGACGAGTAACTGCTGCACGCGAATTGAATTTGAATTAACTCTTTGTGCTGCTGTGAGTGACTCTTGTCTCTTTCGGTGGTGGCTGGAGTTTGAATATACTATGAGCAAATAGTCACTTTAGATATTGACTCTGCACTTCGCTGTCACATAAGTCCTGACTCAGGATTAAATACAAACAAGACTCTACATTTCCGTTATCACTTTTAGTCCATGCCGTTAAAATAATCTATTAAGTGATGATGTGACACGCTGATAAGGAATATGACGTGTCACATGGACTAAAGTGAAAGTAAAAAATAGTCACTTTGGTCCCTGAATCGAAAATCAATATCCTCAATTTACTGTTAGATCCCTAACTGTGTATACTTATTGTCAGTTAGGTCCCTGAATCGAAAATCAATATCATCAAATTACTGTTAGGTCCCTGGCTGTGTATACTTACTGTCAGTTAGGTCCTTGACAGTAAACAGGAAATTTCACTAAAATCCTTAGCAAGTTGTTAGTTTAACATGTTAAACAAAGATATGTTATGGATTTAGTACAAGAAAATAAAAGAAGCTTTAGGGCAAAATATCTTCATTTTGTCTTTGCAACTCTATGTTTATCTTAGTTAGTACATATAGAGAACTCCTCTTCTATTTGTAAAGTAATATGGATGGTTTTGTAATTACAAGCAAAAAAACATATATGATTTAAGTGTGAACATGTTATACACTACAAGTTCACTTTTTTTATTTATTATTTTTGAACACTACATTGTTTATCTATTCTATAATGATTTAAGTTATGCTCCTAATTTGAGAACTACATTGTTTATCTATTCTATCATGATTTAAGTTTGTGTGCAGGTTTAGTGAAAAAAAGAGTTAAGACTAGAAATATAACGTAGAGGGCTTAATTATTCACTAATGCTTATTGGTTACATTGTAGTACCTGCATTAAAGGTCTTAATGAATTAAGTATATTATAGACAATTCTGACATGTAGATTCAATGTTCATGGTTGTAAATAGATGTGTATTGACTTCATGATCATGAGATTGTTGAGATATGAAATATAATTAATGAGATATGAGAAATTTCTTTTAAAAATATATGTCCATAATTTCATGTGTTATTATGTTATAGATTTCATGTGTTATTCTCAAGTGGTGAAACTCTGTATCCCCTTATATCAGAAATGGTTTTTTTAGAGTATCTGAACAATATGCCACCACATCTTGTATAATATTTTGCTGAATCATTGTGTAATGACTTGTTGAATTATATGCTCAAATATGGTGCAATCTTTTGATTACTCTATGGTTGACATTAATTAATGAAAACATTTGTTATTAAACTATGAAATCATTTTTATAAGTGTTATAATAATATTTTGGTATTTAGCACAGATACCTTAGTGTTGTCAGTAAGTAGCATGTTAAACTAACAACTTGTCAAGGATTTTAGTGAAATTTCGTTTTTACTGTTAGGGACCTAACTGACAGTAAGTATACACAGTCAGGGACCTAACAATAAGTTGATGATATTGATTTTTGATTCAGGGACCTAACTAACAGTAAGTATATACAATCAGGGATCTAACAGTAAATTGAGGATATTGATTTTCGATTCAGGGACCAAAGTGACCATTTTTTACTTTCACTTTAGTCCCTGTGGCACGTCATACTCCTTGTCAGCGTGCCACATCATCACTTAATAGATTTTTTTAACGGCAGAGACTAAAGTGATAACGGAAGTGTAAAGTAAGAGACTTGTTTGTATTTAATCTTGAGTCATGGACCTATGTGACAGCGAGGTGCAAAGTCAGATACTAAAGTGACTATTTGCTCTATTCATTGTCCTTACCAATTGAGTTAAATGGAGCTTTCTAATCATATTTTTATATACAAACCACAATGAAACTTAGATATGCATACCTCATTAAAAAAGTAATATAAGTTTAATCTTTTTTGTTAGTTATCTATTTGTGAGTCAACTTAATTATGTGGAAAAAGTTTAGATGTTGCTCATCCATTTGAAAATTAGGTCTTATTTATAACTGTTTTTAGATTTTTTTTGTAAAATTTAATTTTTTAAAAAAAAGTTGTAACATACAGATAATATTTTTAAAAGTGATTATTTTAAAATAAAATAAAAAATCATAGAAAAGCTATAACAATTGAGTTCTTAGGGGCTGTTTGGTATCGAAGAAACGTTAAGGAAAGATTGTAAGGATGGAAAGATAGCTGATATTGTTTCTTTCAATAGTTTGGATTAAAATGTCAGAAGGGAAAGAAAGTTACTTTTTGGTGGGCCCCACGTGCAAAAACAATCCCCTCTATTTTGTGAAGAAAGTGGAATGAAAGGGTGGTTTACAATGAAAAGACGTAAACTGTAACGCCCACTTTAGATTATTTTTAATTATTTGAATTATTTGAAGAGTCTATATATATTTTTATATATTTTAAGAGATGTGGAGATTAAGATTTATGTGATTTTAAGTGATTTTATGCGATGTGGTGACTTATTTTAGTGTTTAATAAAATAAGATTTGAAAATAAAATAAATATAGAGATGTGGGGTAGTTTTGAGATTTTAGAGAGTTATATGGGAGAAAGAGTAATTAAGATAAGATTTGTTGGGAATATAAATAGGGAAATTAGGGTTAGATTGTGAGTATGTACGTTTTGGAGAAAAAGGGAGAAAAACCAGAGAAGAGAGAAGAGACCAAGGAGAGTTGCGATTTCTGCAATTTTAAGGTAAGGGTGAGCCTAGCATTTCAATTCTATTAAACTGTAATCCATCTAATTATAATTAACAAGTGTAGGGTTGATTCTAGAGAATTGGGAATTAGGTTAACTATGATGAATTGATGATTAGATGATGTAAAAGTGTGAAACTGATGTAGAAATTGAATACAGAACCTGGAATAATCTTAGTGTTGATGTTTCTGATAGTTTTGAGGTTAAACATGGTGAAATTTGGGACTTTTGGTGAGAAATTCGTAGAACCCGTAGCCTGTCTGTTCATCGCTCGCCTAGGCGAGCTAAGCAACTCGCCACGACGAGTAAACCTTCATCGCTCGCGAGGAGAGCAATCCCACTCGCCATAGCGAGGGACACCCATAATCACTCGCGAGGCGAGCAATCCCACTCGCCACAACGAGTTGTGCTGTGACAGAATGTCACGTTTGCTTTGTTTGCGATCTATTTCGCACAAGACTTTGAGAGTTGAACCTGGGGTAGTATTGGAAGATAATTACATGATAAATGATGATCTGTAAAGACGTATTGTGATGATTTAATGTTGTTGACTATGATCTATGAATCATGTATGCATTATGTGAGATATATGTGAATCGTATATGATGTTTGAGATAATGTTTGCAATGATATCGTTATATCCTGTGATTTGCTTGCTGCCATGTTGATGTTTACATAAAATAGAGCTGCATGTGTCGGTCCAAGATGTTTATGATGTTGAGACGTTTAAGATGTTTAACTTGTTTAAGTTATAAGATGTTGAGTCCATGCATACTCATTTAGAGATGAGGGCTTATGCCCTGGAGCTTTTGCTCACCAGCGACGAGGGCTTATGCCCTGGTAGTATATTTATGCTCAAAGAGACGAGGGCTTATGCCCTGGATTGGTACCACATGCATTTAAGATGTTAGAGTTGCATAGTCAAGTGAAGTTGCATTGTCGAGTCAAGTTGTATAAGATGTTTATGAAGATGATTTATGATGATACTTGTGATGCTAAATGATGTGTGTTGTGACGTGTTTATGAAGATGATTTATGATGATACTTGTGATGCTAAATGTTATTTGTCGTGACGTGTTTATGTGATGATTTGTTGTTAACTATAATTGTTGAATTATATGTTTAATATTATTGTTTTGTGAATCTCACCCATTCTGCTTGAAAATGTTGGTCTTCGTATGGGTAACTTGCAGGTAATCAAGATTAGGTGCAGGCGTGTGAGGACTTTCCTCGGTTGAGTCTTAGGTGCTCTGATATGTAACGGGATGGGGAAACTTGTTAAATGCTTTTCTATTCCTTGCATGTCATTTATGATTTCATAAGACTATTTTTAGATGAACTTTCTGAGATGTTTGATGAGGCCTGCGTGCCAAGACTTTATGATTTCCGCTGCAATGTTTGAGATGTTTTAACGAGGAATAAATTGTTATTTATTCATATACGAGATTTATGTGATATGTGATACTCTGTTATGTGATGAACTCTGATTTATTTAAAGAAATTTTTATGACGGGAAAACGGGGTGTTACATAAACACCCATATTTTTTATTTCCAACTCCAATCATTTTGGTCCCACTTTTATTATAACTTTTTTTGGCTATTTTTGTCTTTTTACAAATATTCTCATCTTTCTTTCTTTTCACTATCACTTATACCAAAAAACCAAAAAATCATCTTACTTTCTACTCTCTTTCCACTTAATTTCATTCCTTATACTTTCTTTCCTTTTTGCATCCAAACAGTCTCATTATAAACCTAAAAAAGTTAGTTTGTGAAAATAAATACACGTCTTAAATAAGGATGGTTAATATTAAACAATAAATATAACTAAATACTTACAATCAACCTCTTGCAACTAGAGTTGCAACTAGCCCTATCAAAGAGATCCAAATTTTCGGATACTCATTCGAACTCGCCCCATTTTAAAGAAGACTTAAAACCTGCTTTGACAATGTGTGAGTTTTGATTTACTTTTTCAATGCCTGTAGTTGTATAGACACATTCAAAGACGATATTGGACAAAACATCTCCAATGCATTGTTTTTAACATTTAATTTATAACCGTCCTTACCTTTTTTTACTGCGTTGAAAATGATTGAGTTGACATCCACATGTAAAAACAATTTCACATTAGGACGATGTTTCATATAATTATAGGACTCCAAAGTATACATACAAGTTAAGAACCGAAACATGGTTTCAGTATTGGAGTGAAAATCAGCAAGTGTTCTTAGAGCAACTCCAGCGATAGTATTTCAATCTTGTCTGCCAATGTGGAGTTACGAAACATGCGTTCTTTTGCAACAAATACCATTAAAGTCCATCAGATTGGCGCAACTGTTACTTCAGAAACGCACAGAACTTTGATGAAACTTTGATTAAAAAAACAATATCTCTCCCTCTTTCCTTTTTTGACTTAATATTTGCTACCATTATAATTATGAAAGGTTGGAGCCGATATATAATTTTTTAACATTTCTTCATGAAAAGTTACATCATAAAAATATCACACTCCATTTTTGTCATAACTATTTAAATTCTTTTATTTTAATTTTATTTTCCTCATAATTTTAATTTAAAATAATTAAGTTGATATTTTAAATTGCGTTAAAATTAAATAATAAATTTGTTGCTATAGTATAATCTATTGTATATTATTTTGACCAATTTCTCCCACGGGTTGGGTTAAAACACTAGTTAATATATAAGTTAATAAGGTAAAGCCGTGGGATTCAATATAAGTTTTTTAGAGTTTACCATTAAAGTTTAAACGTGAGTTGCTTTAAGATGATGTGTTATAATGTGACCCACAAAATAATAATTGAGTAATGATATTTGAACAACTATTTTTTATTACTATAATGACAACTTTTTTTTTTTTTATTGGTCAAAAACAATAGAGAGAGAAAAAGACGAAAGAGAATAAAAATATAACTTAAATATAAAAGAGAGAGTTGTCAAAAAGTTGTCACGAAATGATTGTACAAGTAACATTTCTCATAATAATTTGTAGAGATCAATTTAAGGTGCTCTTAAAACTTATGTGGGAGTTGATGGCCCACGAAAAATAACTTAAAAACATGAATTTAGCTAACCCTTATTGTCTTGAATTAATTTTTAAAATATTATGTCTTAATTTAGTCGAAGTTGATTCCTTTTGGTCAAATAAAGTTTGGTTGTTGTTGTCTTTTTAATCGAAGGGAAGTTTGTGGGCATGTTATGACCGACTGTTGTGGGCAAAGCAATAGATTATTGTGCATCAGATTTTTGTTGATAATCTTTAATAATTTTTTTTTATTCTATGGATCCTATATATATATCTAAGGTTTCATACTTTCTAGACAAAAATGATGAATTCATGTTATGGTCGGTGATCTTAGGTTTGAGTAAAAGCATACATGTTCCTTCACGTTAGATAAACTTCACTTCATTCCTGTTAGTTTAAACATATGTATGTATATTTTATATTTTATTATTGCTCCCTCTTGATTCAACAACCAACCGAATTTGGATTCTATATATAATTATATTTTGCATTATCCACATCCTTTGTCTTTTAGCAAATAAACATATTTGAAACAAACACACTTAGCTTGGAAGCTTGGATTGGAAAATCCTCTAAGATTGCAACTTAAGTCGTTTCGTTATCATTTATATTCATCCAAAAGACAAATTAAAATGAAGTTAACATAAACTTATAGTCAAATGGTCATGCTTTACCATATATATCATCATGATCAAGTGGTTAACATGCCCTTGAAATAATTGACTTACACATTTTAGTACATATAGCCATATAGCATACATCGATAATAGAGTACATATATAGAAAGTGAAAAATTACATTAGATTAGATTTTTTGTTCTTATAGAACCAAGCTAGATGCATGATATATGAATATGTCACATTTTTTCTCCAACCATATTGAATGTCAATACTTCACTGAAGGCTTAGATACTTCAACCTGCATTACAAATAGGATAGACTCTCGTTAATTCTCCTCATTGAATTTAGTGAAAAAATTAGATACATATTTCATATTATCTCTCTTTAAATTTGTGTTGCTAATTTAATTTTATCTAACGGTGTCGAATTGAACCATATGCAAGCGATTGCTAATGTCAAAATAACGATTTAGTGCTCAAGTGTAAAAAATACTAAAATTGTAAGTAAGATGACGTGACCTGGTTTCAAGCTCCGACTCATCTACTTGTGTGAGTTTTCAATGACTATTATCATTTCGTCTATTTAAAAAAATAAAATTAAGGATTAAGTACTAAAACTTACCTCTGTTCTTCGTCACTGTAATTGTAACCTTTAATTGTTGCAGCATTTCTGTATTTGGGCAAAGGAACATGACCTTCCTCAATTTGCTTCAAATCTTCAACTAACATCTCATAATGCCTTTTCACTTCCTCAATTGTCTTCCCTCCAACAGCCCTTGCTAGCTTCTGCCACCTATCTGGGGTGTCCTTGTCATAGATGGCCAAAGCATTCTCAAATCTTTTGTTCTGCTTTGTTGTCCATGCTGAACTTGAGGACATTCTAGCAACACTTATATATAATTATAAGATAAGAAAATACAGTGTTTATTGTTAGAGATGTGTGAAATGTGAATGAGCCAATGAAGAGTTAGTCATTGGCCTCTACCCTTTATATACCAATGGGAGGGATAGAAAATGTGCCTTGTTGCTAGTGCTAGCTGTTGCTTTCAGAGCATAATAGTGGGACAAATTGTTGAAAAATCTTGGAACATTTTAGGTAATTAATTTAACATTTATATTAATTTGTATGTATTGTACTATTAGTTTAAATAGTTTAAATATATGCTTGAACTTTAAGAAATGTTGTACTTAATTAGAAATATTATACTCCTAATAGACCGATGATTCTATAGCCGACTTTCCCTAAACCGATAAAGTTTATGGATCTTGTAAATTTCACTCGTTCTTTCCTCTTCACATGCATGTCTTCTGTTGGACTATCATGAATTAACAAAACAAAAAATTAACATTAGAATATAATTGAGCTGACATGACCAAATAATTAGAATATCAAGTTAATATTGTATTTGTCCCTAAGACCATGTACAATGGTAAAAAATATTCAACAACCTTTAACACCCACTTTATTAATTCTCAACACTCCACATCATTTTCTCTCTCTTAATTCAACATTGATTCAATATTTACCTCTCCAATGGTTTTTTCATTCAACAATCTACCCCACCACCTTTTATTTCTTATTCTTATTTAATTTTATATTTTTGTTTTTATAATTACATAAAATTACAGTTATCGATTATAATTAAATTAAAATAAAGAAACACTTAACGATTTTTTTTTTGTTTTTTGTAAAAACAAAATTTATTTAAATAATTTATTTTATTTTCTTAACTTAAAATGCAATACAACAAAAGACTAAAACTTTGTCCATATTAGCTAAATGGGTAATCAGAAGAATTTTTGGTGTTGAATTGATTGTTATTGGGATCCATTTCACTAATCAAAGACTAAAACTTCAAAAGAAAGGCTAATAATAAGATTAAGAGAGTGAAAAACTTGATTTTTTTTTGTGTCCAAATCAAATTATCCAAGAGAGAAAAAAAAATCATGAATTTTGGTAAAAATATAAAAAAATTATTTGCAATGAAATAATTGAGTCCAAATTATTAAGAAAGATAAAAATCCAAGCAGCCAAGAAGCAACACGTGTCACTGCTTTATCCCACCACACATTCTCTCTCCGCGTGGTCTGTCACGGACGCGCCTTGTCTGCGCGTGTGATGCACGCGCCTGGCTTGGCAAACGGCAACGCGCCACATGTCTCCTCCGGTCAGACTTTCAACTTGTTTAAACTTTTCGTCACCTCTCTCCTCTTCTCTCATTTTCAACAACCCACTTCAATGGTTTCAACTTATTGAAAATGGCTTTCAATAAGCCATTGTAGATGGTCTAATACAGCAGCATCCTATGCATCCTATTGTCTAAATCACATGACCAAAAATAATTTGTTGGCAATTGGTATTGTTTTACAAGTTAACTTTTCAAGATAAAAAAATTAAGTTATGTTCTCATCATAGTATTTATTGCAGGTTGCAAAAGAAATGTGAAAAAAATAAAGTTATGTTGTCATCATCTATTTTGTTTCATAGGTGACGTGATTCATGATGAAAATTTTGTTTGAGCTTATATGATTCATCATGATTTTTTGTTTCATATGCAGTATTGATTGGGAGGTCTCATTTTGTACTGTAATAGAAGACACACGAAGAATCCAGTTCACGGACTAAGATATCATGCAATGCAACCATGTAAAAAATTTCACCCTATCATCAATATAGAGGTGTGTATGGATAAGACAGAAAAAGCACAGAAGTGGCTTTTTATCTTTTGGATTTTTTTCTACTTCTGTGTTTGTGGTTAAGGAACCAAAGTGGCTACTTGCATCCTTGTTACCAGCAATTTTCCAAGAAAATGTCAAATTGGTGTGGCAGGAATTCTGACAATATTTATTAGTCCGTACCAATGATCATGGATTTTGTACACTTTTATTGTGACTATTTCAGCAAGATTTGTCACATTTGATGTTCGTGTTCCTACATTGCATGCACTCTCATTCTAAAGTCATTTTTAGTTGGGCCAAAACCCTATCTAGAACATAATTGATTTTCAATTTTGACATCTCTATCACTTACAATGAAATTAGACCCGCATTTTATATATTTTCATACTTTTTCATACATATTTTTTCAAATCTGATTTTTTTTTTTTCATATCTAACTTATCATCGTTAATTTTGATTATTTTTTCTTGGGTAATTTTTTCATCAGTTATCACATGTACTCCTGCTTGAAAAAAAAAAAAAAGGCCAAAATGGTTCTTATGATGTGAGAGTTAGTTGGCCTCTACGTTGCCATGCCAGAGATGCATTTAAATGTCTACCTCATATGGAAGAAACAAAAAATACTTAACATTTTTCAATTTGGAGGACATTTTTCCTTATTCCCAAATTTGAAGTACTAAAATGAAGGGCTTTTATGATTTTAGAGATCAATAAATATGTTTTAAAGAAGATATAATGACGACTTGGTGGTTAGGGTGAGCGAGTTAGGGAGTAGTGTTAAAGAGATCAATGATTCGATCTCTACGGTTGGCGAAAATATCAATACTAATATTAGCTATTTCAATAAAAAAAAAAAAGAGAGTTTACTTTTTTTTTTGAATAAATACTAAAAAAAACTTTTTTTGAAAGGAAATACTAAAAAAAAATACTTTATACACATAAAATGTTGTAAATTAATGAGCTTATTTAATTCACTTTGAATTTAATGAAATGAATGAGACAGCAAAATAAAGTTACAAGGAACAGAATATTTATATCTTTAGACTTGGGTTGATCTATCCTCTTAATTTGTCTCCATAGATAGAATATAATCGGGCTCATTGGTTGGTCGTTAAATTTCATCCTCACCAACAGTTTTGAAGTCAGTTTTACAACATTAAAAAAATCAGCACGTAGCAGAATATGTTGCTGATAGCTTATGTTAACTATTTGGTCTAAAGTTAGAACAATTATTCACAACTTTTCAACAAAAAGGAGAGGAAAAAATGTTGACAAAGTGTATTGTTGATTTGAACCAGTTCGTTTTTTTTTTTGCTGTGTACACACTTTTTTTTTCGTAATGCCCAAGAATGGGTCATTAATCCTTAACAATTACGACAGTATGGCACCATATTTTTCAGTACAAACAAGAAAAAGTTTACACAGTGGTTTTGTTTGAAGGAGAGCTTGAGCCTTGGTTGCTCGTCGTCAAGTCGTCACAAAGACATCGGATGAAGGAGAGCTTGAGCCTTGATGGCTCATCACCATGTCGGTACAAAGACGTTGGTGAAGGAGAGTTTGAGCCTTTGGTCGTTCTTCACCATTATGGTTGGCACAAGGACTATTAGAGATGCAAAAGTTAGTTACATGTTAGTTAGATTAGTTGGGACTTTGGAGTTAGTTTAATTGGCTATCTAAACCTTAATGTACTATTTGTTGTAACAATTCTCTCATAACCACTATTATTTTAAGGGTTGTGTTAACTGGTGCCCCGGGGCACCGGTTAAGAAAACCAAAAAAAGAAAATTTTAAATTAAGAATTACATTTTATTGACTTTTAGTGGATTGACAACACAAGTTTCAACGCAGTACATGTTATATTTGGTTCTTAACAAGTGCCCCGGAGGCACCGGTTAACATTTCTTTTATTTTAATTTCACTTTTCCTATCATTTTCTCCCAATTTGAGTTATACCAAGAATTGAAATAAAGGCGCCGGTTGAAGGAGAGCTTGAGCATTTGCCGCTCATCACCGCGTCATCACAAGGACATCGGTCGAAGGAGCGCCTGAGCTTTGGTCGCTCACCACCATGTTGGCATAAGAACGTTAGATGAAGAAGAGCTTTAGCCTTGGTCGTTCATCGCTACGTTCAGCGGCGAAGCTAGCAAAAAAATTACGCAGGGGCCAACTATAAAGCAACAATAAAATATTTTTAAAACCAATATATTAATTTTAAGGATAAAATATGTTTTTAGTCTCATAGACTATAATTTTTTAGGTTTAATCCTTACAAGAAATGTATTCAATTTTTGTCTTGATTTTTTTAAATTTTACAAAAAAATAAAGTGTTTTTAGTCTTGTATTTAATCTATAACAAAAAATAAAGGACTAAAATCAAACAAAATCTTAGGAACTTAACTTAAAAACCGCAAGTGTTGCATAGATTAAAAACAAATTTAATCTGAAAATTAACCAATACATGAAAAAAAATCACAATAATTTTTACTTATACGAAATGTAAATTAAAGCAACAACAAAGGATAAAAGTTTACAATAGTTATTTAGAAAAGTTGTGTAAAATGCATTTCAAGAAGCCAAATTTATCCATAATTGACTGTTTACCAAATAGATTAATAAGTAAGTATTTTCCAATGTAAGCAAATAGGTTATTTGCAAGAAACTATTGTCCATTTAATTTGTTTATGATTACTGTCTTAATAATTGTTACTGTTGAAAAGCTTTCTCTACAACTGTTATTGAGATTGGAAGTATCAAACCAATATAAATAAATCTATCAATCATGTATTAATATTTTTACTTTCTTATTTATGTTAATTTTTGACAACTAAATTTGTTTGGGGTAGCTCAAAGTTTTTTATTTGAGGTAGTCGAATATAACTATATACCAGCCAATTGAAGAATAGTGTATTTTTTGGGGTAGCCAAGGCTACCCCTTGGTCATGAAGGGCTACGCCCCTGACCACGTTGGCACAAGGACGTACGTCAGATGAAGGAGAGCTTGAGTCTTGGTTGCTCATCACCATGTCGGCACAATGATGTCGGTCAAAAAAAAGGCTTTGGTAGCTCATCATCAAGTCGACACAAGGACATAGATGAAAGAGAGTTTAAGCCTTAATTGCTCATCACCGCGCAAGTGCAAACGTCGGTCGAAAGAGAGAGATGCATGTTGGTTGGTCATATTATGAGAGTTTCACCCCTTATAAAAATTAAAAGTTTCTAATGGTTTAACGAGTATGGTTAATTGACCGTATACAAACTCTTTACACGGACGATAATATGAATTAAATTAAAATAATTAATAGAAACAGTTTTTGGAGTAGTAAAACAAGCACATTCGAGATTAATATCAATTTAGGGGAACCACGAATAAACCTGATCAACTTGTGAGGATGGGGCCTCACCATTAATAGACCAGACCACTACTACTTTGGAACAAAACAAGTATCTAAGGTGATTGGTTATGGTGGAAAATAAACCAAAATGATAAGGATTCTGACTTTT
Source organism: Medicago lupulina (assembly GCA_958299785.1). Lineage (NCBI taxonomy): Eukaryota > Viridiplantae > Streptophyta > Magnoliopsida > Fabales > Fabaceae > Medicago > Medicago lupulina. Next base: position 70,111,574 of record OY283141.1, on the reverse strand, counting down.
TCTTGTCAAAAAAATAGGATTCCAATTTTTCGCACTTATTTCCCATATAATTGGGGAATAACGTCTCCTTTTTCTATAAAGAGAAATTATTTTCTTACAATATTAAAAGATGTTGATAAGCGGTTCTTTTTTTCCCTTTTGGGTTATGCGATAATGAAATGATTTCTTCTACTGAAGTTTGAATTATATATAGTCATTAAGCTCATAAAATTAGTTGATAAAAAAAAAGCTCATAAAATTATTTTTTTGCTTGTTTGTATTATTTTCGTTATTTAAATGATTTGTATCCCGTGAATGTGGCCCAATTGTAGTATGTATGCAGAAGTCGGACCTCAAATTCCTTATTCATTCATAATAAAGAGATGGATTTTTACCTATTAGACTATTTGACCAATAAAAAACTATTTTTTACGTTTTTTTATTAAACACATTCTTTTTTTAAGAAACGAAAATCATTATTTTTCATTAGCTACAATGTGTCAAATAGATGACGTAGATAATACACATTTTAGTCTGTGTGTGACTGTGTTCATCAATATTAGTCCATCTCATATTCAGCAAAATACAAGAAAATAAATTATTGGTCACACAAATCAAAACGTAGTATTCATCAAAACCCCCATCTTTCAAAAAAAAAAAAAAATCAAAACCCCTTAATTAGGCTATTTGACAAGACCATTGTTTTATCTATTTTTGTGTGGTTCTTCTATTGAGCATTTGAGAATTAGGAATATGTTAGTCCTCTCTTTCAATTTTTATTCCTTTCTTCTAAACTTTTTCTAATGAAAATGAAAGGAGAGAATAAAATTGAAAAGAAAGTTATTCATCTATTTCCCGTGGAAGAAAGAGCTAATTAGGAGTAACTCCAACAAAAGTTTGCTAAATTTAAGATATGATTCTTTAAACTTTTCAATACTAGGGTAATTCTAGTTGTTTAAACTTATCAAAATTAAGAAAATATGGAAGTTTTTTTGTAAATGTGAGCAAAAAAATATGGAAGTGAGGGGATATTTAATTTTGATTTCTTAGTTGATTTTGTGTGGAAAAAAAAAATCCAAATTTCATAAATATGGTGTGATTGTAATATGATAAAATCCACTAATATGGAATTAAGAAACTAAAATCTGCTAACTAGTATTGAGAATCATACCACACGGGGTAAATTTGTAGATTTTTTTTATACGATTTATAATTTGTTATGTTCAATGGACAATAACAATGTTAAGTCTTATTATTATCCATTGAATTTTTTTAAAAAATTACTCACAAAACCTCTTTTTCTCTTCTCTCTTTCCTAAACCTAACCGTCACAACATTTATTATTTTTTTAGCTTTCGATCAGAGGTAATTTAGGTTAATTTTGATCCAAAATCACACCTTCGTATTGTTCTTTTTTATAGTTATTTTTAAATAAGTGTTATCCACATATTTTGAGTCTTCTTTTGTTTGTTTTTGTGATTTCTTCATTTTGTAGGACTGTGTTTGTTTCAATTTCTTGTCTTTGTGTGGTGTGGTGTGGTTCTGTTTTCCCATTTTTGGTGTTTATTTGATTCACGTTGAAACATTAGCCTTGAGTAAGTGTAGATTCAATCAATGATTTTGTCATTTTCAACGTTGCAGATTCGGAGACTTGAATATAGTCATATTTGTAGGAATAACACTTTGTTGTTTAATGTTATTAACATGAATGTTGTGAGTTTGTTTGCATATTCATCCTTTTTATTTTTAGCACATTTGAATTTGTATTATATCGATGTGTTTTATCAATTTAAATGAATAAATATCTTTTATATTTGTAAAAAAAAAAAAAGTTAAGTCTTTTTTCCTTTAAAAAAACAACATTTAAGTCTTTTAATTTAAAAAGGAGGAGTTAAAAAAGCACAACCATCTAAGTAGGTACCGAACCAAAGCAATCTTATAACAATATTTTTTATTTTTTTTAGGGATAACAATAATCATATTTAGACACCTCTAAATTGCATATATTCATTGGACACTTTAAATCAAATATATCATATTACACTCTCTTATCTCTCTCAAGATATATACATTAAAAAGGGTCTCACCAAACACTATTTATTTTATAAATGGATAGAAACTAATTTTTCTTTTGAAAAAAGAAACTAAATTTTCTTGAAAGTGAATTATGTGGATATATACTGTAAAGATAATATTAAAATAGTAAGATTTGATTGTGTATATTATTAAAATAATAGTTTTACAATTAATTAATTTAAAAATTATGATAATCTTTTTACAAATATTAAAATTATATACTCAAGATTAAGAGAATGATGAAATTATATATGTTTAAGATATTAATATTTGGAGTTTTCAAAAAATATATTAATATTTTGAAACTTATCTTAATGCAAAAGCATCCAGACTTGGGAATCCAAACGTGGATATCCCAATTTGTGGTCAAAATTGAATGTTGTAAGTTAAGTTGTAACCCTAATTTCCAACTTGTATCTATGATTAGTGATTATAGAAAGCTTCTGAAGTTGAAAGGGAAGTTCTTCAGTGATAAGTGTTTGGATTGGTATATGCATGGATGATAAGGATTCCAAAGGTATCAGCTTCACTAACGCCAGGCTGTAATAGATGAGATCATGAGAAGAAGCTTATATTCTTATTCTTATGATGAGATAGATTCTCGCATCTACTATACTAACTTAAAAGACATTTTCGCTATATATTCTCACAAATGGAATTCTATGACATGAAGACAGTATTTTGCGACATGCATGTAGTAAAAGAAATTTTTTACAAAACAAAACGATATTAATTCATTTAAATTAGAATCGATTTGTTGGAGAACTCTTTTACTACATTAAAAGTTTAACATAAGGCAAAATAATCGTGTGCTTCCTTTGTTTGCAAAATTTAATCCTAATTCCTAAAATATACAAACTTTAAATTAGAAATTCTTTACGGGAAATAAGTTTAACATAAGGTAAATGCAAAAAAAATGTTAAACATAAGGTAAATAAATTCTTATCCGTAAAAAAAAATGTAAATTCTCATGTAATAGATGTTTGGTTGGGTATCGATACTTCATAGTCAAAGTTCATTCAAAATTTAATTTAATTTTTAAATAAAGTAATACAAAAACAAGACTTTTTTTTTTGACAAACAAAAATAAGACATATCATCGAATAGGAAAATACTTACTTGGGCATCTTGAACAATAATTATAGTCACACATACATTACTGAGAAAGGATGAAGCGATTTTTTATTCTTCATAAAAGAACATAGTAGAATAATATTTATTTTTTAAATAATTACATAAGTGTTTAATTAAATTGTGTGTCCAAAAGCTTATGCTCAAGCAAGAGTCCTTCTCCATTGAATAACTAGAACACCCAGTGATGCATGAGTCTTACACAAAATCAAAGACCATTATTTATTTTTATTTTTTTGTTACAAAAGAGGGCAAAAGCCCAAGAAGAAAATTACAAAACTAAACGAACATTCCGAGGCATTCAAGCGTCAGATCTGTCATCAAAGATAATATTTTGAAGCTCCCTAGGAGGAGTCTCTATTACATGGAAATCAAAAGCGTTCAAGGTTAAACTAAAGTTAGCTAACCAATCAGCTGCTCTATTGCCTTCACGCCAAGTATGGTTAATTTGCACATGCCAATTCATGTTTTTAAACTCACGGATGCGCCGAATCAAGGTAGGAACACTCCCATTAATATTGCAATTTCCTGTTATCATGTCGACCAACACCTTGGAATCACTTTCAACTTGAAGGTGAGTAATCCTCCGTCTCTGAGCTAGCTCCAAACCCAAATACATGGCCCACATCTCTGTATGAAACTCATCACAAGCTCCAATTTTACGAGCATAACTGATCAAACAATCTCCATTGCTATCACGAAGAAGGTCACCACATCCGGAAAGGTTAATTGAGCTTTTTTGCGCACCATCACAATTAAGCTTGACCCAACCATCACGAGGCCATTTCCACCCAATGAAAAGAGTATCCTTTTGATGAGTCCATCCAGTCACATGTGTTTGTTCGCAACTATCAATCTCCATTGTCATCTTGAGAATAACATTTGTTGGATTGTTGGGACGCTGAAAATCTTCTTCAAATATGTTTTTGTTCCTCCACTTCCATAAGTACCAACACGCCACCATAAAAATGGTTTGCCAACCCTTTTTGTGAGCTCCTGCAAATTTGTTGTTTAGGTTGTCGAATATCCAATCCCTGCAATTCAAAGAAAAGAAATCAGCAATGTGATTAGATGCTAAAAACCTAGTCCAAACTTGGGTTGTTTGAACGCAATCACTTAGCACATGGATTATGTCAAAAAAAAATTATTCAATTTGAAAGTTTTTCTTTTATTAAAACTTAATCAAAATCCCATAAAAAATAATCCTAAATGAATAATAAAAACATATTAAGCCATATTATCTTCCATCCTCTAATGTATTAGTGCTATGTGTTGGATCTTTTTGACAAATTATCTTATAGAATCCATATTTCTTCTTTACTCTTTGAGTGAGGAAGAAAAAGATAGAGTGATATAATAGATGTATTATGTTTATGATGTGCTAGGAAAATGGTGATAGAAGAAAAAAAAAAGTGTTGAATTGATGTAGAAAAATAATGGTGTTTAATTTTTGCTGCTACACATTTTTTATAATAATATTTTTTGAGGGGTATAATAATATTGTTTTCAAGATAAAAGTGACCTATTAAATTGGAATGATGATTACATACCCGATCATACTTCAAGGATACAACTATATTCGCCTTTTTTTTTAAAAAAAAAAAAAAAAAACTATATTCACCATACCGTTCTGGAAAAAACTATGTGATGAAAAATTAACTGTACACAAGAATGATTGCCACGACACCCCCGTTGAGTCTGCAACATCAATAGTCCTTGTAGTAATACACCCCCTGGTTCGCTCCACTATCATATGGGCTGGCATTTGATTTTCTATTTTATTAAGGCCCATATTTTTTTTTATATAATTATGTTCTTCTCCCAACAAAAAAACGCTCATTTCCAACTAAAATGACCAAACTGTCCCTACTTGAGTTGACTCGCGAGTACATATGCGTGAGCTAACTCATGCAGAGATTAACACATGCGTAAATTAAGTCACACAGAAACAACACTAACGTGAGTTAACTTACGCATGGGTAATTTTGAAAATTAGATTGGGAATGAGCAAAACGTATTAGGAGAAAAGCAGAATTTTTTTTTTTTTATGTCGTCATCTCATCATGTTGTATCATCTAATCATTAGACCGACTCACCTCTTGATTATTAATTAAATTATCCTCATTAAAATTTGAATTAAATTATCCAAAAGTCATACCTCAACTGGTAAAATACCGAAATTGTTAGGCCGGATGTCATGACTGGGATTCGTACCTCGGTACCTCCACTTGTGTGTCTGAGTTTATAATGGCTTTGTCATTTCGTCTATCTATCAAAAATAATAATAAATTGAATTAAACTCATAATTTCCAAAACATCTTTTCTTTCTCTTGATTATAAATTAAAGTATCCTCATTAAAATTTGAATTAACCTCATAATTTCCAAAACATTCCTTCTTTGTAATAGCAATTTTTTTGTGGACAAATTGTACTACTCCTTCAAATTGTAGTAGTATCTTTAATTGGAGATATCAAATCATCGTTATTACCGTCTTTCAAATTATCCTCATCATTATTGGCATTTATTTTCTTCTGATTTTTTTCTTTCCTCCTCAATCCCAATCGTGCCACCTCCAATTTTGCACTATTAATGGCCATTTTAAGCTTATTTGCACTTGTAAAAAAATTTGTTTTCACTTAACAATGTTATCAATGTAAACTTTGTTCCTCCTTCGGTTTCCTTTCACATTAAGTATCACATTTAAGCTGTATACTCTCTCGGTCCCTTTATATTGGGATAGTTTAAAAAAAGTGTTTGAAGTAATAAATTTGTCATGAATGTATATTATTATTACCAAATTACCTTTTGTCTATAGAGATATTTAATGTGAACTTTTCATATTTCAAAGTATATTGATAATATTAATGAAGGGTGTATTTGGAAAAAGATTAATGAATGTATCTTGAAATTTGTAGATAGTCTTATATTTAAAGACACAATTTTTTTTTGTAAAGTAGTCTCATAAAAAAGGATGGAGGGAGTATGATTTTTAAAAATAATAATTATTTGAGTTTATTTGAATGATAAAATTAGTATTCATCCTTTCTTTTTTTGAGTGTCATTTTGTAAATTTTTACACGTATTAAAACAACTAATAAATATTTATACTTTTAATACAAATATTTATGTTTGATTCATATTGTCCTTAATAAGAATTATTTTATTACTTTCTCAAAAAAAAAAGATTTATTTTATTACATTTACTTCTCTTTTTTTTTGGTGCAACATTTACTTCTCTCTTTATAATAAATAAATAAATAAATAAGGATATTGTTAATAAATCAATAAATAATTTGTATTGAACGTTAATATTCTAAAGTAACATATAGAAATAAAAAAAATACAAAAAACATACTTATAATGACAAGGAGGAAGTATTTTTTTAATAAAATTATTTGTCTATTTTATAATACTCTTAATCATTTATTATTTTATTTCACATATCTATCTCTCTGCAATAAATATTTAAATGTACTATTTATTTATTTTGACAAAATATTTAAATGTACTGTTGCAAAAACAAAAGTTAATGTTGAAATTTTACAAACAAAAAGTAATTACGAATAAAAAAATAAAAATTAAATACAAAAATTACGAGTAAAAATAAACAGATTGATATATAGTCACTAGACTCGTCCAAAACGAAAATAGTTGCACCATTAGAGAATAGCCATTTAAAGACATTGATAACATATCCGAAAATTCCTACTACAATGTTATTAAATTCATCATAAATAAGGGAGATAATGTACATGAAATACATTGTACATCCCTTAGTCGAGAAGTAAAGTTTATGCATTATATATAGCTCTTGAACCTCACTTCTACAATCACAATCATCACATATCAACGTTTGCTTTTGTTTCTAATTTTCTTTATCATTTCTCCCCCATTTTGCTTCCATGGCGTCACCCTATGAGGTTGAAGTCAAGCTTTTATCTGCCAAAAACCTCAAAAACGTGAATTGGCGTAACGGTCCTAACCTCCCATATGTTGTTGTTTGGGTTGATCCTGCACAAAAACGTTCCACCAATGTTGACAACTCTGGTGACACTCAACCTAACTGGAATGAAAAACTCATCACCCCTATGCCACCATCGACATCCATCAACAATTGTATCGTCTTTATCGACGTTCTCCACTTAGAGTCGAATAACAAGCCGCCACTCATTATCGGCTCAACTCAACTTCCACTTAATGGTATCAAAATTGATGACTTATCAGGCATCAACTGTACTTTGATGTTGAAGCGTCCTTCTGGACGCCCACAAGGCACGGTTGACGTTAAAGTCATCATAAAAAATTTAGCCTATCATACACCTTATGGTGTTCCTCCTTATGGGAGTCCGTATTGTGCTGCACCTGGTGCAAGTTTGTCAGTAACGTATGGGAATCCAAACAATGTTGCCCCACCTCCTCCTGTAGGCTACGACTACCCCATAGCTGCACCCACGTATGTTGCTGCCTCTCGTCCTCGTGTAGGCTACCCTGCTGCACCCGCATCTGCACCGTATGCCTACGGTCAAAGCATTCAACAAGGCACGCAGCAAGGTGAATCAGAGAAAAGTAGCCAATTTGGGTTGGGAACAGGTTTGGCCGTGGGTGCCGGAGCAGGTTTGGCTGTGGGAGTTGTTGTGGGTGGAGTTGGTGCACTCGCATTAGGGAAGGATAAGGAAGCTGAGAAAGTGGAGAATGTTTCTTACTATGACCATGAAGTGTCCCATCACCATGAAGTGGAGAGTGATGCCTACTATGAGCATGTTGAGGAGGCATCCCATGTTGAGGAGGCGAACGTGAACTATGAGTACCCATCCCATGTTGAGGAGGCAAATGTGGTCCATGTTGAGGAGACGAATGCGAATGTGTACTATGAAGAGTACACATCCCATGCTGAGGAGGCATCCAATGTTGAGGAGGCGAATGTATACTATGAAGAGTACGCACCCGAGATTGAGGAGGAATCCTATGTTGAGGAGGCAAATGCATACTATGAAGAAGAGTACTAAGGGATTATTTTCATAACATTTTGAAGTAATTTTAATTATGCAAATGAATCAAACTGGTCGGAATAAAATGTAATCATGAATTACAAAAGTTTAAGATATTTTAAATTGAAACGAGTGTCTAATTTATCATTTCATGGTTTTATTTCATTTGTGTCTAATTTATCATTATTTAATTAAAATGGAAGTAAAATAAGTGCATTTGCCCTAGTATTTTTTTCTTAGTTTTTTGATAGTGTTGTCAATTCATATGCAGAGGAGAGGAGTGACTCTTATTATTTATCTTTGGTCTTTTCGGATATATCTTGTGTTTGAAAAGTTTGTTCAATCTAATTTGATTTGCCGTTCAAAAAAGTAATGTGATCACAAATCTAATCCATTGTTAGCAAGACCAATTTGGTGTGGTACAATTGGTACAAGTTAATTACGGTTACTCAACCATTTTTGGTAAGGGTTTTAACTTCTGCTTGAATGCCCATTAAATAGTTATCCGTCATTTCAGAAAAGTCTTTATAGCTGCATTGTGGTTACCATGATTTACGGAAAAAAATAATGAAAAAACACTTAATGTAACACAATGATATGCATACTTTGGTTTAACAAAAGAATAGAAGAAAAAATAATTGTTTGCCCACCTCATATATACGCAAAGTATCATTTGTGTACTCGTAATATTTTAAACTTTTTAATATATTCAAAATTGTATATGACAGAAAAATCCACAAAATTAAAATAAAAATAAATATTTAATTCATAACAAATAATTGCATTAACGAAGGAATAAAATGATTGCATTAACTGCATTTAATGTCAATTAACTTACCATAGTTTTTGGATAATAACACATGACATGAGGTGTGTAAAAAAAAAAAAGCACATGACATGAGTTAAGTTTTTGTGAAAAAAAAAATAACATGAGAAGAGAATATCACAAAAAATTAGAACTTTTTATCATAGATTTCTTCGATCGAAAGTAATTATATTTAATATGTATTAAACTCTAAATATGAGTATTTTATAGTTGGAATTCAAACATTGGTTTATAACATTGAAATAAAACAATTAGATTTAAGGTATGAATAACCAATAAAAACAATTAGTTTGACTTACGAAAATACATTTATTGCGAGAAAAAAAATTGGGAGTCTAAAGCCCTTGTTTTAGTGGCCGTCCTTGGGATGGCCTTGACGAAAACGGTCAGCCATGTTTAGTTGGATGTGACCCTGGGGTGGTTTCCAATATGGTGAAGTTTGAACTGTAGATGCATCAGATCCCACAGTTTGGCAAAAGGTAATGAACTGATCATGTAATATTTGAGTCTTTATGCCACTTCATGAAACTGCCAAGCTTACTGGTCATGTAATATTTAATTCAAAACATAAATGTTTACGATAACTACGTTAAATGGCAACAAAATTACTATAATTTTTAAATCATAAACTTGACTTCTAAATTTTAGATAAAACATGTTTGGATTTTAAAATCTGAATACGTAGTAGAAGATTATTTTTGGATTTTTAGGGGATTAAGAGAACTATGGGGGTGGATAAATAAGTTCACTTAATTGACATGCTAAGGAGGACCTTGGCAGTTGGGCTAATACTTATGATATTGGGCTTTTTCTCAACTCAATTCTGCTCATGACAGAAGATTATAATTGAACACCCTTTAAAATGCATTTTTTTTAATAGCAAACGCTAATAGTTAGTTTTTTTTTTTTTTTTTTTGAGAATGTCAATAGTTAATTGATAGGTTAATATTTACTCTTTGTTTACATTTAGATTTAGAACCCTCAACTTATTATCTTTTAACTCAAACAAATTGAATTTTTAATTGTCCAATCTAAAATTTTCCGATACTATCTAGTATTATAATTTTGCCAGAGGAGTTAATATACCCATTGCAATTATTGGAGTTCTGGAGACCCATGTATTTATTGGTTGCTAGTTGAGGAAATGACATTGATTTTGAGTTTAGAAAACGATGGAATTTGGAATGACTTGAAATGAAGAAGAAAAAAAGTAAGATATGAAATATATTATCATTTGTTTGTTTTTGATTGATGACTTTAACGAGAAAAGGAAATGCATAAGGGCATCAATTTCAGAACTTGAGTAGCCGCCCCTCATTCTAAACCCTTGTTTCATCTTTTTCTTCATCCACCTAAAATGAGTGGTTTGAGGTTAACTTTTGGTCTAAAATCACACTTCTTAATTGTTTTTTTCTTCCATTTTATTTAAATAAATGATTTTTATATATGTATATATGTATGTATGAAAATCATTGTTTTTGTGTTTGTTGTCGTCTTCGTGTGGTGTTTGTTTTGTCTTGTAGTGGTTTTTGTTTGATTTATATTGACGTATTAACTTCGATTTAGTGCATATTCAATTAATCATTTTAGTTTCTCAATGTTACAAACCTCAATATATGTGCATTCCGAACACTTTAATTTTAGGCTTAAATAAGTAAATCGTCTATGTAAGTTCGTGTATTTTTGGTGTTCGTTCATGTGTCTTTTTTTGGACTATAACAAGCTCTGTAAGTTATAAACGTTCTGCTTTTGGTTCTTGCCATCATCATCTGTTACAAAAATGAGTATGTGTCAAACGGAGGATGACGTGTCGACGTTTGACATAGCAGACAACACTGGTGTGTCGTTCCAGATGCTAAGTCAGAAAGTTAGAGGGAGGAAAACAAAAAAATAAAATTCGTAAAGGGATCGAAACTAAAAAATAAGAAGTCCAAAAATCCACACAAAAAAAATCCAAAATATTCTCCATCTTCTTCCTTCTATTTCTTCTTCATCATCTTTAACACAACATTCATAAAAATCCAGGAAAAAAAATCCAAAAACAACAACCACCAACAACATCATTATCATCATCATCTAATCACTACACCACCACCATCAACGACAACACCTCATCTCATCATCAACATCATTAAAAAAATCAACATACATAAAATCATTAAAAAACCTTCTTTAATCCAACACCTAGAACCCTAATTTCTGATGTAAAATTCAAACTACTCCTAGAACCAAGCAAAAGCAAAAAAGTAGAATGCCAAACACATAAAAACAAAGAAAACACATCTTCGTTTCAATCTTTCAACTATCATCATCTTCAATGACATCTCTGTTTGAAACTCAATTGTTTTGATTCCTTTGTTGCTTTTAAGGTATTAATTTTTGCTTTGTTTAAAAAATTATCAAATATTTTTTCCCAAATTTTCACAATCTGGGAAAATATTTACTCATTTTTGAGCTCGAGGTTGTAACATTCATGTATTGAGATTTTGAATTTGTTGATTTTGAAATTATGTTCTAGATTGTTTGTTGTTCTCGAATGACGTCGTTGCAGAAGCATGAGTATCTAGAAGCTGGAAAACGTATTTGATTTTTTTTCTTCAATTTTTTATTATCAATTTTGAGTGTCATATTTTTTAGTGGGGGTAGTAAAAATGGAGTGAAGTTAGTTGTTGGATTAAAGAGGGTTTCTTGAACGATTTTGTGCATGTTAAATTTTTTAATGATTTTGATGATGAGATTAGGTATTGTTGTTTTTGGTGGTGGTGTAGTGATTAAATGATGTTGTTGTTTTTGGATTTTTATGAATGTTGATGAATGTGGTGTTAAAGATGATGAAGAACAAATCGAAGGAAGAAGATGAAGAATTTTTTAGATTTTTTTAATACTTTGTTTTCTCGTTTTTTTAGTTTTGGTCCATCTACGATTTTTTTTCATTTTGGTCCCTCTAACTTTCTGACTCAGCATCTGAAACGACACATTAGCATCGTCTGTCATGCCACACGCCGCCACGCAATCCCTTGTTTGCCACATATTCATTTTTGTAATATATGATTGAAGGTAAGAAAAACACAAGAAAGGGGGGGGGGTTGAATTGTGTTTTCAAAAAACTTTTCTTCCTTACGAAATAAAACTGTTATCAAGATCAGAGTCTGATGTGAGTTCAGAGTCTTAATGCAGCGGATAGAGAGTAAGAGTGCAGAAAAGAAAGAAGAACACAAGCAATTTATACAGGTTCCTTCCACAAACCAAAAGTAGTCTTGTCCCCTTGCACTTCCAAGGAGAGTTTCACTAAAATGTAATATCAAATTACAAGTTGCTCAAACACACAGTAAGAGACTTCTCAATGCTCAAAGACAACTCTAAGAGACTTCCTTTGCTCAATCACACAAGAAAGAGACTTCTATGCTCAAGGACAACTCCAAGAGACTTCCTTTGCTCAATCACAAAAGAAAGAGACTTATTTAAACAATTACAAAGAATTGAAAAGAGTTTTGAATACTTGATATACAATCAGAGGTATTCACAAAACTATGCAAACAAAACAGACTCTGTTTTTCTAGACACTTAAGAATTCTAAGATATGAACTTTTGTAAGAATTCTCTAAGTTGTTGATGTGTATTTTGCGACGCTTTGTTCAGAGAAAATATGTTGGTCTTTTCTTTCAGCTCTCGTATGTATATCTATATGTTTCTTCAAGTCTTCATCCCTATTTATAGAGAATTTGTGAGATGTTGAAAACTAGCCGGTACATCAACTTGTCTTTACTGAAGCTTTGATTCTTCACCATTGATCTTTTGCCCGATTTGATAATTGTCCTATGAAGACACAATTTCAAATCCATTCCAATAGAGAAGGAACACTGTCTGCAAACATTATTGTTATTCTTGTCTTGTAGAGGAGACAAAAACGCAGAGATGGTGGTTGCAGAGGTTTGCTCAGAGTTAGTGGCTGTACAATTCGTACACTGTACTTTGTCAACGCTCTTCAGCTTCTGGTGAAGTAGCTTCTGATGAACTTGCTTCTGATGGCGTGGATTCAGGAGCTCTTTTCTTCAGACGCACTAAGCTTCTGATGAGGTAGCTTCTGATGATCTTACTTCTGATGACGTCATCTTCAGGAGCACTTTCATTCAGACGCGCTAAGCTTCAAAAATAAATTTCTTTGCTCTTTGATTCGTTCAACCAGAACCTTTATGAATAAGACTTATAATTATGGTCCTGCACACTTGAACAAATGTTTAACATATCCAATTGACAATTTTAATACCTTGTTATCATCAAAAGTTAAACCGTGATTATGTGAAACACCCTTTGTTCCAACAATGATGACGGTATAGACCAAAATCAAAACTTTTATAATTTACAGTGTTTGTTTTATAACAAAAAAGATACATGGATGAAATCAAAAAACATGCAAACTTACATGAACGTTTTACATATTTAAGCCTTAATTTTATCATATTTATAGGGTGTCATATTTGTAAGTAATTTGTCGATGTATGGTATTAACCCGAATGATGTGAATTTGTTTGAAAATCACCCTTTTTATTTTAATGATTTTAAAAAATACCTATTATTTTACATACTTTAAGAATAAATGCGAGATATAGTGAAAATCTCTCAATTTATATTGATATTTCTCTAAAGCCTAAAGATACCAACAAAATTTAAACTCAAAATCTCTCAATTTAAGATCTATCTTTTTACTGCTAGGTCAAACATTTATAGTACTTTATTATGTTATTGATTGATAGAGAAGTAGGGAACATACGTGTATGTAAAGCCAAACTAAAGATGGCGCAAATGGTTTGATTTTTTGCACACCACACGCAACATTGCAACAAGGAAAGCATACAATACAAGTAGTGCCTTTCAAGACTAAAATAATTGAAGGAAAAAACTTGATCCCCATTGATAATGTTTAATTCATCTCTACTCTTGCCTTAAAGTTTGAAGGTTCTGTTTTTATGTTTCTATCACTATTAAGAGCATCAATTTTCTCACTTAGTTTTTTACTCTCGTATAATCATTGGGATTTTTGTCATAGTCACTATTTTACTCTTTAGATCAAATGTGTAAAAGAAGTGTCATAAAATGAATTTTCTTAATCGGTCAATATAATATATATCTTTAACAAAATTATTACTCTCTCTCGTCTTTTAATTTTTTGGTTTGATCGATAACCGAAATGATAACATTATTATAAATTTATATACACAAATGAATATGTCAGGATTCGCATCTCAGTCATAACGTCTGATTTAGCAATTTCGTTAATTTTATCGGTTGAATTATGGTTTATGGATAATTTAGATAAAAAAATTTCTAACTAGTGGATATTAAACTAATGAGATACTATTTTTGTTGATTAAATATGTACGACTATAACAGAATAGGGCCCATATGTTTCAAAATTGCACTAATGACTAAGTCAATGGCATTGCATTTCGACTGAGTCAACTACATCTTTTTATTCTTTTCTTTTCCATGTCACTTTCACTTCCAAGACCACATGTTAGTAGCCGACGAGCAAAAATATCTATATTCTACACTCCCATCATAATTATATAATATCTTTTTTCCCTTTCAATTCCAAACAAAAGACCTTAAAACATATCTTGTACTTTATACCATACAAAAAATAGTTGAAATTAATATGAAATTAAAAACACATGAAACAATTCGTACACACAACAAACTCAATGACAGCACAGCATTGGGAGTCTTGTCTCTACTCTCACTTTTTCCTCAATTGTGATAAGGGTAAGAGGGAGGTGTTTGACATGGTCATTGATCACATATTAATTTAGGTTTTTTTTTTTTTTTTTGGGTCTTACATATTAATTTAGGTCTTAATATTTATATTGTTATATGATGGGATTGATTAGATTTTTTTTTTTTTTGGTTACATGGGATTGATTAGATATATGAAAACAGGTTTACATTATCGACATATAGAAATTAAATTGGTTTCACAAAAAATAATAATTAAATTCATTAAATTATACATGAATCCAATCCACAACTTATAAAAATCTATTATAAAAAAAAAAAAAAAAAACAAGTTTTTGACATGAAGGGTTGTTGTTGGGGGCGTATCCTTTCAATAGATAGGCTACCCAAAAAAAAAAATATTCTTCTAGTAGTTGGTATGTATTTATATCCAGCTACCTTAAAGAATAAATATTGAACTACCTCAAATAAGTTTGGTTGCGGAAAATTATCATAAACAACAAGAAAGAAAAAAAATTATTACATGATTGATTGATTTATTTGTATTGATTTGGTACTTCCGATCTCAATAACAATTATAGAGAAAACTTTTTTAACAATAAAAACCATCAAGACAATAGTCATAATTAAACATAACCTAATTGTGTACATTGAAAAATATATTATTAATCTATTTTGTAAATAGTCATTTATGGATAAAATTGACTTCTTGAAACACATTTTGTTCAAATTTTTTAAATAGCTATTGTCAATTTTAATCATTTGTTACTATTCTTAGTTACTTTTCATGCATTGGTTAATTTTTTTTTATTATTTTGATTTTAGTCTTTACAACACTTGTGATTTTAGTCTTAAGATTTTGTTTATTTTAGTCCTTAATTTTTTGTTATAAAGATTTTTTTCTTGAAGGAAGGAAATCCAAGACTAAAAACACTTTTTTTGTAAAATTTTAAAAAAAACGAGACAAAAATTGAATAAATTTGTTTGTAAGGACCAAACTTAAAAAATTATAATTTATAGGACTAGAAATATATTTTATCTTTAAAATTAATATGTTGGTTTTAATTTTTTTTTTTTATAGTTACCCCTGCGTAAATTTTTTCCTAGCTTCGCCACGGGTTTTGTACCTATCAACAAATTTTAGTTTAAATATGTGTATAAATTGACTTTCAACCTAATACATGTTGAGGAGTTCGGAAGAATACCTCTCAAATTTATTTGGTTAACCATGTGCAAAATTGTGGTTAATGAAATTACATGAATGATCAATTTTGCATGGTATCGCTACCAATCCAACTCCAAAATACCTATGAGTTTACCTTCAAACTATGGTACTTGTTGGCAAGTGGTAAGATGACAATTGACAGGATAGCACCCGTGGAACTTAAAAATGTATCGTGTATTTATTTATTATTTAAAAGACTAAAAGTTACAATATTATGTATAGTCAACAATTTCATTTAGGTTTACTAAATAAAAATATTTTTAGGTGAGTTACATTTTGGAGGTTGTATGTTCACAAGATTGGATATATAGTGTTTATACACACAAAGACATGCATTTTTTAATAATAAAAAATTGTGTTAATATTTTGGAGATAAGTCTTTACATGTACAGTTTTTTTATGTATGTACACATTAACACTGTATAATTGATGATTTGATTATACAAGACTAACTTTATACATTATGTACACATGGGGATAAAAATAAGGATTATCTTCCTAATCTATATATGGGTTGCAAAAATCAATATCGCTTTAGTGTATAATGGATAAATTATTAGGGTCTTTTATACAGGTAGTAGGGGTTTGGTGCTAAAAGCTTAGCAGTCTATGTTAGTAAACGTGATATCTATGAAAAATAAGAGAGAATATATGCTAATGATTGAAGGGAGAAATTGACATAAAATGGTAAAAGTAAAAATACAAGAACACAAAAGTATTTATTATAGCCAATAACCCCAATACAACTAGCTTATTTCTAATTGCCTCTGCAGTGCAAAGATGTTTTTAACATTTTCAGTTTGGAATGATCAATACAAAAGCATATCAAGTCAAAATAAAAAACAATGAACAGTGTGAGAAATATATCGGCTAAAAATGACATGAAACATTTTTTTTTTCAAGGTCTCCCACTCGTAGTCTAGAGATTAATATTTTGAGGTAAGGAGCTCTACTTAAGGGTTGACCTCTCTCAACAAATATTCTTCAATACGCATCAATCAAAAATCGAATCCATAACCACACATATAAGAGACTCGATTATCTATCAACTGTGTCACACTATATTGATAAACAAATATAATAAATTACTATACATGGTAGGCAAAATAAAATCATCAAGCCATCAGGCATAGTATCTAAAAAAAAAAAACCATCAGGCATAGGTTTAACCACCCAGTAAGGAGAAGGCATACCTTAATGCTTAACCACTTGGAAGAGGCAACAAAGATTTGAAAGCAATTCATTACCATATATTACAGAGGTTTAACTGGTTAAGGTCACACCCTACTAAGCAAATCCTTTTGTACATAATACCAATAATATACCATATTTAAAGGAAAAATATTTTAAAGGAATTGCATTTAAGATTCCCAATCTTATTTGAGAGTCACATTGCATGAATGAATGTGGAGTTTGGTAATGGAATTGTGAAGAATTTTTAACTAAGGTTGTGTGTCATGTGTTAGGGTTTTCCGGCGGACAAGAGCCCATCTTCGAAGAGCTCAAATAATCTCAATCGACTTATAGTTGGTCGTCATAAGCAATTAAGTTGATATAGACTCTATATTAGTGGACCACAATGTGGCTAGTTCATTGGTGGATGACAAAAACTTTATTAGATCGTCAAACTATAAAAATACTAGTGTCTCTAATGCACCATTTTTTGTGTTAATCTCTAATTTTCAATTGAATGGAATTTGATAGTTCAGAATTTGATTGAAAGGTAAGTATAATTTTACTAACAATTATTCCATCCAAGAATCAAATCATATTGCGTAACTCAAAAACTTATCCCTGCGAGTTTAAAATTTACAGTCACGTCAAAGGATTTTTTAATGTTATATATTTTGTTGAGAGCAAAAACATATCTAACCTAAATATTACTAATAGTAGTATTTTTTTCTGGGAACTACTGGTATTTATTTGGTTATCCTTTCGAATGTGTGTCCATTAATATACAACAAATATAGGTAGAGAGAGGTAGGAGCAGGAAAAATACGTGTGCAATAAAAGTTGGAACCTCCATCATAAACGTCACGTTCTGGTAGTTAAGATTAGTTATCAATGGAGTTAGGATTGAATATTACTATATTTTTTCTATAGAAGAATAAGATTGAATATTATGGATACACGGTTTATACGCACATTAATTAATCAAAGTAGATATTATGAACTCAACATACGAAATTTTGTACAGTCAAATTCACACACAACTATTTTCCAAAATAAAAACTAAATAGCATTTTGGACCAAACTAATGGTGGCATTATGTGACTTTCCTATAGTATGAATATGAAAGCATATAGCATGAGTGGCTTTTAATAATAACATCTTAAAATTGATTTCTCCTTTGAAAATTCTACGTGTAATGACACAAGTGGATACTGTCACACCTCCTCAGTGCTCATCAGATGGTGACTGATTCATCAATCATCAATTTATCATATATCTGCAAAAAGAAAAATCAAATTTGAAAAGCCACTCTAATTCCACGAAACTTCTACTAGTACTACAAATCAATAATCTGGTTTTTTGCATTTAATTCATGTATACAACCTTTTTACATAAACACACAAACAAGACTCAACTTGTTCACAGTGAACACTTAAACAAAACCAAACAAAAGAACATCAAACACTGTTTGTTGAATCTTGAATCTTGAATCACCACCTCCCAATTCAAAACTGCATTAATAACTCCTCCGGTGAGCTTTGAAAGTGAAAGTTGTGGCGGTTGGGTGCATAACACTAACACTACCACACTCTTCCCATAATTAATGCACTACCTCAATCCCACCAATTCCCTTCATACACATTTAATGTGTCACAAATTTTTTACTTCAATTCCAAAACAATACTCCTTACATTAGATTCACTTACCTTAAACCTTTGATGGTTTTGTTTTATGAAGACATCTATTCATATAAACAACAAAACAAAGACACAAGACATTCTTGTAGTTTACAACGTTAATGGTTCCTTCTTATAGACCAAGTCAGAGTGAAGTTTAACATCTTGTCATAATTAAAGGTACGTTTTTTATATAAAAAAAACATTTTTTTTTCTCTGGGCTATATGCTGAATTTGTTATATTATTACATGCAGATGAACCTGAGATTGCAAAGAGCATAGTGAAGTGAAGTAAAGCTTGTGAGAGTTGGAAATGAAAATGAGGAGTGGAATAATGGTGACTGTTGTTATGGTGCTGTTTTTGTTAGTAGAGTTAACAGTGAGTTTGAGTTCAAGAACTGAATGGTTAGCGTTATTGGAGCTTCGTTCATCGATGGGGATAAGGGGAAAGGAGTGGCCTAAAAAAACTGATCCATGTCGGAACTGGACCGGTGTTGAGTGCCGGAACGATCAAGTTGTTGGTATCAAAGTGTCTGGGTTGAAGAGAACCCACAAAGGTCGTCTTAACCCGAGTTTTGAAGTTGATGCTCTTGCAAATTTCACACTATTGGAGTCTTTCAATGCTTCTGGGTTCATGCTCAATGGTTCTATTCCTGAGTGGTTTGGTGAGAAACTTGGTGCACTAAAAGAGCTTGATTTAAGGTCTTGTTCAATATCTGGTGTGATTCCTGGTTCACTTGGGGGCATGAGAAGTTTGAAAAAGTTGTTTCTTTCAAGGAATAATCTTACTAGTAGAGTGCCTTCAGGTTTGGGGTTGTTATCTAATCTTTCTATTCTTGATCTCTCTAGGAATTTGCTTTCAGGATCAGTACCTGAATCTTTCTCTAAGCTTGGTAACCTTACAAGGCTTGATCTTTCTAATAATTACTTATCTGGGTCTATTCCACCTGAACTAGGTACCCTTTCAAATCTTCAAAATTTGAACCTTTCGAATAATTCTTTCACTTCTTCGGTTCCCTCTCAGGTAGGTAATCTTTCAAAGTTGGTTGAACTCGATCTTAGTATGAATTCTCTTTCTGGATCGTTGCCGAGTAGTTTTTGGTCAATGCCTAGGTTGCTAATATTTGATGTATCAGACAACAGTCTCACTGGTCCACTACCAAAATTGTCTGGTTTAAATGTTAGCTCAGGTGGCATATTCAATCTATCAAACAATTTGTTTTATGGACCTGTGAGTGGTTTTATGAACAAGATTAAAACGATTGATTTGTCTAGTAATTATCTCGAAGGTGATGTGCAAGGTGATGGTGGTGGTCTTAGTGATGTTGCTTTAGCCAGAAATTGCCTACAGATGATTTCAAACCAGAGAAATTTGGAGGAGTGTAGAATGTTTTATGTCCAGAGAAATTTAACCTTTGCTTCTGGTGGCCATGAGTCCAAGAAAAACAAACGATTGATATTCATACTGGCAGGTATATTTGGTGGGTTTGGCTTTATTGTGCTACTGGTACTGGTCCTCATATTGGTTATGAAACAATGTCATAAAAGTAAAGATGTGGAAATTGAAAGAGGGACCACAAATGGGGGGGCTGTTACAGAAGGGGAAAGTCCTACACCTAAGGATCCCGTTTTTGTAACTGCCGTGGGAGAATCATTTACTTTTGAACAAATTCTCCATATGACTGGCAATTTTGATGAAGCAAACTTAATGAAGCATGGTCATTCTGGAGACTTTTTCTGGGGAGTTTTGGACAATGGAGCAACAGTTGTTGTCAAAAGGGTAGATTTAAGCTTATTTAAGAGAGAATCTTACATGGTAGAATTGGAATTATTGAGCAAGGTTTCACATGCAAGATTGGTCCCAATCCTAGGACACTGCATGGACAATGAGAAGGATAAATGTATAGTTTACAAGTATATGTTAAATGGAGATTTGGCTACTTCCTTGCACAAAGTCAGTGATTCAGATGGAAAATTGCAGTCCATGGATTGGATCACAAGATTGAAAATTGCAACAGGAGTTGCTGAAGGCCTAGCTTACCTACATGATTGCAGCCCTCCACTTGTTCACAGGTAAAATACCGAACGCAATCATGATTGTTATGATTCTCTCATTATGATCACAAAATTACAGTTATATCACTTGCTCAAATTTATAAGCATAATATTATTGTTTGTGTTGTGAAAAATATGTTGAATTCTAAAAAAAATATGAAAAAAATCAGCATTGTGTTTCCATGAGATCAGAATGGATCTTTTTATGCCACTAATAAAACAGTATATTGCATAATATATATCAGACATAAATGAAAGTCACAGATTTGTGTTCTTGGTAGTCAAAGATATGTGTTTGATGAATTAAAATGATAGTCTGCTGCAAATGTTTATTTAGTGATATATTTCTCTTTACAATTTTATCACATTAAATTTGAAGTTCCTAGTCAACAATGTTAAAACTAAGGTGGTCTGCACATTCTGATATTTTATTTGAATTTTTGAAGAGATGTCCGAGCTAGTAGTATACTTCTTGATGATAAATTTGAAGTGCGACTTGGAAGTTTAAGTGAGGTCATTGCCCAAGGGGATCTTCATCAGAATGTTGTGTCAAGAGTTTTCAGCAAGCCAATGTAAGCTTTTAATGAATTAGCAATGACAATGTAATAAAGCACAACTGTTTTATGATAAATGAAATGGAAAATAAGAGAAGAAATATTGTGACGATTTATAAACTTTAAGCTTTAAATGGACTTAATATACTATCCTGAAAAATGGTTGGATCGTACCTACAAGCTAGAATGATTTGGTAGATCAATTAATTATTTCTCAGGGCTAGTATACTAGTTAATGCTATTTTTATGGTGCCTGTTTGTATATTAGAATCCTCCCATCCTTGACTTTTGATCCAACTATTTCAAACTCATTCATAGAAGGTTTTAACCTTTTCTTTTTCTTGTGATTTTGCAGGTCTTCTAATCAAGGCAATTCTGGTGAGTAAACTGTTTTACCTATTTCTTGCTAGTTTTTATCCTATTGTTGATCCATGCATTTAATGCGACAAATTTAAGATGCAATAGTACACAAACAGTTTTCTCCCTAGAACTAGAACAAATGTTAGTGATTTGCTACATGCATGTAATAGCACTGAGAAAGAACATGCACACTTGCACAATATATTTTTGGCATTGACTTCTATGTGTTTAAAACTGTTACAACAGAAATCATCGGTGTCTGATTTTATTGTGTTAATGAACAGATAAATCATCTGTGACATGTGCCTATGATGTCTACTGTTTTGGGAAGATTTTACTCGAGCTTGTTACCGGTAATATTGACATCAGCAAATCAGATGATGCCACGACAAAGGATTGGTTAGAGCACACCTTGTGCTACATCACCATATTTGATAAAGAACGGTTGGCTAAGATTGTTGACCCGACTTTGATAGTGGATGAGGACCTATTGGAAGAGGTATGGGCTATGGCAATTGTGGCCAAGTCATGCCTGAATCCTAAGCCTTCCAAACGTCCTCCAATGAGACATGTCCTCAAAGCACTTGAAAATCCATTGAAGATTGTTAGAGAAGAAAGTTTTAGTTCAGCAAAATTGAGAACAACTTCATCTAATAGATCTTGGAGCACTGCATTCTTTGGTAGCTGGAGACACAGTTCATCAGACAGTGGCGCTACCATAACACATACAAATAGGGACAGTTCTAGTGGCAATAAACAAACAGGAAGAGTAGGTTCTCATGGTAGTGGTGGCAATGATCACTCTTCTTCCAATAAAAGGTCATCCAATGAAATTTTCCCTGAACCGTTGGGAATGCAAGACGTGGAGAGTGGAGAGGCAAAATGAAACACTTAAGAAATGCACTTGGTTATTCTTTTATTGGTGAGGTTTTACCACTTTTCGGGTAATTACTCATGCCATAGCATAGCAAATGCTTGTTATTGGCATGCAGACTCATTGCCTAAGCTTGAACCCATTATGGTCCATCCCCACCAATGTTGAATTGATTAAAAATCATGCTGCTACAGTTAATGATTGATTTTGCTTTCTAAAGCTGATTAAGCAACACCCCATGAGAGATTCGTAAAATTGAATAATTTTTTTCCTACCCTATTTGTTTGAAGCACGCATCTTTTTGTGTATGTCAATGAATGTATGACAGATTGTAAAAAATAAAAAGAGGGTTTTCATTTGGTGAGGAATTGGAAAGTGTGAAAATTTTGTATTAGAATTTTATTGGTATAATTGTAATTTTGGTCCCCTAACTAATTTGTTGTTTACATTTTGGTTTCATAACTGGTAAAATCAACGTTTCAGTCCCTCTTGTTTTGCTCCGTTAGTCAAAAACGTCCCCCCACTGTTAACTTTAACACCACAAATGTTTATGGTGGGCCAACCTTAAAAGTGGTCCACCATAAATCCTATTAATTATTTTAATTTAAACCGTTTGATCTTTTTTATTAAAAGTTGACCATTGAAATACGCAGGTTTATTTTATCTTACAGTGTGTCAACAACTACGAATTAATTTTCCATTTCTTCAGTTTTTCCTTCCTTCCTCTTCTTCATCATTTACATAAAAAAAAAATCCAGAAACTAATTATAAAAATCACAGTTCCATTCTCATCTATTTTCCTTCTTTCCTACAAAATCTCTACAATTTCGGAATCTGATTATTTCCTTCACCTCCACACACAAATCCAAATTCTCACTCTTCTCTCTCAGATTCCGCTTAACGTCACCTCCACCCATTAGATTTTTTATTCTTTTTTTTTTTTTTGTATAATTTAGTTCTGGAGTAGAACCAATTAAAAGGGTTTTCTTTCTATCAAAATTGGGAATCGATTATACAACAAAAGCTAAAAACACCATAGCTAAAATCGATTATGCAACAAAAGTTTTGATTTCGTTTTAGTTTTTGGTTTTGTGATTGTAATTTTGACATGGTGAGATTGAGATCTGATGGGGTTTGTGAACTATGGAGAAGAGGTGTTGAAATTGAAAGTGTATGCATTGAATTCGGATGGAGAAGTGAAGAAGATAAACAAAGAAGACGAATGATGAAGAGATTCTTTGAGATTGAATTTGGATCTGAGATTCTTTAGTTGTTGTTAGGTTGTGAAGATGGGTTTGTTCAGAGGATTTTGGGTTCTGGCAAACCCATTGTGATTAGGTGGTGGTGGTGGTTGTGGCAGTGATGAGAGAGAAGAGTTTTTTTTACGTGAGATAGAAGTAGGTGGTGTAATCTGGGTTTTTTTTTTTTTGTAATGTTTTTGCTTTTTAAAAATAAATTTAACAGATGTGACGGAACAGTGACTTATTTGACGGAAAGGATGTTTTTGAAAACTGGTGCAAAAGTTGAGGAACCAAAACGTTGATTTTACGAGTTATAGAACCAAAATGAAAACAAGAAATTACTTAGAGGACCAAAAATCCAATTAAGTCAATTTTATTATAGGTAGGTATTACGTATCTAAGTAGCATTGGAAGTCTTCTTGAGATTCAAAGAAGAGTGGTAAGCGCTTGAAGAAGCACAAATGATTATTTGTTTTCATAAAACATTAGTTGAACTTTGTTTTGGTGGATTATTTGCTTGTTCTATATAGTTAGGAAGTTAGTCAAGTATTACTATTTACTACAGGTTCTCTATCTATGGCCATGATGTATCGTGCAAAGACTTTTTTACTGTTCAATTAATTTCACTTTTTTATATCCATTTTTCTTCTCATCACCTAAAGGTATTCTAACATTTTTATGCTATACCATATTAACTAGATTATTACAAATTTTAGTATAAAAAATTGCCTATATACTAGAGTGCAACTTTTGATAATATACTTCCTGAACATTAGCAACAATTAAACCAAGTAATTGTTATATGTTTCCAACAAAAATATTCCAGGGGAGGAGGTATAAAGCATACAGTAGCAGAGCTCAGCTTTCCAAAATGCCAAATTCATGTTGCATAAAATCTTCACTGGGTCTATAGTACTTGTCTGAAGATAACAAGCCCAAGTTAGATACTCGGCTTGTATAAAGGCATGCAAATCTCTCAACCTGCATCATGCACATTGCATTAGTGCATTCACCAAATTACCTTTAATGAGATCAATTCTATAATATGATTCAGACAGAGGAAATCGGAGTCATTCATTTTTACGTATTTCAAAATGGAAAAAAAAATGTTATACATAATCTGCATAACTACCAACATTTGTTTTACGCATTGGTATTGAGACATAACATGGCAACAGTTGGTATGTTATTTCACAACATTAGAACAACGCCGCTGATAGCCGTTCTGATTCTAAAATTATAAAAAAAATTAAGGGAAAAATTTAAAAATTATAGTTGAAAAGCACAGTTTCTTGTTGCATATAAGTGTGAAATATACACCAATATTAATGTTGTACAACAAAGAACAGAGAGTGTTTAACTTTACCTGATGAGCAAAGCGAGAGTTCTGATAACCAGTCTTCATCAGCTGGCCCCATGGCTCGTGAAACTACAATGGTTTATTTTTAAACAATTGTGATTTCGTGTACAAAATGAATTGAATATAATGTAAGTGGACCAGACCAGTAAAACGAAAAGTAGAGATTATAGTAAAAGACTACAGGTTTCTACCTTTTGGTGTAATTTTCTTAGCGCTTCTTGATGATTTGATCGCACTATCTCTCTTTCAAGCTGATTAAAAAAAAGATACTTAAATACAAATTTCCATACTTAGACTTCTATGTATAACGTGAGAAACGAGAATGAACTTAAGAGACCTAACCTTCAATTCATTAAGTTCTGAATTTATTTTCTGCTTAGTATCACCATCTTCATTCTCTAATCTGAAAAAGTGTAGACTACCGTCTGAGACTGAAATCAGAAAATAAGACATGACTAATAAGGTCCAGAGTTAGACTAACTTGAGAGACCGATTCAAATGATGGATTTTATCTGCAATGCAATCATCCTTGCTCCTCAAAAATTGAAGATCCTGCACACAAGGCTAATCACGTAAAAATCTTATGCCCCAAATTTGTAGAAAGTAAATAAGAATGCAAAAGTGCACTTCATTAAAAATGTCAGAAGCACCCATGATAAATTTTCTGCATGAATTAAACCTCTACTTTCTATCATCTCATTTTCCAAGCTTTATTTTATCGACAAAAATCAGAGATAATAAAATAAATAAGCACCTTGCGATAGTCCCTCAATTCCCATTGGAGTTGAACCTCCCTCTCAAGCTCTGGGATTACTAACATTGTCCTCCAACCTGCTCATGAGCAGATTGAACCATTATCAAATTCAAGTCATATAAAGAATAATCAACAAATAGCATGATTTTAACAGAATGGATATTTGGGTTTCCACACATAAATAAACATAACTTAGACTTCCTTTTTGGAACTTTCATTGATGCCTTACTTTCAAATTACTTTTTAGGTTAGATATATTCCTCTCCTCATATGATTAGGAGCTACTGCAGGTAAACTCTGAGTTAACCAATGATGAAAAAGCCTGTCTAATAGAAAAGTGATAAGGATTCATATGATATACCAAGAACCTTTTTGCTGCGTAGTATATCTCCATAAATATGATCTCCAACATACAGAACCTACAAGTATTACGAGTTTTGCAGAACGCTTCAATAAATGTTTTTATCTCAATTCTAGAACAACAGCCGCCATGTTTGCTACATAAATATATACTCTTCAAACCCAAAACACAATTCACAATAAAAAAAAATTAAAAAAAAAGTATGCCATTTCTTATGCTACTGGGCAATGTTTTCATGAAAGAAAATTTTAGTTACCTGTGAACTTGATTCTATTGAAAGTAGATTATGTAAGTGATTGACGCTGCCTCCCTAAAATGGAATAACCATATACATTAATAAATAAAAAATTGAGTTATCAACTTTATCGGCTTGAGTATTATACATAATGTTAACCTCAAATTTGAGTTACATAAACCTACAAAATGAATTTCAAATTACATAAGACAGTGACTAATATACCTGGAAAACCTTACGAGCACGGTCCTTATCTTTCATCAATAACCCTGCTGAGATGTTACCCACCTTTAACAACACAAACAAAAACAGACAAAATTCATAACAAGGTCGCCAATGAAAAAAATATAATGATTTGATATGCTATTGTGCTGACCTGAGGCATTGGAGAGCCATTATCTGTATTAAGTAACTTTCCACTCTCGGGCTCAACCTCAAATAGGTTAGCATGATTTCCCTCAAGAAAGAAGCTTGGCTTTGCACTGCATGAAAGGTTGACTTAATCAGGTTAGCAAGGAAATATATAAGTAAATTTACAGCAATCAATAGGAACCCCGGTAAATTAACTTTCGAACACAAGAGCACAATCAAATTGCAATAAATATATGTTCCAATGTTTCTTATGAATTAGCACATACATAAACTATATGCAATATCATGGAAATTACAATATAGACATATTTTGTGATTTGGGATAAATGGAATTGCAAAAGCCATTCAC
The DNA here is from genome assembly GCA_958299785.1 of Medicago lupulina. Taxonomy (NCBI): domain Eukaryota; kingdom Viridiplantae; phylum Streptophyta; class Magnoliopsida; order Fabales; family Fabaceae; genus Medicago; species Medicago lupulina. The sequence goes on along the minus strand of OY283141.1, from coordinate 70,084,251 downwards.
TGAACAACTCAAGAACCCAACTAAATGACCGCAGAGTTACGTGTGATAGCATTTGAGCATAACCCCTTGGGGCCTAATTTAATACTGTTAAATGAAAATTTATTCTAAGCAGATGCTCAAAGAAGAACGTAACCTGCCAGTGATGACGACATCAAAGTATTGAAGCCAGTCAAGATTGGTACTGCCATTTACCCCACTGGATCCACAGAGGAAACTCATGACAACATTTGTATAGTCCCATAAACTGTAAAATGAGATGAGTCTTTAGAATAATAGTTAATCGTTTGTAGAGACAGAAACCAAAGAACAGGTGTATTTATATTCTCAATGGCAATTTATCATATGAATTAACTTTCACAAAAGCTTAAACTATTGGGTAACGACACAGCTGTTTTGTAACTTTACTCTCTACTTTTAGACTTGAAGCATGCCATGCTTATGGCTGAAATTTAATTTTAAATTTAGAAGGCCCCAAGGCTTATAATATCAAGAACCAACTGTTCCAAGAACTTGTCAATAAAGACACGTGAATGATTTCATACAATATACGAGAACACAACTCATTGTGTTCTACAATTTAAACATTAGAATATTAAATAAAGGCTTAATTGCATTTTTAACCCCCTAAGAAAAAAAACTACAAAACGGCCCCCTAAGTTTTGCATTTGTGGCAGTTTTGGCCCCCAATGCCAATTTTGACTCGGTCTACGCTGACGTGGCACCCTACGTGAGGTGCCACGTGTTATTTTTTTTTTTATTTTTCTTTGGCCTTGGGGGACCAAAACTGCTACAGATGCAAAATTTAGGGGGCCATTTTGTAGTTTTTTTTCTTAGGGGGCCAAAATCGCAACTTTGTGAAAGTTAGGGGGTTAAAACTGCAATTAAGCCTTAAATAAATATAATAATAGCAAATCTTGATTTTAGAGAAATGACTGTATTTGTTTCATATAAAAATAATTTTAAACTGTCTTCTAAACACTTTTATGCACTTGATAAAAACAAGGTTGGATTACTTAACCAACAATTTTTCATTATATTCTTATAAAGACAATTAATCCTGCCTAGGCATAGCCTTGCTATGAATAGCCGGTCCCAAGCCCGGATGAAAGGAGAGGGTTGTGTTAGGCCTCGACAGCCAACGTAAAACTTTGTCGAATCTCTATGACATGGACAACATACGTAATAGTGTTCTTATAAAGACGATTCATCACTACCTGTTTGTCACCAAAAATGTTGCTCGCCCAGAATCTCTAAGCATTTTAAGCATGGGAACTATTGAGGTGTCTTCATTGACATACCTAGTATTTCAAATTTAGAACAAAAACAACCAAGTCAGATAGTTCGAAATTTAAGCACAAAAATAGACAGTGGTTTCACTAACTAAGATATTTTATATAACACTGTCATTATTGGGCGAGGGTCGGATTTTAACGGAAGATGGGAAATATGAAGCACGGACACTCCTTGGATTAGACGTGTCCCGGTGTCGGACACGCGTCGTGTCCGACACCGACACTTATAATTACACTGAATTATGTGATTTTTTCAAATATATGTCCGTGTCGTGTCGTGTCCGACACTGACACTTATAATTTCGACGAGTCAGTGTCTGTGTCGTGTCCGGTGTCCGTATCCGTGCTACATAGGAAAAGACTAATTTACTTTTACACTCTTGTAACATTTTATGTGACATTTAATTTAAGGATATACAAGTCAGTGTATTTAAAATATTTTGAACTCATCTTCTCTCCCCTCCAACATCTAGGAGGAGCCAAAATTGAGTGGGTAGCGATCTTACTCCATTACCTACCCTCCAAATAAATAGACCATGCAATAAATATTTAAAATAATCCCCCTCCCGTCCCCCACCATTTCCCCTAAACTAAACACTATGTAACTAGTGCTATTACGTCTATACCTTCTGGGATCTGTTGCTACCTTTTGCTTCAATGATCCATCTCGGTGGCACAAATCTACTGCGTTGCGAACATCTTTGTAGAGACAAGCATAACTAGAAGGGCAACACATGAAGAAAAAAAAATTAAATGCAGTTCATTTCTGTTTTACACCATCAATGATTTTCCAACATTTGAAAAGAAAGAATGTTGTGGCTACTTCCGAATATACATTTATTTAAACCGCCCAATATTCACCAGATATTTATTGTAATATACTTCTCTGCATAAACAGGTTTAGCAGCAAGCGACCATAACATTTTGATGCATTAGAAGGATGTTGAAATGAACATTCATGATAGACTAAAAGTGATCCAGATATGTTCACAAATAAAGAATCACGCCTCTTCCTGGAGGGTAATATTATTCCGAGTGATAACTACAAAATACTTAGTCCTAGTATCCAATTGATATTGAAAAATACAGGTGTGTAAACTTGCTAATAAAAAACTCATGCAAGCAATAGTTGAACTTACTCAACAGACATTGGAATCTTTCCAGGATTTCTGTCCTTAAAATCAACCAGTTGTGCAAACAAGTAGGCTTCCGCAAGAGAAAAGAGGGTATCAATTAGAGCATAGTCTGGCCCATCAAAAGGATCACATACTAAAGTATTTCCGTAGGTCCCGACTTTATCTTCTTTTGAAAACTCTTTAAATCCATGATAAGCTACTTTCACATATTTGTGGCAATCCATCTAAATACATTAAATGATAAAACAATCAATACAACAACAAAAAGATATTAAAAAATAATCCATGCAATTTCCTCATATATTACTTTCCCTGGTAAAACTGAAGGGGTATAAAACATTTGCTTCATCTTTACCTTCAAGATGTTGCCTCTCTTTTTGTCTAGAACCAAACCTCTAACCATGTAATTTGGATCAAATGACCAACTCAATAACTGCAGAAAAAGCAACGCTTCTTTTAGCCAAAATACTACGCAATCCAATATACATATACTAGACAAATAAAATTGGAGTAAATTAAATCCTTTACAATTGAAGAATATGATAAGGAACATATTACCAGAGAAAGAATCAGACAATTTGAATTATTGATTAGGATTGTTTTAAGGGAGATCCTTGGCGCAATGGTAAAGTTGTTGTCACGTGACTGAAAGGTCACAGGTTTAAGTCCTGGAAACAGCCTCTTGTGTAAAAAACAAGGTAAGGCTGCGTACAATACCCCAAATGGTGGGACCCCTTCCCGGACCTTGTGTAAGCGGGAGCTTTAGTGCACCGGGTTGCCCTTTTATTGTTTTATATTTTAAAATTTATGTTAATTAGTATTTTCTGATTGCGATTAGGTTATCTATTTTAATTTAGAGTTGTTTTTATCAAGTTTCCTTATCTTGATAAGAATAGGCTAACAGAATTTCTAAATTTTGAATTCATAGCATTTGACGATTGATTTTATTCCTTAGGATTGTTAGTTGATATCCTAATACAGTTAGCATTCTTTCAGTGGTTGCAGCCTATTTAAAAGGCAATGTGGTTTGGAATGAGTTATTATAAAATAATAATCATCAGAAAACTTGTGAGTTTTAGGAGGAGCTCCATCAAGGATGAGTCTGCTTCTTTCTTTCATCATAGGTTAGAAGATAGATTCTATTGTGTCTAAGCCTATCACCTAATCCCACAAGAAGGACTACAACAAAACATGCAAGCAAGGTGGATAAAATGGGAAAATGCCTTTATCATCAGGTGCATGGGATATGTTAGACAGTAAAGAGCCAACAACAAAGCCAGTGCTGATATAAAAAAGGTTATGATGGATGAATGGTCACAGAAGACAAGATAGGATTAAAATGAAAGAATTAGAGCGAAAGTTGAGGCATCATTATTCAAAAAGATAAGAACGATCCCATGGATGAGTGGTCACACACAAGAAAATATAGGATTGAAAATAAAAGTAGGGTTTTGCTAACGAGTGCCCCTGGGGCACTCGGCCACGGGGGCACTCTTTAAGTATTCCAAATTAAGAAATTATATGTTAAAAAAGTCAAATATTTCAATTTCCAATCCATTGGATACATAAATTTTCAAAAAACATACCATTTTAGGTCCTTAAAGAGTACCCCGAGGGCACTCATTAGCATTTCCCATAAAAGTATCATAGACAAGAAAGTTGGATTAGCATGCATTGGAACATGTATGGAGAAGAACTGTATAAGTGATGCTAAGGAGGATAGTTAAACAATTATGGACAAAGGACCACCAAAGAAAACTATAGGTTAAATCATTAAGATAGATATAGATTTAAAGGTTTGTCCTTAGACATGATTCATGATTTGACTGATGTAGCCAACCCCATGTCCTTAAATCATTAAGATAGATATAGTGGAAAATGCTTGGGTTGATGTCTAGTTAAAGAATACTCCTCTTGACTTAAATCATGGCCAATTTTTTGTTTCTATTTGATCGGGAGGGGGTACTACATTTCAACGAGTTGACGGATACAAAGTGAATCAAAAATATGTGAGTAATAAACAAAATAAAAATACAAAACCATTTTGAAACACCATTGGCACAAGAAAAAGAATAATAAAAGTAATTAAAACACGGTAACAATCAGTACAAGAACAACTAGACAAACCTCACTAGGGTATTTCAAATCATAAACCAGCTTTTCAATCGTGTGTTGATAAGCAAGGGATTCAAAAGTTTCAGGCATGTATTGTGCCAAAGTATAATCCATGTCAAATCCCACAGCAACAATGTTCTTCATATTCAGTGGCCGATTACAGAAGATCCGCTTTCCTATATCAGTGTTAGGTCCATAATCAGGAGATGATAACCATTCTCGCAGCTGCTCAGCACTATCGCCTCCAGAACTTTCATCACGTGCATCAATACTGATGTCATCCCTTGAAAATTTAGCATTCAACCGACCATCTCCTGGTAGATTTTAGAGTTATATTCCAGTAATAATTAGGAATGATTTTGTTACATATAACGACAAACCGCACCAACGAAAACAAAACTTTAGACTATACATAGTAACTATATATCAAGTTCCTTAACTTTCTACATAAGCTTCCTCACAAAAGGCAGGACAACAGTATATTGGTCCAAAATATGTATAGAAATACGCATCCCATTACATTCAGACCGAAAAGGGATGGATTTGTGGCTCTAAATTGCTAGAAAGTCACAATGAGTAAATCATCCAGACATGATAAAAAGAGGCACAAGATCTCAGCTCCATTTAGTAAGCTTACAAAAAACATACATCACATATTTTTTATTAATCATGTAAGCAATATTGCACTTTCTCGCGTAACAGGAGATATATATTTGATCTAACATAAAAAATGAAATAAAAAAGGACGGAAAAAACTAATAAAATAAAGGAAAAAGTATCACTAATAATATAAGCACTTTATAGAAAATACGTGAAAGACTATACGCCTATTTGGATTAACTTATTTGAGTTTATCTATTGGCATAAGCACTTGTGTGACTGCTTGAAAAAACTTATCTCATGTCCATAAGTTGTTTTCAGCATATTTCCATAAACTCTCCAGGATAGCTTATGAAATCAGCTTATAACTTATATCAAACAAATTTAACTTTGTTTTATTTTTTGTTATAAAAATAATTTATATATAAATAGCTTATAGATAAGCACACTTACAGTTATATGATAAACGCTTATACTATAAGAGCTTACTTATAGAAACAAAACCTAGCACAAACACTTACAAATCACTGAAATTTTCACAAACAAGTAATGCTCTAACAAACACGTGAAAATTCAAATTCTAAACCGAATTAAGCTCTTAATAAAGTCGGTACTATGAAATATTCCAGCTACATTTCAACGGAAGAGGCGGAAAACGAACCTGAGGAGGCGGAGTGAGATGGCGGCAGCTGAAAGGGGAGAAAGCGCGGCGGAGAGTGAGCATCGGAGAAGATTCTAGAAGCAAAGCAATGACGAAGAGAGAAGCGGTTACGGAGAGAGAATGAAACGAAATGAAAAGGTTTGAATTTCTCATCATGCAAAGAGAGGTTTAAATAACGCGCATAAGGAGAAGTTGGGATTGGAATGGTGGTAGAAAAAGGCATTGTTGAATTTGAAGTTAGTTGAAAATGCAAATGCAATTTACATTAAGAAAGAAGCTTATTAATGCATTTATTTATTTACTAGTTATTTTGGTGCTGGGAGCGTAGTTTTAAAATTCGGTTTGGTCGTCGATTCGGTAGGGGTATTAGATTATTGGGTCAATGGTCGAACCATTGAGTCATTAGTCGAACCGCATGAATGAACCGGAACCATTCAGATGACTCGATTAGATAACTCGATCTAGAGATTAAATTTATATAGTTATTTAACCAAATTAACTTGGATTTAATCGGTGACTCGGTCACTTTTAAAACTAAATTAATGTCATCTAAAATTAAAGAAAAACTATCCAACAATAATAATTTCATAGGCTAATTGCTCAAATTCAAAACATAGTCATAAATCAAAATACAACTTAGTAGTAAAAATCCAAATAGATCAAAAAAAAGAAGTATAATTTCAACATAAATTCTAATAAGAGATTGCATCAGTTATAAAAATCTAAAAAGATTTCAAGAAAGTATAATTCCAACACAAGTATTATCATCAATAACATTTCTATCCTTTTCTAACCTTTCTAATTTCAGTTTTTTCTTTTTTTTTTAATTGCCAAATCCAAAACGACGTCGTTTTAGTTGAGTAAAAAAAAAAGAACCGGTCTGACCTGCAACTCGGCCGAGTCACCGATTTTGGCCGATTTTAACCGAGTTAACTGCATGGCTGATCCAAATGTTGGCTCGAACCAACTTACCCACTGGTTCACGGTCCAATCGGTCCGACCAGCCGGTCCGAGCCGAGTTTCAAAACTATGGCTGGGAGAAATGAGTTATGAGGCACCATGGAAGAAACAAAATGAAATAGGGTTTGGAAATTGGTGGGAAAATAAAAATAAAGAAGCTCAATGAGTTAAGGTGTGTTTGTCACAAGTGTCTGGGAATAGAAATATTTTCCTAAAGAAAAGGTTGTGAATAAAAGTTTCCATGTAGATGAGAATAAATTCACATTTTATTACTTATTATAATTCATATTTTTATGATTCTCGTGAATATTATAATGTTAAACAAACATTTTTTTTCTATATACTTTGAAATAAAATTCTCATCTTGATGTTCTAAAGAATGTTATTTCTAAGAATAAATTTGGTAAATTTAAAACAAACACACCCTTAAAGAAGGAGGGCACTGCCACGTGGAAGAGGAATAAGAACATCTCCTCTCATGGAAGATCTAAATTTGGCTGTTAAACTTACTACTTTGTCTCACAATATTCGTTTAAGGTTTGTACACGATTACTAAGAAAATGATTAATTGTGTTGATTTCAATGGTTAAATCAGTAGCATTTACTAAAACACTTTTGTTAATTACAGTTAGTGAAATAGTTAAATTGTATGAAATTCAATAAATAAAGGTATAATAATAAAATAAAAAAAATGATGTATTAGTGTTGTAAAGTTACAATTATTTTGAGAGAAAAAAATACTAAAACAATAATTATGAGACGTAAGAAGTACTTTATTTTTTGTAAGGATCTTAACTTGTCTAAATTGTCACATTGCATTTAAACAATCTCAAACAGTTTTACTATTATGGCGATTACAATAAACAACCTATACTTCCTAAAAAAAATTAAAAAATAAACAACCTATACTTTACCTCATGAATTTATATTCTTTTATATTCACTTAATTTTTATTCAAATTAAGTTTTAATTCAATTATTTTTATTAATATGTATAACAACTTAAATATTAAAAAAAAATGGTTACAAGGGCAAAGAAAAAGAAAAATTATTAAAAATATATATACGTGCATAAAAATTATATTAAATTTATTTATTGTAACGAGAAAAAACAACAAAAAATGCATATAATGAAAGAAATACAACGACAAATATATAAACTAAGTGTATGAAACGATCAAAATCTGATTGAAGTCGACATTCATTTGCTTGTATGTTTTTCAAAAGTGACGATAAGCATCATTACATACTTCACTTAATGTAAATGCATTTTAAAATTACCATGTTATGAATGTTAAGAATTATGATAAATGTTTTTATTGTGTTCATGCCCCATAAACGTAATGAACCGTACAATTGTAAATCAAGATTGAAGCATTTCAGATGTTCGTTCCACATCATTCTTACTGATTCTTGTCATTTGACAAATAATTTTCTCTTTTCGGACGTTAGAATGGTTTTGATAAACGAAACCCACTCAGGATAAATGTCATCGGCTATTTAGTATCCGATGTTATAAGAGGTAGTATTCACAGTGTATTGCGCATTAGGTGGTCCTCATCTAAAATAATGTTGAAAAATGCGGTAGATGTTTTTAAAACATTAATGTCATTGTTTGAACCTAGGTAGCAAAAATAAGTATGTCAAATCCACAAATCATAAAATGCAAGCGCCTCAGATGATCGTTGGATTTCCACGATCTCCTCGACAAAATTGTACTTTCTAAGACATTAGACAATATTTTCATACTCAATGCACACAATCAATGGAACCTAACATATATGGAGAGCCACTTGCCTCCCCTATTTTTAGCAAGCATTCAACGTCTTCGTTATTAAGCCTTCTCCTGTATTGAGACCCAAAAATTGTGTGCACTCCCGTTACAAACCTTTATAAACACTCTACTGCAATGTTTTCACCAATTTGAATGTAGTCGTCCACATTGCACATTGTCATCGGGAACTCTGTATGCCAATAAACGAAATGAAATGACAATGCACTTTTGCAATGGTGAAAGGCATGCTATACGAAGTACATGAACTTTAGTTTGGAAAAAACTTTGGTTCTCATATTACCAAGGGCTTCAACCATTCGAAGAAACACATCCCTTCCCATTTTGAAACTTTGGTTCTCATGTAAAAACAAATGAGAGATCCACTAAATAATCAATGTTGTTGACGTTTCTTGCATAAGTTCAAAGTGGTAAATTATGTGATTTATGTTTGTCCATGAAATAATAAAGCATTAGAAAATTTTATGGGATTTTTTATAAAAAAATAAAAAATTATTTGACAAATAATATTGTATACGTAATACATAAATGTAATAAATGTAACAAAGGTTAGTATTTATGAGATTTATCCCCTTTTGTTCACAAAAAAATATTAATATTTACTATGACTTTGTATCTTTAACATATATAATACTTATTTTTACATGATTTGTATGACTCAAAGAATCATATTTAATACATGAAGAGTAAAAAAGATATGTATTCTTTGCGAGATGTATTGTTCGTTTATGCATGTCGTTGGTGTTGTTTTAAATACATGACTCAAATATTCATATTAAACACATGAACCATATATTATTTGTAAGATATATTGGTGATTTGTACATGTAGTTTGTGGTATAGTGTGTGATTGAAATTCATAACTACAAGAGTGATGTTTAATTCAGGAGAGTGACAAAATATCAATTGTATTAGAGTTTACCTATTCAAAATTGATGTTTTAGTTTAAAATTAATGATATATTATTTGTCTTTTTGTAACATTCCAATTTGAGTATTAAGGATTTAAAAACTTTTTTACTCTAAGATTTCTAACTTAAATTTCAAATAAATGACTTTGAATAACTTTCTTTAGAAGTAACATTTACACAATATTTACATATACATAAATGACATTTTAAAAAATACAATGGATATTTAGACCCTAAACTAGACTCCAAAAAAGCCCTTCGAAAAACGCAATCCGAAATTTCAAAATGTTGTCCGGATTACATAATACGGACAAATTCAAAGTATAAAAGCAAGTTCACCCCCCATTTTACAATTTCACTTTTTACTTTCTCTCCCTCTTATCCCAAATTTTGAACTGCAAAAATTTGTCCAAAATTAGAGTTTTTGGTGTCCAAAAGGACCGCATTTCAACCCTTGACAAACATCAAATGGAATGTTAGTTCGATTTCTCTATGCATGCAAGTTATTTGTACCATTTTTTTCTTCTGCATTGAAGCAATCCGGATTTCGTTTTCCAAACTGGATTGTTGCATTCCGGAAAATAAAATTCGGAAACACCCAATATCATTTTTGATCTACTGTTTTGTGTTGTGTTTGCCTACTAATTTGATTACCCTAATATGCATGTTAGAGAAGGTTCCTCCTCTACTCAGCGCGTAAGGGCGTTAAAACAAAGGGGCCTAAATCCAACTACGCATGTGAAAACAAAACAAAACAAGACACTAGAACATGAAGAAGGAGGCGAAAACAGGGGGGACACACCATTCTAAAAAAGAGCATCATGGTTGGATAGCTTTGGAGGTACCTTTTTGGATACGAGTTATCATTCCTACTTAGTTGAAATTAACAGGCTTCTCCTTGTTCATTTGCTTCTTATGTTTCTTGTAGGATTTCACCTTCAAGCTCTCATTAGTGTCATCGATGTCTTTTTCTACTTCATCTCCTCATAATTTAGAGAGAATAGTAACACTATTCCGAGCTGCCGCAAATGGAAGATAATGGACATGCTTTAAAACAGTGCAAACTAGCAGCATGTCACAAGTTAGAGAAGCACGATTAATTGTGATTGGCACTGGAAAAGAGCCCTAAACCCCTTCTACCCTATGATGAAAACAACCATAGTCAGACCTCACACGCTGAGTAGTGAGTGAAGATACAACTGCAGAGGGCCTTTTTTTCATCAGAAATATGTGACTCTTTGCTTATAACCACAACTAACTCAGCAACCTCTACAGGAACAACATGAGGAGCATAAGTGACAGCTCCATGCATATTAAAAGAACACTTGTCTAAGCACAATGTGGAGGAGGGTCACAATTGTGGGAGAGAAATGAGAGTCATTATTATGCTCAACAACCATATTAGTGAACCCTACATCCTTCCCAATGCCCTCTACCAAGGCCTTTCCATCAGAGGCATCCTCAAAAGCATCCAACAATTCAAAAGAATTCTGAAGTGTAATATCCTGGTCATGACTGCCGATTGGTATCAATTATAGTGTGTACACTTGCCTGGAATCTGCTGAAAAGTTGAATTTGTGAGCATATCAGAGCTGCTAGCATAGCAATCTTCCAGCAGACACGGTGATAAAGTTGTGTCCCCAATGCTTAAAGGTTAGCCACATTGCCCTTGGTAGCCCTTGAAGCCTGTTTTGCGTTGTCTGCTGCAACTTGGTTAAAGTTCACAAATTGGCTAGGAATCTTGTCTGAAAGCACAATGATTTAAGCTTTTTCTTTATTCATTATGGGTTTGGTAACTTGGTATCAATACTTACTTATTTACTAGTATAAGATATTGCGTTAATATATTATTCACTGATGTTTAATAATACTTATTAGTTTAATTCAATCTATTACTTTTACTATTTTATCTATTTTGAATATAATCGATCATTGTATTTTGGTAAAATTAATTTTTAATATATTTTTGTTTTTGACAAGTAATTTTTAATATATTAGATGTTATATTTTACATCAAACATATTATTTTATTGTAATTTTTTAATATTGATAGAATTTTTTTAGAATTATAATTTGGATAATAAAGAATAAATCTAATTTAAACAACAATAGATTGGATAATATCAATTTTTTTTTTAAAAAATCATTCAAAGTGAACCGAAGTGCGAGTATTCTAATCTTTAGATCAGATAAAATTTTCCTTCTTGTAATCGAAACAAATCGCACCGCAAACACCATTTTTAAAACCATAATTTTTTTTCCATAATCACAATATTTTTACTTTTAAAATTGTTCAATCAAAACCAAACTAGGAGATTAATACCCTTGTCATAAAAGAATTCAAGATAAATATCTAGCTATTTTTTTCTTTGACATATAAATATCCTAGTTCTAGATTATTAACTAGAGTTGTAAGAAGCTGACTTCATAATACTGTCTGTCTATAGTCTATACATCCATCCTTAAAACATCAAACCTCAAACAACACGATCTGTTTCACGACACTCCAACCAACTTGTCTTCTTCATCTCCTCTTTCACTTCTCCATTCATTTCTTCATTTATTAATTTTTCCAATTCCATCACTCTCTTATTCTTTAGATCAGCTTCAGATTCAGATTCATATGCTTATTCAAAAATCATTGCCACTTCTACTTCAAAGGTAAACACAAAACAATGACTCACTGATCTTCTTCTTTTTTTTTGTTTTGAAAATTCGGTATCCGGTCCAATGACTAACTAATCAAGAGCAAAGCTATAAGTGACAGCGGAGCATAATAATTGTTGGCACCAGAGAGATTCGAACCTGACTCATTGAGTTAGCTATGGCTATTATACCTCGTCAAGCTAAAAGACCAACTGGGTTATGGGTGAAGATGACAGCTGTAACAATTTTGGGTCTATGTTTTATTTTTGTTTGGACTGTGTTTTCTTCTTCATCTTCTTCTGTTAGTTTTCAAAGGGAGAGTTTTGAAGATATTGCAGAACCTGTTTCTTCTTCTTCTTCTTCTTCTTCTTCTTCCAATGTTAAAAAACAAACACCAAAATCAGAAAAACGTGTGGAAGTGGAGAAAGATCATAAACTTCATAAGAGTGATGAGAAAAAGGTTGACGGGTCATCTTCAAATTCTTCTTCCACGCGCCCTCATAAGAAAGAAGTGGCGCGTGAAAAGAAACGTGTGCATAAGAAGGAGGATAATAATAATAAAGAGAATGTGAATCAAGGGTCATTGGAGAAAGAGGAAGAAGGTGAAAAGGAGTTGGAAGATAAAGAAGAAGGATTGGATCATGAGAGTGAAGTTGATTTGGATTCTGATGTTGGTGGTGGTGATGATTCAGCTGAATCTGTTGATGAAGATTCTGAGATATTGGAAGAGTTGAAGAAAACAAGGAAGGGAAAAGTGAAAGGACCTTTGTTTGAATCAAATGTTAACTATAGATGGAAAATGTGTAGTACTAGAAGCAAGCATAACTATATTCCTTGCATTGATATTGAAGTAGGTGGTGGAAAGATGCAGAGTTACCGGCATACGGAGAGGAGTTGTCCGAGGACACCCTTCATGTGTATGGTTCCTCTTCCTTTTGAAGGGTATGATTCTCCGGTGCCGTGGCCTGAGAGCAAATTGAAGGTATATGAAATGTATGTTATGTTTAACTGTTTAAGGTCTAGTTTGGATTAGCTTTTAGATTGTTGGAGGTTATGAGTTAATGATTTTTCACTTGTGAAATAATCCATATAAGCTTATAGTATGGAGAATTTTGGGCATGTTTGAATAAGATTATCTGAGCTTATTTATTAGCATGAGAACTTGTGAGACTGTGCGAGAGCTTATGGAAACAACTTATGATACGTTCATAACCTGTTTTAACTTATTTCCATAAACTCTCAAATAAGCTTATGAAAATAGTTAACTTTTTCTTATCTTTTGTTATAGAAATATCTTATATATAAGCCATTATCATATAATTGCTTTCGTAATAAGCGCTTAATTAAGTTGTTTATCCTACTAGGGTCTGGTTTGGATTAGCTTCTAGATTATGAGAGCTTATGAGTTTATGATTCTTCATTTTTGATATAATCCCTATAAGCTTATACTAGGATTTATTGAGAAGTTAGAGATAGCATAAGCAATAATTGATATAGAGAAGCTATTTTCTTTTAGAAACTATTGTTTAAAAAACATGTAGATATCGCAAGAGGCTTTTAATATTAATTTTTCAGTAAATTTTCATTTATTAGTCGGATAAGGCTTGGTTGTTGTTGATGTTCATTTAGAAGTTTTACTAGTCTAGCTTTAAGTGTTGGATTGGTTTGGTGCTTCTTTGTTATCTCACGGTAACATTTGGCGTCAGTGCAGATATTGTATAAGAATGTTGCACACCCGAAACTAGCAGCATATATAAAAAAGCATCGTTGGTTGGTGGATTCTGGAGAATATCTTACTTTCCCTCAAAACCAATCAGAATTTTTGGGAGGGATTCAGCACTATCTTGAGTCGATTGAAGAGGTGAGCCTTCTATTAGAATGATGCTTGTTTGTTGGTTCCTCTTAAACAAATCGTTGTATTGCAAATAGTAGAACATTAGTTAATAATGGATAATTTTGGTTTTCAAAACAAAGTCTTATTTCTTTGGATATGACAAGATGAAAATGTATCTCTGTGGCATTGCCATTTCTAGGGTTGACTTGTTTATGATTTGCTTCACCACAACTGTATATGATTTTCAACTCAAACAGAATTTTTTTTGTTAATATTCACTGCCCCCATCTTTGCAAACATCTTGAAACTTGTTCTGAAAATTATAGATGGTACCAGACATTGAGTGGGGTAAAAATATTCGTGTTGTCCTGGACATTGGATGTGCAGATTCAAGCTTCGCAGCTGCTCTCTTCGGTAAGGATGTTTTAACATTGTCACTTGGCTTGAAAGATGACCTAGTGGACTTAGCTCAAGTGGCACTCGAGCGCGGCTTCCCGACATTGGTTAGCCCTTTTGCTAGAAGGAGACTTCCTTTTCCAAGTCAAGTTTTTGATGCTATAAATTGTGCCCGTTGCAGCATACCTTGGCATTCTAATGGTTTGTGTTTCAGTCTATAATTTTGGTATTTTTAAGATGAAATTTTCTTCTACAGATTCTATTTATTTGATTATTACAATAATAGCTTGAACCTTCCTTTTCATTTTTTTCAGGGGGTAAGCTTCTACTGGAGATGAATCGGATTCTAAGACCTGGTGGATACTTTATCATGTCAACTAAACATGACAGCATTGAAGAAGAAGAAGGTTTGTCTCAATTTTGAATAAAAAAGTGCACTCATTGATGAAATAAAGGAACTATGTTTCTTGTGATTCCTTCTCAGTTTTTTTTTCGTCTGGTTCTAAGCATGGTTATCATGGTACTGCGCTTGACACAAATTCTATTTGCTTATCATATGTTTTAGCAGAAGCAGGATATTTAACCAGGTGTGTTTTTATTTATTGAAAAGGGTCGTTGAAAAATTGACTATGCTGTTTGTGTGGTAAAACAATACTTAGTATTAACTAGGTCAGACTAGTTCAAGGTCAAACACATGAGAACAAAAGAAACACATGAGCACAAGAGAGACGCATGGACAAGAGACCTGTAAATGAAAACTGAATTACTTCACTTTGCTTTTCTTGAATTGTTCATGAGTGACATACAAGCTCCTTACATAATTCTACCATTGACTTAATTGAGTTAACCTTATAAATAATCACAAATCAAATAATGGTCATCTCTTAGCTTGACACGCGTGATTTGAGGGGCCTGATATTGGGTGGCCCAATGTACCATCTTAAGTTTTTATGTGGGCTAATCCTGCTTAAAAATCGGCTTGTAGAGTGAGAGATGCCTCCCATTTATAAACTCATTTTCAGACATTATGTCGCCCAAGACCGAACATCTGAAGCGTGACCCGAGTAGCCCGGTAACGGATGACTAACAACCCTTGTGGTGTGAGTTTATAAGTGGAAATGCATACAACTTATACAAAGAAAAGTAACATTTCTTCTCTGTTTCAGCCATGACTGCACTGACAGCATCTATTTGTTGGAATGTTTTGGCACATAAAAGTGATGATGTTGGTGAAGTTGGAGTTAGAATATATCAAAAGCCTGAAGGAAATGACATATACGAATTGAGAAGGAAGAAGATCCCACCAATTTGCAAAGAAAATGAAAATCCTGATGCAGTCTGGTATGCTGCTGAAACATTCCATTATATGAGGACTTGTTTCTAATCAGTTTAAGGTTGTTTATTAATAATAGGTTATTTTACATCATTTTTAATAGGCATGTTCCAATCAAGACTTGTTTGCACACCATTCCAATTGGAATTGAACAACATGGGGCAGAGTGGCCTGAGGAATGGCCGAAGAGGCTCGAAACTTATCCTGACTGGATGAACAGTAAGGAGAAATTGATCGCGGACACCAACCATTGGAACGCCATAGTTAACAAGTCATATCTCAATGGAATGGGCATTAACTGGACAAGCATCAGGAATGTAATGGACATGAAATCCATCTATGGAGGGTATGCCAGCAAAACCACTTGATTTTAAGTTCGTTGCATCAATAAGTGAGCTGCATTTTTCTTTGATACCATTCCGAACTTAAATATAAGGAAAAACCATACATGTATCTGGTCCAAATGTGAACCAAATACATGTACTTTTTTGCTTATGTTTAGTACATCATTACATATTAATACACATGTAATTTTATTCCATTGAACGATTTCCAACATCTTGTTAGAAACATGAATAAAATTTAATTAATTCTCCTATGAAAATACAGATTGGCTGCTGCTCTATCTAAACATAACGTTTGGGTGATGAATGTAGTACCTGTTCATGCACCGGACACGCTTCCCATAATTTTTGAACGGGGATTTGTTGGCGTCTATCATGATTGGTGCGAGTCTTTTGGTACTTATCCAAGAACTTATGACCTTCTGCATGCTGATCATTTGTTCTCACGCCTCAAAAACAGGTATTGGGGAAATTTTACCAGTATTGTTGTACTCGTCTTTCTCTTGATGTTCTTCCATAACCAATTAACCATTATATAAGCATTTACGTATAAGTTATTTCTATACTTAAAATGAGAATATGATTGAACTGTTTTCATATTTGTTGCAAGTTATTTTCATAAGTTACAATAGGAAGTTTGTTGAACTAAGCTGAAAAAACTTATGCAAATGTCGTAACCTTGTAGACTATTTTTATAATGTATCTCGATCACTTACGCAGAGGTTTATGCCATAACATAAATCTTAAAATGATGTAAATTAGCTCTTGCAAATGCACTTAGGTGAGACCTATGACCAAATTGCTTTAACAAATAATTTGCAGGTGCAAGCAACCTGTGTCGATTGTTGTTGAGATGGACCGTATTTTACGGCCAGGAGGGCTGACGATCATACGAGACAAAGTTGAAATCCTAAATGCATTGGAGGAAATATTGAGAAGTATGCAATGGGAAATCAGAATGACTTTCTACCAGGAAAAGGAGGGAATCTTATGTGCACAGAAAACTCTATGGAGGCCTTGAGTCCTCTATTATATGCCATTTTTGTGTGTATCATCACATCATCTCCAGAGTCCCACCATGGCTTGATTCAAATTCCATGATATTCTTTCTTTCAACTTACACGTGATTTTAATTAATTTAATATGTAAAAGGAAAACGGAGTTTGTAAAAATTACTTCATTATAATTTTTTGTTGTTGTAAAAATTACTTTATTATTTTATTTTTGTTGTAAAAATTACTTTATTAATTTTGTTGTTGTAAAAATTACTATATGGTTGCTATTATTGTTTGAAGAAATAGAACATTGGAATTTGCAAGAGAGATAACAATTGAATGTGGGAATAAAAAAAAAAAAAATCACATTAGCCAATGAAAATGTTGTCCTACATCCACACATCAGATATATTGTTGAAACTTGTACATATGCAATGCCTAGAATTCCTAGATGCTTCATGTTGAAATATTGCTTGCCTTTTTTTAATGCTTTCCAAGTCCAACAATTTTTTAAGTTCTCTTTACTGCAACTTTTCGCTATTTCCATAGCTGTCATTTGGTGCAGCCTAAATGCATGCTTGCGTACAATAGAATATATAAAGTAAGTTTTTCATACGATAAGCTCTAATATATTTTTATCAATTTTCCATCTTTTCAGCATATCTCTATTGGATTTTAAATTAGGTCATCAATTAGTTACTATTTAGATTAGTTCTAGTTAAGTTATGTACTGAATGTTAATTCGACAGGAGTATTTGAATTCAAACCTTGACTGTGATATAGTCATAGATCAAACTTTATTTATTTTTAGCCGAACTCTGGATTATCATGTACACTTTCCCTTAATAATCAGAAAATTAAGAAAAAAATAGTTGTACTTACATAATTTTCTAAGTTTATAGACACAACATGAATACATATTCATGTCCTATTTATTTTCTTCCACTATTACACCCCATTACTCTCTATATCTTGGTAAACAATGGAATTGGATTTTGGGAAGTTGGGAAAGTCGTGCATTCATGCGCAGTTACATGATTTCATCCATTCAATTAAGATTAGAAGATTTGTATTTATGACTTTGTAAATCAATCCAAAATACAAATTCGGGATTTAAGATCGGACGGTTCAAATCTATAGCTGTGATATTGTGTAAGTGCAGACAATCCATTTCCATAGATTATACTTAGCATCAAGTTTGATGTCTAGTTTCTAACTTTCTGGTTGCTTTGGCTGATGAAAATCATGCTTGCTTGAAGGATGCTTCATAGTTTCTTTGCATCTTCCACTGATTTCACCCTAGCTTCTTCTTTTGCCAATTCAAGTGCTTGAATCAAACTTTTCAAATAAATTTCGCAATCACCAGAAGCAGTCTTTGGCATCAAATGCTCAGCAACATCAGCTGGAGTGATTTCAACTTCCTTCAACAATTCACATATTGTGCCAAACAAATTATGTGATTCAATATTAAGATAATTCTTAGCCAACATCTTGAATGCCTCAAATCCACAATATGATAACTCTATATGCTTATCCATTCTACCTTTTCTAACCAATGCAGGATCCAATTTCTCAACATAATTTGTTGTGAAAACTATTAGTCTTTCACCTCCACATGCAGACCATAATCCATCAATGAAATTCAATAGTCCAGAAAGTGTTACATTACTAGTTTTTCCATCTCTTTCCTCCATATTTCCACCTTTTTTCTCCCTTGAATCCTTCTCTTCATCCTCTTCCTTTTTCTCTTTTTTCTTCCTCCTTTGACCAGTCAAATCAAGTGAACAATCAATATCTTCAATCACAATTATAGACTTACTTGATGTCTCAATCAAAAGCTTCCTCAACTCAGTGTTATCCTTAACAGCAGTCAATTCAAGATCATAAAGATCATACCCTAACAAATTAGCCATGGCAGCAATCATTGTTGACTTTCCAGTCCCTGGAGGACCATAAAGTAAATAACCTCTTTTCCAAGCCCTTCCAATTCTTGCATAGAATTCACCAGCTTTACTAAATGTAATAAGATCATCAATGATCATTTTCTTCTTCTCTAAATCCATAGCTAATGTTTCAAATGTTGAAGGATGTTCAAACACAACATGGCTCCAATAAGATCCACTATTAGTATAAAGTTTCCTTTGTCTATTTTTTACCTTAATTGCTTTACCTTCTTTTAGTACATAATTAAGATATGTACCTAAAATCACATCTCTATTGTGTTTATGAAAAGTTAGTTTATAGTACCTTTTTTCATCTATGTTGTGATGAAGTGAAAATGAATTTGGTTTTGATATATTTTTGCCACTGGCCCACCAAAGTTTAACTCCATTGAATTCATCACCTACTTCTTCATGATCATCCATGCTAAGAACAAGTGCTTGATTATTCTTAGCTATGTCCCCTTTGAGTCTCTTTGCTTGTGTTGATGCTTTGGTGCTAAGGTAATTCTCTATGGAAGAATAGGCTTCACTTCTCATGAGTCTTTCACCAGTGAACTCATGAAATGTGATTTGGATGTAAGGGTAGATAAAAGTAACCAATTTTTGTGAGTATTTCTCAATTTGGTTCCTAAGTTGATAGGGAAAAAATTGTTGAAAAATAGCCCAAATAAACATCAAGGAAGCAATTATGGATCCTATTTGAGCAAACATGTCACCTTGTTTCATTGTTTTTTCTTCAGATTTCACTTCTACCTATTTTTAAGCTCTTTCTATTGCACAAACATAATGTGGATTTAGAAATGCTTTTCTAGCTTTGTCTTATACAAAGGTGAAGGTCATGAGATCATGTCCAATGTGTCCACGTGTGTATCTTAGAAAACTTGTTTATTTATCCTTTGTGAATAATGTTATGTGGCTATTATACAAAAAAAGTTGATTGGCATCTTTGTCTATAACTTCACATGTCGGCCAAAATAGTTGAAGTCAATTTCTCTTTGATTGATGTGTACTATTGTAATGTAATTGCAACCGACTCAAGATTTTTTTTAGTGTTAGACCTTAAAGAAAACTGATAAATAAATGCATACATAAATAATTGATCATATAGTTCGGCCTATTGTGTCTACGTCTCCGACAATAAAAGGGTTGCCATAATATTCAATTATGAATGGGACTTTGTCCACCACACCCCGACCTTCTTGATAGAAACCTAGAATACGCTCGCTCCACTCCTCTCTACGCTCAAATGTCTATCTACTTATCAGTGAATGTGAGTCATACTCCACACTTAGTCACACATAAGAAAATGCAGCAAATGAGTTAAGGTTATTTGGGGTAGGTATTATGGATCATGACTTGTTTGTATTACATCATTTCCATTTTGTTTGGTCCTAGGAAAGGTTGAAAAGGCCTCAGATAAGATGAAATCAGACCTGGCTTTTATTATAAACAAAAAATGGTGCTTCTTTATGTGTCATTCATTTATTTATTTATTTTCTCATGTAAAGGCCAATATGAAAGTGAGAATTTTAATGTACAAAAGAACCTAAAGTATTACTGTTTATTTAAAATAGTACCTGAGGAGGATAGATGTGTAACCATATTCCACAAAGAAATATTCATAATAATATTTTAATACCTAGGATAAAAGCTCACATAACAAAGATTTTTAAGCTAAAAACTATTTATTTAATGACTTGCAGAATAGTATGGCAACATGCTATCAGAAGAACAAAACAAAATAGAGTACCAGGTATCAAGAAACATATAAAAAGCACACACATAAAACTTGCACTGCAAACTAAACATATTTATAATTCAACATTGTTAACCATCTTCTTAATAGTACTAAATATTCAATCTACTTTGTTATAAGACCTGAAGTACATTGTTGAGTTTGGAATTCAGCATAATCACCAACAATGTTTCAACTTTAGCATATTAATCTAACTTATAATAATGTAAATTAAGACTCTAATGTAAGCATAGAAATAGACATTCATACTAATGTTTTAATAAGACTCTAATATAAAATAACCAGCAATATTGCCTAGGAATTTCCCTTGGCATTCTCTTCCTCAGGCGTCTTGTCTTCTGCATCTTCTGCCTTCTTCTCTGATGAATCCTCTTCACTAGTCCCTTCTTCTTTCTCAGCCTTCATCTCTGCTTCTTTCTTAGCTTTCATCTCAGCCTCTTCCTTAGAGGTTCTAAGTGCTTGGATCAACCTCTCCAATGATGCCTCAACATCTTCATCAGCTACCTTAGGCATCAAGTTTTCAGCAACATCAGCCGGAGTCATGTTAGTCTCTTCCAACAAGCACCGAACCGTCTCAAACAAAGGATGAGATTCAACACTAAGATAATTCATTGCCAGCATTTGGAATCCATCAAAACCACAATAAGATAACTCAATATGCATGTCCATTCGTCCACGACGAATCAAAGCTTTATCAAGTTTCTCCACATAGTTAGTAGTAAATATAATCAATCTCTCACCAGTACTAGCAGACCAAATCCCATCAATGAAATTCAACAATCCAGAAAGTGTTACCTGACTCTCTTTGTTCTTGTTTTCTTTATCTGCTGCCTGCAGAGAAGCAGCAACAACTTGATTCACCTCCTTCTCATCTTTCTCCTCTTTTTCTTTGTCATTCTCCGAATCTGTCTTCCTCTGACCGGTAAGATCAAGCGAGCAATCGATATCTTCAATAACAACAACTGACTTACTTGTGATTCCAATCAAAAGTTTCCTTAACTCAGCATTATTTTTCACATTAGTTAACTCAATGTCATAAATATCATACTTCAAAAAATTAGCAATAGCAGCAACTAGTGATGATTTTCCTGTTCCTGGAGGACCATAGAGCAAATAGCCTCTCTTCCAAGGCTTACCAATTTTTGCATAATACTCTTTAGCCTTACTGAATGTAACAAGATCATCAACAATCTCTTTCTTCTTTTTAGGACTCATTGCAATTGTTTCAAATGAAGATGGATGTTCAAATATCACATGACTCCACTTACCTCCCCTTCCATATTCACCATTACCTGTGCAATTTGTGTAAAGCTTTCTCTGCCTCTTACTTAAACCAATCTCCTTACCTTGTTCCAAAACATGGTTAAGGTAAGATTTCTCAACGAAATCGTGATGGCTACGATGAAATGTGAGAAGGTAGAATCTTTTGTCTGAAGCTGGATAGAATGAAACAGAATTTGTGTTGGGGACAATCTTGATTAGACTCCAAACAAACTTAACTCCTTCAAACTCATCATAAAACTTTTGTCTTTCATCCATCTTTAAAACTAAAGACTTTCTCACATATTCACCTTGAAGTTTCTTTGCTTGGTTGGTTGATTTAGATGTTAAGTAGTTTTCAATGTATGTGAAAGCTTCATTGGTTCTCATGTAATCACCAATGTTCTCAAAGAATCTAACCTCAACAAAAGGGTAACAAAAGTTGGCTAATTTCTCTGAGAATTTTTCAATGAGTGCATGAACTTGATGAGGACAATAACTTTGAATCATAGCCCAAATAAACATTAGGCTTGCAAGTTTTGAACCAATTAAACCCCAAATTTCAAACATGTTTTTTTTTTCTTTCTCTCTTCTACTTTGTTTCTTTGTTTAAACTCTGTTGGTCTTGTATATACATATAGGCAAGGAACATTTGTTTCTCATGTGTTTGTTACGTATAAGGACAAATTATGATCATGAGATGTTGATAGCTGATCTTGAATGAGACTTGCATGTCTTTTTCATAGTACACTGTTTCAAAAACAGCTTGGACTTTTGACCACATGCAAACGACCAACATAGCCACAGTTGCTTGCTTGTCACACTACTTGTACTGTCATGTAATGTGGTGACCATGAGTTTAGTTAAATTTGAGAATTCATTTAAAATGAATTAGAACAAATTAATGACTATTTTCATAAATTATAGTACCCAAATTATCGAGGGTATAATTCTTATGTGAGAAAATTAGCAAAAAAAGTTGTACAATTCATGTTGCCACATTGAATTTTTTTTTTTTATTCTTTTGAAATTAAATGTAAATTATATTCAATTTTTTCTTTCTTCCATTTCTTTATAAGCAATAATCAATGAAAATTGTTTTTACATCTTCCTATAAAACTTATTCTAAAGAAAAAAAAACATTATACTTTAAATTCTTAGGTTATAATTTTCTTAATAAATGTGATTTGATTTTTTTTACTTATACTTTGGAACGAATGAAGTATTATTTAAGTATTCATATTTTCATTTCCTTTTCATGGATGTATCCAAAAGATGTGTTCAAATTTTTATGCTCACAATAAGATATATTTGGAAATTAATTATGACCGGATATATGATGAGCTGTTAGGTAATCTGTGGTGTGAGAATTGATTTGTTACCTACCACTAGAAAAAACAATGCCTAAATGAATAGGACCGACCACTATGAAGTTTAACAAGAAAATGGAAGGAAGCTTCTTCATTTTTGCTCGAAGAAGCATGAACAAGGAAGTTTCATCAAGTCAACGTAAAAATTCGAGTCAATGAAAAGATATGTAGTTTCTAAGAAAAACACACACGATGTAACCAAAAAAAAGTTGTACAACTACAAGTCATGTTGCCACATTGAGAGAAAAAGAGATGTTGAATTTGAAAGTGGGAATAGTTTGAAAATATTGGAAGCATGAAAGTTGTTGAAACTGACAAGATAATAACTGCAACTTTCTATAAAAATAAAAGATAAAATAGTTACAACCTGTCAATTACAAGAGTTAATAAGTACTTGGGCAAGCACATGGAAATTTTAGCCACTTTCAAATCAGTAATATGAACATAGCATACATGAATGGAGAGATGTCTAATCTCTAATATTATAGCCATGGACGTGTGGTCCAGTGACCGACCATGTGTCATTTTGCTATGATGTATCCATTTTATTTTAACGTAACAAGCAAGCAAAGGGTATAAGCTCCAACAAGTGTTGATATTTATGAGATAATATTTTTGTAAAATAATTCTTGTGGACTGAGATAAATTCTGGGTTTTTTTTCCTTCAGAAAAATTACTAATGTTGTTTTGATAATGCTTAGACTCGCTAATATTGTGATAAATTTATACTAGACTTTGGACACATACTTACGGAGTGGATAAATAGTATTGGTAGAGTAGTAGTATATGCAATAATCTCTAGGCCAATATGAGATGTGCCCAAAACAAAGTTGTTAGCATAAATACAAGGCTAAGGTTTCTTATGCCATCACGAAATACATTAGCTGCTCACATTTACTATAACAAGAATTGGATATTGGAGTGAATTTAGAGGTGACGTGACCAATTTCAACTTGCTTCTCACAACAAAGAAGTTTTGACACCCCCAATTAACAAATGATAACAATCAAGAGCAAAGTAAATGTAAGAGGTGCATTTGGGCCACACCAACACATCAGGGGTGTCCTGCACGAGAAAAAGAAGGATACAAAGTAATTGTGTTAATTTTATCAACAAAAAAAAAATGATAATCTTGTTGATAATGTTCTCAAGCATAGTGGAACAAAGATGAGAAAGATGTTGATCATTATCATCCAGTACGTGATTGCAAAAAGTCTCTTTTTCCAGCCAACAACTAGAGTTACCCTTTCCACCACCAAAAAAGAAAAAACTTTTAATATTCAATGCTACAAACAATAATCGGAGTGAGAATCACTCATTCAAGATTAATCTTA
Source organism: Medicago lupulina (assembly GCA_958299785.1). Taxonomy (NCBI): domain Eukaryota; kingdom Viridiplantae; phylum Streptophyta; class Magnoliopsida; order Fabales; family Fabaceae; genus Medicago; species Medicago lupulina. The sequence goes on along the minus strand of OY283141.1, from coordinate 70,059,575 downwards.
CCGCAAGTCTTACTTTATTTTTTCCAAAAGTTCTTATATTAACTCATTTTCATCCTGCTTTTACGTGGTCATCAATTTCATAATTTGAGGATAATTGTTCTATGAATCCTCCAGTTTTGCTCAAAATCACTTGATTTATCGGATCATAACTTTTGATCGAACAAAATTTATCGAATCGTAACTATTGACCGCACAAAATTTATTGGATCGTAACTCCTAATTCATCGAATCAAACTGTAACTTCACATCAACTTATCTAAGGGGTGAGCAATCCAAGAGACACATATAATTCAAGCGATACCGGCATACTGCTAAGATAATTGCCTTCTCTCATTTGTTTTTCCTCATTCTCGTTCAACATGAATTAACTCACACTGAAAAATACACTTAAGTGAGTTAACTCACGTTAAAAATTCACCTGCGTGAGTTAATTCACGCTCGATTTTTTTATGGGAAGAAACAAAAACAGATGGGAGAAGAGCAATTATCGACCGTAAAGCCCACCAGGCCTTAACAAAACAACCGGGCTTCTAACTTCAAAACCTAAAGCCCACTAAACAACACTCCCTCTTCGTCTTCATTTTTCCCTCCCACGGCGTTTTCCACCGCCACATTCACACGACGCACCCTTCACAGGTCCACCATCATCGAGTCACCATTACCATGCCATTCTCATCAGTCCCAGCTCGTCTCACACTCCTCGCTCTCTTCTCCGCCACAACCTTCTACTTCTTCTACAAATCCCGCCGCTTACGAAACCTTAAACAACTAACCCTAAACTCCCAAAACCCTAACCCTAACCCTAAAATCCTCTTCATTTCTCAAACCAACACTTCCAAAACCCTCGCTAACCGTCTCCACCGTTTCCTCACCTCAAACAACCTCGCATTCGACATCATCGATGGCAGAAACTACGAACCAGAAGATCTCCTCAAGGAAACACTTCTCCTTATCGTTGCTTCCACTTGGGAAGACGGAAAACCACCGCCGGAGTATAAATTCTTCGCGGATTGGCTTGAGGAGAGTTCGGAGGATTTTAGAGTTGGTTCGTTGATTTTGTCGAAGTGTAAATTCGCGGTTTTTGGTGTCGGTAGTGGAGGTTATGGAGAGAATTTCAATGCTGTTGGTAAGGAGATTGTGAAACGGATGAAGGCATTGGGTGGTAATGAGATGATTCCATTGGGGGAAGGAGATGTTGATGGAGGTGAGGTGGATGAAGTTTTTGAGAAGTGGTGTGGGAAGGTTGTTGGAATGCTGAAAGGTGTTGATGATGGTGGTGGTGATTTGGAGAATGGGGAGGAAGAAAGTGGTGTTTTGAGTTCTGATGAAGAGGAAGAGGCGGAATCGGAGATTGTTGATCTTGAAGATATTGCCGGTAAAGCTCCTTCGAGGAAGTCGGTGGTTACGCTGAAGGAGAGTAATGGGAAGTTGAATGGAAAGAAAGAAATGGTGACTCCTGTTATTAGAGCAAATTTGGTGAAGCAGGTATATTGTTTTTCAATTTGTACTTTGTGTAATTCATATATGCATTGCATTAGATTCCAATTTATTATATTGCTTAGTTTAGTGAGTTGCCATTGTGATTTTGGTTTCATAGTGATACTGCTTGCTTACTTGGTGCTTGTTTGGCATCACTGTGAATTTGTCAGAATTATGATGACCCAGTGATTTTGCAAAAGCTACACTCTGGTTTGGATTTTGCAAAATCACTATGGTGATCCAACAGTGATGCTAAATATGTAATTATTGTCAATTGATTGAACCTTTCTGTTTGTTACATAAGATATGATGTTTTTAAAATATTATCGATTTGCAGGGTTATAAGATTATTGGTTCACATAGTGGTGTCAAGATTTGTAGATGGACTAAGTCACAGCTACGAGGTCGAGGTGGTTGCTACAAGCATTCATTTTATGGAATTGAGAGTCATAGGTAATTGAGACTTGACTTCCTCTACAAATTACTTAAGTTCACGTTTCATTAGCATTTGGTTTTGGTGGTCTGAGCATCATTTATGTGTCGTGCTAGCGGACAACTTTATTATAATGTATGTCATCCTGCAATTCGTTACCTTATTTATGCCAATGAAAACCTAAATCTCAAGACGGAGCTTGTTTGTTTTCGATGTATGTTTCATCGATGGTGCGACAGTTTTTAATAGTTGATGGATTAACTTAAATTTGAATGAAAATAAGTTTGTAAAGTAATCAGGAAGAGAGAAGAAACAGAGTGTAGTTTTGTTTAAGTAACTTTGAGTTGGTATTTGACATGAAGAATGTTCTGCAGTTATAATTTCAGTTGTACTTTTGCATTATCTGCAACTTTGATCATTTCATGGGTTTTAGTAAGTATTTTTTGGGTGCTTGTTATAAGTGGATTTATCTTCTGCTTTATGTGTTTGCAATCGCACCTCAGCTATCATATATTCATTGTATAAACTTTTATGAGTGAAATAGGTGCATGGAGGCAACCCCTAGCTTGGCATGTGCAAATAAATGTGTTTTCTGCTGGAGGCATCACACAAATCCAGTAGCGAAAAGTTGGGTGTGGGAGATGGATGATCCAATAGAGATCGTAAATTCTGCAATAGACCAGCATACAAATATGATTAAACAAATGAAAGGAGTTCCTGGTAATTTTATATTTTCTTTGCTGTTATCATTTCAGAAGTTTGATGCTGTTGTCAGGTTGATGGACTTACATATGTTAATAGTGAATTAACGAGAGTAGCTCTAGATCATAACATGAACATTTTCATAAAGTAGGGTAAATTTCATAAGGGAGAGTAGCTCTAGCTGTAGATTATAATGTTTGAGGGCAGGAGTTTGAGGTAAAAATAAAGGAGGGTAAATTTTTTCATTTGACATAAGTATTCTCTTATTTGATTTTTTCCTATTGTGAGATCATCATTTATTCTTTATTTGATTTTATTCATCACTACCTCTGTCCCTAAATACTCCAGTTGAAAAAATTACTTGTCCCTAAAGACAAACCCCTTTTCAAATTTCTACAAGCACTACTTTTTTTTATTAATAAAAATACCAATAATTATTGTTCACCTAAAACATCAATTGGGAGCAATTTTGGAACATATATGCACAAAATGGACAAATTTAATACACTGTCTAATTTTTTTAATGTGTGATATTGAGAGAATAGTCCTTACAATAAGGGAGAACAGTAACAATTTGTATGATCATTCTATATCAATGGTTGTCAAACTCGCATTTCCAACAACAGATACTCCCTCCGGTCTCGAATGTAAGAAACAAAACAAAAAAATTGTTGGTCTCAAATGTAAGCAAAAGTATACAAAAGTCATCATACTAAATGTCACTATTCCAATTTTAACCTTAACTTTATTCAATTTGTTTCACATTCCCATGTTTAATGCTTTCCAAAGATTTTCCATTGGTGGTGTTCAAAAGTCATGTTTCCAAGATAAGGGCATAATTGAAAAAATGATATATTTTTTACAATGATTTAAATATAGTCAATCCACTTTCTTAATATGTGTGATTTTTTTTTTTGTTTCTTACATTCAAGACCGGAGGGAGTATGTTGGAAATGCTCAAAATTGTTTGACGAATGTATTGCCATATATATGTCAAATTGTGAATTTGGTAAGATCTTACAATCCGTGTTGCGATCCCTTGATTCACAATCTTGTGACCCCTCCCTGATCTTGTCTAGGATTTTGATTTTGACTACCTTGGGCATGACCCATTTTGTAATATCGTTTTCCATATTGGCATTGCAAAGTTGCAAATATTTTTATAAATAAGTAAAATCGGATTCCAGCACCCTGTTATATCATTTTGACTGCTACTGGGACGATTAGCTTCAAAACAACCCATCGTTCTGCATACAATTAGTTTCAAAATTGGCTCATTTAACTCTTTTTGTAGGAGTCACCTTGGAGCGATTAACTGAAGGCTTGACACCACGGCATTGTGCATTATCTCTTGTTGGTGAACCTATTATGTATCCAGAGATAAACACACTTGTGGATGAGTTGCACAAAAGGAGGATTTCCACTTTTCTAGTTACAAATGCACAATTTCCAGATAAAATTAAGTTGCTGAAGCCTATCACCCAGGTTTCGAGGTTTTCAGAATTTTTTAATTTGAACATGTTGGATAAGCAAGCCAAACTTAATATTCTTGTTTGCCGCTTGCAGTTATATGTCAGTGTAGATGCCGGAACAAAGGACTCTCTTAAGGCAATCGATAGACCACTCTTTGGAGATTTCTGGGAAAGATTTATTGTGAGTATCTTTTCAATGTCAGTGAAAATCTAGAAATGTATAATCAAATCATGAATCCATGATGTATGATGTATGTAACTACTCTAATTAGCAGCCTAGCAGAAATGCATTTATTTGTGTTAGAGTTTAGTTCATATATCATGGACTCTTTACTGCATGATCGCCATCTGAAGAAAGGGTGGGGTGACTGCGCTTGATTTTATTTGACTGTTTGATGATACTGTGTCCTCTAATTAGCAGTCTATGTATTTTGATAACTATGTGCCAGGATTCCTTGACTGCTCTGAAGGAAAAACACCAGCGCACTGTATACCGCCTGACCCTTGTGAAAGGATGGAATGCTGAAGAAATTGATGCTTATTATAATCTCTTTAGTATTGGACAACCCGACTTCATTGAAATCAAGGGTGTTACATATTGTGGCTCGTAAGTCTCCCCCTCTTCTCTCTCTATCTCTACCCCTTAGTCCAGCTAAATTCTTGATTGAAAACCATCTTCGGATGACAATGAACTCTTCTCAGGACTGCTACATCAAAATTAACAATGGAAAATGTCCCTTGGCATGCTGACGTGAAAGCTTTCTCAGAGGCTCTGTCTCTGAAAAGCCAAGGGGAGTATGAAGTTGCCTGTGAGCATGCTCACTCGTGTTGTGTCCTCTTGGCAAAAACTAAGAAGTTCAAAATTGATGGCCAGTGGTATACATGGATAGACTATGAGAAATTTCATGATCTGGTGGGTGTTTATTTTCCTATTACTTTGGACTGAATTTGGATTATTGTTTTGTTTCTGACATTTATCATCAATTTAAATTCAGGTGGCTTCTGGAAGTACTTTTGACAGCAAAGATTACATGGCTGCCACACCATCCTGGGCCGTCTATGGTGCTGAGGAAGGTGGATTTGATCCAGGACAGTTGAGATATAGGAAAGAGAGAAATCACAAGTCGAGCCGCAAAGAATCAGGTTAGAAGTTAGGCCTTGGGTAGCCAACATCCATTTCCCCTTTCATTTCTTTATTGTGTAACTATAGGTATTACAACATATTTCAATAGGATAGTTTTGTAATACAATGCTTTAGACATAGGTTAAAGCATTCCAGTGTATTTAAGTCCCAATGTTTTCCCAATTCGAGGCAATTGAGGAAAGAATTTTGTAGTTATTTTAATTAATTATTGTAGTTGCAGAATATAGGGGGATTTGGCTTGCAGCTATTTGTTTTTGAATTTGAGATTTGAAGAATATCTTGAGTTTTCCTTGCAATAAATAGCATTGCGTAGTATTTGCTCTGCTGTAATTGTTGCTAGCATAATAGTATTTTGGTTTGAAGATCGGTAGATAAAGTGGTAATCATAATGCAAAGCAAACACATAAAATGTATAAATCTTAGAACAATATTTTGCACTCGTTCCTTTTTTCTTCTTGGGGTTCATTAGTTACTTATTAAGGTTTTAAAATACCTTGGTAGCTATTGACTTTGATTGGCTCATAGCCAATTCTTTACAGTTTCAATATTTTGTTTGTTAAAGAGTAAATATTTATTTTAGTCCTTGAAAGGTTAAGTTTGCATCAAATTGACTGCAATTTAATCTCTCAATCATATGTGATATCCAAACATAATTTTATACAAAAATCCATGAGATTGAAAATTTGAAATATTGAATTAAATTGATGTCATTTCTTTCTTATTTTTGAAAGACTGAATTGTTATTTTTCTTGTTTTATTGTGTGACTGAAAGGATGCCAATTTTTTATCTGATTAAATTAATATCACTTTCTATGTATAAGTTATTAAACTGATATCGTTTGTAATTTGGTTATTACAATTATAAAATCCCTTTCAAGGATCAAAGTGGCAGTGTGTTTTCTTTATTAAATTGCACACTAATTATACTATTGAAGCCAAAATAGTACTAGTCCTAATGTGATTTTTTCCATACTGCATCACCCACTCTGTTTGCATATGCATTGAACTTGTGGAATTGTGAGTCATAATCAAATCAAACAATGTATCACCAAGTTATATGCATAATTTAATTTTTAAAATTTGGTTTCTGCTGGCCCTTGATGTTGCAAGTTGCAAGATTTATTAATAATTGTCCTGCGTGCAAATGTTAGACTTATAAGCCATATTTCCCTTTATCCTTAAACACGCTTTCACGCAGTGGTACTAACAATTGCATTTTTTCTTAGTAGTCCTTATCAATTTACACACATTTTCCATGGATGTACTTAACTAAGGAGTAAGGACATGTTTTAACTGATGACAACTTTGGACCGTGATAGAATCGTCCTGTTAGAGAACTGACTCAGTTCATTTTCGAGGGTCAAGGTTACTTGGTTAGCCGACACTAGTTTTCCCGATTTATCTTTTATTTTTACAGTGTTTATATGCATTAATAAAAATCTCATGAATACTAAATAACACTTGGATTATTTTAGTATTACCTTCAAATTTTGATAAATTGCATCCATGAAGTAAAAAGTGCTTATTTTGTAACTACGCAATCGTACTACCCAAAGAAAGTCGGTAAAGATTCTGAGACGATGGTACAGATTTCCTGCTTTTGATTTGGGAATGGAGATTTTTGTATTTGATTCATTTGTCATTATTATGAACGAGAAGAAAAAAAAAGAGAGAACAATATAGTAGACGACAGATCAATGAAGGAAGGAAATATAGTACGGTATATACTTGCCCCCCCACTATTCAAGTCTCAAGCCCCACTATTCAAGTCTCAAGGATCACCATTTTTTAAGCTACACAAGCTTGACAACACCAAGTATAAAACACCACTAAATACTTAATGAAAGAGTAATAATATTTGTACAATCATTTGATGGCAACTTTTGTGATAACTTTCTTTTTATTATTATTCTTATTGGTTAGAAATAATAAAGAGAAAAATAAAGAAAGTAAGAAGAATAATATGAGAATTAGAGAGAAAGTTGTCTAAAAATTATCACAAAATAATTGTACAAATATCATTTTTCTAATAAAAAAATAAATAAAACACAGCAAGGAAACACTTGATCACAAGTTGAACGTTTGACCATGCTCTGGACAAGCATTATACAATGTTTTCTCTTTGTATGGCACTGTTTATAATAACCAGATACATGGAATTGTCAATGTGGGTTACTTGTTTTCACTTTGACTCAAATTGGCCAAATCTTAGAAATGTTTGGTTTCAACTTTTGGATGAGATAAAATTGATGCCGAAAGTATATAACTTATTTTGACATAATTAGGTGTATAACAAGTAGAAATGTCCCTTAAAAGAACAAAAGTAGGATGAATTTTTTTAATATATATTACATGATGTAATTGATTTTATCTCTAAAATTTAATCTAATTTGGAAGTGAGATTTCTAGTTATGAATTCAAGAATTGATTTATGATCTCAAATTTAGTAAGATACGTTTTCAAAGCAATTCTAACTTTATAAAATTATCTTTCAAAAAAAAAAAAACTTTATAAAATTATGTTTGCCATTTTTTAAGGAAATTAATTTTGGGACTAAAAACAATTACCTGAAGTCGATTCTTGTCGCAATTCTACTTGAAGTCAATTCTTGTTAACGTTTTCAGATCACATAAGCAATTCTAACTCTATAAAATTAAGTTTGGTATTTTTTTAGAAATCAATTTTGGGGTTTAAAAGCAAATCTAGTCGAAGCCAATTATCGTCAAAGTATATGTATCATTTCAATTTTGAAGGGTCAAAAGTAATTTTAGATGTTATAGAATTGATTTTACTTGTAGAATTGACTCTATTTGAAGATAGAATTCGTAATTTTTGCTTTATACAAACCATTTAGCCTTAAACTTATTGTTAAAAACACTTACATAAATACATCTAAACATATATCACTTTTGTTCATAATCAATTTTACATAGTCAATCCACTCAATCAGTTTTTTACACCGCAAAACCAAACATACACTAATGCATTTGGATGATTTAGAGAAGAATTGATTTTGTTTATATAATTGATTCTATTTGAAGCTGTAATTTGTAGCTTTTGACTTCTACAATTGAGTTGAACTTTAAATTTATTGTGAAAACCACTTTTACACAAATACATTTAAACATGAACCACTTTACATTCAACTCATTTTTATTCATAATCAATTTTATAGAATCAATTCATTGGTCATCTCATAACCAAAAACCAAATATACACTTAATCAAAACACACAACAAAGGTGCATACTGTTGATTCTCACGTGATGAGGTCCTGCAAATGGTATTGGTAAATTGCAATGGTACCCACTCACACTCACTTTGTCTGTGAAGTGAGAACCGATAAAACTCAAACCCCATACTCCTCTCAGATTCACTGCACCCACACACGTGAGTCTCACCTATATCATTTTGTTATTCACTTATTCTTCTCTTCCTCCTATATTTATGTTATTCTTTACCTTTGCATACAAATCAACAAACTTGATGCAAACTATAGCTTAATTAAGATACATTAATACTCTCAACAATTCATATCCATCAAAAGATCCAACATGCAGTTGTTGTAATCCAAATATATGCAAATATCAAACAGACGATCGTATATATAGTTAGAGTAATGATATTTTTACTCCATAATTTTGATGTCAGATTCATTCATTGTTCTTTGATTTTGTATTTTTAAAATACGTGTAACTTATAGAAAATATAAAGTAAAAGAGTGATGAAAATAAATATGCACATTTTGATATTCAACTCTCACAACTCATATAAAATAATTATATAAATAAAGGAAAAGAAAGAGAGCCTGGTTGTAAGAAAATAAACCTAACCAGTAACCACTAATACTGCAAATAACTTATTACTTACCTAATAGTATAAATTAAACCCTAATAGTTTCAAGCAATCGATAAATAATATTCTAGTTCAAGTAATGAAACAAATAAAATGAACTGAACTCAATAGAATCTCAACACAATACATGGTTTTGTGCAGTAAGGATTAGATAATAAACCAATTAAGCACAAAAAAAAAAAAAAACAAATACAACTTCAAGATAAAATAGTTTCTTTTCTTTGACATAATATCAGTTTGACAAATCAAGAAGCTAATAATTTCTTAATGGAAGCAGTAAGCATTAATTAATTATAAGCAGAGTGATATTAATCATAAAAAATAAAAATATTATTGAGTACTACTCTTTATGGGTTTGCTTTTACGCCTAGCTCTGCTGCTTCTACAAGACACAGACACACCTTTTGGAACAAGTTGAATCTCTTCACCTCCCTCTTCTTTTCTAACCATGCATGCTTCTGATGATGTTTTTGTTCCTTCTTCTTGTTCTTGTTGTGAAACTGCTTTTTCTTCTGAACTTTCCATCTTCACAACAATCTTACGAGGTCTACCTCTTTTTCTGGTAGGTTGAGGTTGTTGTTCTTGTTCATCTATTGTTGATGATGCTTCAGCTATTGCTGCCCAAACTTCCTTTGTTTTTTGTGGTTTCTTACCCATATATGATATGAATATGATATGATAAAACTTTTCTTACTCTATTACAAATTACAACTTTCAATCTCTCTATCTAGACAAAGTCAAAAACCTTACACAAACCCATCAATATCAAATATATACCATAATATCATTTGATAAAAGAGGTGAGAAGAAAACATATGAATTTCTTTCTTAGACAAAATAATCACTTTCTCTCTCTTAAAAATCACTTGACATAGTATATGTATGTGCATATATATTATTTATAATTTTTTTTTTGTTAAAAAATAATTAACAATTTTTAAAAGGTATAGACCAATATCTTTGACCAGAACCAAGATTTTGCAAACACGGGTCCAAAAGCAAGCATCATTGTGAAGCACTCGTATAAGACACGGGATAAATTGATAACATAATACGTGTAAAAGTTAGACCATCAAACTTTAAAGGTCGAGTTAAGTTCAAATTTCTTTGTCGAATCATACTCCTCCCTTTAAAATTGTTCATTTTATAGGATAGGGTCCCTTTAAAATTTTAAGATACATTCATTAGTTTTTTTCACAAAAATGATCATATTATTTAAAGAGAATTAAAAAATCAACTAGTTTTCTTTTAATTATTGAAAGATAATTTTGAAAACTGAATATACATTTTTTGACAAATTAAATATAAAATAATTATTGTTTTTGAATAAAAAATTGTTATTTTTAATTCCTTTAACAAATGTAATATTTTACCTGTTAAATAAACCTTCTTAATAATTGTATATTGACCAAGATGGTCTTACCTATAAAGATAGTAATAATTTAAGAAAATAAATTGATTATTAGAAAGCACTATGATGAGATGATAAATGATTTTTTTCTGATTTAACTAGATGTCTCGGGTTTCAAGACTTAATCTTTACATTTGGACGTAAATAATATCTTAATCACACAAAATTTTGATTAAATATTATTATATTTATTGGTGTCGTATTCATGTTAGATATTGATACATTTTTAATATGAAGTGTTAATGTTGTATAAATAATTTTGAAAGTGTTAAGGGCATTAGTTTTATTTTTCATTTGTACATGTAATATATATTACATATATCATTCTCAATTCAATAACTACGTATTTTTATTTATAATAATGGTAAATAGATTAATACTTGATCAAATAGGCACATTTTTTTTGTGTGAAAATGAGAGAGTAATTAATTAAAGGCCATCATTTTGCTCTCAAAATGAAATAAAATTTCTCTTAAAAAAATTCTGAAAAAGTCATTTTAGTCATATTTTACTTTCTTTTTTTGTCCATTCATTCCTTCCAATGTCATTCCAATGTACATGTTGTTTACTTTCTACCATTGCATGAAAAGGGGGTAAAATATAATAAAATAAAAAGTAGCTAAGGTACAATAAGAGAGTAGAGTATTGTACAAACTAGGGAGGTGTGTGAGAGGACAAAAACCTTACTACATGCTCTTTGACTGCTGAATAAATAAACTATGGTAAGGAAATGTGAGCATAGTAAGAAAGTGGAAAAGTGATGGTAATAGTAACCATGGTTAAAGAAAGGGTGTGGACCAAAAGAGGGTATGTGGGGTATTTTTACTAGAGGTAGGGCAAGGTAAAAGGCAGTATTGGCAGGTTTGGTGTGTTGTACTACTCAATATTGCAGTGTTGCAGTCTGACCAATTGTGTTATTTTGTGTTGTGTTGTTGCTTGCAATTGCATGGTTCGGCGTCCTCTCTTCTTTAAATGTTTGGCTCATCACTTATCACACAAGTGGGTACTTGTCTTTATTTTACTATTATTTAGAAAATTGTTTTTTAAATGAATACTTTGACATAAGTAAATGACATTAATGTTTCTAGCCGTAGTTAACTATCGTTGGTAGAACCGTCGGCAGTTAACTGTCGTTGGGTCAGCGGTTGTTAACTGTCGTTGCATTTTCCCCCTCAAAATCGGTAAATCCCTAGCTCCTATTCACTCATCACCTTATCTCACCATTACCCAAACTCAAAAAATCCTCATTTCAAAAATGTTGTGTCAAAATCTTGGTTCCAAATCATTGTTGATCGATTGCTAGGACGTTTCTACACACAATATGCATTAAAAAACAAGTATTACAACGTTAAAATCCGTTACATTTGATTGATTTTACTGTTTTTTTTTTATTGTCACGAGAAATAGCGGCAGTTAACTACCGCTGGGTGTGAGCGACTGTTAACTGCCGCTGGTAACTTAGAAATATTTTCAAAACCTCATTTGGCAGTGCTACTGCCTAAAAAAAAATTCACAAATTTTTTTTCTTTTGTTTTTTTGTTTGTTTATGTTGTTATATGATATTAGATACATGTTTATTAATTAATTTGCAAATTATATGTTGTTTATTTATAGATATGGTTGAGAATGCGGATGATGATCCGAGTGATCGAAAACCTAGTGTTGTCGATTCCGTTAAGGTTGAAGCTCCCATTAAGGTCGAAGCTTCCGTTAAAGTAGAGGCTTCAAGCGTCAATTCCGATGTGTGTAAACTTCATGACAAAGAAGTGGACACAACTCATTTCTTTTCGACACGAGATACATAGAAAGATAAACACGAATTGCTCGGTTGGGTCCGTCGCCAAGCAAATAGGGTTGGGTTTACGGTTATCATTACAAGATCTTGTGAAGGTAGAAATGCTATGTTGGAGTTGGTTTGTGAACGGAGCGGCGAGCACAAATTACCGAAGAGAAAAGTGAAGCATGAAGCAACGGGATAGAGAAAATGTGGGTGTTTGTTCAAGGTGCGTGGATATGTCGTGAGGGAAAACAATGCTTGGAAATTGGCTATTCTTAATGGCGTTCACAACCATGAGATGGTGCGGTATGTAGCAGAGCACCTTCTTGCCGGAAGATTAACGGAGGATGACAAGAAAATTGTACATGACTTGACCGATTTTTCAGTGAAACCAAAAAATATTTTGACAAATTTGAAGAAGAAAAGGAAAGAGTCCATGACAAATATGAAGCAAGTCTACAACGAACGTCATAAATTCAAAAAGGCAAAAAGGGGTGACTTGACGGAGATGCAATATCTAATCTCAAAGTTGGAAGAGAATGGATATGTTCATTACGTAAGAGAAAAAAAAAGGAAAGTCAAACCCTTCAAGACATATTTTGGACTCATCCAAAATCGAAAAAGTTGTTTAACAATTTTCCGACTGTTTTGATAATGGATTCCACGTACAAAACCAACTTGTATAGGATGGCATTGTTTGAAATATTTGGAGTCACCTCAACCTATTTGACATATTCGGTTGGTTTTGCATTTATGACGTCGGAGAAGGAGGATAACTTTACTTGGGCTTTGCAAATGTTGCTTAAACTTCTTGGACCAAATAGTAATATGCCTAAGGTGGTAGTGACCGACAGGGACACGGGTATGATGAATGTCGTAGCAAATGTTCTCCCCGATAGTAGTGCAATACTTTGTTATTTCCATGTTGGCAAAAATGTTAAATCAAGAATCATCACCGATTGCAAAGTCAAACAAAATGTTGTTCTGGTGGATGGGCAAAAGAAGATTGTCGACGAGGAGAAGCATAATAAGTTAGTTGATACCATATTTGATGCATGGGAAAAATTGGTTGAATCTCCTACTCAAGAGTTATATGCGAGTAATCTAGTGGAATTCCAAGGTGCTTGTAAGGATCATCCAAAGTTTCTTCACTATGTTGAAACTACCATTTGAATCCTTTCAAGGACAAACTAGTAAGGGCATGGACGGACCTTGTGTTACATCTTGGGTGTAGGACCACGAATAGAGTTGAAGGAGCTCATGGTGTGGTGAAGGAATATTTGTCCACCACCAAAGGTGATTTAGGTACTTGTTGGAAAAAAATAGATGAGATGTTGGCAAACCAATTTGGGGAGATACAATCATCATTTGGTAGGAGCGTTACGGTCTTGGAACATAGGTACAAAGATGTCACTTTGTACTCCGGGTTGAGGGGTCACATGTCTAGACAAGCCATGAACTTTATTTTTGTGGAAGAAGAGCGTGCTAAGAAAACCTTGTGCATCGAGAAGAAAACTTGCGGTTGTGTTCAAAGGACGTCGTATGGCCTACCTTGTGCATGTTTCATTGCTATGAAAATCTGTCACAACAAGCTCATTCGATTGGATGAGATACACCCGCATTGACATAAGTTGTATATGGTTGAAGAAGAAAATAATGAACATTTGTTTTCGGTCGCGGAGGAGTGGCGTGATATTCAAGAACGTTTCGAAAGAGTTTTGTTCCAAATGAAACTAGAAATCAAAGAGGGTTTGCGGTTGTTAGCGTTTTCGGAGACCACATTGTTGTCACCACCTCCAACAAAGGTGCCAACCAAAGGAGCTCCCAAAAAAATCAAAACGACATGTAGGATCCCATCTTCGTGGGAGACTATTTATTCGTAACATCCGGAAAGTCAATCTTCACAACCTAAAAGAAAAGGTGCTCGCATTGGCATTTCTCCGATTCCTACGCCTATCCCGATTTCAAGAAATTACGATCCATCGAGTCATATGTATTACATGCCAAAATTCATGAGACCATACATTGAGAGAATTGTGAATGTTATTGGTGATGGACATTGTGGGTTTAGGGCGATAGCCGAATCCGTGAGTTTGACGGAAGAAAGTCATGTTATGGTGCGAAGAGCACTTATTAAAGAGTTAAAAGAGCATAGGAGCAAATACATCGAGATATATGCGAGCGAGACCCGCTACAACTACATCTTGGATGGATTGCATCCTCCGAAAAATCCTAGTAGTTTTGCACCTCCCGACAAATGGTTGACATTACCGGATATGGGACACATTGTTGCATCTTGTTACAATAGGCCGGTGGTGGAGATGACTACACTTGATATTGGAGTCTCCGAGATTTTTTCCCACTTAGAGGTAAGCCTCCGGTTAGCCCGAAAAGCAACATGATTTGCCTTGGTTTAATCCCAAATCATTTTGTCCTTCTTTCATTGAAAGATGGTTGCCCACTACCTCCATCATCCACGGAGTGGAAGATACACAAGAGCGAAGAGGCGGCAACATGGGAGGATGAATTCTTGGATCAACACGATCGTTTTCGAACACTCATGGATATGGAGCTAAAAAGAGACTGGTTCCACCAAAGAAACCAACAAATCAAGACAATCCAATTATGTTTGATGTTTGATGACACTCCGGTTAAACCAAACACCAAATTTGAAGATGTTATGGAATATTTAGATGATTTGCTTTTTTTAGATGAAATGTGACACTTTTTGGTCGGTGTTAATCCGCTTTTTGGGATATATAATGTAATGACCAATTTTTTGGGTGATATGTAACTAACCTTTAACTATATATATATATATATATATATATATATATATATATATATATATATATATATATGTTTCGCATTTATTAGTAATTAATGTATACATTATGTGTAATGTGTTGTATAATGTGGAAAATTTGACGAATTTCAAACAATTGTGAAACGTTAACGCATTATCGGTTTTGTGTAATGTTACCGAATAATTGATAAACTATGAAATGTTGATGTTTGTGATTGTTGGATGTTGTTGTTTCGGTTTGATTGCCTCCAGAATTGCCGTTTGAAATTATAGGTAAAACAGAACAAATTTCCTGGGAAAAACCTGTGCAGACTGCACTGGTTCTGTTAACTGGTGTGAGCGGCAGTTAACTGCCGCTGGGTGCCAACGGTTGTTAACTGCCGGCGTATTATTGAACGGCTGTTAACTGCCGCTGGGGGCAATTATGTCATTTACGTGTGTCATTGTGAAGTTTTCTATGCCAAAAAAGCAATTTTCTATTAGTTAGACCGTTTCTTTTTTCATTTTATGAGTTTCGCATGAGCCTATTTAATGGATTCATAAAAATCTCATAAAATCTTTAAAAATACGTTGAAATACTCCGAATTAGAATAGGGCATGCGAGAATCTCATATGATAGAAAAAGTAATGACCTATTAATTAACCATCAATTCTATCTTTTTTTTACGGTCATACATAAGTTACATTTTCACTCATATATGGTGTGTGTAAAATCATGGTAGTGGTAGAAATAATCAGGAACTCTAGTGTTTGTGTAAATCACTAAATTGTCTAGAGTTTGGTTTGGGAGCTGTGGTCACTATATCTTTGATTAACTGGTTTTTTACAACAACCATTCTCTTCAATTATAAAAATAAACAACATATCAAGTACTTATTTAATAATTGCTTAATGTGTACAAATAAAGCAATACCAAACATTTAGTACTTATTTAAGGTTAGTGTATTCAAATTTTTAAAAATCTTTAATTGATATAAATTTGAATTAAAATGCTTTTGTTGAATGATAGCAAATCAAATGCACAAGAGATTATCAGAAATGGAAGAAAAAACACGATAGATATAAGTGACTTGTGTCACAAGCTTACAGACCTTGCAAGCTCAAATATAGTTGTTAAACGGTCATAATTGTTTCCCTTGATCTTAGGAAAGTTTGTTATAATTACATAATATATTTAGTATAAATGCTTGTAAGCTGTGTTGTTGATTCATTATGTGAAATTCAATCCAATTTTCATCATGTATAATCACATAAGCTTATACACATTATATCTTAAAATTTTATCTTTTCAATACAAAAATTGATAGATATCCTCTTTTCTTTTATTTTCTTAAATTAAACATAAGTGAGATTATTTATTTAATATTCCCTTTGTTTCAAAATACATGTCTAAATCAACCGCTTCATATATGCCAATACACAATTTTGACCGTTAATATATTTAATTATCTAAAGTAAAATAAAACTTATGTCATACTTATATTTTTAATTTTTCTTTATCGTATCAGACTTTATTGTAAAGTTTAGTTCGACCCATTCTATTCGCCCTCCTTGTTATGAGAACCCTACTCCTTCAAATGGCACGCACGAGACACGAGCTTAATGCACCAGAAATTTATGGGGTCAACATATTCAAAGACTCAAGAATGCAGAAAATGGTATCGTTAAATCTGTGGGTCATTATTTCGGATTTTTTTTAGGAGCATTATTTTGGGTTATACAGCTTTACTTAACTAAAAAGTGTAGATTATCTAATCACTAATTAATTAATACTCCAATCACTAATTTTTTTTAGGAGTAGAATTATAGAACAGGACACAGAATGTGCGGTCTTATGTTTTGAGTTTCGATGTTTGTCTTATATGAATATTCTGGTCTTTCACATTACTTCAATCACAAAAATCTGATTTGTTTAGGGGACCAAATTTGTAATCAATGACGCTAATTCATGTTTGCTTTTGAAGCTTTTTCATGTTAGTTAGTGGCTAGTGGGGGAAGTGACTACTCCAATTAATCAGAGTATCAACTTCGTATTTTTTTTTTCAAATTTTTTGAAGTGCACGACTTCCATTTGTAGACAGATGACAAAAAATTAATTTCATAGTCATTAGTCAAATTAGAGAACTTAAATTGGTGGAGATACTGTAGACCACTGAAAAGTCTTAATTAGGATAAAGTCATTTATACAAAAAAGTCATAATCAGACTAAAGTTGTTTTCTCCACAAGTATATTTTATAACAAACAAAAATATTTACTTTTTTTTACATAGGTTTGACCAATTTTCATCTTAAGGATACACAATAAACTAAATGAAAATGCTGGTGATTAAATTAAGGGAAATCTATTGTAAAAGTTTGTAAAAACAACTTTTTTAAAAAAAAATTGTGTATTCAACACATTGAAAATTCAAAAATAAATTTTTTTACATAAAATTTATAAATTATTTCTTCTTTTAAATTCTTAACAAATGTCTTTTGTTAGCATAACTCTTTAAATTAGCACTCCCTCCGTCTTAAATTATGTCATTCTAACAAAATATATTTGTATCAAATTATATGTCAATTTACAATATCAAAGAAAAATTAATGTTTCTTTTTCTATTATGCCCTTTGTTATTTATTTCTCTATTTTTTAAAGTTCTTTTAATTTGATTTTCTCATACCGTTAATGAAGAACATTTTTGTAAAGTTACTCATAATTTATGTTCTCCGTATAACATTAATTACATTTGTTAATTTGTGTAAAATTATCAAAGTAACATAATTTGAACTAGTAATATTTTAGAAGTTGCTCAAAAAAAAATATTTTAGAAGTTATGTAGTTAATTTTTTAAAAAAAAAAATTCAATATAAAACTTCACTTATTTGATTTCTTAACAAGTGTAGCATGATCGTAACAATAAAATACGAGTCTTTTGGGAAAAAAAAATCAAGTATAATAAGAGATCAAATATTTTTTTGAAGAGAAAAGAGATAAAATATTAAAATAATTATAAAGAGTTGCATATTTTTTGAAAAATAAGTACCATAAATTTACAAAATAACATGTTAGTTAGTGCATCTCTCTCCTTTTCTCTTTCTTAAACCTTAGTTGTCACCATTTTTCTTCTCCTTGATTTATCAAAGGTGATTTATGGTTAGTTCTGATTCGAAATCACCCATCCAAATAATTTTTCTTTCTTTTAGTTAAATAAGTTATTTCCACATATTTTTCATCTTCTTTCGTTTGTTTTGATTTTCCGTTTTTGTGCAGTGTATTTTTTTATTTTCCATATTAATGTAATGTTTATTTGATTCAGGTTGAAAAATTAGTTTTTAATCGAGTGCATATACTTTGGTGTTGACAGCGTTGCAGATCCAGAAACATGAATATTCTAAAAATTTGAATATAGTCATATTCATATGCATTTGGTGTCTTCAACGGTTGAAATATCTTAAGGTTTTGAGAGTCAATATATTTTACAACATTCTTAAGGGTATGTTACCAATTGTAGAGGTACATTAAACCATCTTCTTCGTTTTTGTTTTATTTTTTGGAAATGCAAATATGAAATGCATTAGAAGAAATACAAGACTAATGTACAATAGGGAACCAAATCCCAATCACCAAAAAACCACACCCTTGACAAAAACACCAAATAGGATATTCAAGATGAGCAACAATCCTCTAATTATGAATCTGATATACTACTACCAGTACCAACAGAATGAAAGAAAAAGCAATCAGAGCCCAAACCAACACCTTAAAAAGAAAACTAATCTGCTGCTATCAAAGAAAACTAAAATGAGACCTCCAAAACAACTAATACAGAAACAGTGCAGGATCAGTGAGACAAAACACCAATACATCAATCTGTTCTGAAACACCAATATATCGCCCAGACACACCCTCGGATTCACACACCCTTCATTAATTTTGTAACATGTGCTCTTTGATTCATGCAATCATTCTCTTAAATTGTATCAACCTAATCTGGTTCATTTCAAATGAATAAAGTGCAAAGTGAAAAAAATCAGATGTTATTATTTCAACAAACTCGAAATTTATTATGATATACTTACAATGTTCAGATTTAATTTGTTAATCAATAATCCATAATACTCTCACTTTACTCTATAAAGTGAGTTGCCTACTTTCTAATGTAATTGTTCACAAGTTAAACAAAATACCATTAGAACCTGTATTTTGATCGAAGAATAGAAGATTGTAACAAGGGAAATTAAGAAAAAATAACGATTGTTTCAGTTTTTCAAATCACAAATCAATCAAAGAATAAAAACAATTTTAATACACCAAAGTAGTATAAGTATCATCTGTTTTGGTTTTTTCTTTCCAACGGATAGTGTGTCAACTCAAAACAATACCCTTAGAGATGGAATTTGACAACAAGAACCAATAATAGGGCAAAAAAAGTATATTTTGTCTCTCTTTTTAACCAATGATCATAACTCTTGCAAATGTTCTTTCTTAGTAAGTAAAATTAGCTAAAACCTATGCTAAATAACACCATTGTATGCATTAACAGTATATGTCTCAGTTTGGTGGGACTAATGCCTTAGCTAACTATGCTGACAAAGGAGCAATGCTTGGTACATACTCATGAATCCAGAAATATTTAGCATAATCAACATCAATTTGAAATTGGCAAAGTGAGTTGCCTTGATGGTCATATGATCTGAGCAGTTCTCCGGCCCTTCCTCCAAGGAGTTGATCACCGTTCTTCCAAAGACCACGCATACGAAAATTGAACAAAGGCGGGCCAATATTGTACTTTTTCTCCCATCCATTTTGATGATCCATTACCCAAATTTTCACGAAGTTGCTATAGTGACACTGCACAACATAAGCAAGAAAACCCTTGATCTCAGCAACGTCATCACATAGAAAGTATCGATCTTCAGCTGACAAGGTTGGCCCTCTGAGTCGATGAAATTGATCGTTGTGAAAGTTAAAGCATAGGATATCCGCAACACCATCATAGCAATAGTAGAATGAATTGTTTGTAATCCAATGATAAAAGCCGTTAACAAGAGTGTTATATTTGGAGGGACATTGACGTGTGATGATAGTAAAAGGAGGAGGAGGGTGTCGAGTAGGGGTCCATGATTTAGTAATTAGACTATAAACTTCCGCTGATGAAATATAAAGTTCGTTACTTCTCACATGATAATTGACACGGAGTTTCACAACTTTGAAATCGATGATGTTGGAATCATCAACACCGAAACCATACAAGTATGATTCGTTATTGAAGCAGCGATTGGGAGGGATACGATGGACCTCTCTAGTTGTCGGGTTCAAGATGCTTAACTCATCTACACAACTATCTTTATACCAACACAAACCTTTGAGACAAAAAACACCGTTACAACTACCATAGGATTCGATTGTTACAAAATGACGGGAATTGTTGGAAAAGGGGGATTTTATGTGTATTAGGTTGTCACATGAAAGAAGGGTTACGTAGTTTTGTTTTTCATTAAGGATCATGAGACTAGGACTATCATACATATTCATGTGCCGCCGTTTTAGAAAGGCGGGGCTCTGAATAAGATCATTCCAAGATCGTTGAACACATCTGAAACGCATCAATGACTTTAGTGGCAGCCACACCAAAATCTCCGTCTCTAAATCTAACCCTAAATTCACCATCTCCAATATGTCTTCTATTCTCAATTTTTTCATTGTTAGGATTTAGATGATAACAAGTCGTAATCAAGAAACCTATAAGCACAAAAAAAAGAAACTAAAGATTCTATTAACGATTCAAAGCGTAAGAATGAATACGCAGTATGGAAATCAGAATCGAGAACGAACCTGGAGAAGAAAAAATGAACTACGTGCAGAAGCAGGTTTCGCAGGCATAGGCGTTGATTTGGCAACCACCACGAGGCATGGCGGCGTGGCTGGCGGAGAAACGGGTTGCGTCGAAGCGTGAGAGAAGAACGATGGGTTTCAAAGGTTTTAATTAGCGGGAATATTATACCGCGTTTGTTGTATGGTGGGAAATTTATTATAACTTTTTGACTCAATCGTTCAGTTTCTTAAAACATTTTAGACACTTAAAAGATTTTTTTTTTATCATAACATTTAATGAAAGACAAGGAAATACAACCATGTCTGCTTATATGGATTACATGAATTATTTAATGAAAGACACAAATGCATTTTATTAATAAAACAAAGGAAATACTTACGTGTGCTTTTATGGTTCATGTTAAGGAATCTAAAATGAAAATTTTATTTAAAAATTTGTTTTTTTTTCAATTTATTTTTTTAGATTGAAAATTAATATTTTACCATAAATATTTACTATTTTTGAAATTCTTAATATGTGTCACAAGAGCACATGTTAACGTGACCCATAAAAAAATTATGTAGACAAATATATGTGTTAATTTCCCAAGCAAGTCACATATACTTTCGAAAAAAAACTAATGGATTAAACCAGACTAGTATAAAACAGTCATAATCTCAATGTAGATTTTATCCTATCAAATTATGATATAAATTTTAATCAATTAATAATAATATTAATTAACGAGCTAAACCTCATGAATAGATAGTCATATTTTTTTTGTGTCCAAAAAAAGATAGTCATAATTTTTTATAATACAATATTCATCCATATCACGTTCAATTTCAGACACCGACCGACCTCGTGAGACGTTAATGCAATTTCATCATATATCTATCTGATTATCGGATAAGATTAAATTTTCTAGTCAGAAGGCCCATTTCATTGAACTAATATTACTATTGTTTTTTGATTAATTCTTAGTCCCCATCACCCTGCCTCGTGCTCTAAAACTTTAGCTTCAACATTTTGAAATTTGGTGGCAATTATATAGCTTCAATTTGTGAAATCTAATATTGAAATTTCAAAAGTATATTCAGGCCCCATCACCATGTCTCGTGCTTTGTTTCTGGTTTCTAAATAAAGTATTTGAAATTACCATGTTCAAAAAATGTATTTGAAATTAAAAAAAATGAAATTAAATAAGTAACTTTTATCATCTCGAAGTAGTTACATTTCATCATCTAGCCAAGCTATATCTTATCATGTAGAAATTTATTCAAATCTTTTTAAAAAGCAATATTATGACAATGAAATATGATTAAACATATGTATTAAATTATCACATAAAATTATTAAGTTCATTATTTCATTGCCGCATAGTCATTTGTTGCTTCAACTTCAAATGTGAGTGGTTAAGTCACAAAATGATTATAGATGTTTTTTTTTTAAGGAAATGAATATAGATGAGTAAAATGTGGAATAAAAAAAATGACTCGTATACTTAATGCTTTAAAGTTTTTAATATAGACGTGACATCCTCCTCTCGTGGTACATTTAAAATTTTCTTTGAACCTTAAGGTATTTCGTGCCTTAGATGAGAACATAGCAAACTAAGATTCAAATCCACACTAGGACTACGAGAGGTACCTACATTTAGTGTTTAACATTTGTAAGAACGTATCCAAGTGGGAATTAAATTTCTGAAAATAAAACTATGACAAAGGTAAATGTAAATTCCTTTAAAAGTTTTCTTTAAGCATCAATGTATTCTATATCATAGATCGGGGCACCATCTCGTCATCTTAAAAAAAATTATAAAAAAAAAGGTTAAATAGTTTTTTAGTCCTTATAAATAAATAAATTATATTTTGTTTTTAGTCCTCCAATAAATGTCTTCAAACAATGATCCTTCAAGTGTTTTCGTCGGTATTTTTTCTCTATTTTTTAATAACTCATGTGTACTCTATTTTTTTAGAATAGTTTTTCACAAGCATGTTTAGAATATTAAAAAGAGATGCTTTCAATTTTTGGATCTACAAATGATCCTACAAGTATTACAAAATAAATAAATAAATAGATGATCCTATACTTTCTTAATGTATTACTATATATGTTTATCAACATGTTTCTAAATGATCCTACAAGTATTCCTTTACTTTCTTAATGATCCTATACATGTTTATCAACATGTATTTTAAATATTATCAACATAAATTAATGTATTACTATATATTATGCTTTGTTTAGAAGAAAGAACACATAGTTGATATTGTTGCCAGCCTGCCACAACCACGGGGCAGGACATAGATTATGTGGACAATAGATATGAAAGGTACCTTGGTTTAAGAATTTGATTGCATATATAAGCATGCGTGGCTGTGGTAAAGGATAGAGAAGAAAACATCATAATCAAAGTCAAAGAGTGTGCATGAATAGTTCAATTTTTTCATGGTTAGAGTTTATTTCCTAAAAAATAGGAATTTAAATTTGTTTGTGGTTCCTTAAATAAACACATAGATTTGTCTCCTTGTCCTAGTAATTACTATATGAAGTGTATATTATTTGCTACATAAATAAATGCTCTTCAATTTCATATACTTCTTCACCTTTTCCATTTCATTTTCATTCTAATCTACAAAACATAAACAATATAATAAATTGCCATTTTTATCTTGTGACTTATAATCTCCACCTTCACTCAAGTTCTCTTTCTTTCTTCTTTCCTTTCTTTCTTCCCTTTAGATTTCATATTTTGTGTCCTTTTTAATTTGTTTTTCTTGATTCGTTTCGAGTTTGTTCAATATTTCAGGCAAAATTACATCAGCGGTCCTTTAACTGTTTCGTTGATTGTGAAACAGGTTTTGTTTTGATTGGATAAAAATGATGTAAACTTTGATGGATTAACAATTTCAGTGATTTTGGATATGAAGATGGGAGGATCTTATGATGCATCATCATGCAATGGAGGAGAAGCAAGAAATAAAAGTCTTCAAATAATTGAATATTCACCTTATGATCCATCATGCATCAAATTATCATTTTCATTACCTTGGTTTGATGTAAGAGTTTTTTATGTAAGAGTTAGTGGAATTAAAGTGAATGAATCAACACCACAGTTTCTATATCTTCATCATATACCTTTAAGTCTTGATACACTTTTAGAGGTAAATGGTGTTAGAAGTAACATGAATAGTGATGAAGATTCTTCAATTCTAAGAAGGGATAGAATTGATAAGAAATCTGAACAAGTCACTTTTGTGAATACAGATAGTATAAGATTAAATGGTAGCATGAAGTTTGAAGTTTGTGATAAAGATCAATGCATTCTCTCTTGTGTTCTTGAGATGAAAAATGATGATAATGAGAAGAGATATTGGAGTATGAATTGTGAAACAGAAATGGCACCTAATAGTGGTTTTTTCAAAGGAAAACATGCTTCTCTTCCTGAAATTGAGGTTTATGTTGCTGGTTGCTTCTCAGGAAAACCTATAATCTTAACTAGGACACTGCAGATCAATTGCAGGAAGAAGCATAATAGGAAGTTGTGCATGTTGGATATGATTCCAGAATATGAAACATCTGAAATTAAGAAAGATGTTTGTGATCATGATCATGGACTTGTTTCACAGGTAAAATTGCACAACTTTTAAGTGCGTGTTTGGAATCACTATGAGTTTGATGAAATCACAGGGACGTCGTGATTTTGTTGGAAGCATCTAGCTTTTGCCAAAATCATGATGGCACACTGTGATTATGTCAGACCTCACTGTCAATCCAAACATGTACTAATTTGCGAAATGTTCCATTAGGTCTATAAGGGATATATCATAATTTTCATAATCATGGGATATGCTTATTTCTTTTACCATGCAAATTTTGTGGATAATACAAATTACTATATATTGAGTTATGACTAATTGACTATATTTTCTGATTTGGAATAAGATGTGGCATATTCCCTTGATAATACTGTTTTCTTGTATAAATCATGTTCTATGGCTAAAGTTTTGTATGCTAGAATAATCTAATGCAAGTTGTTTATTAATGTTATCTATGTTTTGGTCCCTCTAATTTAGTACCTTTAGATATTGGTCCCAAAAATCCTATCCTAGAAGTGTGACTGTTGCATGGGCAGGCTCAAACCACAATACACATATCTTTTATTAACTATTGGGAACTACAAATTTAACTTATTATTTTCTGTTTTGCATTCTCCAATGTCCCTTGTAAATAGATTCTGACCTTCCCCATTAAAGGACAAGTACTGGTGTTGGGGAGGCCTTATTTTCTGTATGTTGTGTCTCAGCATCTTCATGTGTGCTTCAAGACTTTATGCTCCATGTCTCAAATATTAACAAAACAAAAAAAAACTATATGTATTAACTAGATTAAGTTTGGATCAAATGCATATTTTTTTTATTTGTATTTAAAACCAGATGAATGTACAACTATAAGGTGTGAGTTGTTAAAAATGGATTGACAAAGTCTAGTCAAATTGTACCAAAACTTTCAGTCTACTCCTTCTATTATGGTACAAATTTGTTGATATTGAGTGTGATAGGAACCTAAACTCAAGAGAATCATAAAATTATATTATTGATTGAAAATAAACGTATTACTGAAGGAAAACAGCTATTCAAAGAAGAGTTGATTCTCTCTGTCTAAACCATAAGGTTTTTTGACAAAATAATAACCAATGTCTCCCCTAATGGTAAGTGTCTCCTTCATATAACTACCTTTTCTCTCAAGTATATTGGCCACGTCGGCAACTGTAACCAAATACATACATGGTTGTTCAATAGGCCTCTCAATTTCGCTCCCGATCGGGTTGTAACTCCCGATCGACTTTTTTTTCAGAAATGTGAGCAAATTTGAGGGCCTATTGAGCAACCATCAAATACATATCGGTGCCCTCTATTCGGCCCATTTATTTGTCTAAGGTCCAAATCCAGTACGTAACATATTATCTGCATTTAGAGCTTGATTTTTCAGGAGTATTTACTTAGAATTGTTTATGCATTAATCTATACATGGATTTTCTTAGGATTAATACTCAGAATTCCATTTAACAAACCTTTTAAGCATATGTAGCATTTATTTACCATGTTACTTGGACTTAATGTCTCCTAGTATTAGTCCTTCAACAACATATATCTAGTTATAAAATGGCAGTAGAATTTCCAAGTGCTTATGAGTGTCACAACAGTAATAACTTTTATGTTAAGCACCTATTATATAACTAAGCTTGTTTGGTTTTGAATCATAGGTAGCTGAGTGCAGAAGCTTCAAACCAGAACAAGAAGAGCATTACAACATGTATTGCCAAAGGGAAGGATATATAGATATGGAAGATGGTGAACTATCATGGTTCAATGCTGGAGTAAGAGTTGGTGTTGGAATTGGACTTGGTATCTTTGTAGGAGTTGGTATAGGGGTCAGCCTCTTGGCACGTTCATACCAAACAACTACTCGTAAATTCAAGAGAAGGTTCATATAACTCCTTTTGTAAGCTGAAACTTATTTGCTTGATAGTTCAAAGTCAATTACTTATCTACCACTAGGTAGTGCGTATTGTGTGCGAGTGTTGTAAATCTCGAGATACCGAGTTTGATTCCTAGATATAAAAAAGGGAAACTACTTATCTGTGGAAAACTTGGAAGTTCCCTTGTTTAGTACACAATCTTTCATTTTCTGTGCCCTTGAAAGGCTTTTAAAGAAATGTTCTTGTTTTGTTTTGAAGGCCAGTGTAAAAGTTTTATTGTTGTCATTGGAATCATACAACACTTCTGTATGAATGTGGTTCTATAGCTAGGTTGTAAGTAGCAACCAATGAAGACTGACACAAAATTCACACTAGTTTTAATTTGAATTCAAATCCAAATTTCTCTCTTTAGTAGTAAATATGTAAATTTCATAGTAAATTCTTGTTGGAGCTGATGATTCTTGCATGATAGACTATCATTGATAGTCCTTAATCTTAATTTTACATGAACCAAAGAGAAAAACTTGTAAATAACACATTTGTATGAAGCATGTTTCCATCTAGGTGATCAATTGATTTTTCTGTGAATCTGATGCAAAATTGTTAATACTCGAAAATTAAAATGGCGCGGAAGATTTTACAGTCAAGTAATTTCATATTTAATCATCAATATTGCACATTGCCATATTTTCAAAAATCACTCAGCTTGAGCTAATCTGCTAGCAAAGTAACAAGTGTACTATTACTACATCATGATGGAATAATAAAGGTGTAAACAAAGGATAAATGTATCATAAACCTCCTTAGTATTAGTTTGCATGGATCTAATGGCTTTATGATAATTAATACTTATAACTGCACTAAGTTAAAACAAGGTTAAATTTCTCAAGTAGCTGGAGTTTCACTGCAAACTGGTTCTGGAGCTACCTCTGCTGAACAATGCCTGTGGTTTGTTAGCTTTTCATCAGAACCCCAAAAGTCTGCACATTTCAAATCATCCTGAGCCATTATTTTGGAAAACTCTTCATGGTTGTAGTTCAATATGCTTTTTCCACCTAGTTCACTTGGAAGATTTTCGTCGTCAAAGTAAGACCTCATGAGTTCCACACTGTCTTTATTCTTAGGGTACACAAATTTCACCTTATGAAATGTCTTGCTATCCAAGAAATACTTCACTATCTGCATAAAAAGAAGTACAGACTTTAACTTTTTGATGCTAAAATGCAATAGAATCAGTATTATATTTATAGTTAAGGGTGAACTTTAAAGATTTGGATCCTTCAGAGTCACGAAATTACAAAGTTGTTTATCTGAACTATCAGATCAAGATCAGATGCTTGACATCCTTAGTTTGTGTTTTGGACCAAATTTACCAATGTCGAAACGTGGACTGTCCAATCTTGATTCGGCGGTCCAAATCAAGTGACTGTGTCAGATGTGTGATTTCCTTGATCACGTCCATACTGTGTTTTGGACCAAATTTACCAAAGTCGAAACGTGAAATGCCTAATCTTGATTCAACTGTCCAAATCATGTGACTGTGTTAAATGTATGATTCCCTCAGACCAAGATCAGATGGTTCACGTCCCGACTTTGTGTTTTGGACAAAGTTTACCAAAGTTGAAACTTGGACTGTCTAATCTTTGATTCAACGGTCCAAATCACTTGACTGCATCAAATTCGTGATTCCCTAATTGCAAGGAATTTTGATCTGGAATTTAAGATATCAATAGTAGTGGCTATGGAAATTAAAGATGACAAACCTTCCAAAAAGCTTCAAAAATTCGAGGAGGGTTATAAAGAAATGCTATGGCAAGCCTCTCAGGATAATGATTCTGTAGAATACTGATGGTCTCTCTGGCTGATTTGAGGGGAACATTGTTGGTAATTGACCACCCAGTGAAGTCTATCAACCAGGCCATTTGTTCTTGCCCTGGTGGAAGATTAAGCATAGCATTTTCCAAAAGATACACAAGATGCTTAATCTGATTGTCAATTGAAGAAGTATTCTGCAACACAACAAACATTCAATTTCTACACCGTTTAAGCTCAAGGATGGACTCTGTTTGGATACACAGCTCAATTAAGCACTTATATTATAATCACTAATCAAATAAGTGCTCAGGTCTAGAACATTTTTATAACAAAACAAAATAAATTCAAATTGTTTTCATATAAGTTATTAGTTATTTTCATAAGTTGTTATGAAGAGCTTATGGAAATAAACTGAAAATAACTTATGAACATGTCATAAACTGTTTCCATAGCTCTCCCAACCAGTCTCACAAGTGTTTGTGTCAAATATCAAATAAGTCAATCCAAACAGGCCTATAGTGAAACCATGATACCTGCATTCCAGGTCTCAAAATAAGAACAGTCCTTCCTTGTCTGTCATGAAAACCTGCTCTATACATTTTCCCCGTCTCTCCTTCCACGGAAACCTCATCCTGAATCATCATTTGCATCACCTTGAATTAAATTAAGACAATATTTATGCACCAAAATCATCAAAACAAGATCAAACACAAAACTGACCCAGCGGATTTCCTCAGGCTTATAGACTGATCTCCACTTGAGTGTGTCTTTCAACATCTTCTTGGACTTGTCGACATTCCAATTTCGAGCTTCCAGATATCGCTTCAGACAAGCATCAGTGCAGTACTTCAAGTTGTGTCCTGATAAGGGTCCAATTGCAAGCTTGAGCTCTTTAATCTGGTTTCAAAATTTCAATATTCAGAATCAGAACCATGATGCAACCTAACAAAGGTAACAACTAATAACATGACATCACCAAACAATAACTTGTATGTATACCACTTTTCGATGTGCCAAAATTGATTCCATAGGTATAGAATTTATTCTGAAATGTTTAGATGTTCTCGAGTAAAATTGATTTTGCCTCCATGATTGATTCTAACATCAAACTAGAATTTGATCTTTACGCCTCTACAATTGATTTCCAAACTAAAATTTATTGTTCAACTCACTTTTACGCGGATGAATCCAAACAAAGATCATTTTACATTCAAAATCAAATTTTGTCACCGCAGAACCAACTTACTTACCTTGGATTCAGCATAAACCTCTTTGGTTTGCTGGTCTTGTTGAGAGCCACCCCAGAGATTAAACATGGCAATTGAAGATTCCTAGAACTTTGAAACCAGTCCTTATGTGTATATATTATTTTCACTCTTCACAACCAAATCCTATTTCAATAACAACAGAAAACAAAAACAAACAATTATTTACAAAAACAAAATTATAAAATATTCTTGTCTCAAGAAGCTCATAGATCACACAAACAGTATCCAATAAGGAGTTAATAATAGTTTGTTCTACCATGTATAATTTTTTTAAATTTTTTTTGTCATTATCAATCTATAATCACAGAAGAATATGTACTATTGAAATATAATCATTGTAACAGATCCATAAAAAAAAAAAAAAAACAAAGAAAATTAAATTATATATTTCATATTATGCTTAGCCAACCTAACATGCATAAACAGAAATCACAAGTTTGTAACAGAAATTAAAAAAAAATAAAAAATCTATGGAGAGTGAAAGAACATAGAACAGAACCTGTAAGGTATAGATTCTGTTTCATGTCATTATGTGTTTGAGAGACATGAAAGTA
Source organism: Medicago lupulina (assembly GCA_958299785.1). Classification (NCBI taxonomy): domain Eukaryota; kingdom Viridiplantae; phylum Streptophyta; class Magnoliopsida; order Fabales; family Fabaceae; genus Medicago; species Medicago lupulina. The sequence goes on along the minus strand of OY283141.1, from coordinate 70,029,577 downwards.
CAGGTTTCACAAGAAGACACTAATCTCACAAGAAAGAATAGATGTGCATGTGTCATGTGTATGAAAGATGGTAAAGTATTGATAAAAACAAAAGCATATGACACTGCCACATTTACCATAGGGAAAAAAATGAATAAAAAATGGTAAAGTACTTCTAGAAAGAATTGCGGATCTGCTTTTACACACGGGTGCCCTTGATAGCTGCACCTTTTACTTGTTCATGGTTTTTTTTTCTTCTTTCAATTCATTTGATATTAGAAAAGTTTGTACTATCATATTTAATTATGATAAAAAAAAAAAAAAAAAAAAAATCTTTTACATGTTAACGGCTTGATAATTTCATTTGTGAATTTCATATCAAATGATTCACACAATAATTATATTTCTTTTGTCAACTTATTAATAAATAAAAAACTATTTGGTCACAAATATTACTACACATTACACAATAGTATTACTAATGAAAGAGCAGTAACATGAAAGATTTAGAAATCATGGTTGAATCTAATACAATCTCACAGTATCGGCTTATGAGATGAAGATTCATATCTGATGTGAAATTCTTTAATACAAAGAAGGTTAGCTAAGTTGGTATGTACTCATCTATAATGTTGGGTTCAATTCATTTTGTCGATTTAATTTTTTTTTTAATGATTGACATATAAGTATCTTTGTAAATATTATTTAAACTTTAAGACATATACCGACATGCACATAAACTTTTTGTTGGAGAAAAAAGGGTATTAATGCTGATACGAGTAAGAGTGATAACATTGTTATTTTTAAAGTCTATAAAAGATACGGGTGTAAGTATCCGTATGAGTATGACGGTTCTAACGTTCGGCGAGTCTGGGTACTTGTCTGTGTTTCGGCTTAAATTTTTTGCAATTTTTTATGTAATGTTTTTTATATAAATCCTTATAAACTAGACAATTTCTTTAAAAATTTTGAATATTTGCTTGTAATTTCTTATGTAAACTCTTATAAATTTGTTGCAATTTTTTTTTTCTTCCAAACTTTATAATAATCCTGCACCGCCACCGTGTATGAGCATACATGTTAAGCTATACGAATATCTACGGGAAGTGATTTTTCTATAGTTGCTACTTTGGACATTTAATCTTGTCTGGTAGTTTTTGGCCCTTAATGACTTTCACACTTTGCTTCCTCGATATTTTTTTCCCAATTGTAGGTATTATCAATCTATGCTACTAGAAATATTCATACCGTGTTGGAAAATCAGTATCGTATTGAATCATGATAATTGCTTCTTTTACACAAGATAATAATTGCTTGGTATGTCATAAACTTTCATCTTACTTTAGGGGAATATAAGGTTACTTTGATGGCTTGATTAGAAAGTTAACGAGTATTTTGTTAAAGAGGATGATAATTTGATGAATAAATATATTTGGAGATAGTGTTCGAATACGTCACCAAAATATCTTCAATGAAAAATAAAAATAAACCTTTACATGAAATTCCGTTTTAGTAGTATATGTTGACTGAGAAATTCAATTTTTGTGGAAAATTTTAAATGTGGTGACAATTGACTGGTATACTGCTTTAAAAGTTAAATTAGTTAATTTCTTAAACTGAAATTCTAGTTAGATATTTTCTTTTCTGGTTTATTAAAAAAGGAAAGTTAGGTGATGGACATTGTACTGTGGTGTTGTCGCTTTCAATCTACATGTGCAAAAGTCATGAGAAAAATTCCAACCCAAGCATATAAAAATCTTTAGTACTCAGAAATTTCCACCATAGATGGTATGTTGATGCTACCTCCATCAAGGAAAGGTCCAAAAGAAAAAGGTCAAACAACTTTGTAGGTCATTGCTCTCTAACTTTTCTTTGCTTTTCTCCCATAATAAAAATAAAAATAACACATAGAGAACGCGGATCTTAACTAAAATATTTGGAAAAGCGAAAAATATTATATACAATTTTACCTAATTAGGAGGAGCCAAATGAGAGAGGGTCTAATAATTTTCTTTAAATATAAGATGTATTATGGTATCTACTTATATAATTTTATTTTAATTTTTTAGTGGGGGAACGACTGCTCCTATGGCTCTTTAAAAGCTATGCCACTGGAGAACGTTTCGCCAAATAAGGACACATTGTGAGGGAAATTTCTAAAATATGTTTAGAATTTTGTAGTAGTTATATGAAAAGTGTTTTTCTGACATCAATAACTTTTTAATAACACATGAAAAATACAAAATTATCTCAGCGATAGTTAACTACCGCTGGTTTATTCGGTAGCAATTAACTACCGCTGCGTTTATTCTTGTTTTTATCATTTAACATTTTATTGAACATTTTTTTTATCATTCAATATTTTTTCAACCTTGAGACCTTTTAACATGACATTGATGAACCGAACCTTGAACATTTGAAGATTTCCACTGTTGAAGCGTACGCTAACATCGAACTGATCGATCATTGTTTCAGATCTACACCATAAAAAAAATTAAAAAAATCAATGAAAAACTCATTATTTTATCAAACACTTGGAGTGCAAATTATACATAAACCCTAAAACTTTCAAATAAACCCTAAAAATTTAAAAAACTCGAAAAAAAAATATAAATTTAAGCAATATAACTCTATTATAACAAATCTTCATAATATTTGTTAATAGCATTTCAGATCTACAACATAACTCTATTTAAAAAAATAAATCAAAATTTAAAAATTAAACTACAACTAAAATTATAAATATATAAACATATATACCAACTAAAATTTATGATAATAACCTAAGGGATTACTTACTTGTGATTTAGTGGTAAATTTTTTGGATATGGTTCAAAACTTTTCATTTGATTTCCATATTTGAGTATCCAACCACGTAGATGCTTAGGTGTTGATATTCTTTGTTTTTGGATTTTGGTTTTTGTTCGAGTTGTAGGCACTAGCTTTGTGCTTCGTTTATGTTTTACCAACTTCTCTCTAATTTTCTATTTTTAACACTTCTATACAAGATGTTTGGGCATATGATGCAGAATATAATGTGTCCAATAAGTAGTGCTATTGAATATTAGCTTTCTTGTTACTTAGGCTTATTTTATCATGCACAATGCCTTAAAAACTATCGGATATATGCTCCTCTGAATTGTTTTCCCTACCCCTTTATCATTCAGGATGGTAAGATAATATTCTAAAGTAAACAATTTGGGGTATTATCAAAAGGCAATTTCTTCCCAAATATATTGAGGACACCATAAATAATGGATTTAAGGGTTATAGACAAACCACCATTTTGCCCACCAAAACTAATTCAGGACATAGAATATATTCAAGAATAACTCTTCATACTTTCAGTAAGTGGCGGAGCCAGGAATTTTATAGAGTCTGGACGAAAAAAATATCGCAAAACGTTACTTCCTTCCTGCGAATAATTTCACATTTCCTGCAGATAATTTCACATTTCCTACGGATATATCTTTCCTGCGGATCCTAAAATCCTAGTATTACCTCACCTGGGAACCTAAATCCATGACAAAATCTGCAAGAAATGTATTTCCTATGGAATTTGCCCAAAATTCCGTAGGAAAAACTAAAAATTCTAGTAATGGTTGGACTTGCAACAAGGAAAGTTGGAGCTGAGCCTGAGCACTAGCCTAGTGCCCAGGCTAGCTGGGGTTGGCTCCGCCCCTGCTTCCAGTGTTAAAGCTATCTTACAAGCTTGGTATACAAAATGATATAAAACCTAAATAGCATATACCAAACAAACCTAAAGCAAGGTTAAGCATAGTCAAACTTAAATTTCTTATACCATTGTTTTCCAAAGTTTAAGCAAATGAATTTTTAATATTCTTAATATTACTGATTTATTATCTTTACCTTCCTTTAAAGACTTGTAAACCTTACACTTCAATTATGGTTCCATATAGTCACCGGTTAGCATTTTCCAATTTAAAATAGTCATCTATTAAACTTAAACTTCAATTTCAAATCTTAAAGACGTACAAACCTTAAACTACACGTATGGTTCCATAGAGTCAGAAAATAGCATATGGTAGATCTCTTGGTAAGATATTTCTGATATCACTTATCCTTCTAAACTTTATAGAGGCGTTCAACCTCAAATTCAAGAGCTCCTTAAGACAATCCTAGATAATCTTTATCTATCAACTATGGTATTACAATTACAAATCTTTTAACAACCACAACTCAAGTAACGCTTAGTCTAATGACTTGATGATATTCTTTATCTATCACTCAACCATCTTCAAGATCCGAAGCAAATATTTCCTCATGCAGTAGGATCCTCTTTGTTTTCATCGGGTTTCATCTTGAAAATGGAGTGTTATGTTTGTAATCATTGAAATGTTTCCTTTCCAATGGATAACACAATTGAAATGATGTTTAATTAAGGAAATCACAGTTTTAAACACACAGCAAAATTGTGCGGAAAGGACTAAATTAATCATAGACATCACACATAGTATCTCTTAAGTGTTAATAAGTGTTAACGATCTCTACAACATGAAATCATGATCCCTTGCACTGAAAAGCACAAAATACTCGCATATTAGTGACAAGAGGCAATATTGAAAAACCAAATCAGCATACAAATCAACTAAACGATCAATCATAGTAGCCCCGGTACCCAAAAATAATAATATTCAGCGAACCATGAAAAATACTGACTTAATAGAGAGAATAAGGGATGAAAAATACTAGCCCAATAGAGAGAAAAAGGGAACATGCAGAATTGTTCATAACTTTCACTACTTAAATAAGATTTCTTACCAACTAACTAATGACTTGCATGCATGATACGTAAGCTAAGTATTTATCTAATTAAGCTTGACATCAGTATCATTTCTAAATGATCTAATAAAAAAAATATCATTTATAAATTATTTCACAAATACTTGCCTTACAGGGTGAAAGTAACCTGCTAACTTACTATTAAACTCTCTTCAATTGTACACCTCTAACACTTATCAAGGCCATGCTGCCACAACTTGATTTAGCAGACTTATGAAGATGAATGCTAATTTCTATGCTTAAACATGATTGACATAAGTCGGATCCAGGTGGAGTCGAACCACCAATCTCCCATACAAAGCAGTTTGGGGGCTCATTCCAATACGAGCATATGGATCCATCATAGGGTTAACTACTTTTGAGTTCTAAAATTTTAAACAATTAACACAGTTCAAAGACACATAATAACAGATGTTATACTTGAAAAAGCCGGTTTATTTGTGTTATATAAATGGCCTGTTTATCCAAACAAATTATCATGTGTGACTGACCGCCACAGACACTCCAGAAAGAGAGCTACCTTACACATCACTCTGTTTTCTATATTAAAAATATCAATTTTTTTAACTTGTAGGGTAAACTTTAATATACAAAAATTGTACATCACAGGCCTAAAATTTTTTTGAATATGATATCATAAACTGTTAAGTTTATTAAAACATTTTTAGTCTGAGAAATAAAATCATGAAATTACATTTTACCCCCAAAAAAATACTCTCTCTCAGTACTATAAGTAGGAGATCATCGGTACTTCTCAAGTTTTTAACAAGAAATTGTGCTTTTCTAAACATTGATTTTGTTGAGTGAATTGTCTACCTGTCAATAATAAGACTACATGTGACATTGAAAAATTAGTGTCTAAACCAGATTCCAAATCCTTAAATTATAGAACACATCTTCATTCTCTTCTTTCTTTCATTCCCTTTTCTTCATCCTTATGTATAAATAAATTCACTCTGTCATGTGATGTAGAGTAGTGAGTTAGGATGTATGCCTCAATTCCTGCTACTCTGAGATATGCCGCAGCTTCTAAATAAATTAATAAACATGGTATATCTGTAATTCAAACACAAACAAAAATCTCAATAGTGCTCCTAATTTAAAACACTTTATCCTTTGCAAAGAGTTGATATTCAGAGTTGTATCTCAAAGAGTAACCTAAAGGAACCAAAATTTTCCTTGTACTATCTGTTAGTGTGATCAAATATAGGTTTGTTCAAAACCAAACCAAGTTTAATCTCATAAATCTATAATATTTTGCTTAAGACCCCATTTCAAATGCATTTTGGACTATGAAGGTCTTGCAATTTTGTTCAATAGTTTATTAGGTCATAAATTGCAAGAGCTCAATTAGCAAAAGCCAAAATTGATTAGTTAGAAATATAAAGGTGATGAAAGTTACATTAGACAGGGATATGAAGGTTACAGTAATACAAGATCAAAAGCATACCAAAATTCACCACCGACCAATAATTAAAACCAAATCAAACCTCCACATAAAGATTAACATGGACAGCGTAAACAAAAATGAAATAAACAGATGTGCACCGTATTCTCTGCAATGATGACCAAGGCTATAAAAACATCCACCTACAGACTAGAATATCTCAATGTACAGAGACATGTTAATGCAGCAAACAAAGCTAAAACCTCTTTGTTTAATTGAAGAAAGCATACGCTCCAAAAATTTCAATAACTATAAAATCAAATATAAACCTGGAAGAAATGAATTGTATTAGAAACGATTTCAATCTACAATAGCAAAAGGCCAACCTTAACATAAATACACCACCTTATTGAACATTTAGGTCATAATATAATACTACACTGAAAATTTCTAGAAATCATGAAAAAATGGTAATAGATATAAGGAGAATGTTAACCAGTGCCCCCGGGGCATTGGTTAAGCACCAACTGAAGTAAGTTTTTATTAAAAAGTAATGTAATTATTACTTTGATAAAAAGTGAAAGCTTATATCTAGTTAACAAGACCCTAGATATAAATAATAAAATAAAATAACTCGTTGATGTAAATATTACTCGTGACTGTCTTAAGTAAATAGATTGAACATATCATAGAGTTCAATTACAGCCATAGCCTTCAATTCAATTTTAATCAATACACCACAAGTAATGCCACAAATTCAGGTTAACAACATAACCATGTACCTTGTCATCACACTGTGTACCTCAATGTGTTGCCGATTATGTTTTGATAATTAGAATCTTGTTATTAGTATATGTGGCGCATAATAGTACAGGAAAGCAACATAATAGAAAAAGAGAGGCAGGGAGAGAAAGAAGAGGCAAGACACACAGCAGAGAGGGGGAGAGACCAGGCAAAGAAATAAAAGAAAATGTCCCCAAACCTATCTCTCCCTCACCTCCCAAAACAAAATAACCATAATTTTATTAAGATATTTCAGACCTGCCATGCAAGCGCACCTGACATGGCAAAGATCCCTTAACAAATAACACAGAAACAGAACAAGTACCTTGTGTTGTTGTTGTTGTAAATATACTTCACACTCACATCACTTGTCTCGCTCACAACCAAAACTTCTGATCTCGCCAATTGAAATTCACAAGCAATACAAAACATATACCTCCAACAAATTCTGCAAAGAATTAAAATAACTTCATCCAATGCCATGAACCAGCTGCAACTGTTATTCGGGATAAAACATATACATCCAACCAATGCATCAAATGACCTTCCCTGCTTTAGAAAATCTTGATCCTCTAGCAGCAGTCTTCAAATTTTATTTTCGCACAAAGCTTGCAAAGAGTGCATAACTTGAAATGGTTGATCATTCCACACATAAACAGACAAGAATCTCAATAGTGCTAATATTTTAAGGAAACTTTCTGGTTGATATTTTCTCATTTGGTATAATTCAGGTTCAAAACAATGATGTTTATCCTTTGAAAGGAAAATTCAGCGTTGTATTTAAGAGAGTAACCTAAAGGAACCAAATTTTTCCTTGTACTATTTGTTAGTGATAGTCTTGTTCAAAACCAAATTGAATCTCATAACTAGACTCCTCATTTCAAATGCATTTTAAACTCTAATGTGAGACAACGAATTTATTAAAGTCACAAATTGCAAGAGCTCAATCAGCAAAAGCCAAAATTAGTAGAAGAGATATATACAGGTGAAGAAGTTTTAAAATAGCGGGAGATGACGGTTCTGAAACCACCAGCAGCAAATAAGAGATTTTGTGGATATTCCGATCATCTCACTGAACTACATTTCAATATCACTAGAAACTAATCAATCCATTTACTTTTAAGAATCCAAATCAGTGACAACCAACCTCGTACATTTCGTATGATATGACATAATACTCTCCTAGTGCTAAAGTTAATTATAAAAAAAATAAATACAATATAAACCAAAGAATCAAGTTACATGCACTTATATTAGTGTTGTCAATCGTAAATTGCAGAAAACAACAGCTTGATCAAATTCTGCTATATAGCAAAACTATTTAACGACCCTGTATATTAGTATATTTGCATTTAAACTCAATTAAAATTTAGTGTAAACATAGAGTATGGAATTGACAGTATCTCCCTCTGATCAGAGACTATTTGTACAATGTGTACCACTACAAAATCAATTACGCACTATTATAGTAGAAAAATTTGTAAAACTATACTTGATTGAATTCAAACATATCCTTAATGTATTCTTTAGAATTCGAACATATCCTAAATGTATTCTTTCACTGTAAAAATATTATTTGATTTAATATAATAAACTAACTCAATGATGAAAATATTGCTCGTAAGTCGTGACCGTCTTAAGTAAATCGATTAAACATCATAGAGTTCAATTGCAGCCATGGCCTTCAATTTTAGCCAGAAACCACAAATAATATCATGAATTCAGGATAGAGAATAAATCTAGTAATGATATCATAACAACAAAACCATGTACCTTGTTATCGCACTGTGTACTTCAATGTGCTGTCAATTGCTTGTTGAATTAGGTTTTGTTTATAAGAATCCTTGTAATTTTATGTGTGGAGCATAATAGTAGAGTAAAAGGAAAGTAACAGAATAGAGAAGCAAGAAAGAAAGAAAAAGAAAAAGAAAAAAAAAAAGAGACAAGACACACAACAGAGAGGGAGAGAGAGGCAGAGATAAAAGAAAATGTCCCAAAACCTATCTCCCCTCTCAAAACAAAATAACTGTAACTTCATTAAGATTTTTCCGACCTGCCATGCAAGCGCACCTGACATGGCAAAGATCCATTTAACACAGATACCTTGTGCAGTTGTGTATATACTTCACACTCACATTACATGTATCTCACGCAACCTCGACTTCTGATTCCACCAATTGAAATTCACAAGAACATATACAGTCAACAAATAAAAACAATTCAGATTTTTCGGACCTGCCATGCAAGCACACCTGACATGGCAAAGATCCATTTAACACAGATACCTTGTGTTGTTGTGTATATACTTCACACTCACATTACATGCATCTCACGCATCCACGACTTCAGATCTCACCAATTGAAATTCACACAAACATATACCGCCAACAAATTCTGCAAAGAGAGTAAATAAAAAAATTAATATAAACTTAATCAAATGCCATGAGCCAGCTGTAGCTGTCATTCGAGATGAAACCTATACCTCCAACAAGAGCATCGAATGACCTTCTCTGCTTCAGAAAACTGTCGGACAAGTTGAGCAAACCAGTCCCAAAACCTTCATCCTCAAGCAGCAATCAGGTCTTCACATTTTACTCTACAAGATCTACTACAGGTCGCACAATGCTTGAAAAGAGTGCATAACTTGAAATTGTTGATCAATAGTAGAAACTACATCGAGAGCTTTGAAGATACACTGGACAGAGTTTTTTACAAAAAAATATGCACTCTTCAGCTAGTAAGCTCCTTGGCATCTTATACAAATACAAATGGATCATACAATAGAATTCCAAACATCTACAAGTCCAACTAACAGCTTATAACAGACGCAAAATGTCAACCAGTATTGTCCAACTGCCATTTCAAGTGGTCATGAGGCAACAAATATATGCATTTGTGTTTTAATTTATTGTATTCACCAATAAGTTAGCTGCCTTTCGGCAAGAAAAAAGATTCAGTACAAATTCGACTGTGCAGATTCAAAGAAAAGCTGATAATAGAGTTGTCAATTGCAGATTGTGGAACAAATGCAATTTGCTCAAATTTCACTGCTATAATGCCACAATAGCGGCTATTTGACTACACTTTGTTCTAAACAGCGGATACTGGAACAGAAATGATTTGTTCGATATTGCGACCGAAGTATTATATAGACTATGTAGTGACCCTTCTGATAGAGGCCACCGACACCAAAACTTGTGATTATTTACAATTATATCGCTTTATTAAATTAAATTTCTACCAGAGGTGTTTCAGTGTTTGTGTGTGTCGTGTTTGTGTTTGTGTCCGTTCGCACTATAAAGATATAAAAAATAAAATAAATAAATAAGTTACTGATGAAAACATTACACATGCATGTCGTAAACAAAATGGAGCGTAATCAATAACATATTGTAGAGTTCAATTGCAGCCATACCTCAATGTGTTGTGGATTGCTTGTTGAACTAGGTTTTGTTAATTAAAATTCTTGTAATAGGGTAAGCACCGGGAATAATAGTAGAGTAAAGAAAAGCAACAGAATAGAAAAAGAGACGCAAGAGGCAAGACACACAACAGAGGGAGAGAGAGAGAGGCGCGGGGCAAATAAAAAAAATCGTCCCCAAACCTATCTCTCTATCTTCCCTCTCGAAACAAAATAACTTCAATTTTATTAACTTTTTTCGGATCTGCCATGCAAGCGCACCTGACATGGCAAAGATCAATTCACAAATATCACACAAACTCAACAACTACAAAATAATCACTTCCTCAAGAATTGTTACAATAATCTGAAATTATGCAACTAATTTCGTGTTAATTGCTCTGATTCAACACAAATCTCACATCTGTAGCACCGAGGCTTGGAAGAAAAGAAAAAACTCGATAATCAACAGATCCACTGAGATCTACAAAACAAACAACGGAACAGAATCGATTAAACGAAATTCAAAACAACAGAATCGATTAAACGAAATTCAAAACAACTGAATCGATTAAACGAAATTCAAATAGAGCTATAACAGAAATTGAAATTCAAAACTAGAAAATTAGCTAACCTTATTCGATTCACGATCACAGCGAAAGAAATCGAGATCGAAAGAGAAAGTTTCAACGATTCAACGATTCACGCGGCAAAAATTAGGTGAAGGTAAGAAATGGTTTATGTCGGTTTATATAAACTGAGTTATGGAGAAAATAAACAGCTGGGATTAGTTGGTATCAACGGTCCAGATTGATTAAGTTAGTTAGGCGGTGTAAACAAAAGAAGGTTCTCGATAATGAAGACCAGATATTTTTGTCCCACACGAGTTTTTCGTTTTTTTTAAGCTTTTGGGAGTAATACTCCCTCCATTTTTAAATATGTATGTAGTTTATAATATGGACCACATATATCACTAAATAAATGAATTTAAAAAGTTAATTTTACTTATATTTAAAAACGGATGGAGTACTGTTTGATATTTGTATCATCTTATTAGTTACGACCAATCATACATTTTAAATGTCTAAAGCACACTTTGGACATTATTAGGAGTGTGCTTAAAATTTATGCCCATAATTTTGTAGACTATGAAAGACTTGCACTAGGAGTATATTATTGGGTGTTTGTGATCTATTCCAATATGGTAACCCAAAGGTTCTAAAGAAAATGTAATGAAGACAATTGTTGCAATTGGATTGAATATGATCACAATCAATCCAACTCCTAGTGTATAAAAACTATGGAGGAATAACAACCAAATTGCAAGTAAAGACAATAGAAAGAAGAACTTGAAGAAAGAGTATAAGGTATATAAGAAGGACCATATAACTCAGCTAGAGAAGGAAAAATTCATCGCACATATTTCATGCCTTATTTCCTTGGCTTTCTCCTATTTCTACAAGTCTGCATTCCTATAACTTATATTACCCCTCGGCTCTTTGACTCGTTACAAAAAATAGACATAGTATGACCTCACATCATAATTTGTGTGTATGGAGTTCATGTATCATGTGGTTTTAGTTTTACTCTGGAAGACAGCTTTTTTATTTTTCTTTGCATCTACTACTATTTTAAACTTGATCTTCTTTTCATTCATATACCATGGTTTTGAATTGTCACAAAATTCCATTTATTTGAAAACACTCTAAATATTAAAGCAGTGTACTTTTTCATTCACTATATAAAATTCAATAAAAGAATTTATTCGTCGATATTTCGGGCTATAAAGAGACCGGGGAGTTGGGGAAATACTTGGGTGTCCTTCTCACGAGGAAAGCACCTAAAAGGATAGATTTTATCTACCCTATAGAACAAGTGAAGAGCAAATTAGCATTTTGGAAGAAGAAACCATGTTATCACTGCAAGGATGTTGAAGAAACCATGTTGCATGTCCTAAGAGACTATCCGATTAAGATGAGTATTTTTAGCTTAACATGATGTCACCACGGTGGTGTTTTTTGCAGTTGACCTGCAGCAGTGAATATAAGTAACAATATAGAGGGGAATCCAGGGACAGAGGTTGATCAGAACTGGTAACATGGCTGTGCAGTTTTGTGGGATGAGAGGGGTGGGTGGATATGTGGTCTTTACACACTACTGTTTGCAAGCGCGCTTGTGTAGAGCTTACGTATCGTAGGGTTTTTTGAAGGTTAAAATTAGCTCAGGATAGGGCTTTTACCTTGTTGAACTTCACTTGAACAAAGAACATACAACAAAGATTACTGAGAATATTGAAACCACCAAGTTATTCTTTTGTCCTCGCTAAGATTATTGAGAATATTCAAACCACAAAGGTATAAACAAGATATCAGTTTTATCCTGGCAAAACCTGAGCAACTAATTGTTTTAAGTTCGGATAGCACTTGGGTGACATAAAATTGGTGACATTGGTGACATTGACCAACCACAATGTCACATGTGGCTTTTTTCTCTCTCTTGTGACATTGTGATTGGCCAATGTCACCCAATTCTATGTCACACAAATGCTACCCTTTAAGTTCTAGCCAACACGAGATCGGATAATTCATATTAGTCGGACATATTAAGTCTGAACAAAAATTAGGGTGTATAAAGTAAGCAATTGAACAGGCAAACAAAACATAGCATTTGCAAAACCAACAATCTTAAGTGACAGTACACAGAATAATAGTAAAGCAAAGGGATCCCGCTTTAAGACTTGGCATGTTCATATGAAAACTAATTTGGAACAAAATTGTCATGAAACAGCTATATGAATGGATTATAAACTCAGACTTCACAATATCATCACTTCTTGTCTTCCTTTTCAGCCTCAGCTGCCCTCTTGAGCCTAGCACCCAAATGACGCTTGTTGGTGCGTTCAAGGCGAAGCTTGTAATAAGCTTTGAATGCCTTCATTTCATCTGTAACCTTAACAAGTTCAACAGTTGGCTTCTCCCTCACAATCGGCAAGTATGACCCTTGGACTTGTGTGGCATTAGCAAGTTCCTCAGGTGTAGAGTCACCAGCCTGCAGACAAATAAATAATAATTTAGCTGACTGTCCGATTAATACTTCCTATTTCAACTCTAGCAGCAATGATGGTATCAAAGCTAAGGAAAAGCATACATAAACTAAAATCATCATTGAGGTTCTTAAATTACCTTGGTCTTGCGTGCGCGTCTTGGGAAAACAACCAACTTGGCCTTGTATGTTTTCAGCCTCTGCACATTAGCTTGCAGACCCTCCAAAGAACGGTTCTTGCGACGATGGTCAACAGAAATGCCAATGGTTGGAGCAAGCTTCTTGGGGATACCGGCAGCCTGTCATAAAAACAAAAGTAGGTCACTAATCAAGTTATAATATGTAGTTTATGGATATATAGTTGAAGATTTCAACTATAAAAGTATGGAGGTTTTCTAGAGTTCAAGTTTTATTCAGGCACAATTGAATTGTTACTAATTACTTCTGAAAATATTCTAAGAAATCAAATAGCCATATGTAAAAACTTGGTGTCAAGTAATATGTATAAAGCCATTATTGAAGTGTCAAGCAATATGTAAAAACCATCATCCAAATGTATAAACCGATCATTAAAGTGTCGAGCCATATGTAAAAACCCATCATTTAAATGTCGGGTCATATGTAAAAACCCATGCTTTAAGTGTTGCGCCATATGTAAAAACCCATCATCCATGTGTATAAACCCATCATTTAAGTCATATGCAAAGACTTTTCATAAAAGTGTCGAGCAGAATAATAAAGACGTAGAATATGAGTTTACCCATTGCAAGAACTATATGTTACTCCTAAATGATTTGTTACTCTCAAGTTATTAAACATGGTTTTAGTACTGAATTGAATACTATAAAAGCCGTACGATCTTTCCTACAGTTTAATCTATTTTCAGGCACAGTTGAATATCAAACAGGTTACAAGTGAAAATATTCCTAGAAATCAATTAGTCATATGAAAAAGAAAAAAAACATCATTAAAGTGTAGCACAGTAAAAGCAAAGAAAATAAAGATTATAAGTTCTTCCACGACAATGATTATACTCCCTCCGTCCCTTAATATAGCCACCTATTGCTTTTTTCACATTTCTTAAGAAATGTTGTTGGTGTAGTTAATGTGTCTGTTTTATAGTACAATTTTACAAAATTACCCTTATTAAAGAGATAATGTGAAAAGTCAATTTATTGTAATTTTAGAATTAGTAGTAGTATTAAATAAGGGTATATATTGAAAAAAATAATTAATGTGTGTTGTAATTTGAAAAGGGGGTTATATTTAGGGAAAAAAAAAAAACAAAAGGGGGTTATATTAAGGGACGGAGGGAGTATTAGATAAAACAAATGCTGGGATGCTTATTTTCATAGGATATTCCAATTTAGTCTTTAGTGTAAAAACTATAATTGAAGAGTGAATCTATAGCAGGATAACTATCAGAAATCTACAAGCCAATGAATTGTAACATCTACACAGAACATAAGACATAGTTAAAGAGTTCAACAAGCTATTCTACCTTCAACTCTTCAAGAGAAAATCCTTTCCCAGCACGAAGTTTCATGTTGTACTTTGCGGTTTGACCGTGAACAATTGGCCTCAGAGGTCCAGCAGTTGGCCTGGGGAAAATCTTCACTGCCTTCTTTTGGCGGGCTACAATAATCACAGCACAACATGTCAAAAAATGAAGCACCTAACGATAATAAAATACAAACTAACTTAAGACACAACACAACATATCAAAGGAAATGAATCAAACAGAAAACCTATAATTTAAGACACATCATAACATATCAAAAGAAATGAACCACAAAAGAAATGAACCAAACAGCCTTACTTAACTCAAACAAACAATTTATGCCACCGCCAAACATGTCAAAAAAATGAACCAAACAGCATTAATATAAAACAAACAATTTAAGACACAATCAAACATCCTTAATATATTAAAGTAAAATAATCTGTCAAACAAAATTAGCGCCTAATCTTTCTAATAATCCCGCTCAAAACTGCACCAAACTTTTCATCTGCCTGCAGCCCACCTAATCCTATTAATGACACTGTTTTTTAAGGGATTAATAACACAGTTTTTAAACTGCACTGTATTCAATTATTTCATATCGGAAAAGGCACTGCCCATTTACAAAATCATTCCAGTTTTTTAACGTCCTTTCCAATTCTACTAAAATTGCAAAATTTCTCCTCTCTGGTACTGGGGCCGAGCAGAAGCACTCTTCCAACAAAACAACTATTCTTCTAACAATTTATGATAATTCTTTCATTTTTTTAAAGTACACAATGCTTACTTTCCTTTTAATTTTTCTTTTGGTAGTTTTCTTCTTTTTTGTCAACCACGCCGTCTTGGCTCCATCATGGCTGACTCTGTTCAGGAAAACTTTGTCGTGTAGGATTTTTTGTGGTATTTGTGTCAAGCTTTATCTAAAAACAATTGCTTTTGGTTTGCCTCATGAATGTCCTGGGGTTTGCAGATAATATATCTTTTTTCTTTTCTTTGCCTGGCTTTTGGTTTTCTTTTGTAGGCGCAGAAGAGAAGAAGGCATAGCCCTACTCCACATTCCCTCGCATGAGATGGAGAAGCGACAGTGCTATTATATTATAATTATAATTTATAACCATCAAGGGTTGTTTTGGTTGTGTAGGGATTATTAGGGGATGCATACTAATGCATTGTTCTCAACAGACATAGGTGTGCATCACTGACTTACATAGGTGATTACCACTTGTCTAATATATATATATCATTAATCAGTACACCATTAATCACTAAAATACAAGACATCACTATTTCCTTAACAAAGTCTTTCTTCTTCTTCTAAAGGATACTTATTTAACATCGTTATAAAATGGCTTAAGTATATAAAAATATCCTATTAATCATTTAAAGTTCTCATTAACCACTAAAATCTGTTTTTAATTTTTTAAACACTAAACTTAATCTTAAAAATGACTAAAATGAATTTTCACTTGCAATAAAATATCAAAACTCATAAAAAATAAATAATGATATGTGTAAAATGTTAAGCATATTTTAGCAAGAAAATAATACTGAATAAGAAAACAAGATAATGAAATTTATTAATTTTCAATATACCACAATTACAGCTTGCTTTCAAATGCATTTTTTTTTTGTAAAGCAAATTCATTGATGTTATTGTAATAATAAAATAATCTCTATCCAGAACTTTTCTGTGCATCAATCTAACAATTATTTCTGAACAAATTTCAAACTAATATTAAACAAACAGAACTAAAGCAGAATAATTAGCATAATTAAGTTCTAAAATAACAAAAAAAATATAGCTAATTACCCAAGCGTCTTCTGGTCTTCCTTGCTGGTTGATTGAACCATGTCTTCACATAGTTCTGCCAATGCTTACGGAAGTGCTCATTTGGGATAACATTGTTGTGCTTCACCATGGCTTACCTAAAATTCAAAAACAAAATCACAACAAACTTTTGAATCAGCAAAAAATAGTACAATCATAATTCAAAACCCTAAATGTTAAACTGGTCTGGTGAAAACGTTTAAAATCATAGAGCGACGGATCTATGGAACTAGAAAATGACGATGACGATACCTGTGAGGCTGGAGCTGGGAGAGAGGTGGCGGCAAGAAGAGAAGAATTAGCAATTAGGGTTTGTTGTAGAATTTAAAGGAAGCTCGTATTCATGGGCTTAGTCAATGGGCCTCCATACCTATAAAATACTTTCTTTTTTTAATGTAAGAAACACTTTCTGCACCCACTAATATATATTAGTGTGGCAAGCACGAGTGACCGATGTGGTTCAATTTTTTATTTTGCTTAAATAAAAGTTTAGATGAGTTGGGTTCTAATCACCTATCAAAAAGATCTGTAAGTTAGCGGTGGTAGTTGAACCCACGTTATTTTTTAGTGAGCCACACATTATCAGCTGAGTCAAACTTCATTTGTTGGTTCGATTATTTTTACTTGTTGTATTGTTATTCACTTAATTAACTAAAATGTATTAATTGAATAAAAGAAGGTATAAATTTATATATGTAAAAACAATCATATAATAGCATGTTTGGAATCGAGTTAGTTTTCCCAAAAGCACATTTGCACAGTACCCAATGCAATTCTACTATGATTTTAAGAAGTTTGTAATAGGAGCTTCTGCGTTGATGCATGCTTTTGCCGTGATTTTGGAAGAAAAAAAATGTGAACTACAACCGCATATCCAAACAGAGACTAAGTTAATTAAGACACTTCATTGATTAAAAAATGTTCTTACAACACTTGGTATTACATATAGTTGATCAAATTATTTACAAAATATAAAAAAACACATATACTTATATCAGAAACACAAAATTTTTAAATGAATATACAACATCAACGCCCTACAAAAATAATAACTTAAGGTGCATTTATAATTTAAACTAAAATTAGTAAAAGACTTGTGCAATTCGCGAAAATTATATAAAAACACAATTATATTTGTAATATTGTAAAATTATCAGCATTGACGTGTAAAATTTCAATTAATATTTTTTATACACCAAAATTCGATAACTATTTATAATTACAGTACAAGCAAATGATCGTGCTGGCCTCGTTTCTTAGCACCCTCTGCAAATGTTGAGTTTAAAGGTTGGTTGAAAGATTTTATTAAAAGACATGGCATTGTTGTTGCAATCATTATTTGGAAGATTTGGTGTTCGAGGAATGTCTATTTGTTTGAGGGAACAAGGCATTATGGGTTGGATATCTAAGCTTAAGTTATATCCATGTTGTGACATGTTTCAATGACATTCGGGAACTCTGATTCAAATCACATCCAAGATGTAGTTACGAGTGTATCTTGGAAGTCCCCCCCCCCCCCCCCCCCTCTTGTCTCGGTTTCTCTTGATGTGGATGGTAGCGTGTTTACGAATTTAGGTTTAACATGGTTTCATAATGCAAAGACTGCTTGTGATTCCACATGCCATTGCAATTTCATAGCTTACATTTTATTATATTACAAGGTTGTCGAATGTTGTTGATGAAAAAAATAATGACAGACATGTTTTTGTTATTAGTCGACAATACATCTGAAACAACACCAATATTTTTTATTTTGGGTGATAGGAACTTCCCTCAAACACCAAGTCAGCTCCGTTAAACAAATTGCAAAGCGATTTTTCGTACACCGTGATTGGGACCGTTTCAACTTGGTACCAAAGCAATTTTGTCAAATCCAACATCAAACTTCAAATTATCATAGATAAATATTAAGAGAAATAGTTATTTATAAATTGAAAACAATCGTGCTTGGTACCAGAGGCTGGTTCTTTTTTCGTCGAGCTGCTAGAGACAGAAGACTAAATTAAAGTTTGTTCCAGCACTGTAAAGGATGTCATGTTGGTTGGGCCTGAAGATAACTCGTAACCTATAAAACAAAGCTCAGTTTTACTTGCCACACCCTCTGTAATTATTACAATTTTATCATTTGAAAATAAACGTGGTATAATAAATATAATAGTTTCTCTCAAAAACAAATATTATAATAGTTTTTTGGCTTAAATATGCATTTCATCCCTGTAATTAAGGGTCGTTTGAAATTTCATCTTTGAGCTTACTAATCCTCCCATTTTGCCCTTGCAAATATTAATCATTTGACTTTTGGTCCTAATTAAGTTTTTTTGTTGAGATGGACTATCATTAGCGACGTGGTGCCCATGTGGCAAGTGATGATTGGACAAAGTGGTTGACTTAAATAAATCTTTCGTCCCTGCAAATATAGGTCATTTGAATTTTCGTCCCTGAAATCACTAATCAGATGTAATTAGGACCATTTTTCAAATGATTAATAATTGCAAGGGCAAAATAGAAGGATTAGTAAGCTCAGGGATGAAATTTCAAACGACCCCTAATTACAGTGATGAAATGCATATTTTATTAGAGTAAATATCATAATAGTTTTATATGTTTTTGACTCTTTAAAAACTCATAATTAATTTATCACTTAATGGAAAATTCTAATTGTCCGCAGAAAAACCACATTTTAACATTCTAGACATAATCATGAAAAAATCGAAGGATAGAGTTTATGTTCTTTTCCAAAGTCACTTTTCAAACTTACAGTATATTACAAAATCTATTCGAACAATTAACCCTAACAAATAAAATTTGTAACAACAATAATTGCATTAAAACACTTTACTGTTATTTTATTAATGTTATGGAGACCACCGCTGTTTAAATCAAACAAAGGAGAAAATTGAAAAGTACTCTGGAAACAAGAGATGCCAATGAGTAGTCACAAACATGGATAATACGATACACATGTCCACTTTATTGAATAAATATGATACTTGAGTCCACCTTAAATATCTTAAATATGTGTAAATATCCGTTAAACGGATCCTATATCAATTTTAAAGTATTCACGAATATTTGTTGATATCCATATACAACATTAACATTTTAAAAAAATGATATTTTTTTTATAAAAAGTTATTATTATTTTGTAACTATTTACCATTCATTCGTTTTCTTTTAAAGAAAAATAATAATT
Organism: Medicago lupulina; assembly: GCA_958299785.1. NCBI lineage: Eukaryota > Viridiplantae > Streptophyta > Magnoliopsida > Fabales > Fabaceae > Medicago > Medicago lupulina. The sequence continues at coordinate 70,009,661 of OY283141.1, read as the reverse complement.
AACACAGAGAAATTTATTAACGATTTTTTCTAAGGTCAAAACAGAGGTCTCTCAATCAACCTCAAAATTGAAAGATTTAAGCCAACAAGTGATGCTTAGATGGCAAACTTGCTAGTATAGTCATTTCAAAAGATTTAGTGAGTCCAATTGAGGATTGCAACGATAACCATTTTTCTTATTGTAGAAGTATAAGTAATAAATTAGTTTGAATTTATCTCAAAAATTAGCTATAAGGATGAGGATGTCGCAACATATTTATACACTAAACATCCCAAAAATCATAGCACTTTAAAATTTTCAATACGTACCTTCACGCTTTCGCATTACAATTCTTAATATGACTCCAATGCTATGTTAAATGTGTTTCGCATATTTATATCATCCTAAAAGGAATATGATCCTACCCATTTAACATTATTAATCTATAGATACATACACGAGAAACATGCTTCCTCAAATATACTGTTACACTTACACCGTTAATTTGGTCACGTTTTGTTGGGTAACTTACGAACTAAGAAATGAGAATGTTGATGTAAAAAGATATGGACAATTATTTTGCGAAAGTGGAGGCCGTGGCCTACCCCTTCGTCCCACTCGCACAACACTACTTTCTCATTAAAAGCCACAATGCAATTTAACTTAGATTTCTGCTTAACTTTGAATGTGGAGCCAAGCCAAAAGAGGAAACGAGCACCCACATCACACGTCTTTATTGTATTTCCTTTACTTTTGTTATTAAGCACTATTTTTTTGACCTTATATTTGAATTTAAATTGTTTGTTATAACACCTGGCAGCACTAACTCGTTTATTTGGAAATAATTGAGGTGTTAAGTGCTGAATTCGGTCCTCATAGTAAGTATTTGCCAAAAGGATGTACAAAGTTTGCCCCTAGCACATTGGTTTGAAACTTTGAAAGGATGGATGTGTCTGGATGGCACTGCCTAAGTTGCCTCATCTTTTTTTTTTTTGATAAAATCTAAGTATACTAACTAAAATTATCATATCTCAAAACCTATTTGAATTGGTTCGATGACGTTCGCGCGAAACTTTGGAGTGTGCTCATTTCAAGATTTTATGTTTGATTTCTCTCTGTAATATTTTTGGTGAGTTAGTCCAAAGAGTTTTGCACTAATCTTATATGAGGCCTCGGTAAACAGACGGTGTATCTTGACTCACCTACATGAGTCTAAATGAGTTTCATATCGAGTTCAAATGACCTAAGCTCAAAGATATATCCTAACACGCCTACATGATGTAGAAGTTAAATTAGGCATGTTAAAAAAAATAAACAAGTCCATCTAATTGAATGTTTTTTTTAAATTAAGGTCTAATTAGATGTTAGATTGTCTTTGAGAAAATGGAACTCTTGGTTTAATTTAAGCCATCGTCTAATATATTAGTTATCATTGGCCTGGAAAATTAGGTAACATTTATATTTTTATTCATAGTCCTAAAAATATTATAACATCTGTTTTTTTTTTAATAAAATGTAGTTATTAATATGGTAAAAGTTAAAAACAAAAAGTATATGAAAAAACTTGATTGAAAAAGGAGAACCACCTTATGTGTCCCTTAAATTTGTCTACAAAGATTAATTATTGTTATACCATGTTGTTTAACTTCGTACCAATATCTTGGTTGATAGTGATATTTTTATTAAACTATTAAAAACACAAAAAGATTGCTTGCTCATAGATTGTGCTAACCTTGCCAAAGTTTCCTTAGTCCTTACTTGCTCCTGGAAGCAAAAAAACATTCCACTAAGTGCTGCTTTTGATCAAGGACGTGATCAAATATAAAATGCTACCTTTACTTTTATGTGTCGTTCAAAATCGTCTCACTTTTATGCTATTACGTGACTTCGTGTTCGACTGCGAGAATGTTCTTTGTTTAACATGCAAGGAATAGCTACTAGGTAACGCATAACTGATTCCTATAGAGTTTACACAAATGATTTTTTAAATTAATCCCTTAAAAAAATTGATTTGTTAGATGGTGAGTTTTGCTAAATTGACTTTGATCTTGAACTGAACTAAAAATTAGCTTAAATGAACAACTCTTAAAGGTGTTAACACATTTACACACCAACAACTTATAAATTAGAACAATTTTTAACTCGACTTCAATAATAAACATATTAAATGTTCTTGTATCTTATATTAAAAGTTAGTTTAAATGACGAGTATTTAAATACATTTATACAGCCGTCTAATAAGTTAAACACAACACAAACTCTAAACAACTTGAATAAATTGAAACTCATGTAAATTTTATTTAATACTCCACTTACATTTTAATGTATGCGAATTTTACCGGCTAAACCAAATAGACTAAACAAAACAAAAAGATTTCACTAATGATTTTATTCAAATGTTAACTTTTTTTATTGAATCTCAAATGTTCACTTTTTGAAATGCATATTAAGGAGCCACATACATTACTTTACTTAATAAATTTTAAATTTAAACGTGTACTTTTAAAAATAATGCGTTGTCAAACTAACACCCGTTAATTTACAGTTTTACCCTTTGATAGCATGCTATATATTTCCGTTACCCCTTTTAGTTTTAAGTGCAGTTTCAAAGTCTTCCCAACGTCAACATGACAAGAATGGTTTCTGGCTTTCTTCTACTCTTTCTCGCATTCAACCTTGCAAGTAAGTTTCTCACAACCCTTCTTTCAATCTCAGTTACACTTACACGTGAAATTTTTGTCTTACTCCTAAGTCAAAACCTTTCCTTAGATCGGAACTGAACTGAAGTTTCATGATTCACTTGTTTCTTTGTTTCATTAAGTTAGGAAACGAAGACAAATCTTAAATTCTTCTTTATATCCTTTAATTTTGAAGATGTTTTAACCGCTACCATCTTTTCATTTGTTTACTTTTACCGCTCTTTTAAATTTGTTCTAAACGGAAAAGGGAATGTGAAGTTTCTATTTTTGTTTGAAATAGTCCATAATTTCTAATTTTGTGAATTAAACTGAGCTTATAATGTCCCATAAGTCCTAGTTTAACTGACAATCAATAATGTCGAAATTGTTAAGCCGGACATTATGACTCTGTTTATTTTATGTGTGTGAGTTTATGATTGACTTTGTCATCTCGTGCTCGTCTTAATTTTGAAACTTTTTAAACTCATAATTTTACTTGCTAGTGCTAAGGTTCCAAGCCAATACCCCTAAACCAAGCTAAATGGTAATCTAACTTACCATATATCAATTTGTATGTCATATATCATCTGAAACATATATCACAACATCATTGTTTAGCCTAAGAATTCTTAGAAATTGACGAAAAATAGAAGAATTTTTAAGTAGAGGACCAATTCATTGAAAAAACTAGGATGCAAATAATTAAACAAAAAATTTACTCTAAAAAGTTACTTTAACGTTAATGTTGTCTGCAGAATCTGACCCATTCCTCGGTGTGAACTATGGCCAAGTCGCTGACAACCTTCCACCAGCATCTGCCACCGCGAAACTTCTCCAAACCACCGCCTTTGAAAAAGTCCGACTATACGGAACCGATCCCGCCATAATCAAATCACTCGCCAACACCGGAATCGGAATCGTAATCGGAGCCGCAAACGGTGACATACCCTCCCTTGCTTCCGATCCAAGTTTCGCCAAAACATGGATTTCCACCAACGTCCTCCCTTACTATCCCGCCAGCAACATCATCCTCATCACCGTCGGCAACGAAGTCATCACTTCAAACGATACAAATCTTATTAACGGAATGTTACCAGCAATACAGAACATGCAAAAAGCGCTTGATGAAGCTTCTCTTGGTGGTAAAATTAGGGTTTCTACGGTTCATACGATGTCGGTTTTGAAAAACTCGGAGCCTCCTTCTGCTGGAAGTTTTCATGATGAATATAGTGCCGTTTTGCAGGGTTTGTTGTCGTTTAATAAGGATACTGGTTCTCCTTTTGCTATTAATCCTTATCCTTATTTTGCTTATAAAAGTGATCCTGGAAGGGCTGATAATTTGGCTTTTTGCCTTTTTCAACCGAATGCCGGTCGAGTTGATGCAAATACTAAGCTCAATTACATGAATATGTTTGATGCTCAGGTTAGTCCAAATACCAATTCTGATTACATTCAATTATGTCATTTTCTCAAAATTTTATCAATGTCGACATGTTGTCGTGTCTGGTGTCCGTGCTTCATAGTTCATAGACAGATGTAGGTTACTTTACGAAGACAGAAGAGTAAGAATTAAGGAAAATATAACTACACATTTTCCGTATAATTGTCGGATCATATTTCATCTATTCTATTATAGTACTATATGATTTGAAAAAGTGTATGGTTATGGAGCTTGAAGATTATCTAGTGTATAGTTATTGAGTTTAAAGATAAAATGAAATCCGATCATGTTTCACAATACATATATTTGTGGAGATGTTTTTGAAGTAATATATCCAACTAACATCATGGAAGATATGAAGATATACACATAACCATTAAACTCATAATTATCACACTAGGAATAATCTTGTGAAACAAGTATATTTGAGATTTGAGAATATATCGTGTACGATGGAGTCAAGTAATATAACTCTTATATTTGAGCGAAAAAGTTATGTGTTAGCTCTGATGGTAATCTTGAAGTCTAAAATGCATGTTTTTATCGCATGTATTGTGCAGGTGGATGCTGTTAGATCTGCACTAGATTCTATGGGTTTTAAAGATGTTGAGATTGTAGTTGCGGAAACAGGGTGGCCTTACAAAGGAGATAACGACGAGGCTGGACCGAGTATTGAGAATGCAAAGGCTTACAATGGTAATCTGATTAAGCACCTGCGATCTAAGGTTGGGACACCGCTGATGCCAGGGAAATCAGTGGACACATACATCTTTGCCTTGTATGATGAGGACTTGAAGCCTGGAGCCGGTTCTGAGAAAGCCTTTGGTCTTTACAACACTGATCAATCAATGATCTATGACGCTGGCCTCTCTAAGCAACAAAGCACTACTCCTACACCTACTAGCAGCCCCGTGGTATCTCCGGTATGAATTCTATCACTTTATTACATTATTACATCATCATCCATTAAATTTTGTCATTGATTAATGAGCATAAACCATGAACCTTCAACCACCAAGTATCATCATTTTCATAGCTCTCATCTTGAAACTGTTCTAGAGTACTTGCTCTTAACTATGTATTTTTGAATTTGATTGAAGACTCCAGAAGTATCGAAAACTCCAATGATTCCAGCGACAACAAGCCCAGGTTCTACACCAAAAGGCCTCAATCCTACACCAAACAAAGCGGAATTCTTAAACGGACATGAAGCCAGCATTTTGCAATCATTAATCATGCTCACATATCTTATTTTAATGTTGTTCTAGTAGTGTATAACATTTTGTAATTCTGAATTTTATTGAAGATTAATCCGGATGTATCAAAATCTCCTATGAATTCAACGCCAAAAGTTCCAAGTCCAACAACGCCGTATAATAGTAACATAGCATGGTGTGTGCCAAAAGCAGGATTAACTGATGCGCAACTACAAGCAAATTTGGATTATGCTTGTGGGCAGGGAATTGATTGTAGCTTAATCCAACCAGGAGGTGCTTGTTTTGAACCTAACACATTAGCTAACCATGCTGCATACGCCATGAATCTCTTCTATCACACTGTTGGGCAAAATCCATTAACTTGTGATTTTTCACAAACAGCCACACTAACATCGAATAACCCAAGTAAGTTCTCATGCGGTTTTTGCACGTCAATTTTTTTTTCCTTCCTATCTTCCGATCTTTGAGAAATTCAATTTTTCTATAGTGAGAAATTCTCTAAAGCTATAATCTCAACCATAAATCAACTGTACATAGTATGTGCAAAATTTCAACAAATTATAAAATGTGTTTGAACAACAACATCAATTGATTTTCTTGTCAATAATCAATGGTAGATTTTTACTTTATCCATTTATAAGGGATAACTCATTTTATAGTAGGCAAGTTCCTTTTAGACAATACTATATCAGGGTCTTTTGTATTCTCTATTAATTAGTTGTTAACTGATTATTAGTGGGGAAAAAAACTTATCCAAATACTACATACATTGCATAAAAGTATTAAGTTGTGCATTATTGGGCAAAAGTTGATTGGTTCTGACTTGGTACACCATTTTCTAATGATTTTTGTCTTGTTTATCCCTTTAGATTTTGGCAATTGAGAATGTGGAAGTGTTTTCTGAAAGTTATATGACTTTTGTTTGTATTGTTTATCACTTTAGATTTTGGCAATTGAGAGTGTGGAAGATATGATTTTAAATTTCTAGACGATTGAACTACTTTGATTATTTTACTAAATTGAATGCTCACTTTACAATATATACTTTGTTTATTTTGTAGGTTATAATAGTTGTATTTATACCGGAGGGAATGCATAACCTAAAAAACAAGAAAGTAGATAAAGGATGATGCTATTTTTATTTTTGTTGTTTTAACTTTTTTTAATTATTGTTTATTAATTATCGTTAAAAAAATGTTTTGTTTTGAAGAGTGCTCAGAAATAAAAGAGTGGTGTCTGTACAGAGGAGGATCTTTCTCCTCTATTTCTGTTAACGTTTTTAATGTCTCTATGATGTGTGTTTGTTGAGTCATGATTGAAATCTTGATGACTATGTTATTCAATGATGTTTTTCTTTCTTAGAATTTTGTCATCTTTTATAGGTAAACTTAACTTGTTGAGAAATTATTGCTAAAGCATGAGACACTCTGCTACATCACTAAAATGGAATGTTATTATACATAAGCAATGAGATAGGCAATTTTGCTATAACTGCTTTTATTTAATTATTAAAGGAATTTTGTTATAACCGCTAACGACAAAAATGAAGGCCCAAAATAAAACTAAATTAACCGACAAAAACATATAAAGCTACTGGCTCAAGTTTACTATCTTCAAATCATTTACATTTTTTTTTGAATGCAAATCATTTACATTTTGTCACCTCATTTTCCAAAAATGGTAAATATCATCAAGACATTGGTATTGTGAAATATGAGTATGTGGTATACGATGATTGACGCATCAGACTGATGAAAACAATGAACTCCACTCAACTTTTGCCAGTAGCCAATACCATGACCTTACTTTAATCAAAATATACAATCATGACGTACTTTTCATTTTTGCAATAATGCCATTCCTTAATAACCAAATGTACCATACAAGACCATGCCATATGTTTTTTTTTTTTTTTTTTGTCGAAATGTCGTATGGCATAGGTAGGTCTCCTTACTATGTCCTCCCAACCTCTTGCCTACAATAGAAGGGTGTTGCAATAGACAAGCCAATCCAAGCATTAATATTAATATTAAACTAAATCTGGTTAGTTTTATTTTTTGGAAATGTGATTAGTGTACACAATAAATTAATTGCGAAGAGTTATCCTCATCGAAATCATAGATAAGACGAGACTTCTCTATTACCACACTATTTATAAAACAACTCTGCTAGCAAAGACAGGTCTTGTATGAATTATATCCAATAATGTCAAAAAATAAAATGATAGAAGCTTTAGGGCTATACTTTTCCAAGAAATATTAAATAAGTAATAATCAATATTTTGATCAACCGTCCAAAGATTATGGGACTGTGAAATCTAACAGACAATTATGATTGAGTAATTTTAGAGCTATCCTCTGACCAAAACAAGTAATGAATGACACCCTTACTTAAAGGGGATATAATTTACAAAGTTTTATTCATCCACCTTCAAATTTCACACCTAAACTCCATCCCTCCGCTGTCCCTTATCAGCAATAAAGACTTCTAAATCCTCTGATAATTGATAAAACATTGGAAAAGCATTCTTCGAGCTCATAAAGCTAAACCAATACTTCAACGAAAATTTTAGTTGTGCTATCTTTTCAATTTGGTACACAAGTGTTCTTGCACAAATCTTGATGAATTCAAAACTTATCACATTTTTTTGGGTACAAAAGCTTATCTTATTTTTTAAACCATAGTATATATGTGTGGACTAAAGGTAAATAATATGAATAATATTACTCAATAAAAAAGACCATAAGCACATAATGGAATTTGCTTCCCACTCCTTATAAAAATATAGTCAAAATTAGACATAAAGGGATTCTTATTATACATCTTCACTGCTTAATTATTACAATATATACACAAATTATTTCATTTTTTTAGCAATACAAATTTTTTCAATTGTGTCTAGAGGAATGGTGATATTCATGAGCTAATAATAGGATGCCAAATGGCTCACAAAGGGTAAAATAGAATCACTCTCATTTAGTTATGACCACTTCTCCAAATTAAAACATGACATGTCACAATTAGTAAGTAAAAACAAAAGTCTGTTACAAGTTACAACACAAGAGGATGTTGTTAAGCTTGATAATTGGTCGAATTTTATGTTAATTATGCACACAAAAAAATGTTGATTAAAATTCTGTTACAAGTTTCCGACTATCCCTCGGTCCTAGACCCTGAAAGAGAGAAGAAGTAACAATAGTAGGGAGAATAAGAAAGAGGATGTCTGCTTCACGAGATCTGGAGCTTCTCATTCCAGTGTCAAACATTCCTGAAAATGGATGCTCTAAATCATCATCAACTTCTTCGTCACCGGGTGGAATGGTTCTCTCCACCCAACATCACTCCGGCCAGGAGGTAACGTTTATATATACGAGAAGAGATCAAATTACGTGTAACATCTGTTACTTTTATACCAATATTTCCATTCACTTAGACATCCTTTCTTTGGTATAAACGTAAAATAAAATAAAAATGAATGCCATGAATGATTTGATTGTGTCATTTCTTTTTGTTATTTATTATACTTGACAAAATGAAATTTCTTTGTTCACTTAATTATTTCAGGCATTTTCTAAAGTGATTCGAAGCTGGGCCTCGAAGAAGTTTATGACAGGATGGTACGTATACATCTTTGTTTATTTAGAGGATCACTCATAAGTTTTCTTGTTTTAAGATATGGTTTGATACTATATATTAATTCATGATTCATGATGATATATAGTTGATCTATGATTTTATCTTTTACATTTTTTTTTGGCCAATGAATTCGTTCTATTGAGATATACATAATACATGATTAGAGAGATTCACATACATAGTTACATGGTGGTAATAAAAGATAAACTGAACCCACTAAACTTTTGTGGTCCAAATGGTTGAGAGTACATGAAAAATTTGGTAGAGGTTCTAGGTGATTTTCTATGAAGTTTTTTAGAGCAACACTCATGAAGATTGTTCTGATTGTTCTCATTCTTTGGTGCAAATATTAACAATGTAACGTAATATGCAGTGTGATCCTTCTTCCCATTGCAATAACATTCTATATCACATGGGGATTTGTTCGGTTTGTTGATGGTTTCTTCTCCCCTATATATGATCATCTTGGGATCAATATTTTTGGTAAGTTCTTGTACTATATCCTTGCATTTTGATTAATGAATATGAGTCATTCTCTTCACATTGTTTAATTATGTTTAACTGTTAAAGTATTTCGTCATGTGCTTGGTTATAGCTTTAAGAGGACATTTAGCTCGATATTGGGGTGCGCAAGCAGCTCAACTAAGCCGGGCCTCCAAAAGCTATGGGCCTAAAAAAAAATTTAGTCTAATACCCACACCCTACTTAAATAAAAAGAATATATGTTACTTTTTTTTTCTTTCTTCGGTACATGTTTTAGTTTTTTCTAGACTCTAGTTCTGACATAAATATGATGCTATCAAACCACCCCAATTTATATAATCACTTAATCAGTCAATTTGAAAAGCTAGAGAATCACAACAATTATTTCTTTTTCGCATAAACCATTAGTTTTCCCTTTTCCCACAACGAAAGAGTGACAAATCTAAACGACACCGTTCGGTAAATTTCACCTCTCTTTCACTTAATTTTTTTATTTCATTTCATGTTTAGAAATTCTTCTGATTTTGATTTTTTAATGAAGCTTAACTACACAAAAAAATTGCGTTTTTATTTTATTGGGGGCCTCTTTTAAAAAGAGAGTCAAGCCTTCTATTTCATAGGAACGGCCTTGGATATTGATTTAGTAGACTCTAGTGTATATATTTAGTTTTATAAAATTCATAATGAAACAATTTAGCTTTAATTAGGATAATAAACAAACCATTATCATTTGGCATTTTAGAACTTGCATATTTTATGGGGGTGGAGCATATAATTCAAGGCCAATACCAATGCATTTTTCTAGTTGATTGATATAATCGACTGAAAATATTTAATTCTCAATAGTATGTTTTACTATATATGTTGTTTCTTTACATTTGAAGCAAAGCATAATAAAAAGCATGTGGTCACTGACCACTATATTCCTTGCAAAATCAAGTGGTGTAGATTCATTTGATAAATTTGAATACAAATATATATATATATATATATATATATATATATATATATATATATATATATATATATATCTTGCCAAAAAATAAGAAATATCCTGTTACAAAATTTGATCAATTGGGCAGGTCTCGGATTTGTTACATCCATCACTTTCATCTTCCTAGTTGGAATTTTTATGTCATCATGGTTAGGAGCTTCTGTCCTTACCCTAGGTGAATTGTTCATCAAGAAAATGCCTCTTGTAAGCTACATATATGCTGCTTCCAAGCAAATAAGTGCAGCAATATCACCAGGTATATATATTTTTTAAATGCATTCTCCTAAGTGATTGCATTTTCTTTTAGATCAGTCATGATATTGACATCAATAATAATTTGAGAAAATATAGTAATTGAATGTAACTATATTTGTTGTTGTTGTTGTTGTCTTGGTACGGTACCCTCCTTCAATAAGAAATGTCTATGCTACAATGCTACATGTTCCATGTATATGTTTAGCTCAAAACCTCGCATAATTTTTTGGGCTACTTCTATGGTGCACAAATGAGAAGTCTAGTACACGATTTATTTTTATTTGTAAAGACCCGTTCTCAATAGTATTGTAGCATCGGATCATGTTTGGCTCTAATTTTCTTCACTTAGCATGCCTTGTGCTAGTGAATTTTTCAGCAAATCATTTTTATCTTTGGCAAACAAAAAAATGCACTAAACACAAGTTTATTTCCATCGTTAGGTCATTACTTGATCTGATGGTGGAAATAAACATCCGTGTAGTGCAACACTTGTACATATTAGACATAGTTGTGATTTTGTTTGATACTATAAGTTTTTATCTACTTTTGCAGATCAAAGCTCTAATGCTTTCAAGGAAGTGGCCCTTGTTAGACATCCTCGTATTGGAGAGTATGCATTAGGATTCATCACATCTACAGTTATACTACGAAGGAGCAGAGATGAAGAAGAACTTTATTGTGTTTATATTCCCACCAATCACTTGTACCTTGGAGATATTTTTCTCGTTAGTCCAAATGATATTTTGAGGCCTAATCTTTCTGTTCGTGAAGGAATAGGTATGTATAAAAGTTCCTTGCCACATAAGTTTTTGTATTAGTTTGTATTTATATATTATTGATAAAGATTTTGAACTAACATGACATATTTGGTTGATAATTTTGTTCTCGTGTGTTGATACAGAAATTGTTATATCTGGTGGCATGTCAATACCTCAAGTAATGACTACTGGAGATGCTCATGCCAAACTTGCCTCAAGAATCCCCATATCCTATGCAACATCAAAAGTATAATGATGGGATAATTTGTAAGCACAAGTGTGTGTTCATTTCAATTGTGGTTTCTTCGTTGAAACGATCCATGAATGAGCTTAGAGTTTCATCTGGTTTTTCTTGTCTAATCTATTAGGTTAAACTCTTATGAGTTATCTGACTCATGGTGAAATGAGATACATACATTTTTGCCAATTGCTTCAAAGACTTAACTCGCCTCCTCATAACGTATGAAAACCATTTTAATGAAAATTAAAAAAAAAATATGTAGCAGTAACTCTTTATGAACAATGTAAAAATGATTATTACAAGTATAATATGATTTAATTTATATATGGTTAATTGTTCAAATTAACCATGTAATAAACATGATTTTTGAAAAATGGTCCTGTAATAAAAAATCACAAATTCTAGCTCTGTAAGATTGTAACTTGAGATTTTTATGTTTTTGGCTTCATATTTTTCCTATGACATTTTTTTTAAGGATTTTTTTTTGTGACTTAAAACTCAAAAAAATGACCCAAATGTTGAACTTTTTCATGATTTTTTACGGGTATGTTGATGACGTTAAAATATGGCTTTTCACATTTTTTTAACAAGATATGACTTTCCACATAATACTAGAATTTTACGACAAGAGAAAAATGAATTGTGAATTTTTAAAGAGTAACACAAAAAAACTAAAATATCGACCTAGAATTTAAATTTTTAGTTGATTTTTCATAAAGTTTTGTAGCGTTATGACTATGCCTCGATTTATTTTGATTTTTCAACCCAAATTCGCTCCCTAATTTAATAGACATAATTAGAACATCATAAGAACCTTCACCACAAATTTTTTAAGTTTTTAAACAAGTAACAAGTTAACTATGAATTGTTCAAGTAATTCATCACTTTAAAATATGAATGTAGTATTATGTTTGTACCAATATGCACTTATTTTAGTCATAACATATTACATGACCATTAAAATCACCTATATCATCGATCCTAGTTTTTTATTGAGAAACTTCAACTTCTCTCTACGTTTTCTTTATCTTTCACTTGTTGAGGGTATGTGGCTTAAGGTCATTTTTGACATAAAATCACCGCTCTATATCTTTTTCCCCCATTTCTTTCGATCTATATAAGCATTTTTCACACATATCAAGTTTTTTCATAATTTCGTCGTCTAAGTGCGGCATTGTGTTGTTCATCGTCTTGTGTGACATTGTGTGATTTCACGTTTTGTTGCGGTGTTCGTTGGTTCATATTGAAATACCAGTTTCAGTAAATCACATATTCCAATCAATGAGTTGAACGTCGACGTTGCAGATCCGGAAGCATGAGTATTATAGTGATTTGGACTTTATCATATTATTTGTAAGTATTTTGCTGTTGTTTGCTATTAACTTGGGTGTTTTGAATTTATTCGCATATTCACCATTGATGTATTTAACAATTTTGATCATGTTATTGTATTTGATGTATTCTATCATTTTAAATAAATGAATATCCCCTTGTCTTTGTAGATTTTTTTAACTAAACTAATCATTTTATTAAAAACCGCATGCAAAACAAATACAACACATTTTTTTAGATGAACATATAGTACAATTGAAAAAAATAATACTCCCTCGCGTCCTCATTATAAGAAAAAATTAACTTTTTAGGTTCATAGAATAATTAATGTATCTTATTGTAAATATAAACTAGATACCTCACTTACACGATGAATCAAAAAAGTTAATTGTTTCTTATAATGAGGAACGGAGGGAGCAATGGATGGTACAAAGCCAATTACAGATAAATGGCTTTTTATATCAATTAATTAACGTGACCTTCAAGATTAAAAATGTTAGATATTTTGAATTAAATTTACTTTTTAAATATATCAATTAATTATTACATGATTCATCTAACACAACACCGTAAAATACATAGATAAAAATGACAATGCTCAACTTTACGAAGGATTGACACAAGAAAGACATAAAAATATATGATCCGTTGATTTTCACACAACAACCACACATGACTTTTGATAAATCACGTTTTTTTAATTAATTAAAGTGATATTCTTGCTTTACTTGTGGTGCATTCTTAGTTAAGAATAACACCATCCTAAAAAAAAAAAAAGAAGAAGAATAAGGACATAGACCAAAATCTCTTAAAAAAACAAAAACAAAAATGATAGAAGTAAAACAAGATAAGAGAGAACAAAAAGTAGTTTTTTTTTATCTTAATCTATATAAAGAAACCTTAAACAACATTTATAACTAACTAGGTTAATCCCCCAAAAAAAACTAACTAGGTCATTTTCCTTCAAAAATAAAAAACTAACTAGGCTATATATTTGCAAAGGATAGAATAAGAACCTTTGAATTTCAAAACCAAAATTGATAAAGTAGAAACGGGAGCACCACAAAAAACAATCGAGGAGGGAAAGAAAAATCTAACGCCAAAAAAATATTCCTCCCAAGTTCACCACCCCCAACACGCCACGCGTGCAAAACACGAACATCCAAATCAATACCGTGTTACACACGGTCAACACTACAGCGCGTGTTGATTAAATCTCATCTTAAAATCCATATATTCCATCATATTTACAAGTTAAAGATCTTCTTCATTTAAACTCATCTGCATTTATTTTATTTGAAGAGATGAAGATAAAAAAATCTTAAAAATAATTATTGATAGTGGAACCTATTTTATAATGGGTTTCACTAAGGGCATTGTTTAAAAAACTCATAAAAAAATTATGTCTTAAAAATACAAGTCAAACACTTGTAAAAATTAAAATTGTATAATTTTTAATGCAAAAGTTGCTACTTTTAAACGCTTAAACAATGGCCTTAGGACACTTGCTAACATTTTCCTTTAATAATAAGATCTACCACATATTTGTTGTCTATATTTTTTCTAATGACAATTTTCATTTATTTTTATAGATGGAGAGGATCTCAACTTCATATTTACAGGTAAGAAAACAACTCGTTCATTCAATAACTAATTTAGATACATTAATTATACAATAAATTTAAATATTATTTTTTGTTAATAAATGTGATCGAAGGAAGTATATATTAATCAAACAACTAAACTTACATATAAGAACGAATTGTTCAAATAAACCTAAATCTTAATTTGATTAATGGTGAAACAATTTCGTATCAAACTCTACTTAACTAAAAACTAGAAATTAAAAAAAATGCTAGAAACACTATTTTCTATAACATTTTCTCTAACACTTATTCTCCTTGTGTAAGCCTAACCATTTTATATAAGATTCATTTCCAATTTATGATATTCACATATATTTCATCTAATAAAAGAACGAGTGCTCATAACACTTCTCATTTAACTATTGATCTAATCTGACTTACTAAAACTTTTTCGGTAGAAACTCAAAATTGAAGAGTTAAATACAAAAATAAAAATAAAATGACATGTCCTCACACTAACGTGCGCATAGAAGGTTACAAATTGTTATCCTACACACTACCCCATTTATATTGTAATCTTAACCTTTAACCTACGTTTTCTCCCTCTAACGCACGCACGCACACACCCTTTCATCTTCGCTCAGTGTTCACTCTTTTGTTCTTCGATCAATCTTCTTCAATGGCGGCTCCTCAAAACTCATCTTCCGATTCTCGTCCCGTTCACACTGCTTCTCCATTGCAGATCTCCAAAGGTTTTTTTACCTCTTCTTAATTTTCGATTTTATCATTTCCGTTTCGTACTAAACCCTAGCTCTCGTAATCAACTTAGGGTTTTGGATTTTTCATTTTTCATTTTTAGGGTTTTGTAATTCACTTTTCTTCCTTTTGTATAGATGTTCAAGGCTCTGAAAATTCGATTCCACTTTCACCACAATGGCTTCTGTCAAAGCCAGGGGAGAGTAAATCTGGAACAGGACCTATGGTTTGTATTGTATATGATTTTGTGGAATATTTTCTGTATATAAAGATCTGGGTGCAGCCATAGCATTCTAAAAATTAGTAATTTATAATTGATTTTAAGTTTTTATGATTCAGGAAAACCATGGGGTTAAGACACCTGGTGATGGAGAAGATGCACAGAAGAGAAAGGATGTTTTCAGGCCATCCATGTTTGACACGGAAAGTGGACGTCGTGAACGTTGGCGGGATGAAGAGAGAGACACTGAGAGAGACACTAAGTCGTCCTCCGTACGTAAGGATCGTTGGAGGGACGGGGACAAAGACCTAGGTGATACTCGCAAGGGGGACCGATGGGGAGAAAATCCTGCTCCAAAGAACTTTGGAGAAGCACGTCGTGTTACATCTGATGGTCCGAGATGGAATGATTCGGGAAACCGAGAAGCTAACACTGATCAGCGGCGTGAGAGCAAGTGGAACACACGCTGGGGTCCTAATGCTAAGGAGCAAGAAGGTGTTCGTGAAAAATGGAGTGACTCAGGAAAAGATGGTGATTTACATCTGGATAAAGGTTTGTCTCATGGGAAGGATGAGAAGGAGGGAGATCAAATTCGACCATGGAGACCTAGCTATGCACGTGGAAGGGTAGAGCCTGGTCATTCCCAAAGCACAACGCCAAACAAACAAGCCTCTACATTTTCCTATGGTCGTGGTCGTGGGGAGAATACACCTCCACCAGTTTTCAGTCCTGGACACGGCCGTGGTGGTAGCTCTTTGAATAGCACATATACTGGAACTGCATTGGACAAAGTTGAAAGTGGACATGAAGAACCTTACCCCTTCAGATATAACAGGACAAAATTGCTCGACGTGTACAGAGTGACTAATATGAATAGAAATAGAAAACTTGATGATTTTGTGCAGGTTCAGAATCTTACACAGGATGAACCATTGGAGCCTCTTGCTCTTATGACACCAAATTCTGAGGAACTGGTACGCAGTCTCTTTGTTTATATTATACTGGATGCCATTATTTTTTCTTGTGGTTTGATATAGTCGTTTTCTGTTTGAACAGTCTGTCTTAAATGGTATTGACAAAGGAGAAATAATTAGTAGTGGTGCGCCTCAAGTGACCAAAGAAGGTAGGGGATCAACAGATCATACTAGACGAATGAAGCCTGGAATCACTCCTCTCCAAGGTACACGTTGGATGTGTAGTTATAGACAATTTCCGGCGTCAAATTACTTTCTGCTATGCTACACGGCTAATGTGCCACTTAACCCCTACTTCACATCACTTTCTACTAAATAGCCTATCACAAAATAATAGGGATTTGTTCAAATTCTGCTATGTTATTGCGGCTATCACGCCGCCACAGCCGCTATTTAAAACCACTGTCTGAAATGAATTGTTTTGGTTTGCTCTGGTGATAATTTCAGAGATTATGGCTGTGGTTT
Source organism: Medicago lupulina (assembly GCA_958299785.1). Classification (NCBI taxonomy): domain Eukaryota; kingdom Viridiplantae; phylum Streptophyta; class Magnoliopsida; order Fabales; family Fabaceae; genus Medicago; species Medicago lupulina. The sequence continues at coordinate 69,992,646 of OY283141.1, read as the reverse complement.
TTTAAGTTTCAGTGTTGTTGAATTGTTGCCATGTAACGCCATAGCATTATGACACGGCGGATTGTGTGCCATCTCTTCCGTAGGTTGCATCTGCAATGCCTGCTATATCCACCACACATCTGCCATAGGCCGCAACACCTTATTTATACTTTGGATTTTTCACTGCTGCTATAATCCGTCATTCATTATGCTGTTAAATTGTTTATCTGAATTACTCAAAAGTTAGCAGTCGGTTATAGCTCCCTAACTAATTTAAAAATATACAAGCATCAAAGATATCCTCCAAAAGCTTAAAAAGTAAGGCAGGACTGGTGATACTAAAACCTTGAAATTAGGGTTTATTTGATATTATCAAACAGTCTCAGTTATGTCTCTATCTTAATTTCAAGATGTCATTTATTTCATAATATAGCACAAACCGAGAAAATCTCAATTTTAAAGATAAACATGTCTGTTGAGTTTATTTACATTGCCACAAACATTGCTATTGATTCTTTCCTTCCTCTTCCATGTGTGCAAATCAAATAAAAGCCAGCCTTGCCTATGTGCTTTAATAAAAGCCAGCCTTGCTCATGTGCTTTAATTTGTTTTTGGCATCTCATAAGTATAATTTCCTTTTTCTGCACATATTGCGAGTTTTTTCTAAAAACTGTTATGCACAGATAGAGGTGAAGATGGAGGTTCTTACAAAGTTGCTAATGAGTTGACAAGCAACAGAGATTCATCCTTTGAAGGAAATAGTTCTGTTCATCCTGGTGCTGCACGGCGAGCCATGCCAGCAGGTGATCATACAAGCTCTCTCTTGCACAATAGCAGAGATGTACCCAGTGATGTTGGACTAAAGAAATCAGATGTGAGTTCACACCAGCCAAAAGATCCTCACAGTCAATGGGAAAGTAAGTTGGGTTTTGTATCTGACTCCAAAGAAGCAGGTAAGTGGCACACTAGTGAAGATCACATTGTTAAGAGGCAACTATCTGGTGTTTTGGAAAGTGAACTTGGAACCAGAAGAGTTCCTCCAACAGCTCCAGAGGATTTATCCCTTTTGTACAAAGATCCTAAGGGTCTAATCCAAGGTCCATTTAAAGGAATTGATATTATAGGATGGTTTGAGGCTGGATATTTTGGTATTGATTTACCTGTTCGTTTGGAAAATTCAGCAGTTGACTCACCATGGTTTTCTCTTGGTGATGTCATGCCACATTTACGAGCTAAAGCCCGACCACCACCAGGATTTTCTGCACCACAACCGAATGAATTCGCAGATCTAACTGGCCGCCAAAATTCTACTGTATTTGGAAATACCATTACTGGCTTGAATGAGGTTGAGATGTTGAAAAGTGATTCTAGACATCGGCAGGGTTCTGATGCCGGAGTTGAAAATAGGTATCTGGAGTCACTCATGTCTGGTAACAGGAACAGTCCTACACTTAACAACCTGGCATTATCAGAAGGTTCTTACCTGTTATGCTTAATTATTTTTTCATTTCTTTTGATTATGTAGATTTCAAATTATTTCCATATGAGTTGTCTTTTTCTTCTATACACATTGTATTATGGGTTTAGGGAACGAGGTCTGACAACATTTATGTTATATGATATTCAGGTTTTCAAGGGTTTGCTGGAAATAGTTCAGGTAATCTGGGCCCATCTGGAGTAGATAGTGGAAACAACATTTACTTGCTTGCCAAGAGGATGGAACTTGAACGCCAAATGTCTTTACCCAATTCATATCCTTATTGGCCGGGGCAGGATGTAGCTTCCCTTGCTCCAAAATCAGATGTCCCAGATGTGTCACTTCATTCAAAGCTCTTGTCTTCAGTGAGTGACAATTCACGTCAACCTCAGTCGCAAAATTCTGAATTGCTGTCAATAATCCAAGGATTATCTGACAGGACATCTGCTGGCATAAATAATGGCACTGCTGGATGGCCAAATAATCCCTTACAAGGTGGATTGGATCTCCATCAGAATAAAATTGACCCACTTCATGATCAGAATTTCCCTCAAATGCCATTTGGAATTCAGCAACAAAGGCTGACCCCACAAAATCAGCTGTCTTTAAGCAATTTACTGGCCCAAGCTGCGGATAACCCATCTAGTTCTTTGACAGCAGAGAAGCTACTTTCTTCTGGTTTGTCGCAAGATCCACAAATAATGAATCTGCTGCAACAACAGTACTTGTTGCAGTTGCATTCTCCAGCAGCTGCTTCAGCACCACAGCTACCCCTGTTTGATAAACTCCTGTTACTGAAGCAGCAGCAGCAGAAGCAGGAAGAGCAGCAGCTGTTCTTGTGGCAACAACAGCAACAACTGCATTCAAAAATGTTGCAGGACCAACAGTCTAACCAGCTCTTTGGCAATTCATCTTATGGACAGTTGCAAAGTTCATTACCAATGGGAAATTTGCGTGTGGATCCTTCTCAACTTCAAGCCCCGCAAGAGATTTTTCCTTTGAGCTCTCAGACACCAATTCCTAGTGTGCACAATGAACTTAGTACCGACTCTATGAATTTGCATCTTAAAGTCAGCCAAGATTCAAACTATGCAGTTAACAGTAAAGCTTCTCCTATGCGTCTGCCTCACCAGTTATTTGGGGATACAACTCCCCAAAATAACTGGGCTCCTACTACTCTTGCTGAGCAAATTAATGAAAGTCATAGAAAGGAAACTCCAGCTCCTCATGTTGAGAGTTCACTTTTGCATGTACTGAACAGATCCAAAGAGGAACCCCACATTGTTCAGGATTCTGTTTTTGACTATACTGCTCAGTCATTGGAGCAGGTACCAGACAGCGCCTTAAAACCTGATGCTGTTGACACACCGACAATTTCTATGCCTTCTGTACATTTTCAGTCTGATGCACCTGCTGTTGGTAAATCTTCTGCAGAATCTAGTGAGATTGAGTTGCCTCCAGCTAGTCGTCGTGGTTCAGATGTGAAGATCAAATCTGATATTTCACATCAAGAGCTGCTGGCTGGAATAGACAACTCCAGTGCTGTGCATGTTGAAACACATGAACCCAAAAAGGCTACTGAGAAGAAATCTAAGAAGCAAAAATCTAACAAACAGTCTTCTGACCAAACAAAGGCATTGCCAAAAAATACAACTTTGCAGCCATCAAAGCAGTCAGAAGTTGAAGTACCACCAAATTTGAATGAGTTGGGGGAAACATACGACGGACCACATGAAACATATCTGCAAAAAACAAGAAGTAAGGTAAGTCAAATTGAAGAAAATGATGTTCTAGAGACAGCTGATCATCACGATGTCAATGGCCAGGCTGCCGGTGTTACTAGAAACATCATCGAAACCGTCCTTGCACACGATTCTAAGGCAATTGGTTCTGTTTCTACACACAATGTTGAAGTTCCTGCTGGACGAGCTTGGAAACCTGCTCCTAGTGTCAAGGCAAAATCGTTATTAGAAATTCAACAGGAAGAACAGAGAAGGGCACAAACCGAAACAACTGTATCTGATGTTGCTGTTTCTGTCAATTCCACGAGTCTGGCAACGCCCTGGGCTGGTGTTGTGTCGTATCCAGACTCTGTTAAGGTGTCTAGTGAAAGTCACGGAGGAGACAATACCGAGTCTACTTTTAATTCTCAAACTTCTCAGCATCCGAAGAACAAGAAAAGTCCGCTGCATGATCTATTAGCTGAAGAAGTTTTGAAGAAGTCTATTGAAACATATGTGGAGGTTCCTGATAGCACATTGCCTTTGCATGATATTGCTGTACATTCAGAATCAATAGATGATAGTAACTTCATTGAGGCAAAAGAAACTAAAAGAAGCCGCAAGAAGTCGGCAAAATCAAAGGGTTCAAGTGTTAAAGCCCCAGTCCCCGTTGCGTCTGCTGAAGTACCTATATCTTCAAGCCCTATTGAAAAAGGTAAAAGTTCCCGATCTGCACAGCAGGAAAAAGAAGTGTTGCCTTCAATCCCTGCAGGACCCTCTCTGGGAGACTTTGTTGTTTGGAAAGGAGAGCGTGAGCAACCTATCACATCTCCTTCTCCAGCATGGTCTACTGATTCTGGTAGGGTTCCAAAACCAACTTCTTTAAGGGACATTCTGAAAGAGCAGGGGAAAAAAACTTCTTCTGCTGTGCCTGCGATCCCAGTGCCTACGCCTCAGAAATCACAGCCTGCCCAGGCTAATTGGAACAGTGCTTCTTCACAGTCAGTTTCAGCTTCCTCTCCATCGAAAGCCGCCTCTCCACTTCCGATAAACTCGCATGCTTCTAAACATTCAAAATATAAAGGGGATGATGACTTGTTCTGGGGTCCAATTGAACAATCTAAGCAAGAAACTAAGCAGTATGACTTCTGTCTCTTTGATATTTTTATCAATTATGCATGTTTGGTTGTTATTATATTTTACATAATTTTCCACCAAAAACTGAATATTTTGTCTACCAACTTTTCAGAAGCAAAATACGCATCGAAATAATTTTTTATTATTTAGTAGTTTTCTGTATGCTGCACGATAACTGCAGTGCCCAAGGTTATACATCCAATAAAAGAGAACAATGAAAAGTAGACTGCCTACAAGCATTTCCCATACTTGAAATTGTTGGTTTTGTTGCATCTGTTGATTATACTTGTATGTATAGCATACATGCAATCAAATTTTGCTAAGAGCATTTCCCATACTTGGAATTGTTGGTTTTGTTGCATCTGTTGATTATGCATGTATGTATAGCATACATGCAAATGCAATCAAATTTTACTCTGTATCACATGCAACAGGTAAGAATAAAGAACATGATTTACTGGCTAAAAAAATACTTTATAATCTATCGTCTGCTAGCAAAATACATATAAATTTTTGTTACTTAAATTTGTTGTTGTGGATTGGTCCGTTCCTTTTACCCCATCCTCTTGCCTTTTTTTGGGGGATTGGAGACTGGCATGCTTTTCATTACTAGACTTGGATAAATAAAATAGAATACCCAAACCGAGGGACAGGGCTCCTCTTAAGTGAGCAATTTTCTTTAGAAAGTAAAGTGAGTACTATCAATTTTTGATAAACAAATCATTGGTTGATACTATATGAACCATTGATACTATTTTAACTACTCACTATAGAGGAGCCAAATCTCAATCAAAAGTAGATGGCTAATCATTGTTCATTTTGATGGAAATAGTTAATGTGCCGTGGTTGATTTGTTTGTTGTATTTGTAAACAGGTCAGATTTCCCTCAGCTGGCTAGCCAGGGAAGTTGGGGATCAAAAAATGTACCGTTGAAAGGTAATTCACCGGGATTATTAACCAGGCAGAAATCAGCAAGTGGCAAGCCAACTGAGCGACCTTTATCATCATCACCTGCCTCTTCTCAGTCAGCTCTGAAACTGAAAAAAGATGCTATGACTAAGCAATCTGGTAAAAAAGAAATACATTGCTTCCACTTTCTTAGTTCCATGTAATCGAGTTCCTTTGTCTGATCCACTTAACTGGATCAATTGATGATTCTCTAAAATACTGATCCATAGTTTGTTTAAATTTTCAGAGGCCACGGGCTTCAGAGATTGGTGTGAGAATGAGTGTGTTAGGCTTATTGGGTCAAAAGGTACGTGTACCATTTCAGTTTTTAGCTGCTATTCCCTATTTTCAAGGGTTAAGCCACATTAATTTTAAAGCATGAAATATGATACTTGTTTGCAATGATGAATATGATGCCATGGTTTAGGTTGAATATAAGATGTATGCTTGTTTATTATCATTTGCAAAATCCTGCCAGCTGTTGTTTATGGTTTAGAGCATGCTATTCTTGATGCACAATTAAACGTCTTCAACTCTTTTTGGTGGAATGGCAGATACAAGTTTCCTTGAATTTTGCTTGAAGCAGTCTAGATCAGAAGCTGAGATGTTTCTTATAGAAAACCTTGGATCATTTGACCCTGACCATCAATTCATTGATAAATTCCTCAATTACAAGGATATGTTACCATCAGATGTGTTGGACATAGCTTTCCAGAGTAGGCACGGTAAGAAAGTTAACGGGCTTGGTGCTGCAGCCGCTGCTGTCAAGGCATCAGTTAATGCAGATATACAGGAAGTGGACAACACTGAAGGATCCTCCAAAGCAAGTGGTGGAAAGAAGAAAGGCAAAAAGGGGAAAAAGGTTAGCCCTTTAGTTTTGGGATTTAATGTTGTGAGCAACCGGATCATGATGGGTGAGATCCAGACTGTAGAAGATTGAGACTATAGATAAGGTTAATGCAGGAGAAGATTTAAGATTAAGATAAGATTAATGCAGGCGGTTGTTGCAGTAGATGTACATACATTTTGGTCGCAAACTGTAAATGCTTTTGTTGGACTTGGGATTTTTATTTATTTCCTACCCAGACTGTAGCATCATTTAGATCAACTTAACCAATTTTGTTCCTTTAATTTAAGTTGCTTTGACGATTTGTCATGAAGAGACTGCGATATTTTCCGTAATTCAATTTAATGTTCTTTTTAAAATTTATCACTTGTGCAAAGGAGTGCTCTTCACAGATAACGTATTTGGTAATTTCAATTATCATCTGAATGGTAATAATGCTTGAATCCACTGTTGCTGATAATTGTTTTAAATAGAAGAAAAATTGCTACTACCTAATTGCAAATGCCTGTTCATGTGATCAACATTTTCTTCTCAACCCACATTCGCATAACCATTCAAGCTCAACATAACTCGTCTTTAACTACCAAATGTGAATATTTGTTCTACCTCTCATTTCTGCGATTACAGTGATCACTGTTGGTGAACTTGTTAATATTTAAAACAAATTTGTTCAAAACCACCAACAGTAGTTACTTTCACATGCCGGAAGCTGTGTACCAAGCTTCATTTATCCATAGTGCTTCAAGTTTCAAACTATCATTGCATGATATTCACATTTTTTCAACATCAGTTTTCACTGAAATAACTGGAGTTGCATTGGCGATATTTCATAAAGCCAAGACTAGTCATTTTAACTAAGTCAGTACATCTTGCATTTCCAATTTGAACTTGCCGGCAATTGTAAATATGCTTTCTATCAATTTATTTCAAGTATAGTCAGTTCATATTTCCTCCTCTTGAATCCAAGTTGGATCAAGTGCCATTTGTCCTATATTATACCAAGTGCTTTTACTGTATAAGTCCTTTGTGTAGTTTTTTTTAACTATATGATCTTGAACAGATTATTCGTCAACGCATACTAGTTGTTAAAAATCAATTTCTTCTATAGAAAGCTTCCCTAAATGCCTCTCATTTTTGTTCAAAATCCCCTCAATTTATCGAAACATATATTCTAATGGTAAAAAAACCTATCAAAAGCCATCTTTCAATTAACCGTTTTTAGGGTTGAGCAACCTGAAGGGCCTAAAGAGCAAATCTCTTCTTCTATTAGTATAACATTTAAGTAAAGTCAACTTCACAACTAAATAATACAATTTTCAACCTTGGCTTATCATTCAGAAGCACTAAGGCGAGTAAATTTCAGCTAGCAGAACCTTGCCAATGTCAAACTGCACCTTCATATTTGGAATGGATGTTTGTTGCATAGACATTGTTTTGTTTTAAAAAGGAAATTTCCCCCCAAAAAAACCCATTCCGAGTTTTTTAAAAGTTGAAATTTCCAAACATAAACTAAAATTCCAATCATTTAAAACGATGAAATTTCCTAAAGAAAAAGCATTGCAGTTAATTAACACAGTCAAAATATTGGAAATTTTGATTTCTTGCTATTACGAATGGAATAAGTTTTTAATTTTTAATTTTATTTTTATCTTAATAAATTTAAAGAGCATTTCAGTATATTTACAAATTTTGGAGGGTTGGAGAATAGCTGTAGCCTGTAGGGGTAACAAGTAGATTCCTCCGCAAATTAATGTTGTAGGGTTATTTGCTGTTAACATGATTTAATTATCTCTCCATTTGTACCACTTTAACCTGAGTAAACCATTTCACCATATAAGTCAAGATAACTTATCTTTTTACAACGTGCATCATCAACTAATAACCCTACAACATTGTTTCTATGGTAAAAAAAATGCTTGAAGAGGTTCTAACATCTAAGAGACTAAAAAAACTTCTGCTTTGTATTCACTCGAAAGCTGCATGCACTCATAATTGCATCATCTCTTAAACTTTGTCATCTTCTAGTTTTAAACGTGGAACAATAGTCATTGATTGGAGTTCCTGAAATAGAGATCAAATTGATCAACATACACAGGTACACAATAATAATAAATTCCTCACTGTATAAGTAAAATAACTCCTCATATAACTATTCTAAAATAGTTTTTAATAGACAAAACTACATCATAAACCCTTTCACTGAATATAAAGTTTGAAACATGTCTTTTATCCTATTAACATATCAAGTTAGTATTTTATGTTTAAAAACACCATCAATGTTGGACCAAAGTTCATTTTTCATCTATGTATGTTACCAAAAGTCTTATTTGGCCATTTAAAATTACAGCGTCAATTCGTCATAGCGACAGTCATAATATCTAATCCGTCAAAATTAACATGTACACATTTGTAACAAAAGTGTAGAAAGAATGAAAGTTGGTTTAAAACGTAAACAATTTTTAAGATAAGAGACTAATTTGAAATGAAATAAAGATAAAAGATATGGTTGAAAAAGTTAAAGGAAACTAGTTTTGTTTTGCAATTTTAATATTGGTAGCAATTGATTCTATCAGCATGAAAAATATGCCATTCCTACTATAGTGATTAATATCTAAGATATTATAATTTCCACTACATTACCTGAATCAAGAGTTTGCATGCATATGGCACCTTCACGTTAGAAATCTGCTTTCCATTCTTACAAGATGAACAAGTAGCAGCTTTCAACTTATGGTTGTAATATCCTAACAACCCACACGCTCCACAGACCTGTGTAAAAAGGGAGACTAACATCAGCCACTATAAAATTTAAGAAGTTTTTTCATTATTCACAAAACCAAAATTAAATGAATTTTCAATTGTAATACATATATCTTTAAAATAAAATTCTGAGTTTCTCAAAATCAAAGCCTAACAATTAATTATGGGGTGATGTGGTTTTCACTACTGCACATTTAATTAATGGCATGCAAAATTTATTTTATTTTTTTGAATGACAAATGTTATTAGTTAATTATTAGATTAGAGTCCTTTTAATGTCAAAATTACCCGTCGATAGAGTCCTTTCCAGACCAAGAGAGATATCATTGATACATGCTCCATTAAGAAGCTATGAACACACCCAGAGAAACTATGTAAATTGAAATCCATAGATACTGAGATCAGGTTGGATTAATAAACCAACAGCACCAAAAATGAATACATAAGATGATGAAACCAGTGAAGTATGCCGTTCATGTGTACAAACAAGCCACATTTAAAAGATTTTACATTGATGAATATGAGAATAAATAAATTTCCAGTGCCATCTAAACTTTGGAGCTCCCAAAAATGCACCACTCTATCAAGATCAAAAACTTGCTAGTAAACAGCATTCTTTATGTTTTGGACAATTTCATCTGTGCTGAGGCGCACGTTACTTGTATTAAACAGTATATTTGCACTTGATGCACGTTGTAATCGGCGATAATCAAAGATACGAACCAAGATTTTCAGCAATTTGTGGTTTTTATGAGGAGCGACTTTAAACAGAGACAGGAGGAAAATTCTGTGCATAATAAGAATAAATAAATAAACTAAGGGGAATCATCTTGGACAGACAAGTCCAATTAAATATGAGGAAAACAACATGGATCGAGAATTGAAAAAAAGGAACTCTTAAAGAGGGACCAGCCGGAGACATCTGGACAGGTTCACCAAGATTGTATTTGATTTAAGAATGCTTTGATTTCATTCATATGATGTTTGATTAAAATATTAAAGAGAGCTTACACTAGAGATGTCAAACTTAGCCTTGTTCGGCTTCTTATGCAACCAATCGTCTGCCAATTTCTTAATTTTATCTGTCATTGTCTTAAAAAGATCCTGTAAGAGAGAGAAGAATAACTTATGCAATGACAAACCTGCAAAACATACTTGCAGAAGTTAGATGTATGTTAAATTAAATAAAACATTACCTCAAAAAGAAGAGATATCAACTGGCCAGATAACTCCAATCGCTTGTTCCCCACATAATCCTGTGAATTCAAACAAGCAGTTTTTTTTTTTTTTAAACGGCAAATATATAAAAAGCCAGGCACCAGAGGTGCAAAAGTGGCAAGGTGATACAAAAGAGAGCCCTGCATGCTTACCAAAAGGACAGCAGCAAGGGATAGCAGGAAAATTACAGTAACAGGGAAGTGGCAAAACAAAAGCCAAAACAAGCAGTTATCTGATAGTAACTATCGCACAATGCCCACACAAGTATGCACAACATTTTACACACAGAGTACATATTATATGGTTTTAACTCAAAACTGTATCAATCATACAAATGATCATTCACAATAAAAGCACTAATTTGGATGAAAAATAAAGGAAGGTTGCCTTAGTTGCTAATTTATGTTATTACTTATTACACATCAGCAAATCAGTTTCGCTGTATTCATTAATTTCTAGGACTGCTTTGAACATGATAAGCACTTCACTTTCAAGGTGAAAATCAAATTCTAATACCGAATCATATTGTGGAAAGTATAACAACCTAGGATTGTCATTTTGATAGGATACAAATAGTGACAGTGATACTCCATAACCAAAAACTATGGCTATTGAGTAAAGTGACATTCACAAGATCCTATCATTACACAAGTTTGATTATTACTATTTTCATTCATGACCTCAGTCCCTTTTTCCGGTAACCTAAGATCACATACATGTTAAAGATATTACCTTGTCATCCATTGCATCCTTATTTAGAATTGCATCCATTATGCGTCTCATCATAACAGCCAGATATATACATTTCGGCCGAAAATTATCTTCGCGCATCTAACGACAACAGATGAAGCAGTTAATCAAACCAAACTTAACACGGCTAAAGGAAAATTAAATGTATTACAATAGAATGAAATCAAGTTGTGCAATGATGAAACTGTCAAAAAAAAGATACACCCTCAATACTAAAATATACTTATGATTCGAAGAAAACTTACAGGTACATTTGCAAGAAATTCATTTTTTAGGATATTAAATGCTCTTCCTTCCTACATAAAAGATTAAAATAACAAAGTCAGAAAGTTGTCGAAGAAAAGAGAGAGAGAGAGAGAGAGAGAGAGAGAGAGAGAGAGAGAGAGAGAGAGAGAGAGAGAGAGAGAGAGATTTGAAACCTTTTCAGCTGGCATGAAAACCGGGGACCTTTTGCCTGATGTGCACACGTGCCATTAGCAATAAATTAGAAACTGAAATAAATGTTAACTACATGTATTGATCAAGCAAACATCCCGCAAAATTATTTCAAGTTGATATTTGTTAGGATGGATCATTAGGACAGAATAAGGAAAACAATTAGTCAATTAGCTAGTTAGACCATTTAGTTGGTTAAAAAGCATTAGGAGGATTTACATAGGAGAGAGCAGCATTGACAGACAAATTTTGTAACTACATAAATTGTGTCTCGGATTTTATCAACACGTCTACACAGGCCATATCTCTAAGTAATGTGGGACTAAATCCACCCCCTTCAAAGCCAACAAAATGAAGGTGTTGGAGGTTGCAATGACGGCAACCCAAATGCCGCAATTAGGCGACTGGGGGCAGACCGCAATGAAGGCGAAATTTCCAACAGTGTGAAAAAATAAATCGGAGAGAAATCCTTTATAAGAAAGACAACTCACTTTTGAATCAAGGTACTCCAATGCTTGGGCTTGTGTAAATAGACGACAGTTTATACATTCCTGATTAGAGGGCAAAACATATTTAACAGATCAGAGATAGCATAAATGATGATAATGATAATAATAATAATAATAATAATAATAATACAATATGCTTTGTTAAGCTAAGAAAGAGCAGATAAGTATGTAACTATTATACAAGCCACTAGCTTCTACCGTACTCTATAATTTAATGTGTGCAAAAGAATTTTTAAATTTGACAGAGGAGGTATTTGGAAGAGCTAATCTATAATTTATTTGGACCTATCTCAAAACATAAGTATTTATTTTGGTGTTTGGATATAGTTACAAAAATATTTTATGAAGTATCCATCTTGTCAAAAAAAACATCTAATACATAAGTTGTTTTAGCTTATTACAATAATTGCCGCAGCTTAATAATAATCGTTTAGCTTAATCTCCCCAAAACAGCAGAGTGAACGAGACAGTAACAAGTAGTTTATCCGAACACATTCATATCCAAAGTTGTATGTCAATTACCTCAATGGATGGCATATGTAGAAAACTGTAACGAGGATCCCTTCCAATCAACTGTACAACTTCTTGGTCGATCTCCATCCCCATAGCTTTCATTACAACCATAAGAGGAACCTATTGGATATAAAAAGAAGAAATAAAAATCTCCAAAACCCAATTATAATGCAATCAAATGGTAAAAGTGAATAAGACAGAATGAAAGAAAGGCCAAGTGAAAACCTTTTTTGGAAATTGATTAAATTCTAACCACATCTTCTCCTTTTCCATCAAAATGGTAGTTTTTGTTTTTATTTTCTCTGTACTGCTTGTAACAGATGCAGTAATGCTGAAAGCCAAAATAGGAACCAAAATATGCTTTAAATAATATGAAATAGGACATTGGTAATATAATTATCTAACACAGAGGGATAAATGCACAACCACGTACAAAGCTAACAATAATTCACTCAACAGTCTTTTTAGATAGAGAAAAGAGAAATTATAAGAGAATCTTATAATTATTATTCTGAAAACACAACAATATCTAATGAGAGGAAAAAACATCCAAAAACACTCCTACTTGCTTACCAGGTATGATAAAATGGGAAGCAAGGAGGACAAAAATCATAAATGTCAATATGTATATGCATAGTAAAAAGAAGAAGAAGCCTTCATCATATCAGAAAGAATTACTTACTTTTATTTCCTGTCAGTGTCTAGAATTATTCTATTGTTCGAAAGTTGTTCTTGTATTAAAATTACCTGAAACAGATTAGTGGAGTTTTTTTGTAAATAAAATCATTGAAAACTATATAGAAGAAAGATAAAATAGCCATATTTAGATGAGATAACAAAACACAACAAAATTTGTACAGAAAAAAAAGAAGAAGAAAACAAAACAAAAGATATCATCAAGGATTCTTTAGTAAAACATCTGATCTCACAAGTTCAACAAGTCAACCAAAAATGTGTATCAATTTTGATTCACATTCTGATCTCTTATAATGATATTCATCAATTATTTCTAACACTTTCTCTAACCATCCAACAAATAACTCAAATTAATTTGTTTTCTATGCCCAAGTCAATGGGTCCCGAGCAGATTAAATAACATGTAGCGTCTCTAACATCGAGAAGTATTTAGAATCACAATATCACCTTCTCGTTCCCTTTGATTATAAAATATCCTCCAGGATCGAGGGGACACTCGCCTATCAAAGAAAAACTAAAGGTTAGATTTTATTTAAAAGAATGAGAAATGCAACAGATTAATAAAACAGTTAAATGAATAAAACGAACCAAGTTTTGCAAGCTCATCTTTATCTCTATTATTCAAAACACAACAACAGCTCCGCGGCATACTTCCGATTTTAACTTCGGCCTGCGGGGAAAAAATGTTAGCAGTTAATAAGATATATATATATATATATATATATATATATATATATATATATATATATTTGTCGAATTCAGATGATGATAATAATAATAATAATGTTTGATTACCCTTGTTTCTTTTCTTAGGTTATCAGGACTTCCCAGAGTGTGTTTAATATCAACAGTTATCGGAGCCGCGTACCTTTTTATTAGACAAATTGAAGCATAAATCACAACATGTTAGGAACAACAAAAATGTAACATTTGGTCTGACTACAACTTCCAATTAGTAGTATAAGTAAACTAAAAGAAATTGAAACATCATAGAACTTCACAAGCAAATTAAGAAAATACTTTTGAGCAATATTAGAATTCTATCAATAGCCTAGCAGTGTCCAATTAAAAACATTAGATCATGATTCTAAGGGAAACGATTCCAACGTTCGATCAGATAGTCGGCATGTCTGTGGGCTAATGAAATCAGGATTACCATCCTTCATTATTGACGGTTTACCAATTTTGACATTGAAAAACCTGCAGAATAGGTCATGTTGTACATCAGTCTCTCAGGAATAAAGAACGATTGAAAAAGTCATCTTCGATTCAAATTAACTATCATGATTTATCAAAATTAAAAAATTAAGAAAATAACAGGAGCTAGCCATAAGCTAAGCGCTTGACTCCATTTCTCCATTCCCAAACCCAGTTTAGAATATGTTTGGAGGTGTTAATTTCAATATATATAAATATACTCCCATGCATGTTATTCTTGGGAATACTATCTATAAGAATGTTACTCCCAGAAAAATTCAGAAACATGTTTCATTAACATTTAACATCGATATAGGAATATTCTTCAAAATTCAAAAGATGAGACAGTGATGGGAGTGAAAGTTCATTTTTATCATCCACTCCTACTACCACCCCTGTCCTAATGAAAATAGGCTAACAGCATTGGAATATAATTTTCTCGGAAATCAATAATAATAATTTCTGAAAACTTGTACCAAATATGTGAATTTAAATTTCTCATTCTCAGAAGTAACTTTATGAACAATCAAACAAACACAATACAGTCATAACAAAAAGTAGCATAGGACATAATCCATACCTCAGATAAATATATGGGTGCCTAGTAACTTCGACACGATCATTTGCACGAACAATTTTCTTGATACCAGTATTCACAAAATAGTTAAAAGAATCCAAATGTTGCTTCACCAATCCTCTAACCTAAAAAATTGAATTCAGTGAGAATCATCAGTTAGTGAAAACTATTCATTCATTGGTATCATTATTATCTCTGAAATCGTCATGATGCAAACAAGAATACTAACGAACGAGTTAGTTACCTTGAGGAACTCGGGAATAAGTTGATACTTGTCAACAGCAGAATTCACAGGAGCAGTTAGAAACTCTTGATCCATGATAGAATCTGTAACAATATTTCCCTTAGTTGAACACAATTGTATACAAAAAAAGATTGAGCTGCTCCAACTTGTGTTTCTTACACAAGGGCAGATATGTGTGTACAACTCAAACTTATGTTTCTTGGCAGCGGGAAAACTTTTTTGTTTTGATGAAGCTGCAGAGTTTTATTGTTTTAGTGAATGATGAGTCACTTCAAAAACAAGGGGTTGGGCTTGGGATTATAACTAGGGAAGACAATGGGTAGGTAGGTACTTTAGTACCCGCCTCTGTACCAGCAGTTTGGAAAATACTCTATCAGGACTCATACACGCGTGGATAGCAAACTTAATACCCGTGCATGTACCCTCTATGTACCTAAGTACCCATACTCGTACTTGTTAGTCGGATTTTAACTAAAATAAATCTATAAATCACAAAATATCATAGCATTTTATCACAAATACACAAAATGCAAGTTTATACCCTACAATGTGACATGCATTCATATTGGAAATTGGAATAAGACGGCTCAATTTCTAACCAAACACAAGATATCTATCCAACAACATCAAGGGTCTGATTAGGAGGAGTTTTGGTATTTTAGAAAAAGTTTAAATAAGATTTTAGTCTCTGTCAATTATAGTGTTTTTTGGTTTTAGTCCCTGCAAATGAGTTTGTACCTGAGTACTAGGTTATAGGTTGACTGAAGAGCCGTGTGTATAAATAGAGCAATAGCCAGCCAGACCAATATGATAGGAACCACATATAGGGGAGAGGAGTTACGATATTAATTAGTCCACTCATGCAAGAGAAATGGTCCCTAGATAGCTACGTATGGAAAAAGAATGGGTTAAATAACTTTTTTGGTCTCATTACCTCAAAAAAAAAAAAAAAATATATATATATATATATATATTTGGTCTCATTAACATTTTCTTTCAACTTTTAATCCTTTAAAAAAATTTCGTCTACACTTTTGATCCATGCTTTTAAGTCAAATCATGTGTATTTTTAAAATTTTTGAATGAAGTTTTACATGAATGTTTAGAATATTATATGAATCCCTCCAAAAAAAGTTTATTTTTTTTAACCAAATACAAATTAAATATGAATTTTTAAGCATCAAAAACATAAAAATTCATATTTTATTCATGTTTTATTAAAAAAATTTGAGAAATTCTTATAATATTATAAACATTCATATAAAATCTTGTTAAAAATTCCAAATGATACACATGAGTTTGAAAGCAGGGGCCAAAGTGGTGATGAAAAACTTATGAGGAAGTAAAAGTCGAAGAAACATTTTAGGGGGACTAAAACAAAAAAGTTTAAAACATATTTAACCCAAAAAGTGTTGTCTAACATAATTTTTTTTCTTTTTTTGGTTACCTTTTCTATAATTCCCACGACATGTGCCATTTTACAAAGCAAGAGAGTTATATCATATAAACCAACACCATCCAAAATACACGATTCCATGTTTCAACACATACAATTGCTTCCCCTCTAAACTGTAAAAATTATCACTGTTTTATCAAGAAGTTGGCATGCGTACATATTCACGTCTTCTATTTAGAAAAATACATCAAAGAATTTCAAATTAATTACTACAACAATATAAAAAAACAACTTTGTAGTACAACTCTTTCTAATTTAATGACAGCTGAGTAAAGATCCCACTGTATATATATATATATATATATATATATATATATATATATATATATATAATATGCTTTGAAATTGATCGCAACTGCCATCTGAGGCAATTAAATGTTGCACAATTGGTCTTGCATCCATTTTCGACAGTTTGTTTTGGCTCCAACACAATAGATGGTCCCTTATATGATAGTATGATACAGTATCTATAATACACCATATGAATAAATATGAGTTGATAAAATATAAACTATGCATGAAATAGACTCACGTATTGAATCTGATGGAAAAAGGCACAATGGTGAAACAAAAGGTTGATAAAATATTCTTCTTCTACTATAGATACAAATCCTCTCAAATTGAAATTTCATAGTCTGCATGTATGGAGAGAATTGTATATAAGGCATCTATATATATTTAATTTACATAACCGTTTTTTATTACTATTGAATTGAAAGGTTAAGAAGATTTCTAAAGGGTTGCACTATATTAAAGGGGGGTTCATCGTTTCAAATTTGGATTGCTCCCAGTGATTTTTAATCAATTAATTGGTAAACTATAAGGTGCACAAAGTGGGATCGATTTGATACATACTTAATGATAAATGGAGTTATTAAAGTTAATGAGTTTTTTTGGTGTTATAATGTAAAATATAGTGGGTCAATGAATTTTAGAATAAGAGGGTGGAGAATAAACTCTTTTAGAAGTGTCACATAGACATAATGCTTGCATATGGTTAACTCAAGTTTCTTTTATAAAGATATATAGATCTTGGAAAAGGGGCACTTAAGCAATTAAAAAAAGATTTGTAAAAAAAAAAGAATTAAAAAAAGAAATATTATATTGAATTTATTTTTTTAACAAAATATATTGTGTATTTTGCTCTTTAAAAATTGGAAAAGATAGCTCTTTTCAATTGTCTTTATTCAAATGAACTAGATAAGGTTAGTAGTACCAATCTTGGTTAGAAAAATATACATATTTATTCAAATGAACTTGAAGTGGTTTTGATTATTATTACAAGGGTTGAAGAAAAGCTCCCACTAATCTTAAACACACAAATGCAAAAAGTAGGAAAGAAATGTTAAAATGACATGTGAATGGAATCCAGAAATAGGTCTTGAATCTTGATTACAACGTTTTGAATCAAAGCCTCCACAACCAAATTATAAAAGACCGCAAAAGACAACTACAAATGAAAAGCCAAAGTCACTAAGTGAACGAAGTCCACATATTTTCCTTGATAGTTGCAGGATGAGAAGGAAATGTTTTATTTTGATTGAAGTACCATAGATGGAATGAAGAACAGAATCTGCCATCTTTGAGCAGTATCATTGAGAACCCAAATTCTGTCCAAATTTACACAAGAAACAATTGAGTCAGTTGTCTCATACAATTGTTAACTAAATTAAACACGTTGAAACAATTAGGAGAAAAACATAGAAGAAAAAAAAGGTGAACAACATTAAAGTTTGAATGAGGCATCAGGTCTTCCTATTCAAATAAAAGATTCATAGCACTCAAATTGATGTTAGAGTTCTCAATGATTTGATAGAGTTATCGTTTGGCCAATTGAGATTGATAACATATAGACATAAAACAAATGATTGAATGAAATAATGAACAAACAACAATACTGCTTAGAAGTAGCAAATTATATCACAGTAAAACTTTATCATCATAGCAAATTATATCACAGTAAAACATTAAGGAAAAATGTATATGGCATTATAAGTAATCAGAATATCAAACAAACACCTCTCACCATTTCTGGTCATTACACTCCCTAGAAAAGTTTATTAAACGTCTAACAAAATGTAAACAAAAAAACACCGCACATCATTTCCGGTCATTACACTTTGGAGGCAAAAAACTTTATTTTCCGACAATTCATACTAGTAAGAAAAGAAACAAAAGCAGTAAGAAGATGTGAGGTATCAATCACCCAAAAGTTCCCTTCCAATTTCCCTACTTCGTCGAAGGCATCATCTCTTTCTTTCTTTGGAGTTGACTTAAATAACCGATCCGGCATTACAAAGATATGCGACTAAAAGTTTAGGACATGAAAAGTGTCTGATGTCAAGCTAGCTTAGGTCAAGTTAGGAGAAAACTAACTAGAAACAGAAAATAGAATGACAACAGCAGCACATTAAATATACATAATGTCGATCTCACAAAGCAAATTCTCGCAGCATCAGCTCAGAACACTAATATGCATGACTCTTAAATTCAAAAAAAAAAAAAAACTTACCATATTAGCAAATGGCAACCAGCGTCAAATCCAATCTTCCAGCTGCAGTTTCATTGGCAAAAATACATCTGTCAAATACGATCTTACCCCACACATGGTCAGTGACTCGATGGCAATCATTAGCTTATTCTTGACCAAAATTTGCAATTCTTGATGCCATTCTAGACGAGTTTTGAAATCAGCATCCTCTAACATATCTTTAACAGTCTTGACATCCTTCTTAGTCATGGAGAAGGTAAGACAGCTAGAATGTTCAGCCATAATATCCGTTGGCCTAATCCCCAGCCACTTAAATTTTTTCAAACAAGTGGCATAAAAGGCCAACATCTTCAAAGAGTGTGGATCAGGACTGAACAAGCCTAAAACAGGCAAGTTCAATTCACTCTCCATCCTCATCAAGAAATCATGCGGGCCCTCCGCGGAGACAACAATGCACCGAAATCGTTTAGGAAACAAATAGGAAGTCAATTCCATGACAACTTCAGAGTTGGGCACCAAGAGAATGAAGAGTGCATCCGTGGTCATTTCCTTAGCAGTTTTGGGAATCTGCATACAACAACCTATTGAACAATCTATGAAATCCCCACGCTCAACATACCTCACATCCCCATTCACCAGCGTGAAGGAGGAGGTGAGAGGATGAGGCCTTTTCCGGGAGTGGGAGAAGGGAGGGAGTTGCTCGGTTAGGGTTTTAGACCTTCTGAGGATGTCGATGATGTCGCAGTCGGGTTTGAGTTCCTTGGCTTTCAACTCGATGGGGCAATCGAGGGCTTCTTTGAGAAACAGAGCCTCTTCGGAGGACGAGAGATTGTAGGTACTGACGATGTCGGCGATGGTATAGGGCGTCTTGCCTAGGGTTAGGTCAGTGGTGGAGAATTTGGCGGAGGATGAAGAAGCTTTCAATTTGATTTCGATAGGGGCTTCTTGGAGAAACGGAGACCCGTCGGAGAAATCGCAATCGATGTTGGCCATGCGTTTCATCTTTGAGGTTTCTGTGTAGTGAATGCCTTTTTTGTTTTTTGAAGGGGTGTAGTGAAGGATTCGGATTCTCTCCTGAAGAGATTAGGAAATTATGATTTGAGAGGAACTAGTTTGGACAATCAGTAAAGGAGATTGTGAAATTGAATGTTGCGGCGGTGGTTGAAGGAGGAGGAAGCAAGGGTTATTATGTTTCTTATTATGATGGTAGTCAATTAATTTCTGCCCACGTTTACATTATATTTTCATATTAGTTCATCGGGCGATGTTATAGTTTTGGCGCAAGCATAATTGGCAAACTGATTGGCAGATTAATCATGTATTTGCTATGAATGTTTTGTTTATATATGTGGTTTGAAACACTTGGAAGGTCGATAGTTCTGTCACTCTGATAAATTACCTTCATTGATAATAATCAATTTCTTTCATTCAGTGCTGCTCTTTTTGTATAAAAATGATCCTTTAAAAAATTTATCTGCCGCCCTGCTCTTTGTGTATAAAAATGTGCTCTTTAAAGAATTTTATTCTATACAGTAAATTGCTGGTTTACTATTTCCTATTTTAATCTGATACAAAATTCAGTCTGGTACATTTTGAAATAATGTCAATTTCTATGAACAATACTGTGTAATCATATTGCTCAACTAAACTGTTACACTTCATATGGCGCAAGTGCTAATTTGAATACATACACTTCAGCTGAAAATGTATGTACATAAAGAAAAACCACTATATTATTCAAGTGGTCAATAAATTGTAAACTAGAAGAATCCAAATTTTATTAATGTTAGGATTTCACGTGTATATAGATTAAAATAATGCAAAGCAAGACATAACTACATTTTGTTTCTATTTTTTATAATATATGAATATAAAGCAAGGTGGTTACTTAAAAGTAGTTAACACATGGGTTATTAACCATGCTCCAAAATTTATCATATATAAATGATGTGGAATGCCTGTTGGGAATATAAACAGGTTCTAAATGTATACTTTCAATTATTATACCCCAAGTTAATTAATTAGGTGTGCACACGGTACTCAAGTTTTGTTGATAGGAAAAAGGTATTGTATGCCATTGAGACAACCAAGTTAAGTTTTTAATGTTAAAGGTTATTGGGACAACCATTGAGACAACCATGCTAATAACATATCCTTGCCCAAGTAACCTTATGTTATTTAGACTTTTGTTCAAGGAATTGCTGCTGCTCTAAATTATGCAGACTTTGTTTTTGGTAACAAGCTTTGGTATGTGACAATGCGGTTAACAATTGGGAAGATTTGCTAAGTTTTCATGTATGGATGCCAATTTAACACTAATAACTAATTTATTTGTTTATTTATTAATGTTTCTAGGTGTGGTGTGCGATCACTTAGCTCTTTAGGACGTCAATATCGGTTTTACAAGAATAATCTTGATGTTGCAATGCCTTGCCACTATCGAAGGTGATCAGACTGGAGTATATTATATTGTACCAATTGATGGATCCAGTTTTATATTAGTTTCACACCCATTCGATCTTATGTAACATGTACCACATTAAATTAGTTATTAACATTAAGTTATTTCGCAACGGTCAAATACGTTTCACAACGGTCATTTTGCATCCCATAATAAACAACAAGTTTTGTTCTTAGCTAATTATGACCCGTGCGGCAGTTTGGGTAGACAATCTAGTAGTATTCAATGGACACGTGAGTTATCCTAAACCTAATAAATAAAATGATGACAATCCATATAAGCTTGTTCTCCTGCATATAACTATCATGACCATGAAAATAAAATGGAAAAAGAAAAGTATTGGATTCATGGTAAATGGCCGTTTTATTTTTTCCGAAGCTAATTGGATCATTTGTTTTATTCAGCTCGGCCTTCATTATGAATTTTGTCTGACCAGCTTCTCGCCTATGTTAACTACAAGCATGTTATAATATAAAGAGCTTAGCAACCAGCCATATATGTACCGATAGTCAAATATTTATGGAAAATGTTAAGGGCATTTGTTAAGAAGTCTAAAATGAAATTTTGTCTTGGAAAATTTTAAAAAGTAACATTTTCTACTTAAAATTTACCAATTAACATAACACCATAAAAATACATAGATAAAAGGAAGGAGAATGCTCAACTTTATGACTTTTGGCAAATTAACAAATTACATTATTTTTTTTATTTGAAGTGATATTCTTACTTTTCTTTTGGTGCATTCTCAGTAAAGAATATCATTGCTCTAAAATAAACAAGAACAAAAGAAGGATGAGAATATAAACCAAAACCTTCTCAAAGAAGAAAAAGGAAAGAAGGAATAAGACAATAGGGAATTACAAAGTAAAAAAAAAAATCTTAATTTATATAAAGAAACCTTAAATTAAACAACATTTAAAACTAACTGGGTTAATACTCTGTAAAAAACTAACTAGGTTAATCCCCTAAAAAAACTAACTAGGTCATTTTCCTAAAAAAGAAAAAACTAACTAGTAGGCTATATATTTGCAAAAGATAGAATCAGAAACTTTGAATTTCAAAAGCAAATTGATAAAGCAGAAATGGGAGCACCCCAAAAAAAAATCGTTGATTGAATTTCATCTCAAGAATCCAATATCTTAATTAATCAAACAATTGTACTGATTAATAAACAAAAACTAGATCATGCTAACTCGTACTCTTAAGATACATGTTAAAAATTCTACAAATATTTATTAACTAGTATAGTGACCCGTGTCAAGCACGGGGAAATAAAAAACTTTTTTGATCAAATGTATAGATTTTATATTATGTTCTCTTAAAGTTATAAGTGTGGTTATAATTTAAATTTGATATGGAAAAAAATATCTTCTTAATTTTATATATATTTTGAAATATCTAAACATTGCACATAACGATTAAAGTATTTGAATTTATACTTATACTAATTATTTGTAGTATAAGATGTACTCATTGTTAAACTTAGCATATGTAATATTTTTGCAAAAATACGCCGACGTACTGCATATTATTATTTGTTGACATAATGTATTTTATTAATCATAAAAACTAAAAAATTTGTATTTTTTTTATATAATAGTCAGTGTCAGATGTATACACCTAGTATGTGAATGCAAACGTTAAATTTTTTACGGGTGTGTATAAATATAGTTTGGCTACAGAAACGCCGATTGTTATTTGTTTTTATTTTTTACAAAACCAATGGATTAATGTAAATATTGTATTTTAGGGTAACAACGATGTAAAAAAAAAAGTCCCGCGTATTGTTATACCTGAAAAGTGCATCAATTAAAAGTCAATGGCAGGAGGATATGGTTATATAGAAATTGCATGTCCTGTAATGACTAGTACGCCTTACAAAGAAATTTTTAAAAAAAAAAAGATTTCCAAACAATACGCAGCTTTAGTTTTCTAAATTATAGCAACAACAATTCTAAAACATAATCAATGATCATACTTTTTGAAAAACTTCACGATACACAACATTTGTGGTCTCCTTGCAAACATTATTATCTTCATCCAAGATGAGCAACTTCAAACCTTTTCTAGAAGTAACTCGAGAGACAGCGATGTAGAGTTGTCCATACGTGAACACAGCTTAGGAAGATAAACTCCCACTCTAGATAAAGATTGACCCTGACTTTTATTTATTGTCATTGCAAAACAAAGCATCAATGGAAATTGCCTGCGCCTGAATTTGGAGGGTAGTCCTAGATCACTCGGAACAAGATTCATCCTGAGAATGAATACCCTGGTACCTGCCCTATTTCCTGTAATTACGGTAGCAGTCATCGTGTTCTTCCCTAGATGTGTAACTGTCATCCTCATACCATTACACAGTTCATTGGCCTGATCGATGTTTCTTGTAACGCCCATTTTTGATTATTTAATTATTTGAATTATTTGAGGAGTCTAGATATATTTATTAATATATTATGCGATGTTGAATTAAGATTCTATGTGTTTTTATGCGACGTGGTGACTTATTTTATTGATTAATAAAATAAGATTTGAAAATAAAATAAAATATTTAGTTGTGGGTTAGTTTTGGATTTTAGAGAGTTATGTGGGAGAAAGAGTAAATAAGATAAGATTTGTTGGGAGTATATAAAGGGAAATTAGGTTAAGGGAGAAGTCAGTACGCGTTGTCAGAGTTTTGGAAAAAGGGAGAAAAAGCACGTGAAGAGAGAAGTGACCTAGAGGGCTGCGATTTCTGCATAATTCAGGTAAGGGTGAGCCTAGCAATTTAATTATGTTATTCTGTAATTCATCTAATCAGGATTAACAAACCTAGGGCTGTTTTGAGAGAATTGGAATTAGGTTAAAATTGAGAAAAAAATCATGAATTAAGCCATGAAGTTGTGTAACAGAGCTAGAGATTGAGTACAAAACGTAGGTTAATCATAGTAATGCTGTTTCTGAGAGTTTTGATGTTTAGGGTGATGAATTTGGGACCTTTTGAGTGAGATTTTCGCAGAACCCGTAGCAGCTGTTCATCGCTCGCCTAGGCAAGCTATGCAACTCGCCGCGGCGAGTAGACCTAAATCGCTCGCGAGGCGAGCACCCCAACTCGCCATAGCGAGCAGAGCCCTTAGTTACTCGCGAGGCGAGCAACCCAACTCGCCATAGCGAGCAGGACCTGTAGTTACTCGCGAGGCGAGCAATCCCACTCGCCATAGCGAGTTATGTCAGAATCCCCAATCTGATCTGTTTGCGATCTGTTGTCGCATATGACCTTGAGAGATGACCTTGGGGTAGCTTAAGAGGCTTCTAATAAGGTTTAATGTAATATGTAATGATGACGCTCGATGATAGAGATTATTTATGATGATTTATGAAGCTTATACGTGATATATGAATTGAATAAGTTATTAATACTTGATATACATGTGATGTTTTGCAATTTTGATGTTATACTTTGTGATGCACTTGCTGCCATGTTGCTGTTTACTTATGTATAGTTGCTGCATGTGTCAGTCTATGTCGATTAAGATGTCCCGCGACGCTTATGATGTTAACTTGTTTAAGTTAAAATGTATTGAGTCTCATGCATACTCATTCTATGATGAGGGCTTATGCCCTGGAGTTTTTACTCACCAGCGACGAGGGCTCATGCCCTGGAGCTTTGCTCACCAGCGACGAAGGCTTATGCCTTGGAGTATATTTATGCTCATAGCGACGAGGGCTCATGCCCTGGATTGGTACCACATGCATATAAGACGTTAGGGTTGCATAGTCAAGTGATGTTGTCGAGTTGAGTCTTCTAAGATGTCCATGATGATGATTGTGATGATGCTAGATGACATGTTTTTACATGACGATGTTTTAAATGCTAATTGTCTTCCTGTGATATGTTGAATGATGTTTTGACTGTTGATTGTGATTATTGAATTGCACGTTTAATATAATTATTTGTGAATCTCACCCCTTCTGTTGGAATTGCCGCCTTGTGGGCAAGTGCAGGTAACCACGAATAGGTGCAGACGTGTGAGGCTTTCTGCAGTTGAGTCTAGGTGCTCTGATACGTAACGGGATGGGGGACCTTACTATATTTTCTCTGTTCCTTGCGTATTATGTTATTTTATATGATTATGTTTATTTTCTAAGACGTTGATGAGGCCTGCGCGCCAAAGACTTTTGAGATGACTTTTATGACTTTCCGCTGCAATAAATGAGTAACATTTTATGATTACCTTTATGAAGAGCCAAATGAAATATTTATTCATTACTTAAGATGTTTGAGAATGTGATGCCCTGTTTATGTGTTTACTCTGATATATGATTATCTTTATAAAGAAATTTTTACGCTGGGAAAACGGGGTGTTACATTTCTCATCAGCATAACTGGACATCCCACCCTTAGTTTCAACCAGTGATTTGGAATTTCAGAGCTCTTAATACCATTAAGAAATTCCGTTGTGAACCACTCAATTTGGACATCATAATTTTCACCCGATCGACAAACAGAATCAGAGCTTAAATATTCTTTCTCTTCACCTGGAATCAGTGACATCATATATTCATTAACATGCTCAACTAAATCAAGCGTTGGTGCGAGTATTCCCCTTTAATGGAAAAATAGCGGGTCACCAAGCTTACCATTCAAACTGGGATACACAAAGTCTATAAGTGACATCAACGGATTTGTTGTGTCCGATATGAGTAAATCTTCAGGAATTTCTACCTTCATTTCACCATTCTCATCCGAAGCGTCGTTGTCGTCTCCAATTGAGAGTATCCACTTGCCAAAATTAGCAATTTCTTCCTGCAGAGCAGGTACCGAAGATGCATCCAATCTCACATTAACAGTAAGCCTCAACACATTACAATAAGTCCATGTCTTTGATGAATTGATTGAGGCATCAACAATGTCCTGCCTCGATCCTTTTTGGACAATAGGCAATATCTGCCTTAAATCACCACCTAAAACTACTGTCATTCCACCAAAAGGTCTAAACTCGTTTAGAGGATCATTCTTGGACATGATATCACGCATTGATCGGTCAACTGCCTCAAGACACCATCAATGCATCATTGGAGCCTCATCACAAATTATCAACTTTGCAGCACGCACCAGGTCTGCCTTATGACTATCCTTTTCCATCGTAAGCAATGATGCCTAATTAATCTCAATAGGGATTGTCAGCGTCGAGTGCGCAGTTCTTCCATCGGGTAATATTTCCATAAAGGGACGTGAAATAGGTCCTAAATTTATATAATATAGATATAGATATAAAACAAATGAGAAGAAATGAAATAGGTCCTAAATTTATATAATATAGTAACACATGTCAAGAACAAATGAGAAGAAAAATATTTTCATAAAGGGGCATGAAATAGGTCCTAAATTTATATAATATAGATATAGATAAATATTAAATTTTAATTTTGTGAGAAATAAATTGACATAATTTACGATGAATGATTTCTATCCTTTAAGCATTAACTTGTGTTTTAACGTTTTTCTTGTTTAAAATAACCTTAGATTTGGTCAAGAATGAAATAATTTTGTCTCATACTTTATTTAACGAGAAATGATATATTTTTTTTAAAAGAAAAAAAGAAGTTGGCATGGAAGTTGTCTTATGGTTCAAATATCATCACTCTTATATAACTAATGACTCAATTCGAATTATTAGAACTCTTCTTCAACGAGAATCAAATAGTTACCACAAAAATAAAAATAAAATGACATACCCTCACACTAACGTGTGCATAGAAGGTTACAAATTCTTATCCTACACACTACCCCATTTATATTGTAATCTTAACCTTAACCTACGTTTTCTCCCTCTAACGCAAGCACGCACGCACGCACGCTTTCATCTTCGCTCAGTATTCACTCTTTCGTTCTTCGATCAATCTTCTTCAATGGCGACTCCTCAAAACTCATCTTCCGATTCTTGTTCCGTTCACACTGCTTCTCCATTGCAGATCTCCAAAGGTTTTACTCCTTCATACATTATGCGTTGTCTCTACCAACTGAGCTAAACTCACGAGGACACCGCATCTTCATATTTGAATTGAAAGTTTGTTGTACTGACATTGATTTTTTTTTAAAGGAAATTTCCCTCAAAAAAAATCCATTCCGAGTTTTTTAAAAGTTGAAATTTCCAAAAAAAAAAAAATCCATCCAAATCATTTAAAAAGATGAAATTTCCTAAAGAAAAAGCATTGCATTATTGGAACATTTTGATTGCTTGGTATTACGAAGGGAACAAGTTTTAATTTTTTTTAGGAAGTTTTAAATTTTTATCTTCATTGATTTAAAGAACATTTCAGTATATTTATAAATTGGAAAATGTTAACGAATGTTTCCGAGACACTCTTTAAGAACCATAAATAGTAATTATTTATGAAAAAATGTGTAATCAATGTATTGAAAATTGAAACATTTGACTTTTTAAAAAAATAATTGTTTATTTTAGAATGTTTAAATAGTGCTCTCGAGACATTTGTTAAGAAGACTTTACAAATTTTGGAGAGTTAGAGACTGTAGGGGTAGCAAGTAGATTCCTCCGCAAATTAATGTTTCAGGGTTATTATCTGATAACATGATTTAATTATCTCTCCATTTGTACCACTCTAACTTGAGTAAAGATTAGAGCACCGTTGGATGTCCTTTCATTACAACAATACATGTGTGGCCGGAAATAAAAGTGATGGAGAAAGATATTATATTGTATTGGTCGGGATGTTCTCGTGAAAACATGTAGGGTGTGTTTGGTTGCGAAGAGAAATCGTGAAGAGAGAAGTAGGTAAGGGAGAGTTTGAGAAGAGAGAAAAGGGTGAGAGATTGAGTAGATTTGATGTAATGTTTGGTAGAAGAGAAAGATAAAAGAGATAGAAGAGAGAGAATAATATACTTGCTTTTAAAAGACAAGAATACCCTTAAACAAAATAATAAAATAAAAACTAAATAATTGTTTGGAGTAGAAAAAAATAATTTATGTTCCCTTTTATGAAAAAAAAATAATTTATATTACCTTCCGTATATTTTCTTATCAACGTTAACTAAAATCTGTATTTGAATTAATTAAAAAATAATCATTTTTTATATTACGTAAGAAAATAAGTTAATTTTTTTTATACGGAAGTGTGGTTCATATTATTTGCGTTGCTAAGTTAATTTATTTTGAGGATTTTTTACTACGAAATTAATTAAAAGTGCAATAAACTTCACCTACATGATATAGCACAACCATTCACGTATATGTTTACATTTTTGTCTTTTCTTGATGAATGGAGGGCATAACTGGAAAATTGCAAAAATTGTAACTCTCTCGCCTGTTACTTCTCATCCATGAGGAGACTCAAAAAACAGTGCGCCCCACAGATTTTAACTCTCTCTTCTCTCTTTCTCACCACAACCAAACAAGAGAAGTGTAGGACTTCTCTCCTATTTATCTCTCTTCAACTTCTCTCTCTCATTTTTCTCCTCTACCAAACACACTGGTAGTATTTCCCCTCTACTCACTCTCTCATCTAAACCTAGCATCTCTATTCACTCTCTATTCACGAGAAATGAAAAGGCGCCGCCGCTCACCGTCACAACTCCCCCTTCTTAACCCTCTCCCAGAGATTAATGAAACAGAACAAATTATTGAATCCTTCAACATTTTTAGAGCTAGTAACCCGATTCCGCAAAAAGCTACTGATGACGACTACGTCCAGCTTGAGGAGAAGAATGTTTTCGGCCTTGTACTAAGCATGCTTTGGATGATTAAAAAAGGAAAGCCCTTTACTTTTCGTTTGCCATCACTGCAGCCGGTGTACGTGGAAGAGTTACGTCGCTTTGCACTGAAACGTAGCTTCAACTTACGTCGGTATGACGACACTTTTCTTACTTCTAGAAGATTATTTGGGTTATTGAAGCTGATTAGTAAAGCTTATACCTTAAATACATTAGTTGTACAAAAGGCTCACTTAATAGATACTTAATAGATTTTTAGCAGCAGCTGCAAGATACTTCTTGATCATCTCCTAGTGTCCAAACCTAGTGTCCAAATGATATAGTTCCAGATTAGTGTGTCTTAATCCCAACCAACCGATGTTGGGTGTTGACAATCCATAGCCATCGTAAGCCATCTCCTCGATCAGTGCTTGTATATAGTCATCATCTAATCCCAGCGGTACATCAGACCAAATTTAGGTAGGTTCAGCTCACTACACAATTTTGTAAGGAACTCACGGTGCAGACATCGGGTTGTCCGCTGCCCGTGAGGATAATAGATGGAAATCTATCAAAAAAATCTGATTGACGTATAACTTCAAACAAGCTGTCATTTTCTATAACCAAGATCATGATAGCATTACTAACATAATGAGAACTATTGTCTAGCAGGTTTGAGTTATTTTATACACAGATCTGTTGGAGAGAACTTTAATATTTCCACGGTAGCGGAACCCTAGATTACCGGCCACAGAACCTTTGCCTTTATTTTCAATTCATATTATCAGTTTATGAATTGAAAATAAAGGCAAAGGTTCTGTGGCCGGTAATCTAGGGTTCCGCTACCGTGGAAATATTAAAGTTCTCTCCAACAGATCTGTGTATAAAATAACTCAAACCTGCTAGACAATAGTTCTCATTATGTTAGTAATGCTATCATGATCTTGGTTATAGAAAATGACAGCTTGTTTGAAGTTATACGTCAATCAGATTTTTTTGATAGATTTCCATCTATTATCCTCACGGGCAGCGGACAACCCGATGTCTGCATTACGAAATTGTGTAGTGAGCTGAGCCTACCTGCATTTGCTCTGATGGACTGTGATCCCGCTGGGATTAGGATGATGACTATATATAAGCACTGATCGAAGTAGATGGCTTACGATGGCTATGGATTGTCAACACCCAACATCGGTTGGTTGGGGTTAAGGCCCACTGATCTGGAACTATATCATTTGGACACGGAGGAGATGATCAAGAAGGATCTTGCAGCTGCTAAAAATCTATTAAGTGAGCCTTTTGTACAGACTAATGCAGATTGGGTTGCTGAGTTACATCGTATGTTGAGAAAGAAGGACAAGGCTGGCCTACACGCGTTGGATGAACTACAATTGGTGAATTATTACTTTCCATTAAAGTTGCAAGTACTAAATTGGATCGAGAATATACAACACAACTGTAAGTCTGCTGTTCAATTTATTATTATGCTAACTTTTCAAGTTCTGATTTTTATAGTAATGCTCTCAAGTAAGGTTAGTGCCTGTTGGGGCTCAAGTAAGATTACTTCAAGTGTAGGGAACTTATGGGAAACCAAAACAAATTTGAGTTATCCCATTACCATGTTTTTAAAGCTTGAAAATACCTTTGCAAATATATGTGTGTGTGTGTGTGTGTGTGTGTGTGATATTCTTCTTGGTTTAGTTTTGTTTATACCGGTTCAAGTATATCCAAACGAATTCTGGAAATAATGATTATTTTATTTTGGTTCTAGATAATGATATTGTAGTAAAATCTAATTTTTAATATCATAACCGTAGTGTCATTTATGGTATTAGATTTTAGGCATCAAGGTTGAAGCTAATCTCTTTATTATTATTATTATTATTATTATTATTTTCAGAAAGGAATATGGCTGCACTTTTGAGAATTATGCATTCATTTTTTCTTTGCGCTTTTGTTCTACATTTTGTATTTTGATGTTTTTCTCTCCTGTTTAATATGGGTCTTTTTTGAACAATAGGACGAGAACCTCAACTTCAAGAACATCTGGCGTTATTGATGGTCAATGCAGGATGGTAGGAAGAAAGGGACAAAAAGAAACTTATTGGAGCTGCATTTTCTTCAGTTTTAAGACTCATTTTGTGTAAGATATTATTGGCCCTCTTGATGCCTCTTTTAGATTTCTTTGAAAGTTTTTGTGGAAGTTTAACCTTTCAAATTCTTTCTGTTATTGGACTTTTTGCGTGTTTTGAAGATGAATAGTTTGGAGTCTGCACAGGTTGTGAAGCAGCGGGATGTAAAGATTATATTGGATGGTTTTCTTGTTCCATTCATATCCTCTTTTCGAATTCTGAAGGCTTGTTTAAACTACTGCTTTGCTATCTTCATAATTTTCCAGCCTTTAACTTGCACTACACTCTATCTACACCTTTCTAACTTGATGATAAACAACTAGTAAGAAGAACAAGTGGTGTCAAGAAAAGAGCTGCATCTATGAAAATTCATTACAACTTTTGATGTCTATCACTTTATTGGATGTACGAGATAAATAATTTCATTACAACTTTTCTTAAATTAGCGTTGATCTTTAAATGTTATGCTTTTTGTGTGCAATTGATTAAGGTGCTGAGATGATTTTAACAAAGAATGCAAGCTATGCCCTTCATGTTATGGATATTCATGATAAAGTGATCATCTTTTACTGAACATATATAAATATTCATTCATGTTTTATTGATCCAGGTCACTCTCTAGGAATGGAAATTCATGATTGTTCAGTGATCATCTTTTACTGTCCTCCCTGATCAACTTGGACTGTCCTCTGAAGCCTGGCGTTGGGTGTTGTTTTCCTGAGTCAACATACAGTGTCCGTTTGTTATTATAAATTTAAAAGGAGTGTTCTTTCTTTGTATTTTCCGGAGTTTTTCATATTGTTTTTTAAAAGGAGTGTCCGTTTGTTATTATAAATTTAAAAGGAGTTTTTCATACAATGTTGGGTTTCAAAGCTCACTACTTTAAAAGGCAAGTCGGCAAATGCTTTGTTTTGGTCACCTGCAGGCCGCTTCATTGTACTTGCAGGGTTGAAAGGCTTCAATGGAGCATTGGAATTTTTCAATGTTGATGACCTTGAAACCATGGCTACTGCTGAACATTTTATGGCAACTGATGTTCAATGGGATCCAACTGGAAGGTATATTGTTTATCTAAAATTGTATTTACCACAGCTATAGCTATTAAATGTTTGACTTTTGTTATTTTACCGATCATAAGTTTACATTGGTTATCCTCAGATATGTTGCAAGTTGCAACTGTTGTGACTTTAGTTCATGAAATGGAAAATGGATTCAATATATGGTCTTTCAATGGCAAACATCTTTATCAGAAATTGAAGGATAACTTCTTTCAGGTAATTACAATATCATTTATCTTGTGTGTGACTCCAGTACATTAGCTGATCAAGTTGTTTTCTAAATTGATTTAGTTCAGTGTTTGTTAAAACGTTCAAATCACTTGGGTCCAAGTGCAGAACTATTTAAGAACAGTGGTGAAAGTGTGAGACAATCAGAATATGCAAGCATTGGCAGCCTCATGTACGCTACCGACTGTAGTAGATCCGACATTGCCTATGTTGTGGGGAGTGTTGTGCTACTGTAGATTGCTTTTTACGAGATTGTGAAATCACGTTAGGACTAAAGTGATGTTTGTGTCTTCAATGTCTCCTCCAAAATCATCATTTTTTGAATACCTAGTATCGATACAGTTGATCATTTAGAGGTTAAATACTTGGGAAAAAAATACTTGGTTGGGAAGGTTAGAGTAGCAAACGCCATTGAAATTTCTATTTTTATATATTGGATCTAACAAGTAGCGTTATGTAGTGTTGCTTAGTCCAGTGGAAGCAGGACTAATTTCAACACTTAGTAAGTGAGTTCATGGACAATGATCCTTTGAAGAAAATTTGGCAGCAAGTGATTTCTTGAACTGTTGCATGAATTTGGATTATTCCACATCAGCAGTAAGTCAACTAACTATATTATAAAATATGCAGTGATGAAACCTGATGTGTAGGTGAAGAGCAAGTGTCTGACTTTAAATGTCCGGATTATTCCTCCATAGTTGGCGAGTATGTCGCATAGAGCTGAAACTAGGCCCGGAGGTCAGTTTAGACCATATATAAGGTATTTTTCAGCTTTCAAAAGTAAGAGGAAATGATGGATGGATAATACCGGTTGGCTGAGACACATAAATGTCCTGATTAACTTCAAATCAACTAGACATCTAAATTTACACCTAGATAAGGTTAGTAGTACCAATCTTGGTTAGAAAAATATGCATATTTATTCAAATGAACTTGAAGTGGTTTTGATTATTATTACAAGGGTTGAAGAAAAACTCCCACTAATCTTAAACACAAATGCAAAAAGTAGGAAAGAAATGTCAAAATGACATGTGAATGGAATCCAGAAATAGGTCTTGAATCTTGATTACAACGTTTTGAATCAAAGCCTCCACAACCAAATTCTTGCAGAATTGATTCAAAAGGCATGGGATCCGGGTTGGTGTTCTCTTGTTCGTGGGCAAGGTTTATATGACAAGATAGTTTTTAATGGGGATGGTTATGTAATGAGTCAAAAGGTGATATAGGAAATAGAAACGTGGACCTTATAATTATAAATAAGAGAAGGTCAAGGAAATAAGTCATAAAATATATGTGATAGTAACTTTTTTTTCTCTCTTTGATTCTTCAATCCCTTATATTTTTATTCTTATTGTTACTGCATTTTCTTATTTGCATATTGTTCTGTATCAACAAAAATTGTAATTACCAAATTGCAATATTTTTTTTGGGTGAATCAATATGATATCGTTCCATTCCAATTGAGTAGAATCATTACATCTTCATCTTATAATTAACACTAATTACAAAATAGACAAAAACATAAAGGA
Organism: Medicago lupulina; assembly: GCA_958299785.1. Taxonomy (NCBI): domain Eukaryota; kingdom Viridiplantae; phylum Streptophyta; class Magnoliopsida; order Fabales; family Fabaceae; genus Medicago; species Medicago lupulina. The sequence goes on along the minus strand of OY283141.1, from coordinate 69,958,590 downwards.
AAGTATATTTTTGTCAATTTTGTGTGTCCACTTACATGGTTCTTGGTATGATTTATTCGAAGAGTTATGGTCTTATAATGGTTGGCTAGCTTGGCTCACTAAAAAAAAATCCAACATTTGAATACAAGAATTTTGCTCTTCTCTCAACTGATTTTACTCGTTTACAACTGAATTTAGCGTGAGTTAAGTCAGGCAAAATTAACGCTAGTGTGAGTTAACCCACGTAGGGGCATTATCGAAAGTTTAGTAGGGAATGAACAAAATGAGTTGGGAGAAGAGCAAAATTTTGAATACGAATGTTTAGAAAAGTTGTTAGATAAGGCCGAATACAAGGGTTGTGACTTGTGAGTCGGGTAATTGATATTCACTATGTCATTCTTAAATGGATTATCCACGTCATTCTAAAAAGAGTGATGACCGAGCTAAGTAGTGTTCAAATTACATTCATTTAGCTCGCAATGTTTAAGTGCATATTCGTTGGAATCATGTGAAGTTTAGTAGGGGTGTGCATTGGTATGAACCAAACCAAACTGGAACCAGATTTATGGTTTGGTTTGGTTCGGTTCGGTTCATAAAACCACTTATATCAATCTGGTTCAGTCCGGTTTAAAACTGGTTCAGAACCAGTGAACCAGTTTACTATATGAATCCAAATTATTAAAGATTTGGGTTAGTGATAAGCAACGGAATCCTCGGTCGTTCAGGAAAATCATGTTGTCAATTGTCGTCGTACGACGGCTCCAACGGTTCAAACAGCACAGAGTTAATGGAAAACAATGGAGATTGTGTGTATAATTAATCAAATAATAATTTGAAAATAGGAAAAGGGGAAAAAGAAGAAGAAGAAAGCATAAGCATACAAGAGCGTGACATTCACCAGCTTGAATGGAGAGTTTTTGTTGATTCATGGTGTGGGTATAAAGATGAGAGAGGGAATTAGCGGTGGGTGCAGAAGATGGAATACACTTCCTTCTTCGAAAGTTGTATTTTATCATCCAATTCCAACAATTTCTAACCAAATCATGTTGTACGCGCGGTCCAAGGGTTCCAACGGTGCCGGTGATTCCCACATGTGCGATAATCAGAAAACGTGTGAATGAAAGTTACGACGGTGATTATTATAAGTAATGGTTAAGAATAACAACGGGTCACGCAAAGAAGCAGTTTTTAAAAATGGATACGTTTTTTTTTTTGGATTTAATGATAATGAATTGGATCTGTTATTAGATATATTGGAAGGTAAATGCTTGATATGCTTGGAAGGTATGCTTGTTTGGTGTGAAAGTTTGATATGTAGGTCAGATGATGAATATATATGTGCTTTCATTCTTTTGACATGAAAGATTCTTTTGACATATTTTTATAATAATATAAACTTAAAAAAAAAAAATATGAATTTTACTTGATTTTATTTAAAAGAAAAGTGAAGATGAAAAACTTCAACAAAAAATTGAAGAAATATAGAAAGAGAACTAAAAGAAAAGTTGATATAATGTATAGAAATAAAAAACATATTTAACCAAATTATTATTTTTTTAAGAAAATACTATCCAAATCTTGTTATTTATTAGATAAGTCTTCTCATTTTCTTCTACGCTTCAACCAGAAACTCAATTATCATTAAAATGCTTGTTTGGGCAAGCTACAAATCAAGCACTAATTTTAATCCAAACAATAAAGACGGTCGAAAATTTGTCCCGTCAATAATAGGCAAATTATTAAGGGCAATTTAAGGATAACAATCATATTCCCTACAAAAAAAGGATAACAATCGTAGATTCAACAAAAAAATCAAAGATGTGCATACAAAATGCCAAAACATAACAAATCAAATACTCCAATTGGCCTAAATGGATTCAAACTTTTCTCGTATATAATACTCATTCTAATTCATGCGTTTGGCAGTTTACTCTTCACCAAATTGTTCTTTAAAACCTCCAGTTAAAGTGTGATTTTGGACTTTTACCATCAACACATAACATAAACTGCAGCAATGATTTCCTTAATTTGACAAAATGGAACCAAAAAAGAGATTTCCATTTAAGGGAAACTGATGCTTAAATTTAGGGATTGATACACAACTTTGATTTAAATCAAAGTTATCATAATGATTATCTTCATATTTTTGAACAAATGAAAATCTATTTATGAATTTCTATAAAATGAAAATGTATCTCTGTTTTAAATATAAATTATTGAGTTTAACTTAGCAAAAGAATAGTCCTACCAACTATTGATACCTCTAAGACTCCATCTCTATACATTAAACGATTGATTACTTGGAAGATAAACAAAATATAGTACCATACACTGGTATGAGCTAATACAAGATCAGGCCACTACAGTTCTCATGAGTTTTGTTATCATTTATAGAATAAAGATCGGAGTAGAACAATTTCCAAAGCTTCTTCCCGCGGTTGTTTCTTTTTTTCAAAATCAAAATTACTACTACCACTGGATAATGGGAGTTCTTTTGAATTCACAGGCATTATTTTATCTGATGCCAAAAAAACCATATACTCCAATTGAAAGAATTTCCTCAAGTGTTGGTTTATGTCTGAGGTTAATTTATCTAAAACTAATAGCAACAAACTCAACTAAACTAAGTAACATTAGCAGATGCTAATATGCAAGAATATAATAACTTAGCAAACAAAACCAACAGGCAAATACACTAAACTAAACATAATTGAACAAACAAGTGTCAGATTACAAATTTTCAGCACCTGCACAGCAGTATCAGACAGGGATAACTGTAAAAATTTATTCTCATCATCCACATAATTGTTTAATTCTTAAAGATAAACTTAAACCCAAATTCAAAAACACCAACAAAAAACTATGTGAAAATTTTAGTAGCCTCAGACCGTCCTAGTTCAAAGTTTTCAACAAATGCAATCAATATCTTGCATTTCAGAACCATATATAAAGTATCCATCATAAGCTACATTGTAACAGAAAAAAACGAATTTACATAATTAAAAAAGCAATTGCAGAAACACTAGAAAAAAAATATAAAAACGCAAACAAAAACAAAATTGGTGCACAAAATTAATGTTTATGAGGCATCAGATCTTCCTATTCAAATAAAAGATTCACAGAACTCAAATCAGTGTTTAAGTTCTCAATGATTTGAAAGATTCATCATTTGTCCAATTAAAATGAAAAATATTAAAAAAAAAAAAACACATTTGATTAAATGTATAATACTGCTCAGAAAGTAGCAAATTATATCACAATAAAACTTCATATGTCCAGACATAATTGATGCAACATCATCATAGCAGTATCAATACAATTTCACTAATACATTTCAAAACAAAACAGAACACAGAATGAATCATACACAATTGAATCTCAGACATTCCAAAGTTGGAAACGGCAGACAATCAACATGACATCATTTCAGTCCGCCCGTCTGCTTTTCGGCATCATTGATCAAACAAATAAACATTTACACAAAAATCTCCAATAAAACAACATTTTTCATACCAATAAAAAAGCATAAACATAAAAATACCAAAATTAATTTCAAATTAATAAAACTAATATAGAGAAGGTATCAGATAATAAGCGGAGTTTTCGTTCATCAAAGAATAACATCAGTCTATAGAATGACAAATTTTTAACATCATTTACCAACCCTTGTATAAACCAACAACATTAAAACACAAAAACGGAACAAAAAAAGAACAAAACATTAAAAGATTAGGAAAATGTATATGGCATCAGTTAGTCAGAGGTTTTTGTCAACACTTGTTATTCAGTATATCAATAAGCGTTAAGATTAATCATCATTTGCCATATACTTTCCTCATTGAAAATTTGAATAAAAAGGGATTTTTTATTTGGATTTCGGTAGATCCATTTGACCCATTGCAATTTTGAAATTGTTTTCGTGCAATAAGCTGGTAAGTCCACCGTTTTGGATCTGTGCATCAGTTATATCTTCACTGTCGTTGAAAATTTACACAGATGAAGAGGGTAAACAGATGCACAAATTCAATTGATAATCAAATTTCATAAAAAATTAAGAAATAATTGAATTCAGGGTTTTGAAAAAATAAACTAATCGGAGTAAAAACTTAAAACTAAAAGAAAGAAAAAAAAAAGCAATGGAATGAGATTTGAGGGCTAAGGTGGTAAGGAATTTGTTGGTGAAGCGAGAGAGTATATATAAGGGGTGAGAGGAAATTAGGGTTTGGGATTTGGGATTGGGCTTTGCTGCAGCGGCGCTCTACTGTGGAATTTCGTTGCCTTTTTATAACCTATACTAAACGTTGTCGTATCAATATTGTTTATTTTATTTTTTTGACAGGATTATTGTTTATTATTATTTTTTTCGACGAATTGTTTATTTATTCTGTTATATGTTTCTTTGACCGAAATTCTTTTCTAACCCTTGCTTGATTTCTAATAAAAATTGTATTAGTTTTTTTAAAGCTCGGTATCCGATTCAATATTGACTAATTTGAGGGGATCAATCGTACCGCCTATTTACGATTCCGTTTAGAGTCAGATCAAAACTCTGTGTGAATTTGCTTACAAATTGACAATAATGAATATGAAAAATGTATTATTAATTCGTAGTTTGAACACGAAGTAAGGAAAGTTTGATCTTGATTATTCTCAAAAATTCGTCATTTGATGGAATTCATCAACTATTTGAATTCAATCACTTGATTCACCGAATCTTCTTGAAGAGTTTAATATTTAGTTAATGATTTTAACATTTAATTTTGATTGATGTACCTTTTGATAGTATTCAACTTATTGACCAACACCCTCCTCCTGTTATCTATAGTGAAGAGCAACACGATATGTGGGTATGGAATGAATCTAAAACAATGGTTTATACATGTAAATTTGACTATGATTGGTTGTTAGCTCGTAATCTAACTTGGAACATGACAAATGATTGGAATTGGTTTGGAAAATTAAGGCGCCTGCAAAAATCCAACACTTTGTTTAGCTCTGCCTCCACGAAGCACTTCCTGTAAACAGTGTTCGAATAAGGTGCAATCTCACGGATAATGCTCTACGTGGTAGTTGCTTTCTAACTAATGAATATGTATTACATTGTCTAAGGGATTGTCAATTTGCTCGAGAGATATGGAAAGTTATTCCTATAAGGTATACTCGACACTTCTTCTCAACATCGACGACTAAAGATTGAATCAAGGAAGGTTTTCAATCTCAACCTCCTCAAGTCTTTATGTTTGCCTTGTGGTGGGTGTGGAGATGGAAAAATCATAGGTTCCTAGGTGACAACCAATGGACGAAGTTTGATGTGCTTAGATACATTCATACTTTGCATGAGGATATAAATCATTATCTGCTTGGCAAAAGAACAAGTGCAAAGATCAGAAAGAAGGTGCGATGAGAACCTCCACAACCAGGTCTTGTTAAATTCAATGTGGATGGAAGTTGCAATTCTCGTGGAGGGATTGGTGATGATGGTCTTATTCGGGACAATAAAGGTGATTGACTTGCTAGGTTCTCCTCAAATGATGGTCAAGGTGATGTGTTATTTGCGGAGCTTTTTATAATTTATCACAGTATCACTTTTCTGCTTCAACATGGGCATTCAAGAGCAATCATAGAATCAGATAGCCAAAAGGTTATTCAGTTGTTAGCTTGAAGAAATTAGTTAGGGTTTCATGAATACAGTTCGTTACTGCTAAGGATTACCAGTTTGATTGACCATGCCCTAAATTTGGTCTTGCATCATATATTTCGGGAAGCTAATCTCAGCGATGATTGGTCGACAAAATACGAGATGTTACTACATGGTTTTCTCCACTTTCTGGGCTCTTGGATCAGCTGCCTAGGAATACCCTAGACACTTAATTTGTCTTTTTTGTTCTTTTTCTTTTGATTTTTTTCAATTAAAAAAAATAGTTGGAATTCCCTCTATTTACACACCATAGATTTATTGTTGAGTAAATATGCAATTTTCCCTATGAAATTGTAAGTTTTGTCAATTACTCCCATGACATTAACAAAACTTCAATTACCCCCTGAAATTACATAAGGTTAGTCAATTTGCCCCTCCGTCAAAAAAATCTGGATTTTTTTCGGTTACGAGCAATTACCCCCTTGAAATTTAACACTTATGTGCAAAATAACCCCTAAACTTGAAAATTTTTATTTTTTTCTTAAACAATTAACACTAAGAAAATAGAATTGAGAGAGATAATCCAACCATGAGAACATGGAAAATTATGTATTTTGTAATTCTCTGTTTTCTGTTACAATCACTAAAATTTATAAGTGTTGATAACATTATGGTTTGATGATAATAGTTAATGATCATTTCATGCATATTAGCTAGCATAGCAAATGTATTGCTACTTACTAAAGGTTTTGTTGGAATTGGAAATAAATCCATATTCAATGTAGATTTGATTCTTTGTACAAGTAGAATAAGATAAATGCATCTTAGGAGACATAGATAAATTAATTACTTCATGTAAATTGTATTTCACATTGATAATTTTTGTAATCTTTTTATATATAACAATTAGACATTATGTTAGATGCTAATTGTTTGCCATTAATATCTTTTGAATCAAGGAAAAGAAAAAAATATATAAATTTTCAAGTTCAGGGGGCGTTTTGCATATAAGTGCTAAATTTCAAGGGGGTATTTGCTCATAAGCGAAAAAAAAAATCCATATTTTTTTACGGATGAGGCAAATTGACTAACATTATGCAATTTCAGAAGGGTAATTGAAGTTTTGCTAATGACAGAAGGGTAATTAACGAAATTTACAATTTCAGAAAGAAAATTGACTATTTACTCATTTATTGTTCGATGGATAAATATAAATCGAGGATTAGTAAACTCCACTTATTAAAATTGAAATTGGTCTCATTAATCTTCGTTTTGTTTTTATCTCTTTTATAATTGGACCGTGGATAAAATGAAGGGATTTGTTTAAAAAAAAAAAATAATAATAAAACTTTGCTTCTATTTCTATACCTCTTGTTCGTAACCCTAGTATCCAATAGGTGATGGATTTGTGTGCAGAGAGAATGAATTGGTCGAGTTTAACCTCAGATTTACAGACAGAGATACTACTTCATCTACCAGTAAAATCATTGATGCGTTTCAAATCTGTTGAAAAATCTTGGAACATTCTTTTCAAGACTCCCTATTTTGTAAATAGGTGGAAACTGCACAATTCCAAAAACCATAAAGGCCATAGTCTCATGATCATTCGCAGACCCATTGAATTCAGACCTCATTATATCATTCTTCTCTCCTGTGACGGCGCCGGCAATGCGGAAGTGGAGCGCATCGGCTTCTACTCCCTCTTTCCTGCTAATAATAAAACCATACTCAACATTGAATCATATGGCAATTGTAATGGTGTTTTCTTTTTAAAAGCTTTCTATCAGAATTCAACAAATCTTGTTCCATGGAACCCAACAGTTAAACAAGTTCACCATATCCCTCCTGCACCCTCATTCTGTTACTCTAAATATGATGATTCCTTGTATGGTTTTTGTGCCTTTAAGGATAGAAATAATTTCAAAGTTGTTAGACTTCAACTCCATGTTGTCGTTGGGAAGTCAATGCTTTTTGCTTCGGGATCAGAAGTTTATGATCTAAGCACTCAGTCATGGACTCCTGTCCATCACCCTCCTCCTTTTAACCGGATCACAGTTCATTATAATCCTGCTTATACACCAGTTGTTAACTATGTTTATTATTGGATTACAACCGTTGATTTTTTTACTATTTCAAACATTCTTTGTTTTGACTTTCGCAACAATCAGTTTCACGAACTCAAAGCTCCGCGTATTGCTGTTGAACATTCTATTGAAAACATTGCCGAGATCAAGGGTTCACTTGCTTATGTTGTGGAGTATCATCTTCCTAGTCCTGTCCAGTTGGAAATTTGGATTATGGATCAAAGCGGGTGGGTGAAAAAATACAACATTGGACCAGTTGAGTGGAAGTGTTGCAGACGTGGTTTTTGGAAGGATGGCGATCAAGTTTTTGGAGGAAAGGTTGGACAGCTGCTGACTTCGTATGAAGATCAAGGAAACCTGCATAGTGAACCTAAAACTTATCTATTAAATTATGATAGATGTTTATGGGGTTATGAGTCTTTGCAGAGCATAACTCCCTTGTCAACCTAGCTAGCTAGCCTATGACATTAAAATATAAGTGAAGATTCTTTTTTTCTTCTTTAGATTCATTGAATGATTGAAGTATATGAGTTATAGTATAAATCAGATACATCGGTTGTTCAACAAATCTGAAAAAAAAGAGAATTTTTGCTTATATTTAAGACCAGAGGGAGTACGTAAGATATCTTTATTTATTTTAGTCAAGTAGGTATATGCCCTATCAGACTTATGCTTATGAATTGATAGTGTTAGCTATAGGTGTGTGTTGGTCTGTCTTATTAAGAAAGAACCTTCATTATTATTTATTGCCTTTTGATTTATAAAGAACTGCTCTGGTTTTATAACAAAAGGATCGATGCATTGGAGGACAGGTTTAATAGATCATGAAACTTGTAATTTTTATCAACAAATTTTTATCCATTACTTGTAATACTGTCATAGTTATCATTACATATGCAAGAATAATCCATCCTTGCACCGAATACAATACACAACTTGTAATTTGTGCTGAAACTGTCGTTCTAAATACATTTTCTTGATAATCTGCAGTTGCACATTCTTTCGTGTATTTTTTCCTTTTCCTATGTCTTGGCAGCAGAGCAATACATTTAGTATTGTTGCATCAAATCAAATGTTACTGCATGCTGTAGAAGTGTAGGTGAAATACATTGGTACCACAGTTCGATTTGGCAGGGCTTATGGGTTAATGGAACAGGTCCCACAAGGATCACTTTACGTCTTTACTTCTACTATTCCTCACGGTGAAGATGAATACATTGTTTTCTCCTATACTAACGGTTCTGAGTTGAACTAGAACAAGATAAACCAACTTCTCCTAGAGAGTATTTGTTAAAAAATGGCTAGTATAAGGCCCCCTTCGCGTGGTTTTGAGGACCGTCCATGCTGGGTCATGACTAGTGATGGAAACTTCTCTATTAAATCAGCCTATCAATACCTCACTCGGGATTTGTCATGGTCGCCTCCTCACCTATGTTGAGCGCAAAATCTGTCATATGACTAATGATGCTACTTGTATTCGGCGTGGTGACTAGGAGGAAACAATTATGCCTTTGTTTAGAGATTGTGACCACATCCAAGAAATTTGGAATCTCCTTATTAAAGAGGAGCATTGGTTACACTGAAACCTCTCCTCAATTGATATTGGTGCTCCAATAATATGATTGGACTTACTTAGCAAGACACATCCTGCAGTATCCTAAAGTTCATATTGCTTGGCGCTCACTACAGCTTAAATGTTGACAGTTCCCATAATACAATTAGTTGTTCATCGTATTGGGCTGGTTTAATCCGAGATTCGTATTGAAATTGACAAATATCATTTTATTTTAATAAAATTCCTCCCCTTTTTTTTTGTAGACGAAGTGAAAAATATCATCTAAAACTCACAAATGTAATTACGAAGTTTCAAATTTGGATCCAAATGAAGGTGTCCAATCTAACCATATGAGCATTATCAGTTAAATTAAGCTTAAGCATTACAAATGATATAACTTTTCCTTGAAATTAAATTAGAGTAGTGTTCTTACTAGGTCATTTAGAGTAGTGTTTTTTTCTGCTATTATGTTTTATTTATCAAAAAATATACAATTTTTTTTGGTCAAGAAAAATATAGAATCTAATTTAAATTCAATACATATAGACAATCAATTGTTTATTTATTTTGTGCAATTGTTTATTTTTTAAATTTTCTAATAAAATAAATATTTTTATTTATTTTTGTGAAATCAATTTTTAATTTTAATGTTCACTTTAGACCAAAAAATATGTTGGGTCGGTCTCCTACACATACAACGTCTAGAAACAAGATAACTGTACATCTTGGAACATGCCCCTGCCTTGATAATAACATACACAAAATCAACAAAATCTTGATTATATGAACCCCTTTATAACTTCAATGATAAATTCAAACTTCTGGTCTGGCTGCACACTAGTTGGCTCAATTACTGGTTAACAAGGTGTGAAAATCAGAGAAGGTCATAAACCAGATTACCCAATATGCACCTATAAACTTATTTTGAAATAAAAGCAATATAATTGGATTCTAGATTACATAGCACAAACTAACACCATGTCTCAATGATGTCATGAAATTATTTTGACACGTTTGATATAAGTGTGTGATTTTCTATTATACCAGAACTCATGTGACACTTATCCTGTGAAATATAAGAAATGCTACTCAATGGAACTTTACTTTGTGGGCTGAAGAGAAATGCTTTGATGCTGCAACTATGGAGGCTTTAGGTCCACTAGTTGCAGTATCTTTGGTACTTGTCTTAGTAGTCTTAACATCACCACAAAATAACAATGTAATGAATCTTCGTATTGATGAAAACCAGCTACTTTTGTTGTCCTTTTCACCCATTCTACTCCTTATTGTGATGGTGGTCACTGCTCAGTTTAGAACTTTTGTGCTCAACTTTATCAATTACTAGACGACTCAGCTTATTGATGCATTTGAAACTCATTTCTTAACTACTACACTTTATATAAACATAGTTTCTTCTTGGATAATTAAATTGGACAACAAGTTTGTTAATGCTTTTGACCAATTTTATACTTCTTTTCCACGGAACTTCAATTACTAGCAGTTTCCTCCATCACTTTCCAGGAATTTACCTTTCTTGAATATATATATGCTTTGATAGGCTCTTTATGCTTATATGTCCATTTTGAAGGCTTGACTATAAGTCAAATTATTAATCTCGTTCAAATCATAATAATGATAATGATTTTTTTTAAAGAATAATAATGACAATGATATAATACTGTAATGAATATATATTATTTTTCTCGCGTCCAAAAGGATAAATCCAAACAAGAGCGGTTTTTAAGAAACACGGAGATGGAAAAAGAAGCCCTCGTTTCTAAAAGTATTTTGAACTAAACCTTTCGTATTCATTTGAAATATCTTAATGTAATGTAATAATGCTATGCATATGGAAGAAAAATGCTTATGCATATAGCTTTCAAATCTTGGTGTGTTCTCCATACTTCCTTCTATCGTGTTAAGATGCTTATCACTTGATCGACAATTGGTTAGAATTCTCACTCAGACTCCATAAATACAATGGCAATCAATCATAACATGCTTTGCTAAAATATTGATAATCTTTGCCCTGTTTGTGAAGTTTAACATTCTTTTCGATTCGACAACAAAGTCCTAAAATGCCTTGTAAAAAAAAAAAGTGTTAAACATCGAACCGAAGGCCTAGAGAAATATTTTTTCGTATTCAGCTATGATTTGTTTCTATACCATATGTACAAAATTTGTCTTGCGGTTGACAAAAAAGATCGAAAAAGGTAAGGAAAATCCAACCTCTTTCCTACTACACAATCTACTCTACAGCCTCATGTTCCTTCTTGATATCAGAGGGAGGCAAAAAACAATCCATTGACAAGCCACAAATGTTAAAATCAATTTCTTCAATCCTCCATGTCTCCTCAATTCTTCGCCTATGGTTATGTGCTACACCATATCTATATAACATGGCCGCTGTTTTTCCACCATGTGCTATTTTAATACCATCTACATATCTATAATCCTCAATCACTGATTCAAAGCTTGTTTCCCAAAATATAGAATCATTTCCCTTGGTTGGCTTCATTCTGACCAACTTGGTATCCTCGAATTTGACAAGTAACCCTGTGCGTTGGCTAAAGTATCCCCACACCGTGTGTCTAATAATTTCCGTGTGTGGTGTGTTTTGTGTTTGGAGGATGTCATGTGCAGTCTCTATCTTGAGTAGAAAACAATCTTCTTTGTTGATGGTTTTCTCTCCTACACATACTGCGTCTAGAAACAAGTTAGCTGTACACCTTGGATCCAGCCCCTGATAATAACATGCACAAAATCAACAACAAATCTTGGTTAAACAATACCCTTGGTAACTTCAATGATATATCCAAACTTTTGGTTAAACACTAGTTGACTTAATTACCGATTAACACAAAATGCGAAATTCAGAGGTGGTAAATCAAATTATCCAAAATGCACATATTCGCATTTAGCTTGAGTTAAATTTCAGCTTTTATTTTGATATTAGATCAAAACCAATTGAATTCTAAGATCATGTTTTTAAATACTAGTTGGAGATGGAAAAAATTAATACAACAATGAAATGTATGTTACTTTGACTCATCTGATATAAGGGTATCAATTTCTGTTGTACCAGAACTCAAGTGGCCCTTATTATACGAAACATAATGGCTGCTCAATGCATTGGATTAGTTTTACCAAAAGCAAAAGGATAGGATTGCATTCATTGATTTCATAAAAACACTTTTTTTACTACTCATCCCTACCTTTTTACATGTAAAGTAATTAATGTAGTTAGTACTGTTTACTAAATAACAAATTTTCAACTTGGTAACTGCCAAAACTTTTGCATTTTTCAAATTATTTCTAACAATTACTTATATTTATGATTTCACATCTTTCAAATATGGAACTAATAACCTCTTATAAGCTAACAGTGTCAATACTAATTACTTCAATTGGAATAAATTAAAACTGGTATAAGCATTTGGTTGTGCAAAGATTAAACAATAGCAAATATGTAATGTCGTTGTCTATTAGTACCTGAAAGAAGCGACGAAGAGGTCTTGGAGGACCTTTATTAGCATGACAAGGTTTAGAAGAAGACTGTGTCCATGCCATCTTCCCATCACTCCCTGCACTAACCTTGAAACCAGAGACAACCAATTCAAAGTGCCACAAATCTGGATTCTTTTGCCACAATACAAAACCTCCCACTTCAGCTCTCCCAATTGGTTGAATGCTATCATCTCCCTCACGCATCTCTGATCCAAACATGCTCACTTGCCCCACTGCATACATACTTTTCAATGAATCCAATGCTCCCACTCCTCCTGTTGCAGCTATGTATTGCTGCACTATATACTTTGCACTTGAAGCTTCCTGCACATTATTACATTCAAACAACTTTTATTGAATAGCAGAAAACACAAACAAGCTTAACAATAGTAATTTCAATCATATTACATTACTATTATGTTATGAAACTACTTATTAATCAATTTAACATTCTAATCAATTTTGATATGAAGTTATGAACATGGAATTACCACAATAACATCAAATATTTAGAGTTGTTAGTGATAATAATAGGATTGCAACATTAGACTGTTAAAGTTTTAACCTTGCCAAACTGAATTCAAATTCTCTACATTCCTATAGCTGATCCGATCTAATATCAACAAAAGGAATCAATGGCTAAATTAAAGGTGTTAATCTCTGAATCAATCTCTCACTCGTTGAATTAAATCCAACATATGATTGGTATTAGATTAGAGCAACCCAAACTAGCTACTGAGAACCCAAGCTCCAACAGACTGGTTTAGGAAGAACTCAAACATGAAGAGTCATCTAATTTTCATGGAATAGTTCTAACTTCTAACATATGTATGGCAGGATTTTAAGTTGTCGTTGCGACCGTGACTTCAGTTACACGGCACCTTTATATTTTGACAAAATGCCACACAATTGCAGTTACAGTGCAGTTGTGGGGACCACTCAAACTGTTATATTGTGGCGGCAAGAGCAGTTGCGAACCACAATTTAAAAACGTTCATACAACATTATTCGCAACAATGCCATATATTTCACCTTTATCTCAAATATAGAATACTTGTGATACTATTAAAAAAATTAAAAATCATAGGGAATGTTTGGTTCCACTTTTGGAGGAGCTAAAACTTATTATGGAGGTATATAATTGATTTTGATATGTTTGGGTGATGCATATTAGAATTGACTTTGCCTCTGTAACTAATTCTAACTTGAAGATAAGATTTGTAGCTTTTGACTCCAAACTTAATTTTTACACTCAATTTTATTGTTCTATATGTTTGGTTTTGCAATAACAAAAATTGAGTTTGAATGAATCGATTATAGCGAAAAATTGTTACATAAATTTGAGTCTGAAAATCAATTCTACTATAGAGGAATTGAACATGCCAAAATAAATTCAACACCTATAGAATTCCAAAAACTTCAATCGTAACAACAATAACTGCATGAAAACGAGATTCGCATATGCATGCAAATAAAATCATTGAATCAAAACCACAGCAATATCTTATTACTAATCTATCAAATAATTAACAATAACTGAATCATGAATCAATAAATAAATACATACGAATACGAAATCGATGAAGAAACGATGCTTACGATATTAGAATCTTGAAGAGGACGAGTCAAAGTATGATCACATTGAACCTGAAGAGGAATCAAGGGAGAACCAACAAGCTTAAGCAAAGCAATGAATTCATCATTAGAAGTAGCAGAAAGATGGGAACATTTATCGTTAGAAATTTGTGCTTTCATCAAAGCACGAAGATTTTGCCACCGATTTGAACCATTGCTTCCAATTCCAGTCCACATATCTTCTGGAATTGGAACTTCTAAAACCGTTTCTAATCCATCAACTTTATCGAAATTTGGACACAGTTTCCTCATTGAATTTGAGGAACTAATTTTCCAATTATCTTCTCTAATTTTTGAATGAAATGAAATTTTGATGAATGAATGTGAAATGATTATGATTTTTTTGGTTTTGGTTGATTTTTGAAGGCGTTATTTGCGGGAAGGGTTAAATTGGGTGTGACGTGTTTGTGGTAACGGAATTAACGGCATATCGTTTTCCTCTTAACTGAAATCTAGCGGAAGCAACCTCATATATAACTCGTAACCTTTCTCTATCTTTTAAAAGTGATTATGACTCATGAAGAGTTTTTCATTGGCGCGTTGTCTTTGGAAACGAGAGTTATATAGATTGATGGAAGCAAAATCCGAAAATCCAGTGTAGTGATGGCATTATATAGATTTTCATTGAGTATATTGGAAAATTAATCCGAATATATCAACTTATTGTTGGGAAAGGTAGGAGCACCTGTTAAATAATCAAATATAGTAGTATTTAGTTAGAAGTTGTGGAGTCAACTTTAAAGTTTAAAAAGTGTCATTTTCAATTTAAAATTTTTATTTTTTTTCTTTCATAATTGTCCGAAGACATTAATTAACATGACATTTTTTTAGTATGTGCACCTTAAATGAGTTAGATTTTGTAAATCTTACTTTCACTCGTTCTAATACTCATGTGTATATTTATAAGAAAGATAGACATATTGGAGATTAATGAGTCCCTTTAATAAGTGAACTTCACTTATTAATTTCATTAATCTCACATTTTTTTTTATCTCTCTCACATTCTCTATGATAAAGTGACAATAATGTTGATAAATGAAACAAATTCAAACTCTAAGGCCTTGTTTGGAAGTTTGGAGGGGAGGGAGGGATTTGGAAGGAAAAAAAAGAAGGAGAAAGTTGAACAAATATAAGACATTGCGAGGAGAGAGTTTTAGAGGTTACTTTTTTATTCATTATACAAAATTCTCTTAATCTTGGGAACTAAAAAATTGTATTGGATGAGGGTTTTGAAGGGAGTTTGGAGGGTTTAATCAATTTATGTTGTTATAATATTTTTAAAACTAAAAATATATTAATCATAAGCATTAGTTTATCATTCTAAAATATTGTTTTTTAAAAAAATGTAAAAAATTTCTTCATTTTTTTTTATATATTTTCAACCGTTCAAAACCCTCATTTCTTCTCTCCTCCAAACTCCAAAACAAAACCTAAATGACTACTTTATTACCAATATGATTATTAAAGTTGCTCTTAGTTTCTATGGTTATTAAAAGCTCTCCAATTTTGTTTACCTCTTCGGATCACCCAATCCATTAGGTAAAAGTCCTAAAAAGTTTAAAATAAGTATCTGATATGTTTAGATTATAAAACTTGAAGGCGTAAACTATCCTATAAAATGGGACTTGACATTTTACACATTTGAATTAAGGAATTTGATGTATAAAATTTTATGAAAAAGTTGAATTAAACATCTTACGTATGTGAATTGTACAATCTAGACAACTCCAATTCGGATTAGGTGATCCGAGCATATCAAAATTGGGAGGGGGGGGGGGGGGGTGGTGGTGGTGGTGGTGGTGGGAAATACATTTTTAAATATGCTAGTGCTAGAGGAAAAGTAACGTTGAAAAAAAACCTCTAAAAAAAAGAGCTAGACGAATAGAACAAAAACCATTAGGAATTGTTTTGAGGAGATAACCTAATATTTTCTAACACAATGTCGAAGATGTTCTGAGATATATTATCTAATAGCCATACTCTAAAATCTCCAAAGTGAGCAAGGGTGCATTTAGTTATGAATTCAAATGACTTGAGATCACGATTAACTTAAAATTAAATAAGGGCAGATATACACTCTCACTCACTTTAAAAGGCTTAAATATTACACTCATCCCTGCAAATATGTCTCGTTTGAGTTTTGGTCTTTGTAAAAAAAAAAAATCAGAAATCCATCCTTGCAAAATTTTCTGTCTTTTAAAAAAGTCCCTGGGCCCACTGAAGCTGCAAGGTGGCACTCAGATGCTGATGTGGCACATGCTGACTGTGCATAATTGTCCACATGACATATGACGTGGCATTTAAATTAATTTAAAAATGTAAAAATAATTTAAAATTTCTGGAAATGAATTTTCGAAATAAAAATATAAAAAAATCGAAATTAATAAAAAAAATATATTATTTTTAAATAAAAAAAATATGGTTTTTAATTTTCCAAATTAAAAAGAAAAAAATTAGAAAATATTTTTTGAAAATTATAAAAAAAAAATCGAAATTAAAATAAAGATTCTTTTATTTTTTCGTAAATTAAAAAAAACAAAAAGTTACAGAACATTTTTTGAAATTTTTTAAAAAATTAGGCAATTTATTTTCAGATTTTCTTTCAAAATTAAAAAGAATTACTTAATTTTTTTAAAAAAACTAAAATACATTTTCAAAAATCTGGAAATTTTCTTTCAAAAAAATCGAAAAATAAAATATATTTTCCAAAAATTAGAAAAAAAAACAAAATTTTCTTTGTATTTTTTAATAAAAAATATTTTCTTAAAAAATATGAAAATTAATTTTCGTAATTTACAAATAATTAACATTTAAGAAAACATTATTTCAAAATGTATTTTTTTGATTTTTTTTAATATTTTGAAAAATTAATTTCGATATTTTTTATATAATTAAAATAACGTTTTTTATTTTTAAAAACAGAAAATACATATTTCAAAATTAAAAATCAATTTTTAAATATTAAATACCAACTCACCTGCCACGTAGGCACTTATGCCTAGTCACCATGCGACACATCAGCCTCACAGTGACAAATGACAACCTAAATGGGCCCAGGGACTTTTTTAAAAGACAGAAAATTTTGCGAAGACGGATTTGTGAATTTTCTTTTTACAAGGACCAAAACTCAAACGACGTATATTTGCAGGAACGAGTGTAATATTTAAGCCACTTTAAAAAGACTATTTTCCATCTCTTCGATGAACTGCTTACAATGAAATAGTCTTGTAAATAAACACCGATACAAAATAACAACACAATTATTTGATTAAGCAGAACAATTATTCAATGACAATGTTCTCAACAAATATGCTAGTATGTAAATCAATATTGTTCCAAATAACAATGCAATTTATTTCACAACACACAGAAATCAAAGTGAAAATAACAGTGCAGCAGTTTACATGGAGAGCCTTCATAAAGTCCCAACTTAAAAGACCATCGTTTATTCTGAATGTTTGGAAAGCTTGAATAGGACATAAAGTGACTTGGAAAACAAGAAATATTAATTCAACAGCACGGCAACACGATCACCAATTTTCCGCCAGCTATGCACATTCAAATAAGAAAAAAATGAGAATAAGGATGTGCATGCTACTAAAAAATAAAGTAAACTATCATTATATGAGCCTCAAGGTAGCTTACCTATTTAATTTGACATTGAAGGCTGTGATCCTGAGTTAGTGTTCATCAGTCTTGATCGCTGTCAACGATAACTAACGGCATCTCAGCGTTAACCAGTGACATTGTGTCCGCCACGAATTTATCGGGCATTTTACGTAACTTTATCATTCGAATAGTCTTCAAATGCTTCAACCCAGCGGGAACTGCCAAATCTATGCAGGACCGGACTTCAAATTCCATGAGGCTAGGCATTGCTCCTTCCTGAACATCCCACTCTTTCAGCTTCTTCAAATTCCAGAATCTTAGCACTTGAAGTTTTTGAAAGCCTCCTGCGGCACAAACCATCTTTTTCTTTGCATAAGAGTTACCATAAAAACATAATGACTTAAGCTCGAGCAGGTTCTGCAACTCTGGCATAGGATTAACCGATAGTTCTGAAGCTGACAAGGTGAGATCAGTGAGATTTTTCGGAAGGAGGCTCATACGAAAGCTTTCCTCTAATTTTCCATACAACCGGAGGGATGACAGATTCTCCAGATTTGTCATATTAATCAATATAAGCTTTTCAGGATCACCAACTTCATCCACGGATTTAAGTGTCAGTGAATGAAGTTTTTCAAGGTTCACAATCTTCTGTGCTAGTGTATTTTGCAATTCTTGCTCTGATCCATTTAACTGGAAAGCTATTTTTAATTTTTGAAGGCTCTTCATCTTGTGAAGGTAACTAAGAAGAGGATAACTCTGATACAAGAACGCACCCCATAGTGTCTCTAGAGTTTCATTAACATTTCCCCTCAGCTTGCAATCAAGTTTACTTCGATGATTTTGAGGCAGATATAATTTCTTCAGTTTCTTCAATTCCCAGATTGAGCTAGGGATGTACTTGATACATGTATGCTTTAAATCCAATGTTTCCAGCTCCAGAAGTTTGCATATGCATAGGGGTAATTCCTCCAAGTAAGTCCATCTTAAGCTAAGATACTTGAGATTATCAAGCTTACATAAAGTCTTAGGCAACTGTGGTCTGAATATGCATTCAAGATCAAGAACTCTGGCCTTTAGGAACTGCTCACTTTCAATGCCTGTTGAAAGGGTATTCCCTATACGTTCTCCTGGTTTACTTCCCTCTCCCTTGTCAAAGAAAAGAATAGACAGGGGGATTCCTTTCTTTCTGGATGCTTGTGTGGAGTTTGCATCAAAATTATAGGCAAACCGCTGACCTAAATGCTGACTGTAGTTTGTTCTGTTGTTATTTTGCAAGATGATTTCTCTGAGCATACTTGGCAAACAACATGTCTTAATCTTGCCATTGGACTTTAGTTCCACAACTTGAATCAAGCGGCGGTCTCTCAACTCTTCTAGGTAACTTTCTGCAGTGTCTTCCTGTGTCATTTGGTTGTTCTGTTCCACCAATCCTTCTCCAATCCATAGACTGACTAATCTCCTTGCTGAGATTTCAAAGTCTGATGGGAAAATTGTAAAGTAATAGAGGCAGTTCATCATAGTTTCACTCAATTCTCTCCTGTTCCTTTTCCAAGATTGCAGCCAATTTGTTTTGTAATGACCATGATTGAGTTGTTCAAACACCCACCATATGTCTTCAGTTGCGCTTGCTGACATAACAACCCCAAGAGATAAGATTGCTAATGGCAAGCCCCCACATTTTCTCACTACCTTCCTTGCAAAAGTTTCGAATTTTAGTTCTAATTTTTTTTTATGTGTTTGCATGCTAGCCACCTTCTGAAACAATGCCCAACTCTCTTCCTTCGTTAGCAGTTGAATGTGGTGAGGGGTGCTACTACTGTCGACATGCGAAGCAACATGTTTAAAGCATGTAGTCACCACTATCCTGCTCCCATTTCTCCATCCAGATTCAGATAATATGTTATATAGGCGATTATAAACACCGTTTCCTGAGACATCATCTAGAACAACAAGGCAGAGCTTATCTTTCAAGTAAAGACATGCATGTTTCATATTTAATGTTTGGTTTTCAGTCCCGTGGTTGTTCATGAGCAGAACTTTTGTTCTTTTGATTTCTCTTACTACTGTTATCCAGACTCGGGTAGGGAAGTGCTCAACTACAACTTTGTTATAATAAACTGCCTTTGCCAGAGTTGTCTTCCCCACACCTTTCATCCCCACGATGCAAAGTTTGGAAGCATTATCTCTGCTTGCAGTCAGATTCAAGACCAAATCTTGTTCTTTGATTTTCAAACCAACTACTTTGGGTGACTCCTGTCTTTTGATGGTGCAAGTTTTTGTCAAATGCTTAAGTAGATCAAATGCATTTTTCATCTCAACTACTTCTTGAAAACTGCCCAGCTCCTTAACAATGGCCTTTAGTTGCTTTACACAGGTGGTTCTCCATGCTGTTTTTTCTGATTTCAGAAGCTGGTTATGCATTTTGTCAATTTCAACACACATTGAGTACATTTCATCTACTTGCATTGAGTTTTTCATTTGTTTCAGCTTTCTTTTAATGGCTGATGTGATTTCCCTGTCCTGTGTAATAGAGGATAAGGTTGTCTTTTCTGCAGCTCTATCAATGAAAGTTATGTTGTAATTGAGCAGTTTATTAAACTCAGCGACAATGAGCTTCATCTTCTTTCTGAATGAATGTGTAACAAATGGAATGCCTATCGTCTTGAGTTTCTTCAGCATGCGAAAAGTTTGGAACCACCATAAGTAGTTGCTAATGTGGATCTCAGCATCTTCAATTATTTCTTCTGCTACTGTTTTCCAGCACTTTTCTGTTTCAGTTTCTAATTGAAGCTGACTCAAGTCCTTGAGGAAATCATGCAGCGGAAGCAGGAGATATATAGACCATCTCTCTTCCATGCCTGAAAATAGGTCCATGTTCTTCTCGATCAATTCACCAAAACCTTCAGAAGTCTTATTCTGATTTTGGTTTGGGCCGGCTGCTACAAAGTCATAGAGCTCTCGAGGTGCATTCGGTGGCCCCTCTTCAGTTATATATTGATCCAGAACACTTCTAGTCTTAGATCTAGAACTTTCTAGAATCACATGAATGTTGTATGCATTAACATATTTCATTTCAAAAGTAAATGTCAGCTTTCTTTCGACATTATCTATTCTCCGGTGAAGTCTTTTAGTGGTCTTCGATCCAAAGATAGAGGCAACAGGACCCCAAATCCACCGTGGGCTTTGTTTGTCGTACTTACTGCAACAGCCTTCTGCTTCATTAACAACCTGTCTCGTTGAATCTACCCATTTAACCTCATCTTTGCTTAGTTGAGGACGTATTTCACGTAGGTCTAATTCAATATCCCATAAAGAACGGACTCTTGATGATAGTTCTTCCTGGTTCTTCATAAGTTGATCATGATCCTCTATGAGGGCTTTTAGTAGCTTTGATTTTCTCTTTACCCAGTTAACTTTATCTTTGTATTTGAAAAGTTGATTATCAAGTAGTATTATAGTAGTAACAGCAACACAAAAGCACACTGGTAATAAAACCAATAAAAGAAACCCAATGTTAATCATGTTGTAGTTTGGAAATGACTTGCTGCTTTTAGTTAGATTGGAAATGAATTTCTGGGCAACTACTGATGGCGGACAACATAGTAGTTAGGAAAAAGGTTTTCAGTTATCAGAACGGTGCAATTGTATCCTACGAAAATGATAATGTTTTTTTTTTATCCTACTGTAGGAAGGATTGGCCAGGCTGACAACATTTTTCTAATTTAGACTGGTCAGAATGCTTAGAGCATCTCCGGAGGACGTTACTTAACAAGGACCACTCTCTTGCTAAGGACGAGGAAGAAAAAATGAGTCTCTGTTAAGCATCGGGTAATTATATAAGTATTCTCTCTTCTAGGTAACTAACGGGTCTCACGTTTAAAAAAGTAATAAAATATGTATTACTTGGTCCCACTTGTAAAATGTAGTACTAGATAAATTATTTTTGTTTAATGATGAAAAGATAGTGAGACCTATTTAAACTTTTTATTGGAGTCCTTATTAGTGTATTGCTATTGGAGTCAGTCAGTTCTTAATAGATATTTTTATTAAAAAATTATAAATAAGTGATGTGTCACATGGGGCCCATTTAAGGAGTCCCTGTTAGGGAACTACCATTGTGGATGCTCTTATATAGTTGCGTGTTTCTTAACGGGACTCATTTTTTCTTCCTCCAATGGAGGGTCCTTAACGAGGAGTGGTCCTTGTTAAGTAAAGACCCCCATTGGAGATGCTCTTAGAAATATTTGTACACAAGTGGGGTCGTCCCGGGAGTGGCCCCATCATACTATTATAGTTATGTTCATTTAAAATAAGATGTATAATCATGTTAACAAGTGTCTTAAAAATATAATACATAAAAGGAAAAATTATCTTAAAAATATAATTTAAATATATGTTAAAGTTATCATTACATTACTTTTTTATATAAATAAGTTAAATATATGTTAAAGTTATAATTACAATACTTTTTATATAAAAGTTATTTGTTAATAATGATCATAGGGAGTATGATGTATATTTTTCAAAAATAATTCAAAGTTATAATATTATATTTTGATCAGATACATCATTTATTCAATAAACTTAAAAATAATATTTTACTTATAATAATGAATGAATTAAGTATATTCTAAGATAGTCCCTCCGATCTTATTTGTAAGAAATATTTGACTTTTTTAATTCATTGTATAAATGATGTATTTGATCTGTATTCTAAACAAGATACATCAATTACTCAATGAATCTAAAAAGATAAATTTTTCTTATAAATATGACCGAATGTAGTATATTTTTAACACTTGTTTTTTGTGTCCACACAAATTTATCGATATTTGTGGTAAATACAAAAGTTTCGTAGTTTCCTTTTTAAGGTTAAATATGTTTTTGATCCCTATAAATATACCCACTTTTCATTTTAGTCCATCTTAAAAAAAATCAACTTATAGTCCCTGTAAAATTTTCAATCACTACTTTTTATCCCTATTTTAAAGTAAATTTTTGTATTTTTTTAATGAAATTGTGCAAAAATGTGCAGAATATTGTAAAAATCTCTCCCACAAAAAATTAGAATTTTTTAACAAAACATAAATTAAATATGAATTTTTAACCAAAAAAAATAATAAAAATTCATATTTAATTCTTGTTAAAAAATTCTAATTTTTTTTTGGAAGAGTTTCTTATAATGTTATAAATTTTTCAGCAAACTATTATTCAAAAATATAAATTCTACATATGAGTTTACTTTAAAAGAGACGCCAAAAATACAGATGAAATTTTTTTGGGTGATTAAAAGTTGAAAAAAAATTTGAGGGACTAAAACAAAAAGTTGACATATTTATAGGGACTAAAAACATATTTTAAGTACACTTTCTATGCAAAATAGCAAAAGTTTCGTAGTTTACTTTCTATGCAAAGTAGAGTTAACTCATATTGCATGTGCACGATTGTAACTTGCGCTGTCATGACATTGTTGGTAGACAATTTGTAAATAGTTTGTTGCGTTTTGAGTTAATTTACTCTCTCCATAATAAATATAAGTACTCCCTCCGTTTCAAAATACATGTCCATTTTGAAGAAATTGTTGTAACCAAGAAACCAAATAATTTTTGTTATTTTTTATGAAATTATGTGTGTGTTTTCTATACTACCCTTAACCATTTATTATTTCATTCTATTTTTTCTCTCTCTATAATAAATATATAAGGGTATTATTGACAAGACAATAATTAATTTTGCATTGAAACTTGAAATGGACAAATATTGTGAAACAAAATTAATCTTCAAAATGGACATGTATTTTGAAACGGAAGGAGTATAAATTTTGCACTAAAATTTGGTGAGGGTTGGTGTTGGTAGATAATAAATGTGGACAGCTAATGTTATAAAGGGTTTAGGTAAGTTAATAATAAAATCAAGGCACAAATTAATGAACTAAATATGGAAATAATTTATTGAAATGCGTATAATAAATTTAATCTTTAACTTTTTAATGAATTAAATGCACAGAATTTTAGAGAATATTTTTTATTTTGGGTTTCTTAATTTGTGCCCTTAGGTTAAATATGTTTTTGGTCTCTATAAAGATACTCACTTTTCATTTTAGTCTCTCTAAAAAATTTCTTTAACTTTTAATCCCTATAAAATTTTCAATCGCTACTTTTAGTCTCTATTTTAAAGTAAATTTTTGTATTTTTTTTAATGAAATTGGGCATAAATGTGTAGAATATTATAAAAATCTCTCGCACAAAAAATTATAATTTTTTAACAAAACATAAATTAAATATGAATTTTTTATCACAAAAAATATAAAAATTTATATTTAATTCATGTTTTGTTAAAAAAATCTAATTTTTTTGAAAGGGTTTCTTATAATGTTATAAATTTTTCTGCAAACTATTATTCAAAAATATGAATTCTACATATGAGTTTATTTTAAAAGAGAGACCAAAGGTGTAGATGAAAAAAAATTCCCTCAAAAAAAAAATTGAAAGACTAAAAATTGAAGAAATTTTTTAAGACTAAAACAAAAAATTGACATATTTATAAGCAATAATTATTTAAGCCAACTTTCTATGCAAAATAGCAAAAGTTTCGTAGTTTACTTTCTATGCAAAGTAGAGTTGACTCATATTTGCATGTGCACGATTGTAACTTACGCTGTCATGACATTGTTGATAGACGGTTTGTAAATAGTTTGTTGAGTTTTCAGTTATTTTACTCTCTCCATAATAAATATAAGTAAA
The DNA here is from genome assembly GCA_958299785.1 of Medicago lupulina. NCBI lineage: Eukaryota > Viridiplantae > Streptophyta > Magnoliopsida > Fabales > Fabaceae > Medicago > Medicago lupulina. The sequence continues at coordinate 69,933,840 of OY283141.1, read as the reverse complement.
TAATTTGTACCAAAATTTAGTGTGGGTTGGTGCTGGTAGATAATAAATGTGGATAGCTAATTTTATAAAGGGTTTAGGTAATATAGTATGTATTACATTGGAAATTGTGTTGTCAATCTTTTAAAAATCAATAAAGTATCTTTTTTAATTTAAAACTTTCTTTTCAAGGTTTTCTTAACTAGTTCCCGGGGGCACCGGTTAACATGACTCATAAAAGAAAGGGAAATGTTAACTTGTGCCCTCAAGACACAAGTTAATGAACCAAATATGAAAATAATTTATTGAAATGTACGTATTATATTTAATTTTTAACTTTTTAATGAATTAGATGCACGAAATTTTAGAGAATATATCTTATTTTGAGTTTCTTAACTTGTGTCCTTAGGTTAAATATATTTATGGTCCCTATAAATATACTCACTTTTCATTTTAGCCCCTCTAAAAAAATTCTTCAACTTTTAGTCCCTATAAAATTTTCAATCCCTACTTTTTGTCCCTATTTTAAAGTAATTTTTTGTATTTTTATAATGAAATTGTGCATAAATGTGTAGAATATTGTAAAAATATCTCCCACAAAAAAAATAGAATTTTTTAACGAAACATAAATTAAATATGAATCTTTAACCACCAAAAACTTAAAAATTCATATTTAATTCATATTTTGTTAAAAGATTATAATTTTTTTTGGAAGAGTTTCTTATAATGTTATAAATTTTTCTGCAAACTTTAAAAGAGTGATCAAAGGTTTAGATGGAAAAAAATTTAGGGACTAAAAATTGAAGAATTTTGTTAAAGAAATTAAAACAAAATCTTGACATATTTATAAGGATCAGAAATATATTTAAACCTACTTTCTATGCAAAATAGCAAACGTTTCGTAATTTACTTCCTATCCAAAGTAGAGTTGACTCATATTGTATGAGCACGGTTGTAACTTGCATTGTCATGACATTGTTGGTAGACAGTTTGTAAATAGTTTGTTGAGTTTTGAATTATTTTACTCTCTCCATAATAAATATTAGTAAAAAAATGGTAACAAAATTTAGTGTGGGTTGGTGCTTGCCTGCCATGTATACAATAAATGTGGATAACTAATTTTATAAATGGATTAGGTACTAGTAGAGTTAATAATAAAAGAAAGGAAAATATGAACTTTTGCATTCAAATTTCAAGACATAAGTTAATGAATTAGATGCACGAAATTTTATAAATTTTTGTTTTGGGTTTTTTAACTTGTGCCTTTAGGGCACATGCTAACATTCCCCTAAAAGAAATGTTAACTGCAGTCCTAATGATCTTAGCTACTCCCTCTGTTTCACAATTATTGTCTTTTTAACATTTTTTTTTTTAAAATAATTGTCATTTTATAATATCAATGCAGTATTTATTATTTTTTTCTCACTATTATATCTTTATTTATTGAATTTCAACCAATTAACTACTCCACTAACTACAATTAAAAAGGGTGTTTTAGTAAATGTTACTAATTTTATCATTGAAATCAACATAATTAATTATTTCTTTAATAACTGTGGACAAACCTTAAACGACTAATATGGTGAGACGGAGGGAGTAATAAATTAAGGTCTTGCTATCTCGTGTTTTTAGGGCAACGGTTAAGGAATTTACAAATAAAAATTTTGTCTGAGAAATATAAGACGTTACTTTTGATCAAATAATTATTACATAACTTTTTTTATAAAAACTGACTTTTTTTGAATGTTTAACCAATGTCTTTAGGGCATGGTTAGCAGTCTCCATAAATTAAATATAGTAATATAATAAATAGCTTAAAAGTTTAAAAAGTAGCATTTTTAATTCAATTTTTATTTATTCCTTAATCGATGTCTCAGAGATAGAGACTAACATCACCTCAATAATAAACGTTGATGACTAAATTTTTAAAAAAATGTAAATGGTTGCTTATAAAATACTCCCTCCGTCTCAAATTGTATGACGTTTTGGACATTTCACACATATTAAAAAATGCAATTAATATTGTGTGGAAAAGAGATATTATGAGTTGTTTTACAAAATTGTCCGTAATAAATAATATGTGAAAGATAAATGAAAGAATTGAAAGAAGCAAAAGTAATAAATAGTTAATGTTATAATAAGAAAAGTAATATTAATGTTGCATTGATATTGTAAAACGACATATAATGTGGGACAATTTTTTTCCCCTAAAGCGACATATAATTTGAGACAGAAGAAGTATAACGAAGAAGTGCTTAATCTAGCCTCCAAACCCAACTCGATTTTTGGTTGGGTACGTTTACTTTGTAGAAATTAATGTCCTTGAATATTTTAGATAAACAAATAGAGTTAAAACACATCCATTGGACCCAAGAGCGCTTACATGAGATGGAACAGGTCTCTTCTAACTTAACCAAGGTCCTGGGTTCGAATCCAGCCTTGAGCATGCAGCAACGTTAAAACTCTTAGGGAGAGTCTGCCGCCCATTTGGGTCCCACAATGCTCGAGGAATTAGTCTCCACAGTTGCGCGCGGAGGATACCTGATTTACACAAAAAAACACATCCATTGGTGAAATCATTATTTAAGTTTCTTTGAATGTTATCAACTAAAATAGTGACCATTTAAATAGGATCGGACGGACGCGTCACCCTTCTCCAGGGGATCAGCCCTACCACAGTTTTATGGACCAAATGTCAACCACAATGTCACGATGTATAAAAAGACAAAAAAATCATGACTTTTTCTCTCTCATTTAAAGGATTTTTTTTGTATTTTTATACACTTGTGATAGTGTGGTTGATCAATGTCACATAATATTAACATTCCAATGTCACCAAAATATTTTCCGATCACTAAAGCATTATTATTATTTTTTAGTGAATTATTATTATTATTATTATTAGTAGTAGTAGTAGTAGTAGAGTCGTTAACGTGTATCCTAAGTTATACTATACATTTAAAAAAAATACATTATATTGTAAATGATATTGGGTGTCAGTGTCATTCTCTCGTCCTCGGTTATAAACAACACTTCACCTTTTAAGTTTATTAAATATTTTATGTATTTGCCCTATATTATAGCGCTTAGATATATTAGTTTTTTTTGTTGATAAAACCAAAATGATATATGTATATATATATATATATATATATATGTGTGTGTGTGTGTGTGTGTGTAAACAGAGCTAGACGCTTTAGCACAAGGAGTGCAGAAGGCCTAGACACAAATAAAGTACAAACACACTGTACAAAAACGCCTCAAATGCAAACAGAAAAAAAAAGAAAGATGAACAGGCTAAAAAAATGATATTAAGCAAGCAAAAGGACTCTCCCTCCATAATTGATAATCAATATCGAATATAGCGTATTTCAAGTCAACCACCAAAAAGACCGAAGCTTCACCCTTTCGCCAATCACATGCATCTTGTCCTCTTTCCTTTGAAAAACTATGTTATTACGCTCTTTCCATATTGCCCGGACAACTAACATCCAAATAATATTCATGGATTCATTTAATTTTCTTGAGAAGCTACGAAGCCCTCTGAACTGCTGATAATGATTTTGAAGAGAGCCATAAAAAGTTTTTGAGAGGCCGAGACATCCCACAATGTGCTGCCAAAGGGCACCAAAATATCGCAATTTAGAAATAAATGATCTCGGTCCTCATTAATACCGCAATTTGCAACACAACACTGTTCATAAATTAATAGAATACGCCTTTCGAAAAGTTTGTCTCTGGTTGGAATCCGGTTGAGAAACAGCCGCCATGCAAAAATCAATACTTTAAGAGGCACCACTTTCAACCACATAAAATTGTTATTATTACTCTGTTGCCGATCAAAATCTGTCTTTGTTAAATAAGAATAAGCAGAACTAACAGTGTAACAATTAGAAGCATGTAAAGACCAGTTCCATCTATCCATCCGAGCAACCTGTAAAGTAACAACAGTTAGCCGAACAATGCATTCCCCCAATAGATCCTCCTCCCATGCAAACAACCTCCGGCGCCGCTTCCATGCCTCCCCATTAACACCCCAACCCCTTGCAAACATATGAGCTACAATCTTTAACTTATTCTCAGCTAACTCGTACAGTACAGTCTTTAACTTATTCTCAGCTAACTCGTACAGTTTCACAAAAACCCTGAACAACGGTTGCCCGTCAAGCCAAGGATCAACCCAAAACAAATTAGAAACTCCATCCCCCACTAGACGTGTTATATTGTCTAACAACCATCCTGAATCAACCTACCATACACCATCTCTAACGCTCTTAATAGTCTGCCACAACACCGACTCAATCCCTCCTTCAGAACAACATAACCGCCCCTTCCTCCCTGTACCGGGCACATAACACTCTATACCAAAGACTCTCCCTCTCATGAAGTATCCTCCACTACCACTTACCTAAGAGAGCAAGATTAAACTCCTTCAGCCTCCTAACACCTAAACCTCCCTCCTCCTTTCTCATACAAACAGTATCCCATTTAATCCAAGTTATTTTCCTAATATCCTCACATCCCCCCAAAAAAATGCATTGAAAATAGAATCAAGGGTAAAGATTATACCTGAGGGGGCCTTGAAGAAGGAAAGAAAGTAGACCGAAATGGGGGACAAGACGGACTTAAGCAAAATCAACCGACCTCCCATAGAACAATTACAACACAACACTGATGCCACCTCATGCAACCAAGAATCAGAGATATTAACCCCATGTAGCATACTCTTATGGAAATTAACCTTCAAGCCTGTGATTCAAACAAAATAACACGACCTTTAACACTCGAATATTTGCCCAACTTTTCTCCCCCATCAGAAGAGTGTCATCTATAAATTGCAAATTAGCAATAGCAACATAGCCAAACGTCCCCACCCCATAAGGTTTAAACAATCCCTGATCAACCATGGCTTTCATCATAACATGTAAACCTTCAGCCGCGGTGAGAAAAAGGAAAGGAGAAATAGGGTTACCCTGGCGAAGACCCCTTTCGAGCTTAAACTCATCTGTAGGACTACCATTCACCAAAACAGAAACAGTTGGGGTTGAAATACAATCCGTCATCCACTTTCGCCACATAGGTGGAAAATTCATCCTCCGCATCACAAAATCAAAATAATTCCCATCCACATAGTTATATGTTTTTTCGAAATCCACCTTAAATAATAAAAGGTCTTTCTTACACTGACGTGCATCATCCACCAACTCATTAGTGATGAGTCAATGATTAGTTATTTTAATATAATATTTGGTTTCGTTTTATTTAGATTTAAGTTTATTTTATTTAAATATTATTTCCTTTTAGAGCTATTTTACTTCAATTGCATATTATTATATTTCAGGAACAAATATCTAAAGATTCAGTCTTGGAGCAAAAGAAAGAGGATTCAAAGTTGATTCGGGTTGGAAAAATACAAGATTCAGCACAAAAATATAATCCCCCAAAGTCAGAAGCTTGGCACGACCCGTGTCATATCTCACACGGTTGTGCCACATCCCAAGATTCTCTTTTGCTGCATTTTGCTTCTTGTACAAGCTACCTATTAGTTTATTTATGACCTAAAAGCCCATGGTTTCTTGTGGAACATTATAGTGATGTATTTCTTACGGCTTAAGTCATTGTAAACTATAAATAGAGTAGCTAGCTATCATAACAATTCATCTTTTGTTCTTGGAATTCAATAGTGACAATTGTCTTTCTTAATAAAAGTTCTTTCTTTTACTTTCTTGTTATTCTATGTTCTTCTCCTTCTTCTCTATGTCTACTATGATCATGAGTGAGTAGACTCTCCTTGTCTTGGGATTGTTGGATAAGTCTTAATGACATAATCCTAATCAAACCAAACCATAAACACTAATTTTATATAACCTCACTTTATAATCTAATTTCACCGCTCTTATAATGAATTAACAAATACCAAACTTGTGAAGCGAACGTGGAGGAGTTAGTATTTGTTAATTCATCATCATAAATATCAATTCATAATGCGACAGCGGAGATTTGATATTGGAACAAGTGAAATTAGACAAGGATTACAAAACATGAGAATAGTCTAACAAACCTTGGGACATATAAAGTTTCAAGCTTCAAGGATTCCAATAACAATCAACCATGAGAATATGCGTGATTATTAGAGGAACACACTCACTGAAACCGAAAGAAGATGTGATAGGCTAAAGAGAAACTTGTCATTAGAAAGTGGGACCAATATAAAACTAACGGGTTAGGGTTTGTTTGAGAAGGACTTGTCATTAGATGGACCAATAAATCCCAAGACTCTTTTTATTATTATATTTTCTTCCATAAATATCAAACCTTTTTCTACTAAATTTCTCCTTTTATTCATCATCTAAAGTTAATCAAATTAACCAACTCCCTGTCGGAACGATATTCTTTTATTACTACATCGGTAGAACCGTGCACCTGCGGTTTTGCTCATCAATTAGCTATCAAAAAACCATCAAGAATTTTACGACCAGGCACAAACGCAGATTGGGAAGTATAAATAACTCCCCCAATAGCACTACACAACCGATTAGCTAAGACCTTAGAAAGAATCTTGTATAAACAATTCACCAAAGAAATGGGGCGAAAATCTGACAAACATTGAGGACTCTCAATCTTCGGGATCAAAGCAATAAATGTACTATTAAATCCTTTCGTCAACTTACCATGGCAGTGAAAGTCATTAAAGAACCGCACCAGCTCTTCCTTTAACAAGTTCCAAAAATCTTTTACAAAACCAAGATTAATGTTGTCAGGTCCCGAACTCTTATAACTGTCACAATTCTAAACTGTCTGCTTAATCTCTTCCTCTAAAAAGGGTGAGGTCAATGTCGCCCCCTCCTCCTCAAACAACAAGTTAAACATCAATTCCTCCACACCCGACCGAGTTAAAGTAACTGATTTAAATTGTTTTTGGGAATGTTGGAAAACCGCACCACGGATACCTTCGACCCCGTCAACCTGAACACCATCAACCTGTATATACAAAAGAGCATTTCCCCTCCGCCTAGCAGTCATGATTCCCTGGGAAAAAAAACATTGAATTAGCATCGCCTTCACAGAGCCAAGTCAGCCTCGACTTTTGCCACTGAATACTCGCACAAAGCTTTGATAGAGAAAAAACTTAAGATGATAGCACATGAATCTCCCCCACCTCCTCCTCTGCTAAATCTTGTTCCTCTGCCTTAACATCCAACCGAGAAATGCGCTCCTTAGCCAAATTAATTTTACCATCCAAATTCTGAGTATGAGACTGATGCCACACCTTTAGTGAACCTTTAATTAATTTTAGTTTTTCGTTAAGGACAAAACCGCCCCACCCATTACTCCGAAACGACTGCCATTTCTCTGTTACAAACTCCTTATAACCAGGTAAGTCTGACCAGCATTTCAACAAACGGTTCGGTCTGGGTCACCAAATAGCTTCGTCAACAGTCAATAAAATAGGACAATGATCAGACAACGATCTAGGCAAAGCGACCTACGTACAATTCGGCCACAAAGTGATCCACGATTCAGATAAAAGAAAACGGTCTAAGCGGCTCATGGATAACCCGTCCCCTCGATACCATGTGAAACTCCTCCCGCACAACGACAGATCCACCAACACAACATCACCAATACAAACTATTAAATCAACATTAGTTATTTAATGAATTTAAAAAGTTTTTTTTTTTATAATTGAGATCAGAAACAACATTTATTAAAAAAAAATCAACTCTTTGGTAGATCAAGACTCGAACTTATTGTATCGTTGTATATATTTTTAGGGTTAAACAACCAAGTGCTTTTAGGGCAATGACACTTGTTAAGGATTTAAAAAATGAAATAATTTACAAATTTAATGTATGAAAAGTTGATTTTTAAAGTTTCAATATGTTGAATATACAAATCTCAAGATAAAAATTTCTTTGAACTTCTTAACAAGTGTCTTAAAAACACCTTTGTAAAAAAAAATGTCTTAAAGACACTCATTAGTTTCCTCATATTTTTATTATATGATATTAATTTTAAGGGTCTTGTTAACAAGTGCACACGAGGCACTCTTTAAAGATTCTAAATTTAGAAAATATTTATCAAAAAAACCAAATGTTACAATTTCCAATTCATTAATTACACAAATTTTCATAAAAAGTTACTATTAAAGGTGCTTAAAGAATACCCAGGAGCACTCATTAATATTTCCCTAATTTTAATTTACGTCGGTTGTTTATTTTGTTTATACAATTGTTGTTTCACTTTTATAGTAAAACATCTCTTCTATAACTCAACCTCAAATAAATTTATCTGCGAATCAGAACACACACGAAAATAATAAAAATTAAAAGATAAATTATATTAAATGATGTAAGTAAATAATTTCGTTTTCTTTTTTAATCTTTTTTAATTGTGTGTATCCAAATATTTTTAATTTAGGCTTGTCTAATTAAGAGCTTTTTTTTTAAATATTCATCTTATATGTCACCGTGAGTTTAATTTGATTGGTAGGGACATTGCTAATATATGTAAGGGTCGAAGTTCGAATCTCAGACGCTTCATTTATTCACTTTGAAAGTAAATTTCTATCCATTATACTATTTGACGAGAAAAAAATCATCTCATATAATTTTTTTTTTTGTGGAAATATAAATTTCATTTTAATATGCATGATATAAAATTTGAATTTGGAAAACAAAACCTCCCTATTTTTGAAATTAAACATTAAAATACGTTTGTTTTCTCTTACAAAAAGTGTGTTCACAGGAAGTAACCTCCCAACATTGTTGTGTTATTTGAACATTCATTTACACGATAACTTTTGAGACAACCAAAATTTTATAAAGAAAACGAGGTATTGACACAAAAATCAAATCAATGGAAAGAGAAATTAAAAATATAATTTTGTCAAAAAAATAAAAATATAATGTGAGTATAAGAGAGAATGTTGTCAAAAAAATTTGTTCAAATATCATTTTTTTTCCTTCTTATAACTTGTGATGTAATGTCTCATTTAGGGATCTGACGTCCAACCTACATCTTTTTTTTTTTTTTTTTTAACTTGTGATGTTTTTTTTTGACAATTTTTTTTTTAACAATTTAAAATGAAATATATATTACCGCAACCAAGTAGTCCCAATATTACAATGTGTGCTAAAGAGACTACCAAAGATACACAACGTCAGTCTGTCAAAGCCAAAAAAAACAAAACAATTAGTCGATGCCCAGACAAGTAAAAGGGCTCGACTACCAACTAGTAGTCCCAAACGCAAATGTAGTATTTTTAGCTTTTAGCCACCCTAGGGACAACGCTATAACCTTATCCAACAACTTGGCGATGGGAATTATAGAATTATTAAACATACGATTATTTCGCTCATTGCACACAACCCAGGAAGTAAGGAGCCATATGAGCTGAAGAAATGAGCGCCTAACTTTTCCACCACCTGTTGCATGAATAAAATGTATAAAATGATCAGAAATAATATTAGGGTCCACCCCCGAGAAACCAATCCAACTCTGCACCAACGACCATAAAGAAGTAAAAGTAGTGCATAATAAGAATATATGTTGCGTCGTTTCCACAGAACCGCAACCGAAGGCACACAGACAATCTTCAAAATAAATAACACTTCTAGACACCAAATGAGATTTAGTAGGTAATCTATCACGCAACAGCCTCCATGTAAAAACTCAGACCTTAGGGTTTTGCTGAGATCATTAGGGTTTTGTTATTAACGTAAAGACGATCATTATATCTTTCTGCTTTTATAGATAAATATAATAGAAGCATAAAATGATATTATAGTTTGTTCGACCAACAATAAATTAATCATTTCATACATACTAAGGAGAATGTATGAGTCATAGACGGTTACGCACCTTTCTCAAGTATTTGTGCACTAACCATTTTTATCATTTCATTTTTGAAGATATCATTTCACACTTATAAGTTTAACATAGTGTTCTTTATCCAAAAAATAATAATAATTTTAACACATGGTTTATTTTATTTATGTTGTGAATTCGGGGAACTCCAAATCTCACACTAATGAAATTTAGATTTGTGGGATAAGTATCAATGACAACCAATAACCAAAATAACTACAAACATCAACAACAATCTAGATTTAATATGAAAATCAAGTGTAAAGCAAAATCACTATCAAACCAAAGAATTAACAAGATAAAGAGGGTAGAGAACAAATAACAACACAAAAAAATGCTTACCTGGTTTGGACCAACAATGGCCTACTATGAAGGAGAGATTGATCTCTCCAATCCACTATCAACGAGTTCTTTACAAAAGAGTTACAAGAAGTTAGCTTCAACAAGCTCTCAAAGAACAAACCTAATTTCTACATTTTTTCCAATCTCTACCCATGAACAAGACACTCAATGATTTTCACTCTCTCAAGGTGTTTCCCAATTGTTTCTAACTCTAGAATCTAACCCCAAAAGAGAACCAACCCTCAACCTTTGATCACATAAGGATCTTATCTTTTGGTTTCCCAACTCACCCAAGTTGCTCACAAATGACTCTCCACTCATGTGTTTTCCAACTCTATGAATCTCTCCCCAAAAGACACCAATTCTCCCCAAGAGCCCCCTCTTTTGGTTATTCAAGATTCACATATTTCAGCTTTGAACCTCACCCAAAGACCCTCAACCTTTAATATCTAAAAAACCCTAAAATTTTCCTCCTTTGGTTTCCATGAGATTCACAAAGCTTACAAAACAAATGAGCCAAATGATACTTATATAGATCGAGGCAAAATCGTGTCACGATTTAACTTCCAGAAACACACCCACACACTGCCTCAAAATTGTGACAAAATCATGACACGATGCCAAAATCGTATCACAATTTCAGACTTCTAGCACACACTAATTTTGAGTCATTCCTCGACAATTTACCATTTAATATGATTCAAATCAAGACAATTGTTTTGTTTTTTAAAGTTGTTTTCTTTAAAAAGAAAAATTAATTTCAAACTTATATAAAAGTTAATCTATTTATAGAAGAAAACAGTTTTTATCCTTTAATTTGCATGCTCTTATGCAGCTCAAGTCAATCTTCAGAGGTAGTTGGAACTGCAATTTGAAGATAATATAGTACACAAATAATCTAGGATGTTGGTTCCAAGTAAGACTTCAACTTCTATACCCTTTTGCCTCTCCATACATTTTTGTACAAAGTTTTCAGCAATGTATATAGATAAATCCAAATTGGAAGGTTTAATTAATCTTTACTTTTTTCAATTATGGTTGTTTGATTCCAGTTCTTAGCAGTTTAGCTCTCACACAAAGAAGAGGCATGATGCAGATTTTTTCAGAAAGTTTTGAAAACTTTGTGGATAATTGGAACCTTCGTTTAATGGTTGTTTTCAGCCTCAGCATCCAATTCATTCTCATACTGTTTGGAACTAAGAGAAAGTTCTGGACAGGCATCTATCTCAAAATCATACTATGGTCTGCCTACTTGTTTGCAGATTGGTTAGCAACAACCTCACTTGGTGTTCTTTCAAATAAAGAAGGTGAAAACAAAGGTGATTCTGTTGAACCAAAACATGTCATTATTGCTTTGTGGGGTCCACTTCTTCTCCTTCACCTTGGTGGCCAAGATACTATTACTGCTTACTCAATGGAAGACAATGCACTTTGGAGTAGGCGTTTGGTTACTTATGTTGGCCAAGTTGTGGTTGCAATTTTAATCTTTCTTAGATCATGGACAAATACTGATCTTAACATTCTGGCAATACCAATATTCGTTGCTAGTTTTATCAAAATTTGTGAGAGAATTTTGGTTTTGTGGCGTGCAAGTAGCCAACACTTCAAGGAGTCTTTGTTTCCTGATCCAGATCCAGGTCCTAATTATGCAAGATACATGGAAGGATACAATTCAGCTTCTCATGAAGGGTATGGAGTTGATGTAGAATGCCTAATTCAATCTCCATCAACTGCTGCTGCTGCTGTTGATCATACTCAAGCACCTTCACAAGGAAACATCATCCCATTGCCACATACTGATCATGACACATATGGTCCTGCAGTAACTGTAAGAAATGCACGCAGATTCTTGAAGATTTCTAAGCTTCTGTTTGCAGATCTCATCTTGAATTTTCAAGATGTTTCAGAAAGCAGATCTTCTTTACTTCTTGGAAATGGAAAGGGAGGGTTTGATATGATGGAAATTGAACTTGGTTTTATGTTTGATTTGTTCTACACAAAGGCTTCTATTGTTTATTCTTTCTTTGGTTGTTTTCTACGTTTTGTTACTCTATCTTGTAGTATTATTGTGTTTTGTGTTTTCTTTTTCATGGAGAAGAATCAATATCCAAGAGTTGATGTGTTGATCACAGATGTGTTGCTTCTTGGAGCTATCGTCCTTGAGATATTTTCAGTAATTTTAATGTTGTTTTCTGACTGGACAATGCTGTGGTTGACGACACTGCAAAGGAATAAGGTGACTAGTAAGGTCATTTCATTAATTCAATCTGTGAAATGTAACAAAAGGTGGTCATGCAGCATTGGTCAATTCAACCTCATAAGCTTTTGCTTATTGAAAGCTAGAAAAAAAAGACACGGCAAACTTGGCAAGCTTTTAAGGCTCAAATTTGGTTTGAATTGGGGGAAAACATTCAAAAAGAAAGCAGAAAAGTGTTGTGGTGTTCAAGTCATTACAGATGTTTGGCTATCCTATCAGAAGTACAAGCACACAATTACAAACACCGTCACAGTCAAAGGTAATAGAAAAGTTTGTTGGTAGGTAGTAATTAGTTTGTTTATTCTCTAACTAGTTTTTATATTTCTATTAACAGGCGATCTAAAGGAAATAATCTTTGAACACTTTGTGAGTAAAATAAATGTGGTTATAAACAAGCGAAAATATGAGTTTGCAAAAGATATCACAAGATTATGTGACGAAAGGGGCAACAAAGCTTTGGAAGGATTAGAACAACAGATTAAGGATAAGGAGAAGGCAGAAAAAAAGATAAAGACAATACGGAGGAGTACTGTGGAGGTAGAATTTGATCAAAGCATTCTTTTATGGCATGTTGCAACAAATATATGTGATAATTCTGTAACAGGTGAAGAAGTTTTGGAAAATGGGAGAAGTTATAGAGAAGCAAGCAAATGGTTATCAGAGTATATGTTATATCTTCTTGTAATGAGACCGTCAATGTTGCCTAACGGGATTGGTGAGATAAGCTTCCAAGACACATGCGCTGAGGTAACTGAATTTGTGAAGGATAGACATTCTATACAAGATGAGAAGCAGGTATGTGAAATGCTAAAAAGAGTGTGCAAATATGTTGACTGCGTTAGTCCTTCAAAGGTGAAAGGTGATAGAAGCAAATCTGTTCTATTTGATGCATTCAGGTTGGCTAAAAATGTAATGGAGATAAAGAATGATGTTGAAGAATGGGAGACAAAAAAGATGTGGAAGTTTATAACTCAAGTTTGGGTTGAAATGCTAGCTTATGCTGCTTGCCATTGTCAGGTAATTCATCATGCTCAGCACCTAAGACATGGTGGGGAACTATTAACACATGTATGGCTTCTTATGGCACATTTTGGTATCACAGATCGACTTCAAATCTCAAAGGGGTTTGGTAGAGCAAAGTTGATAAGGAAGTGAATGTAGTTCAACAAGTGTGTTCTTCTTTCTTGCATTTCCATAAATTTATCTTGTGGTTTAATCCTTAATTAGCCTTGTTTAACTATAAGAGTGTTACGTATTTGTGGTTGTGGAGGATGTGTTCTTGTTATTTAATCTATAAAATAAAATTATCAACTACTACGTTTTTGTGTTTCCTTGTACTGCAATTCAATAGTCAATACTATTTGATATTCTAAATTGTTTCATAACAAACGGATTTTCTATGAAGCCATTAAGCATTGCAACTTGATGCTGACTATCTAGCTTCAATGCCTTGTCTCCAGTAGCTAAAATCTGTCTGGTGTCTCTAATCTCCAATCTTGATGAAATAACCGTTAACCACCAATACCAAAATAGACACCACTGATATGATATTATTTAGTCTTGAAAAAAAAGAATGATACAATATTACTTGGTACTCCCTCAAGTTTTTAAATGGCCCTCAATTTAAAAAAAAAATGATAAAAATTTATGTCAACTCAATGTGCAACAAATATGTGTTAACGTTCAGCAAAAGTGGGAGGAGAATACAGCAGCAACGCGCATTGGCAAAGGCCTGATACGGGGTCGTTGAAATACAATGTTGACGCTAGTTTTCATCGATCAATGAACATAGCTAGTTATGGCTGCTCTATCCTTGGATCTTGGTTCCGATTGTGGTGTTATTACAGTTCTATCATGTTAGATGCTTCCAGCATTGGGATTATGGAATGCTATGAATTGGGTCCATAGCCTGGGGTTGCACAACGTGACATTTGAATATGATTGATGAAGTCCATTCTAGAGGTGTAGCCATTTCTTAGTTTCAGTATGTCTGCAAATATGTATGGTTTGATTTCGTCATTGTTTCGGTATGTTTGTCTTCAAACTATATGATAGGTCCAAGATGACCCATGTTATGAAGAAGAGAGTGAAGTCTTCTATTTGTTCTTATGTCCACTCTTGTGAAGTATAATTCATTGTTACATTGTATAGAGAGATTAGATCAAGAAAGGAAGGTCCAACTTTTTAAGGATTTTGGCCAATCGCCTCCTCTAATAAAGTCTATTGTTCATGTGGGATCTCCCCCTACAATGATCATCCTTCCTTCGATAGATCTTTCATGGCCTCGTTCAGATAAATACGAGGATGCAATGATGTCGGAAGATATAACTTTCCATGGATTCTATTCATAATAATCATTAGGCATTTATTCTACTCTTTGGTTTTGTTGAATTGGACAGATTATCGATCGTGTGATTATCGTTTGCTTAATATTGATTGAGTGGGTTCTCTCTGTCGTAGACATTTTATTTGGATTTTATGTAAATTATATTTTTTATGATATTAAGTGTTAACTCTTGCACATTATATTTTGAATGATGTTACATGTTATATTTTGTTCTACTTTATTATATTATGTTTAGTAAAGGTGCACCCAAGTTTTGGAAACTACTATATCATATGCTTCCACAGTTCAAATTTTATAAACTCAAACATTATTTTAAGCATTGAGTTTATTGACTCGTGGACTGATTAATAACTCATGAATGTGTGTTTGGCGCAATTTTGATTAGATAATATGAAAAGTAAAGGATAAAATTTTCCGTGATCTACAATGCATCGACAATTTTTATGGTCTATAATGCACATAATATTTGTATAAATTGGTATGTTTGGTTCATTTCACTCCACACCACACCACATAACAATGAACAATTATCTAGTAGAAATAAACACTAACTTAGTTTGAGTTTACTACAACACAAGGAAACTCAATTTGTTTAGGGTTAGTGTTGATGCTACAATGTTTGACTTGAACAATAATGTGAACGGAATTAATGGTCTTTTCAACCTTCACGACAAAAAAAAAAAAGATCAATATTGAGTATCGTCATCCATCTGTCGACTCATATGAAAGTAAGTATTTAGTTCACTCATACGAAACTCCAAAATGACGATGATGTGAGAAAAACTTCACTGCATTTGGTCACTATAGTTTGAAGACACCAATCAAGTTAGATATTACCGTGGAGATTTGTTCATGCTATTGAGTGAAGTTCAATTTTCCCAACGATATGTAAGAAGGAGAGAGGGCGTGATAAGAAAATGTGATGCTTTATTATGACCCAACTGTTAGGCCCAAGACCCACTCACACACTAGCCGGCAAGCGGCACTATATATCCATTTCATTTCAACTCATTCCCCAAAATAAAATAAAAAAAACAATCCTCCCATTTTCACCACCAACTCCGCTCCGTCATTAACTATGAAAGCCGCTGTTAAGGGCAAATACGACAATGACAAAAACGGCGCCGCCGCAGCCAACGTCACCTTCAACGCCGGCGATGTCAAACTCCGAGCATCGATAACAGACGCTACTTTCATTAACGGCCCGAGCTTAACCGGCTTAGTCCTCGCCGTAGAAAAACCCGGTTCCTTCAGTATCGACTACAACGTCCCCAA
The DNA here is from genome assembly GCA_958299785.1 of Medicago lupulina. NCBI lineage: Eukaryota > Viridiplantae > Streptophyta > Magnoliopsida > Fabales > Fabaceae > Medicago > Medicago lupulina. The sequence continues at coordinate 69,917,773 of OY283141.1, read as the reverse complement.
AAAGGTACAGACAAAAAAAACCGCTCAATCCATTTTCTAAACCAAACCGGTTCAGTTTATTTATTTATTTTTTGTTTAATTTTTGTGCAGGATTTTAGGTTTCAATTTATGAACAAGGTTAGGATTGCAGAGAAACCGTTGAATTTAACCTACATACATAGCAAAGGGGATAACCGAACAATTTTGGACGGAACATTTGTGTGGGACCCATCGAATAAGGTTTCAGCGAATTATGGTGTTGAATCTGGGAATTGTAGGTTGAAGTATAGCTATGTTCATAAGGGTTTGACTACAATTGAACCTAGTTATGATGTTGCTAAGAATGCGTGGGATTTTGCTGTTTCGAGGAGAGTTTATGATGATGATTCGTTGAAGGCGACATATCAGACCACAAGTAAGGTGTTAGGATTTGAGTGGTCGAGGAATTCGAAACAACGTGGTTGTTTTAAGGTTAGTTGTCGATTTGTTAAGTTGTGTTTTCTTTTGTTTTGTGTGGATTCTGATTATGATTTTGAATTTGAATTAGGGTCGTGGAATTTGGTAGTATTGTTTGGTATTATGAAAATTTGTAGAGAATTGTTGTTCACATGGTTGTAGTTGTGGTTGAAAATTGAAATATGGTTGTGGTACTTAAGTTGAAAGAGCTTGATGTTGCGGCCGCTATAAACCTAAGATTTTTTAGATTTTACTTGTGTGGTTGATTCTAGTATATGTTATTGGTTTTTAAATTTTTTGCATGTGGTTACAATTCCAGTTGTTGGAGGAAATTAACAAAATTTGTTGTCTTTTGCGATTCAAGAATTGTAATGTGATTCCGTCTGTGACTTAGACCATTGGATTGATGTCTATGGTGTTGTGTTGTGTGTAGCTGCTTTGAATTGATTTGTGGCGACAAAACTTACAAAGTTGGTTTTTTCCATTTGTTTTGATTTCCTATTGTATAAGCTTAAATTTCTGTGACATTTATGCATTTAACCAATGGTACATTGGTATAATATAAGAGAGTTGTTAGATTGATGTTACTGGCCTTAAGACTTCAACCGTGTACTTGTTTTTTCCCCGGATTACTCTAAATTAGTTTCTTATTAAGTAACAATGATAATAATATGCTTAGAAGGTTGATGGCTATGTTTGAGATAGGGGGATTCCTTATTAACAATTCGTCATATTGAAAGCTTCAATTGCACACACAATAAGAAGGATTATGAGTTGATTGAAAATTTACCGTCTTCATACATACTTACGAATAGAGGATATTTTACTTTATCTTTGGAGGGGATTTTTGTTTGCCAAAACAAAGTCTGTAGATTTTATTTATGTTTTACTTTATGAAATTTGTTGGCTTTGAGGAGGTACTAATTGCTACCTGAAGACGGGATTGGGGGAAGATTTAGAATCGGTTTCCAACTTCTTTGGCAGTATAAGTTATTGAATTAAGGAATAGAAGACAATTTTATTCCTAAATAAATGGATAGAATTTGTTAAGGGTTGAAAATAGGCGCACACATATCTATCTTCTAATTCTCTTTGAACTCGCTACGAAGTAGCCAATACTTCAGTGGAAGTCTTGACTAGTTTCTATTTATTTGTGACACGGAACTTGTTACTATCAGCCATGTCTCTTGCAGGTTGTGGCGTCCGTTAACTTGGCCGAGGAGAAGAAAATTCCCAAGCTTAGTGCCGAGACCACATGGAATTTTGAGATGTAGTTTTCATAAGGTTTGCTATCTAGTTTGGGATGGCTTTTGTGGTTACCATGGGGCATATTTTGCCATTTCATTATTGTATACTTGAAAGTGATTTATTCATGTAATGAACTACTCTGTGGCGTTGATCGTCCACATTGAACTTTTCATTTTATTTTTGAACTATTCTGATATTCCGCCCATATTGCAGAATCCTATAATTGATTGCCTATAAATTGGGCACTTTATTCTCATAAAGTTATTCTGTATTACCTTTCTTTTCTCTAAAATAAAACATGCTAGGTTTTGTCCCAGGTCAATCAATACTTGCAAGTTGCAAGGTGAACATTTTTAAATGCAGTGTCTATGTGACATTTTTTTTTTTTAATCGGGACATGTTTATGTTTATTATTGAACAAAGTCTCATTTTGATCTTGAATATTTTGAGACGCTATCAATATATTTATTTTCTAAATGTAGTACATGTACATCATCAATGTCTCTTTTGTTAATAATCTAATGGATTATATTGATCAACAAAAAATGCGTATGAAGACTAACTCGACTACTTAAGCATACAGTCAAGGACTAAAATGACTAATTAAATAGAAATTTGTAAATGTATTTGTAATTTTGATATACGACGTGACTTAAACAGTCAGATACAAATTTACTTGTTTACCCGTTTATTATTAATTATTGATTTAGTTGTCCCAGTGACGCCATGAAGGCATGAAACATTCTCAAACCTTTTTTTCCTCGAAAAATTGCAAATGGTGGTGTGCAAGGAATAAATCCAACAAAAACGTGTTATGATTAAATAAAGCCAAAAAGAAATGTTTGTTACTCGATGGTAATCAACAACAACAAAAATAATATTTTGATGCTAAACAAATGAAATTCAAAATTTTATACTTTATGATTAATGATTAATTTTACTATCCCGACAATGGCATGAACCAACCTTAAATCATTCCCACTTCAAAATAATAATAATAAACTACTAAGAGTATTTTTTTTTTTTTATGGTATTTGGGATAAACTAAGAGTGTGTTAGGATTAATCCCCTGTCCCACAATAATCATCAGAATTGAAAGGAAAAAATATGCGTTACAAGAGAGATTGAAATAAACATATTAGATCATTTTATTATTTCTTTCACGCGGAAAATGTAAAACAAAGAGTGTGACTTTAATGAAGACACTAAGTAGAAGTCTAAATTTACTTATGTCGATGTTCATTGGACACATCCTTTAGAAACCGTCAAGTGGAAGTTTGAATTTGCTCATATTCTATGTTCATTGGATATCTTCTTTTAATGGTTTATGTAGGTTTAATGTTGATGCAACACCACTAAATGGAGGTCCAAATTTGCTCATATTTGATGTTCATTGGACATCTTCTTTTAATGGTTTATGCAGGTTTAATGTTGGTACAACAAGTCTGATATGGGGTTGTAGTGTTGTTGGAGTTGTATAATTTGTGTGATATTTTTTTACATAAATGGTGCTGCGCTTGTGTATTCATAATGTTAGTGTTGAAGGTGATGGACACAGTTGGAAAAATGAAAGGGAAAAGTTGGAGGCAGTTCTAATGATGACATGATGGTTAGGAAGAGCATAGTCAAAATGATGAAATATTATCTCCATCACAAACCACCGAGTGAAAGGAAGATCAATGATTACTAAATTTAATAATGAACGAAAAATATTTGATCGAATAACATAAATAGATCAAGAGATAAGATTATATGGTGTGAAGGATATATGACATTATTTTATGAATTTGATGGATTTTAGACTAAAATCGAGTTATGCATGGTGCACGACATTTGTAGGCCGCTTACCCTAAACTTTACCACCGATGTAATACGGATTAAAAAAAAATGAAACATATATAATAAACATTAAAAAGTAATAATGGGCCAGGTAGATATTTTAGGAAATTATCTTTACCACTAAAAGTAAGTAATTACAATCATTTACAATAATAATAAAAAAAGTAAAAAATCACGAGTCCATGAATATGATTGATGGCTATAGATTATCCAAATTAAACAATTAGAAATTCTTACCTATAGAAAAGAAATAGTATTAAAAAAAAGAAAATTTTGGTAGGAGCATGAATGTAGGACATAAAAATTGTCGATGTCCTAAAAGATTTATTTGACAAAGATATTTCACACCGATCTGACACAGTACAACATCTCAAACTCAGTTACATGTCTTTGTTAAAATCCATTTCTTTGTTTTGCCCTAATTTCAACCCTAGTCAACTCAAATCCAATTCAATACACTTTCTTCAGATTCCTCAAATCTAACATAGATTTCTGCTAAATTCCCTCTTTTTCGGATCCAACAAAACTCTTCAAATTTTCTTCTTCTATTTCAATGGCGGCATCACATAAAGGCAAGATTTTTATCTTCTGTTTGGTATTATTTTTATCTTTTCTTTATGTTTCTAGTGACCCTTTAAGCCCTGAATCATGTTCATTACAATCACCATCCAATGATGAATCTGTTTCTGAATCTAAAGGAAATAGTGATAATTTGAATCAACAAGTTTTGTTGAATAAACTTGAAGAGTTAGTGAGAAATCTTAGTGATATAGTTGCAAGATTAGAATCAAAACAACCACAGCAAGAGGTTCTTAAGGTTGTTCAAGAAAAAAGTAGGTTTACTCAGATAAAGGGTGATGTTGATGATGGAAGATCAAGTGATAAGAAAGTAGTTGAAGATGTAGAATTTGAGGGGAAAGCTCAAAATGGTGAGAGAGCTAAGGGAATGTCTGTGACCAAGTATACTCCTTTTTGGTCAGAGAGGTTTCAATTTGCATCTGCTGTGAAATTGGATTCTGATGCAACTTGTATAAATGTTTTACCTTTTAAGGATCATGAAGGGTTAAGTAAGTACGTGGCAGTTAGCGACGAAAAGGGAAGAGTTTATGTGTTTTTGAGAAATGGTGATGTGTTGGTTGAGTTTGATACTTTATTGGATTCGCCTATTACGGCGATGGTTTCGTATACTTCTGCTTATAAGAATGAGAGCTTTGTTGTAACTGGTCATGAAAATGGGGGAATGTTGATACATAGAGTTTGGGAGGGATCGAGCGGAGAAGATTGGAGTTCGGTTTTTATGGAAAATGTTGGCAAGTTTGTGTCACCTGAAAATCATGAGAATGGTTTGGCTATAACTTTGTTGGAAGTTCATTTTGTAGGGAGGATGAAGTACATTCTATCAGCCGATACCAGTGGGAAGATTAAGGTTTTTAAGGAAAACGGTGTATTTTATGGTTCTGTCACACCGAGTGCTAGACCGTTAGTTTTCTTGAAGCAAAGGCTTATGTTTTTGACAGAAACTGGGGCAGGGTCATTGGATTTAAGGGGCATGAAAATAAGAGAATCTGAATGTGAAGGGTTGAACCATTCCCTTGCTAGAGGTTATGTCTTCGATGCCACCGAGCGTTCCAAGGCTTACGGTTTTACGTCGGACGGCGATTTAATTTATGTCTTGTTGCTTGGTGATGTAATGAACTTCAAATGCAGGGTTAGATACAAGAAAAAGTTTGAAATGGACGAGCCTCTTGCCTTGCAAGCAATTAAGGGCTACTTGCTTATTGTTAACCCTAAAAAGGTTTTTGTGTTTAATGTTTCGTCTCCTCATTATGTGAGAATCGGGGTTCCTCGTCCGGTTTTCTCCTCAAGCATCGATGAGCTTAGATCCTCATTCTTGAATCATCCAACCCCAAGTTCGGATGACGAAACAAGAGTGATGATACCGTTGATAGCTAGTGACCGTGAAAAGCTTGTTATTGTTGGCCTTGGAGGGGGTTATGTTGGAATGTATCATTCCAATCTACCTATTTATAAAGGTGAATTCAATACCATGCTATGGACTAGTCCTGTATTGTTCTTCGTACTTTTCCTATTTGGTGCTTGGCATTTTTTTGCCAAGAAGAAGGAAGCACTTACATCATGGGGACCGGATGATCCCTTGGCATCAGCATCTGGTGCTCCCTTGGCATCTAGTTCAGGTGAAAGATCTTTTGTCGATTCTTCATCAAGAACTTCTGCCGATGTTATGGACCTTAGAAGTGGTGCTCTCAGAGGTCCACCGCCGCCAAGAAGGTATGGCTCTCCTACAAGGTTTCCTGCTGGAGCAGCAAGTACCTATAGACTTGGTTCTGCTGATCACAATCCAAGGCCAGCTTCGGTTGATCCCGATTTTCGAGCAGGGTCGGAGATTAAATATAGGGCATCAACTATGGATCCTCCCGGTTTCCCTAAAAGAAGAGATGGCATGTTTGTAGGAAATCAAGCTGTAAATGATCGCAGTTGAGCGGCAGAGTTAATTAATTTCATGAGTTTTTCTCTAACTAGTTCAAGATATTTCCTTAGTTTTCAATATTTTGATGTCTCACTGTGTTTTTAGCTTTCAAGTGAAAAATAAATTATAGTGAAAAACTTCCAAGTTTTTTGGTTTAATCATTTCCTTTCATTTCGTGTTACAAGGTCCCTGGTGTGTGTGACAACAGAATTGTCGAGGCATAGCAATTTTTGTTGTTGCTTGGTGGTTGATGTAAGTACAAGTAGTTTTGAGGGAGAGAAGGGAGAAAAATGATGGAGAGAAGGTTTGAGGTAGAGAAGGGAACTCAGGAAAAAACTATTTAGAAAAGACAAAAAGTAACTCTATATCTTCTATTCATAGAGTAATTAATTTTAAGATTTATGTTTTGGATTTTATCTTCTATTTTAAGACTATGTCTTCACTGTGAATAAATTGCACCAAGTTTTAAAATGTACACTATCCAGCTGATGATCTATAACTCATTGCAAAACCATCAACAATTCAAAATGCACAACACTTCTGATGTGTACATTCATGTATTTAAGTTGTCTAGCCTTTGGATATTGTTAAATACTATATGGTTCATTAGCATGAAAACTCTGAGCTTCAGGCTTATAAATATCTAACTCAGGAAGTCAGTATCTACTAAAAAATGGCATATGGTTCAGGGGGTATCTGTGAAAATTTGTTTAGGCTTAATTTATGTGTGGCACAAACAGTTCTAACAGTTTTATATTATTAGCATAAATATTAGAATGCACTTATGAAATGTAGCCAAAATATTAATAATGCACTAATGGAAACAACACATCAACTAATTTTATTCTTGTAAATATATTTGTCACAACCGAAGTTGGGTCTAATGGAAGGGACTAAAATCTAACATGGCAAACTAAACTTAGAATATCCACTAAAAAATTATTCATATTTATTGTTCGATAATGTCTCGAATAGAATTGCTTCATATATAAAAACCTATAAATGAACAAAAACTTAAGTAGTGCCGGTGGTGACACACTATCTAAATACACAAATTTTAACAGACTCCATTTTATTGGTTGAAATTTAAATAGGATATACTAAACTCTATGGTCCTAGATTTAAAGTAACATGAATGTGACAACACACTTTTGATTTCATTTTCTTTCTATAATGAACCAGCTTGGACTAATACGTCACTCATTGCATCATGGTCACATGTCCGTACGAGACTCCCATAAAGATAAAACCACTAGTATATGGCTTTTCATTTGAAATGTGCAATACTTTACATTATCAGATTATATTAAAACCCGTCGCATGGGAATCATCATATGATTCATGGCATTGGCATGTACCAAACACTTCACTAAGTCACTTGTTATAAGTAGTAGCTCCTCACTTTTTATTGGTTGTCAAAACTTATCAACTTCATGTCTCATCTTCTACTCATGTTAATCTTTATTCTACTGCTAGTGTTCATAGCAAGGATCACATACTCAATAATTTTGCTTCCATGCATCATTTCACGTCACTTTCACAAACAAGGCATAAGGGGTCCTTCCTACCATCTGATCAAAGGTAACTCCGATGAGATCCGCGGTATGTTTGCGGAAGTTCAATCTAAGCCAATGGGTTTATGCCACGATATTGTTCATCGTGTGTGTCCATCTTATCATAGGTGGGCTCCTTTGTATGGGAAAACTGTCCTCAGTTGGTATGGGTCGAAGCCTCGGTTGATAATGTCTAACCCGGTTATAATTAAAGAGGTGCTATTGAAAACGGGTGAATTGTTTGAGAAGTTGAACCCTAATCCGTCATTGAAACGGTTTTATGGAGAAGGAATTCTCTTCTCAAAGGGAAAGAAATGGACCATTTATAGATCAATTGCTAGTCATGCTTTTAAAATGGAGCGGAGTAAGGTAAAGTCTCTTCTTTTTTATAGAGTGGAACAATGTAGGGTCGCGAATTCCTATGGATGATCCGTTGAACCTAGTAACTCAAACCAACTCAACTCATATTTTATTTGAATTTGTTTATATTCGATCCAATCTGAACCCTTCTATTCAAATTCAACATGGTTTGGGTAATATGTTTATGATTTCAAACCCGTAAATTCAACTCATTCAAAAATTTAAATTATTTTAGTTAATATAGTTAAAGACTTTTATGTGTCTCTCTAAAAGTGTTTCAATTTAATTCAAATGTTAAAATATTATATTGTAGAATTTAGTGTAAGTGTTGAAATTTTTATCAAATAAAATGACATTTGATTATATTTTGTTTTGGAAATTTTAAAAAAATGTCTCATAGACCCAATAATTTGACCCAAACCAATTTGTTCATAGTCGGGTTGAGGGAAAAAAGATATAGATCTTTGACCCAGCTTAAACTGATGAAATTTGATTGGGCGGATAATTGATTTGATCAATATCAACCCGACTACTGTGGTGGTGTGCATCTTTGACATAAAATTCAATTTATATAAACTAATAATTGTTGTTTGTATCTGCATATTAGTCTTGGATTCCCCAAATTGTAGACACCACAAAATTAATGTTTTACAAGTGGGAAGATGAGAACAATGGCATTGAAGAATTTGAGATTGATGTGAATAAAGATCTCCAAAATCTTTCAGCTGATATTATATCTAAAGTTGCTTTTGGAAGTAGCTATGAAGAAGGGAAAGAGATTTTCGATTTACAAGATCAACATTGTCATCTTGCTAGTCTTTCTATCAGAACTGCTTATTTTCCTGGATTTAGGTATGATATAAAAAACTCATCTACATAAAACATAGAATAGTTTATAAGACAAAATTTAGTTGTTGTTCTATAGTTGTTATTATTTGTGCTATTTATCAATTCTAACATGTGATGTGGATTAAGTTCTATTTATAGTATTAGATTATATATAAACCAATGTGTTAAAATATGATCGGAGAACAATATAAAGCCATCTCCCTTATTATATAGAAAAAGAACAATGTAAAAAAATAAAGTTGGTGAGCATTCTTTATTGTCGATCAATCATGACTATTGTGTGTTTGGATTGAGGGTTTAGGAGGGAAGAGCTTAGTTTTATTTTTTAAATTACGGACATTATAAAATAATTTTTAGAAAATTAAATTAACAACATGATAAATAATATATAATACTTTAAAAACACTTAATTTATTTTAAAAAAATATTTTATATTGTTCGTAATTTAAAGCACTCCCCTCTTTTTCACTCTCAAACACTCAATCCAAACACACCCTTAAAATTACACATATAGTTGACCGTGGTTTAATGACGATGCATACAAATTAAACCTCTAAAACATTAGAATATGCGCTTAAGTATTGTACTTGTACATTTTCTTATATTTCCACTAATTAACGTTATTATGCAATTATATATATATATATATATATATATATATATATATATATATATTGAATAATGTGTATGCAGGTATATACCTACCAAGAAGAACAGAGAAAGAAAGAGAATAGAAAAGAAAACTCGTGAACTAATTCAAGTGTTGATTGACAATAACAATAAAATACAAAACAATTCAGAAAATTTGCTTGCTTTGTTGATGTCTCCCCACAAATTTATCAACAATGAGACACAAAGGCTAGGATTGGATGAGATTATAGATAATTGTAAAAATTTCTATTTGACAGGAAAGGAACCAATTGCCAATTCAATAAGCTGGGCTATCCTTCTTTTAGGGCTGAATCAAGAATGGCAAAGCAAGGCACGTGAGGAGGTATTTCATGTTTTAGGACATCACACACCCCCAACTGCAGAGACATTAAGGGACCTCAAATTAGTAAGTTTGCTTATGTTTTTATAGTTGCTTATTTAGTCAAAAAATTCTATAGGTCATTCAGTCATTTTAGAATTTTTAATAAACCGTCTCTAAAAGGGTTATATCTACAAGTGTTTTAGGACATTGTTTAAAGAACTCAAAATCAGATATTTGTTTCAAAAATACAAATCAAACACGTAGAAAAGTAATAATTACATAATTTTTTTATACAAAAATTACTTTTGTGATTGCTTAAACAATGTCCTAAATCATTTGTTAGTATTTTCCTTAAAAAAAAAAGTTGTTTTTGTCCTCCACTTATACATTTCTTGCAACATTGCTCCTATGGATGGAAAATATATTTAACCCAACTTTTAACAATTTTTTTGTCCTAAATTGTGGGGCTTTATTACATTTTTTTTTGTTACCACTTGGACCAATCAATTTTTTTTAGAAGGAAAAAACTTATATCATTTCATTAGATATCAGTTAAACAATACAAGGCGGTTCATAAAAAAAAATATCAATTAATTGTTACTTAGTTTAATAAATTTTACTATCTTTTTTGTCAAGAATAAATTTTACTATCTAATATGTAAATATGTGTTAAAATGTGGTATTATGATGTGACAAGATGATAGAAATATATTTGGATTTGTGTCGTATGTAAATTTTATTTATATTGTCATGTATACAAAAACACTTTCAATCTTTTGTACAACGAAAAAAAACAAAAAAATTATTCTAAGTAAATCTCATATTTCTAATCAGGTGAGCTTGGTACTTCAAGAAACACTTAGACTTTATCCTGTAGCAGCAGTAATGGTGAGGCAAGCAAGTAAAAGAGTTAACGTTGGGAACATTGATATTCTTACTGGCACACAATTATATATGTCTATAACTTCAGTTCATCATGATACTAAAACATGGGGAGAAGATGCTCTTGAATTCAATCCAATGAGATTTACAAAATCCCAAAAGCATTCATCTTCATATTTTCCATTTGGATTTGGTCCCAACTATTGTGTGGGTCAAAATTTAGCTTTGATTGAAATGAAGATTGTTCTTGCCATGCTTTTGCAGAGATATTCTTTTACTGTTTCACCAACATATGTTCATGGACCGACATTGGTGATGACTGTGTCACCTCAATATGGCATGCAAATCGTCTTTAGAAGATTATGAAAATGATTATCAACATATGGAATATGATCATTGTCTTGTTTGTTCTCAATCAAAATGGTAAATCGTATAACTATTACTATTTTAGTGTGAACTTCTATACCTTATTTTTCCTTCTCCCTATTCAATTAAAAAAAATTAAACTTGGGCATGTTATTTTAATGATATTCAAAACTTGGGCAACACCTCCAACATCAGGTTTGAAAAAATAAACTTTGTGCATCCACCCTCATCCGTTCAGAATTTGTGGATGTTAGAATATTTCTTGAACACTTTAAATTTTTGTTGCATCTGTGAAACATTTGAAATCATTTATGTAAAAAAATAGGCTTGAATGCATAGAAACGTTAGATAAAAAATTGGCATGAGTTGTGGACTAGATCGTTTTCTTTAAGACGTTCTGTGATTCTGCCTTAATGGTGCTGCAGTTCTCCCAACTATTAATGCATAATGACTCGTAGTCTTGAACTCTATCTCAACGTTACACGCTAAATCTTCTGGGTGTAGTTCAATAGCCCCATGCATTACAGTCATGCACGTTATTCCAATGTAGTAACGGTCTAGAAAATTTGCCAAAATTTCATAGGAAGCGGTTAAACCTCCACATTCACAAAGGTGAGTCTATTAAGAGTATTGATGGTAGCTACATACTCCACTCTATATGGAGTACAAAATTCATTAAAAAAATAATTCAACCTTTCCATTCACCACATGCTATCATGCTCCAAAAAACTATGAACGAGACTTAAAAAATTCTTCGCATGATTCACATCTCTATATAAGTTGTTATTATCCTTTGAACCTATTTCCTGGGATATCCGTTTTATAGGTTGGGTTACCCTCGTATGAGAAAATTATTATGGGCACTAGTTTCATTCTATTTGAGGTTTTCAAAGCCCTCTCTGTCTAATCATTTCGTCAAATGATCAATCAATCCTTCTCTCTTGCTAATCTTTTCGTCAAAGGACCGATCAAATTTCTTTAGACATCATACATTCATCTTATTTACTTTGTAATTGTCATGACACTATCACAATTGATCAATATGGCTGAAATTCACTTTTCATATTAAGGAATATCCCTAAGATTATTCCAATCAACATCACTGTAACATTCTAGTACAATGAAAAACTTTTTGAAATTAAACATCATCATATAACTTTCTAGTACAATGGTGTAAACCTTCCGTAAATAACTATTGGGTCATGGTCGTTAAGGCACGTTATGACTCTCTCAATAGCACATTAGTGTCCATTACTAGTAAACCATCATGGTAACCCCATGCATTAGCGTCACGAACAGGACCATGATGTTCCTATACTCAAATCAATTAAAAGTGTAACTAGTGTTCTTGAACATCTTGACGCTAGGGTCACAAAGATACATGTTGTTTTCAATAAAAATTCTCTTTCGAGTTTTAGTAATTTGAATTCCATAAATTACTTCTTCAAAATCTTGACAAAAAATTTATCAAGACTATTTATGACATTTTTCACAACAAGAGAATAGACACCAAATATAATTAAATTATTCGCATATATCAACAAATAGTGCAAACTTTATACTTTAACTTACATATTGTACACTTTATCACTTTCCTTAAATTCAAATCACGTGAAACAACAAGATTTTCAAATTATAAAAAAAAAAAAGAAGAAGACAAGTTTATGGGATTGATGCATATAAATATGCTCTTTTAACTTCACACTATTTAAAAATTGCACCCCCAATATTTTCTCAATTTAAATTAAACATGTTTTTAGAACATCAAAATCATTTTAATTAAGAATAATCTTCCCACTTAATTAAATCAAAAAGTATATGAGCTTTGCCAATAATTACATATCAAATGTAAAATGAATCTCTAATTGCTCAGATGAAAAATATAAAGATAAAATTTCATATTTATGTGCACATTTTCACACGCTATCTCAACTTATTGTCCATGTATGCAACACATTCACTATTATACTACTAATTTAAGTAAAATGAATTAAAAAAATTAGACCCGAGCTTGTGTGATAACTAAATTTAATCAAGTATAAAATGTTATGTAATTTATTTTAGGTGAACACATATAAATTCACACACACACACATTTTATCATTCTAATTATCTTTTTGTGCGAAAACTTAATCACATATATAATTATTTTAACATTTTTATGTGTATGGACTACTGGTTGAAAAATATTCCACTTTACAATGAAATATTAGTATGTGAGAGTTGGTTTTTATAAACATTATTAATGAGTTATAGGTTGAATTTCTAATTCATATTATTTAGATAATCATATCAATTTATTATAAATGACTAACTTAAACTTTTATTTTTTATTTGGAAAATGCTAATCAGACACTGATTAAGTAATCGAATATAGTAGTAATATTTTGAATTAAAAGTTGTATAGTCAATGTATTAAAAACTTAAAAAGTAACTTTTTTAATTTAATTTATTTTTTTGACTTCCTAAACTAATATCTGAGGCATCGGTTAACAAAATCCTTCTTATTTTCACCTCTCACTAATTTTAAGAAACTAACCGATCAATTAATAATCAATCTATCGACCATAAATATTGATTTTTGAAAAACATGTTTAATTTAAATTAAACATGTTTTCTGTTACAGATTTGCCATTAATAACCTAATCTAATCTAATCTAATCTAATCAAGTTGTTGTAAGTTATAACAATATCCATAACGATATTACATAAACACTCATAGAAATTTCGAGATTCCGTTAAAAAAAACGGATTAATTAAATTTTTATAAACTAAATAAACTTCTGACCGGTCATCAAGCTGTGGTTGTGGTTATAGGCGCAAGCTCCTTCTCTATTCCCGCCTACATCTGAAACCCTAATTTCTCTCTCTCCCTATTTTTCTTCAATTATTTTTAGGGTTAGGGTTTTCTATTCATCCATTTTCCCCCAATTGTAAGATTCTCCCCTTTTCTCAAGAATTTATTTTTCTTTAATTCAATTTTATTTTAATTGTTTTATGGATTAATTGCAGGATTTGAAGGGGTTTGTGTGAATTTTGTATTTTTTTTGGTGAATTAAGCGTTGATGTGTGTGAAGTTATGAGATTATTGTATTTAGCATGTATTGGTTCTGGTAATCGTCTTGTTGTGTTTGATGAATCTGAATTATTACTGTGTTTGTAAAATGCCATCCAACTATTTTCTGAGGCTCGGATCGATTTTGGGGAAAAAAACTGGAATTCAGGATTCTGCTGAAATTCTGATTGGACAAGGGAAATTGTGGTTTGGTAGTGGTTCTAAGTTTTTTCATTCTGTGAATAAATCAAGTTCATTTTTTGTTGAGGCAACCCTGTTTGCGCGTCCCGGGGTTGCCTTAGATTCCAGTCCAGAGTTTGTAGGTAAAAGAAGAACGTTGACGGTTGTTGATACGCTGTCTAGGACTTTTTCGGTTCCGTCTGTATCAGGGCCGTCGATTCAGGTTTGTAGTTATCACATTGATCGTGCCCTTTCTGGGGCTGACAAGTTTCAGATTAAAACAATGGCTGCCCGCTTACCTGGGATGGTTGTTGGTGAAGGCTCTTTAGATACCTCGACTCTGAAGCGTGGTCGGAGTTTGTTGTCAACAAAGAGTAGCAATAGTGTGTATTTGAACAGTGGTTTGGGGAATGGTGGAAAAGTGAGCATGTGTTTGAGTAACCGCCACCGGCCAGATAATGGTGCAATTTTTGGATATTTTGTTTGTAATGCTGCAAAGAATTGGCTCAGTTATTGGCATTATACACAGTCAGGGTATGGAGATTTACATAGTTTTTCAACATCGTGTAACTCTGCTGGCCCTGCTCATGACGTGCCTGTTGACACTGCTGCCCGTGAGGAGAAGCAAAAGAATTCTGCTGATTCATCTGAACTGTAAGTTGTTTCCCTCTCGTGTTTGCCATTATAATCAGATCATAGGTTTGAAGCAATGTATATTTTCTGCTGTTAAATCAATATAAAAATTGTTGCGCTGCTTGTTTTGTGCTGTGTCTTAGTGACCTGTTATATGTAGTTTGACTGTTGGAGTAATTTGCATAACAAAATATCTATATGTGAGCAAAGAGATATGGTTGAATTGAATCCCATCTTTGCATAGGAAGGATCACTGAGCGCTTTTAGTGTTACTAGTTTTAGAACACTGAAAAGCTGACATTTACTGAACATTTGCATTTGACTGGTGCTATTTTGGGATTATGATATGATGATTAACCCTTCCTATGTTCAGGATTAGTTAGTATAGATCATAGGGGGCTGAGAGGAAGACTATCTCATCGTTTGAGAGAAAGTTGGGGCTTTTGGGCATAGGGGACTGTAGACCCTAATAGTTCTTATGTGTTATATCTTTTTGTAAATGGAGTTTGTCATATCATTGTAAAACCACTATTCAAAATGGAACAACTTTTTCTTACTAATGTTTTTTAAAAGAACAAAAAAGCAGATTGGCGGTTCTTTCTTAATCAATCGATTGGAGGTTCATTTGTTAAAAAAATAGTAAAAAACAGCTATTGAACCCTTTTATGAAGTTGAAAGCTTAGTTGTTGGGATTGAAAGCCATATAGTCTATTTGCTAAAGGTTCGAAGACCTTGTGTTATTGAAGTGTTCTATGTTTCCCTCAATATGAGAAAACTTGATGGCTTCCATAATTTAACCTTGACATTTTAAACTAATGATTTTCATATCAATGACTTAAAAGTGTCGGATTTATTAGTTAACCCATAGTATCTGTGTACATGCATCAATAGTGAGCCAAATTTTTTACCCGAATATCTCTGTTTTTATTTTATTTTATATATAAACTACTATTTTCCATTGAAATTTGCATTTTATAACAAAAACTACAGGAGACTATATACAATGACTAAATATATTTTGGACTTGCAATATTAATTGTTGTTATGATGTGACTGGATATGGTGATTGCAGGAAAACTCCTTCCGGGAAAACCCTGAAGCTGGTATCTGGATCATGCTACTTGCCTCATCCTGATAAAGAAGAAACTGGTGGAGAAGATGCTCATTTTATATGTTCTGAGGAACAAGCAGTAGGAGTGGCAGATGGTGTTGGTGGCTGGGCAGATGTTGGTGTTAATTCTGGATATTACTCTCGTGAGCTCATGTCCAATTCAGTAGATGCTATTCGGGAGGAGCCCAAAGGTTCAGTTGACCCAGCTAGGGTGCTGGAAAAAGCATACTCAAGTACAAAAGCTAAGGGTTCATCTACAGCATGCATCATTGCTCTTACTGATCAGGTTACCTTCATCTTTATGCCATCCTCTTTGGAGTATCGCAAGAACTTCGATTCTGTTACACTGACTTGTAGAATACAATGCTTTTAGGCTAAAACATTATAGAATGCTGATAGAGTAGAATTGACTATAAAGTTTATATTCCATTGCTATTACATCTATTTACTTGATATTTCCATTATCTATTTTGAATTATCCGATGGTCATTTGGTGATTGCTTTCAGCCCTTACAGATTAACTCCCTATTTGTGGTAAATTTATTTGCGACTAAGTGATATAACTAGAACTAGTTGGTGATGTGTTGGTCTTCAAAATAATTTTCACTGTCTAGTGATAATTTTTTAGGAAGTCTTATTTGTCAAGGCAGTGAATTAGAACTCTGTAGACCTGTCACCCTTTTGATTTATAACCAGCATGAAAAGGGACACTGATGTTCTTAAATTTTCTGAAATATAAGTATGCTGGCCTTGGACTTGTCAAAGCATAAGGTCAGCCAATGTTGAGTACTTTTGAACTCCAAAAGTACTTAGTCCTGGAACTTGACCTACCTTTATTTTTGCTGTGAGTGATATTTTGATGTTTTTTGGTATATAGTGACTTATCAAGAATATGTTGAGCTTTGATATGTTATTTCATGCTCCTTGGTACGGTATGTCTTATTTGAAACATTTTTTTGTCAACGTATATTCATTTTTTGTTCCCTTTTCATAGGGGCTTCATGCTATTAATTTGGGAGACAGCGGGTTTATGGTTATCCGTGATGGTTGCACCATATTCCAGTCTCCAGTGCAGCAACATGATTTCAATTTCACCTATCAGTTGGAATGTAGTAGCCATAGTGATTTACCTAGTTCTGGTCAGGTATTAATTATTATCCTTTCTGGAATGTTATTCTTTCATATGTACTTCCCCTTTGTGCAATTGTAAATGCATACAAAAGGATACGATGGTTTTCCTATATATCACTTTACAATTGATAAAAACCCATAATTTCTTGTTCACCTGTGAATCTACTGTGAGATTTGGAACTAGCCTCTGAAGAATTCCTGAAATATATATTTGTTCAATTAAGTTTATAATCCTTGTTTATAGGATTAGTTTTATTTAGTCAATTATTTTTTGAGCTTTGCAATTTAGTCCCTTAAATGTGTCATCTTTATTCAGTTTAAATATTTACATATTAAACTGTTTCGTCCTTTGCATGTTTCATCTTACATATTTTAGCTCCGATTACAGGTGAAACCTGCAGGCTGAACATATAAACTAATGTGAAACAGTCTAATTGAAAGCTAACCCTTATTGATATAGATTGTAAACCTAGGGACTTAATATAAAAGGTGAGCAAGGACTAGAGTAAACTCTGCCATAGTGTATAAGTCAATAGAGTGGGGGTCACGGCGTAAAAAATGTAAAACCAAGTTTAGACATTCAATGAATAGTTATGCTGCTGCCAAAATAAAATAGGTAGAGTTTGACAGAATTCAGCTTGATTAAATGGTGGTCGTTAGAGTGACAGTAAGTAGGAATGGCTACCATTCATTCGTCTTAGTGAGCTCCAGCTATTTTTCGTTTAATTAATTGTTGTTGAGTCAAGCATGTTATATATGTAGTATATGTTACATAGATATTTTGATCTAATTGTTCACCGGCCCTACCTGTTTGGCTGTATATATTTGAGGCCTTAGCTCTGTAGTGTTCTGACAAAGTTTGCTTTTTTGCTACCAAGCATTTACTTGCACACATGACAGTGTTTGCTATCAAACATGCATTACTACGAGATTCTGCCTAATATATTGTCTTGTTTATGCCATGGGGTAACTTTTTGCAAATATTATGTTCGTATGGTTTTAAACCATGGCAATTAGTCAGGTTTTATGATAGTGTTTTTTGTGGTGACTAGAGCTGGCTCCATGCATATAGTTCTGTGATACTTGTAGGGTGCTTATATGGGTTCTTTGTTCATATCAGGTTTTTACAGTTGCTGTTGCTCCTGGCGATGTCATAGTTGCTGGTACGGACGGGCTGTTTGATAACCTATACAATAATGAGATTACGGCGGTGGTGGTTCATGGCGTAAGAGCTGGCTTCAGCCCTCAGGTCACAGCTCAGAAGATAGCTGCATTGGCACGTCAACGGGCACTGGATAAAGACAGGCAGACTCCTTTTTCAACTGCTGCACAAGATGCTGGATTTCGTTACTATGGTGGGAAGCTTGATGACACAACAGTCGTAGTTTCATATATTACTGGTTCTGGGGATGCGTAGATTCGTTTTGCCGTACCCCCTTGTACATATACACAAATATTTTGTCCAAGTGATGACTTGTTATTTTGAAGTCATTCTGTTGAGATGTCCTTTGAACTTAAAAAAATCTTGCTCGGCCATTTTATCTTTTGGTTTGTTTTTTTCCAACCATTTAGTTGCTAAAATGTAAATGTATGCCTAGTTAGACTTGAATGTAATAATATTAAGGTTGACAATGATGTACCGAGTCTATTGACTTTTGGGTTGAGATTGTTCTTGACACCAGTGTTGTAATAAAATCAAATATCAATTTTTGTCTCGTATAATCGACTTTTGCTGGTTTTATAGTAACATCTTCTCAAGTGGGACGTGGACTCCCTTACATCATAAAAATTGCGAAGTGGTACTATCGAGATTTTATTTTCATTCCAGTATCTATCTATTCCATAATTATAAACACGTAAAAAATGCAATTAATTTTTACACTTCGTGAATACTAAGGATCTTCTGCATTATAATTTATAAATCCTTCAATTATTGCTTCATGTCATGACTTAGCTGCATTATACTTCTTATATTATGTTTATATTTTCCAATGACATGAAGAATATAACAAATATAATATACTTTATCAATGACACCTACAATATATATCATATAATTCCTTTCAAAAAAAATATTTTATATAATTCCATTTTTAACTCAAGTGTATTCCTTTTGTATATAAGTATATGGAGAAATACTATTAACATACTCTACGTTTAAAAGTAGCTTGTTCAAAAAAAAATTATATGTTTGAGTATTTTTTACCAAAGGAAAAAATCACAAAAAAAAAAATGTATTCCTTAATAATATAGGTATACAGAGAAATGTTATGAATATTCTCTTTTTAATAGTTTCTCTTATACTTGCTCTCTTATTGAATGTTGTGTAGAGAGTGAGTGTTGTGGGACACACATTGATTCAAATGAGTTTAGTGACTCTTTATAGCACTTCTTTAAGTATATACTCCCTTAGGTCATTGTTATAAGCAAAAGTTTACTTTTTAGATACATTGAATAATTAATGTATCTAATTTTTATTGTAGACTATATACATTAATTATTCAATGTATCTAAAAAGTGAAATTTTACTTATAATAATGACTAGAGGAAACATGTCTTCCATCAAAGTAACTTCCTATATCAACTTTTATTTTTGGGTTAAATGTACTTTTATCCTTGTCATTTGAGCGAATTTTAATTTACGCTTCTCTAGTTTTTTTGTGTCAACAAATTTTAAAATTAAAGGTATCTTCGGTCTCTATCTTTTGAACGAATTTTGGATCATCTCTTGCCACATCTTCTGCTTTGTACAAATAAACGTCATGAACATTTAAAAATAAATAATCTTTAAATTATAACGTTGAAATTTATATTTGTTTAGGGGTTAAACCACATAAATTCCTTAACAAAAATATAAACATAAATTTAGAGTTTAATGCATCTACACCACAATAATAATTTAAGAAAATCTTTTGAACACTTGTGCGTCTAGATTTTAGACAAAAAATTACCAAAAAGAAAACGACAGACATAAACATAAATGTGGTAAAAGCAATAAATTCATGATGTTAGAGTAAAAAAAAAAGAAACAAAGTAATAATGTGTTTGTGTTTGTTAGTTGTTCCACCCAGAAACAACAACTCCAGTGGTTGTGTTGTTGTTGTGTTTCCGTTGACTTTTAGGTTTCCGATCGAAATTTGATAAACATCAATGGCGGGTCGCAGAGATGCGTTACTGACCAGAGAGAAGAATCATTCAATCACCGTATCTCGGATCGCCGTTGCCATATTCGTCGGTGTTCTTCTTGGTTGCATCTTCGCTTTCTTCTCTCCTCATGGTTTCTTCATTTCCACCACCTCAACTTCCACCATTCTCAGCCACAAGGTTGGTTTCTATATCTGCTTCAATTTAGGAATATCAAAATGTCAATCTACTTTTAGAGTTTGTTGGAAACAACTTATCTATTGACGTAAGTTTTGTGAGACGATTTGGGATAAACATTGTTTATAAAGTGTCTGTTTTCAGCTTAGGAATGAATATCAAAATGTTTATATCTAGTTTTAGCTCCTTTCTACTTAAGGGTATGTTTGGATTGGCTCATACTTACATATGTTTTGTGCGACAGTTTGAGAGATTTTATGCAAACAGCTCGTGATGTTGTTCATAAGATGTTTTCAGCTTATTTTCGTAAGTTCTCCAAGATAGCCTATGAAAACAACTTATAGCTTATACGAAAGCAGCTTGTGCTATAATAAGTTGTTTATCAAAACATGGTCTAATATTTAGAAAACTTGGTAATTGCTATAACATCATTTTGATTTATCTATTTTTATTCAAAAGTGGAATCTTGTTACTATAAAGTTAACAATTCAATTTACAGGGAAAGCAACTAATCTCAAATCTTTCAGACAAAATCTCATTAATGATTTATGTTACATCAACATCTATATCGAATCATATTTGCATTGGAATAAGTTCTAAACTAATCTCAACGGTTGTGCTAACTTGTATAGCGAATCATATAATGTTTCCGAATAACCATCAATTTAGTTCTGAAGTATCACTCTCTCTTAGTACGTAAAGTATATAAAAATTACAAGTGGTCCTTAATAACATGGATTAAATTGATGGACTTTATACACTTTAGGGACTACTTATATGCTTCAGATAACAGATAATGCTAACATGTGCCCTAAGATACTCAATATAGGATATTTATCTGAGTTGAACTGTTTTAAAATCAAAATATTGTTTATTTCAATGCAAAATTTCCACTTTTGATATCCTTAACATGTGCCCTTAGGGCACAAGTTAGCACAACTCATATACTTGTGTACTTTAGGCGTTAAATTGGAGAGAAAATGATACTTTAGAGACTAAATTGATGATTTGTTATTTTTATTGAGATTACTTATTTTACACTCTAGAATGAATTGCTCATTTAGAAGAGCTACATTCTAAAAGAGTTTGTTTAGTATTCTTTTTAATTTTGTTCTGTTGTGTCGTTAGATGGTTTCAACAGATTGTGAATCGCCAGAACAAGTTAATGCGTTGAAATTGAATATTCAATCAGCTAAAGAGAAGAATTATGAGCTGAAGAAGCAGGTGAAAGGTCTAATGGAGAAGCTGCGTTTGGCAGAGCAAGGAAAGGGTCATGCTACGGAACAGTTTGTTGTGCTTGGTGAGAAACACAAGGCTGGTCCTTTTGGTACGGTCAAGGCTCTCAGAACAAATCCTTCTGTTATTCCCGATGAATCAGTGAACCCTAGATTGGCAAAACTCTTGGCGGAAATTGCTATTTATAAAGAGGTTGTTGTTGTTCTGGCTAACACTAATGTGTTGGAGATGTTACAGGTATGGTTCACCAATATCAAGAAAGTTGGCATTTCTAATTATTTGGTTGTTGCATTAGATGACAGAATTGAAGAGTTTTGTAAGTCAAATGATGTTCCTGTCTATAGAAGAGACCCGGATCAAGGTGTTGATTCAATTGCCAAGTCGGGTGGGAATCATGCTGTCTCTGGATTGAAATTTCGCATTTTGAGAGAGTTTCTACAACTGGGTTATAGCGTTCTCCTCTCGGATGTCGATATTGTGTATTTGCAGAACCCCTTTGATTATATTTATAGGGATTCAGATGTGGAGTCAATGTCAGATGGTCATAGTAATCATACAGCTTACGGGTTTAACGATGTCTTCGATGAACCTAAAATGGGTTGGGCTAGATATGCTCATACAATGAGAATATGGGTTTATAACTCTGGCTTTTTTTACATAAGACCTACACTTCCTTCAATTGAGCTTTTGGATCGCGTTGCCGACCGGCTTTCTAAAGAGAAAGCATGGGATCAAGCAGTTTTTAATGAAGAACTCTTTTACCCTTCACATCCTGGTTACGATGGACTTCATGCAGCCAAGAGAACAATGGATATGTACCTTTTTATGAACAGTAAGGTTCTGTTTAAGACTGTGAGAAAAGATGCTAAGCTCAAAAAGTTGAAGCCTGTGATTGTACATGTTAACTATCATCCTGATAAACTTGCAAGGATGAAAGCTGTAGTTGAGTTCTACGTCAACGGGAAACAAGATGCGCTCGACAGTTTCCCAGATGGTTCTGATTAGTAGAATATCAAAATCGAAATCGATATGGTCCTAACACGAAAATGATTTGTATTTTGTATCCTCCAATTGTTGTGATAGAGTTGAAGTCTCTTTAATTTATCTCTCAGGATCAGTTTTATCTCACTGTTCTTTCTGTTTTCAGTCTGTCATATCATATTTGATGATTAGACTAGTTTTTGTAATCTATATACTTTTAACTTTGTATATGTCTTCTTGTGTGTATGGAAGTTGAAATTCAATGTCTCTGCAACAAAATTGAGTATTTTCTTAGCTAATTAATCTTACTTGGATCTTAGTTTTCCTTGCCAAACAGGAACATGAATCACATGACAATTATACAGTGTAATTGAGATTAGATATGCAATCTGAAGGGTTTGAAGATAATTTTAGTTTAGGTAAGTCAATGCATCTAGTTGGTTGGAAAATTATAACCGTTTTTATAATTAAATTAATATTTTATCCTCCAAACAAATACTTTCAAAAGAAAAAACCCATAGTACTAAAATATTGGTTAATAAAATTATGATCCATGCTAAATTAAATTAATAGAACATAATTTTTTTACTTACCATTTTCAGAAACAAAACAACTCATAGTACTAAGAGCAACAATCATCATTCATAGGTACATTATTCCAAAACAATTCATGCAGAGGAACTTTCATGGTTTGAAATCTGGTTCCATAGTTTGTTGCAGTTGCTTTCGGTCATCATGAAAAAATGTTGGATCTACAAATAGCGTGTTGTAAAGAAATGTACTTAATTTCTCATTCAGACGTAGCAAAATAATACAAAGAATCATAGTGAAATTTGCATGCCAAAAGTGGTCGGTTGTATGAAAATGGTGAAACAAAGATGCTTGGCCAAATCAACCTTGCTCATACAACATCCATGATATCACTTGGTGATAATCCTCCCAGCATTCTATCTATATATGCTTCACAAACAAACAAGAGAATAAAATATGTTAAGAGCTCTTTAGATTCTTAGTACAATGTTACAAGCAACTACATGTACATCGAACTTTACTTTTAGAAACACATTTAATGTTTGTTGTGTATAATTTAACTTGATTATTACATATACAAGTTATAGCATATTCACAATAACAAGTTAGCGAGGGAAATAGGATTTGTATAGTACGAGAGTGAACAAGAATGGGAGTATATTACTCTCATGGTTGTGTAGGTTTTTGCTATAGATTAACGGTCTAATCAATGAGACAATGATTAAATAGCTAAATTGATGAGGATATATGACCTCCTATATTGAGCATGATTTGTATTAAATAGTTTCATGAATAATTGACAATTAATTAATTAGTCTAAACATATTGGTCATACAATATGCAATTTTACTAATTTATTGTGGTTGCAACTATTCCAATATACTAAAAACATATTTTATAAAAAAATCAATTTGAATTCTTAATTTCTTTTTGTAAATCTATCTATCCCACATAGGATCATTCTAGTGATAAAACATGATTTTTAGATTCTTAACTTCCTTATTGAAGCAATTTATTTTTGTAGAGATCTCACACGACATTTGAGTAGAGACCGTAACCTTTAACAACCGGATGTGATTAGAGGGAAGAGGTTACTTATGTTGAGTGAATGATTAACAAGATGTAACACTTATTATATTCATTAGCAATTCACCTATACATTCAAATTGATTTTACTATTTAAATTATCGTCAAACTTTAATATCAAATTATCATTTCACCTTAATTGATGCTACTTTTGGAGAGTATAGTTATGAATTATCGTTAAATATATTTTCATAACACAAAACCAACATATAGATTTGAACTCATGTTGCCATATTAAGGATGAGTAGAATTTTCCTTAATTGTTTGGGAATTATTGTCGTTGGTTGCAGCAACACCAGACCCTACTACTTGTGTTGTTCAGCTTTTCACCTTTGAATTTAACAACGTACTAATGTAATGTAATGTCCCCAATCACCCCCCACGTGCTCTTGCAGTCAGTCTTCTGCCATTTCTGCACCCCCCGGACCTTGCTTTCTACCCCATGCTTTGAACGATCGAATTTGGCTAGTATTTATTTTGGGACCCTTTCAAAGTCTTTTTTCTACTCATAATAACTCAATCCAATTTGTTTCTTTCTAGATATTTTTGATTTCATTTCCTATTTGAAAATTTGTTTTTATCATGCATGCCTAGCCTATCAAGTTGCAATAATGTGATTCCTATGAATTGAATAATTCTAGTGGTCCATTTGCATTATTATTAGTACGAGTTTGATTCTCAGTCTGCGCACAACGAAAAATATAAATGAAGAATCAGTTAGTTGTAGCAGCTAGATATTAAATGGCAAATGTAAAAAATTATAGTGTAGAGATATAAATGAACCATGTTAAGGACTTCAATATAACAATATTTTGTTTTAACACCGACTATATGGAATCACAATGAATTTTCACATTTTGAGTTTTGACATAAGCTTAGTTTTGTAGCTTCACCATTTTCATAAGCTTAGTTTTGTAGCTTCACCATTTTCATGTTAAGTTTGTGTTGTTGGGACCTAAAATTTGATGTCCAAAAGCTGATTAAACACACATAAAAATATTGTGTTAGAAGTGATGTATTAAATTCTTAAAAAGTAAAAAAAAAAGTTTTTTTTGACGAAATTTCTATCGTTTTATAGTTTTGATTTATATATAACGTTGATATAAATATTTTTTACATTAACGATCAATCATAATCATCAAATCATAAAAATTGTTTAACTTTAATCATAATTATTTTTAAAATTACATATTAATAATTATGATATGTTGATAGTATATGAACATTTTACACCAAAAATATTTCAAAATTAAACTCTTATTTTATTTGTTTTTGTTGTCATAAGAGTACACTTACAGCTTACCCATATTCTTGTTTTTGAAAGATTTTTCACAAGGCATTTACATTGATGGGATCTTTTATGTATTTTTGTGTTTTACACCTGTAAATACATGCAACACGAGAATCAAACAAAATTTGACAGGAGAAAGTACATGAGAATGGAAAGGCACAAGACGCCCGTGGAATCTAAAGTAATGAAGAAATGCTATAGAAGTAACATACCATTTATATACATAGAGTTGCCTTTACTTTAGGCAATTTAAATGTTAATGGGGTGGGAAAAAATTAAACAGGAACAATTTATTATTACTACAAGTTTTTAAGTTGAAATTGTCAAGTCTATTTACATATATCTTTAAGATTGACATAATTTGACACCCATACCCCGTACTCTACATAATTTGACATAATTAAAAAAAAAAAGTGTATGTGAAGCCAGGGGCGGAGGCACGTATAACATAGTGGGAGCACATGCCTGCACTATGTTTTGTAAAATTACTTGGTACTATATGTCTATATGTTGAAATTATTATGATCAAGCAGCCTACACTCATCATTCAACCAATTGAAATCTTAAAAGCTTCTCTATTTCACTCACATAGAATACAGTACACACACTTTCAAAAAATTTCAATCAAATATTTGTTATTGTCTCATTTGTAGTTGTCTCACATCCATAATAATATTTCATAAAGAGAAACAGAAACACTACATACAATACAAACAACAAACCTCACTCACTTATAATTTCCTCCATTATTAATCTTTAAAGGTTAAACCCCCTATGTAAATTTTAATTTTATATTTTCAATCTTATACATTTATAATTTGTAATTAATATGTTTTTAGTCCCTATAAATATATCAAATTTTTGTTTTAGTCCCTCTAAAATATTTCCTTCGACTTTTAGTCAATGTAAAATTTTCAACCACCACTTTTGGACCCTATTTTTAAGTTAACTCGTGTATTTTTTTAATGAAATTGTGCAAAAAAGTGTAGAATATTAATATTGTAAAAATCTCTCAAAAAATAGAAATTTTTAACATAACATGAATTAAATATGAATTTTTAACCTCTAAATATATAAAAATTCATATTTAATTCATGTTTTGTTAAAAAATTCTAAACTATTTTTCGGAAGAGATTCTTATAATATTATATTTTTTTCTGCAAAATTATATTCAAAAATATGAATTTTACAAATGAGTTTACTTAAAAGAATGCAGCAAAAGTGCAAATGGAAAACTTTTGGAGAACTAAAAATCGAAGAAAATTTTAGAAGGACTAAAATAAAATTGGTATATTTATAGGAACTAAAACAAAAGTTTGAGTTAATGGTAAAACTCAAGATACTCACTTCGTTCGGCATGCCTGAAAACCAGACTCTGCTGATAGAAAATGTTGCGCACAGAGCTGAAGTGTCAGAAACTGCAACTACATTTTCTTATAAATTCTTTACTTTAGTGTGATGCACACACATATGGTGGTGCCTCCACTATTCAAAATTTCTGGCTCCGCCACTGTGTGAAGCAGAGTTCAACTGATAATATCAATATTTTTAAATGGAACACGCTTATTTAAATTCATATTTAAAATGTCGTAGTTATGTACGTAAGTTTCATGTGTTTATCAGAAAAACTAGCACCCAGAAATACCGTCAACCACCACATCCAAAGAAAGCATCGAGAGAAATCGCTGAAAAACTTGATATTCTTTAATTTTAATTTTTTTTTTTACAATCTCTTTAATTATAAAGTTTTGATATACAAATAGGAGACTTTCTCAAATTAATTATAATCTAATATATGGGTTCTAATATAATAGAGTTTCAAGGAGAATATCCTAATATCAATAGCAGAATTTAAGCCCAGCCCGTGGGATATGAGCAATTCGTTGACATAGCTACATACATATTAACTTATTAAATAAAGTATACTTTACGATGATTATGACATTTTATATATATATATATATATATCAATTGATATAATATATGTTTAAGCTCTTTGACTTAATTTTTAGGTATAGACATAACCGCATGCTTTATAGCAGATAACTAAATAATTAAAAATAAATTTTGGTTGAGTCTAATCAAACTTTATAAAATTTGCTTGTGATGACTCTCTTATTTATAAATATTTGTTCATATCACTTTTAACATGAAACTCTTATTACACGTCTTTTTTGTTATGAATCAAACATCTAAAATGTGACTCAAGTGATATAAAAACAAATGTTCCAATAAATCTTCATTTTTTTAGAAAAAATATTCCAATAAATCTTAAATAGACTTTGATAGCATATTAGAAATTTGGATTTAGACTAACAAAATTGTATACACGAATTCATAAACTTCAGAAGAAGATAAAATAATTCATAAACGTTTGAATAAGTTGGAACACACATTTAATATGCTGTCAAAGTTTGACACATATGTAGTTGGTACTTTGGTGATACTTGGATCATTTTTTTAAGGAGGTGATACTTGGATCATGATCATACATTTAGATCTTAAATTACATTTTTATTTTGAAAACTACATTAAAATCTAAAGAAATGTTAGTTGAACAACCATTTTTTAAGAACTTTTATGACAACTTTCTCTCTCATATTCATATTATCCTACTATTTTTTTCTCTATTACTTTGATTTTTGTACCACTATCTAAATTTCTTCATAAAATTTAGTTGTCCAACAAATTGTTAATAGAAAAAATTGTTCAAATATCATTGCTCTAAAATATATTTGTTAGCAATAAATTGGCAAATCCAATAATGAAATTTTATTGAAAACAAACTTTACAAATATAAGAACGTTGACACTACTTGACAAATCACGTAGCTGTGCAGGCTTTGCAGAGTTACTCGTGTCTGCACAAACATCGGTAACATGAGTCTTCTTAAATGATGTCTTCAGGACATTAGTTAAACATACTCCCTCCGTTCCTTAATATAACCTCCTTTTGTTTTTTTTTCCCTAAATATAACCCCTTTTTAAATTACAACACACATTAATTATTTTTTTCATAGATACCCTTATTTAATACTACTACTAATTCTAAAAGTACAATAAATTGACTTTTCACTTTATCTCTTTAATGAGGTTAATTTTGTAAAATTGTACTATAAAACAGACACATTAGCTACACCAACAACATTTCTTAAGAAATGTAAAAAAAGCAATAGGGGGTTATATTAAAGGACGGAGGGAGTACCATAAAAAAATAAAAAGAAGTTATTTTTAACATTATTATCAATTAATTACACAATTTCAATACATTAACTATTATATAATTTTTTTTTTATATCCTTTACCAATGCTCTCGCCCCGAACACATTGGTTAGCATTTCCCTTATTTAATTTATTCATTCGTACAAATTGACACAACACCTTACGCTGTTCCGTCCTTTTTATCTTTTTACCATAATAACAGTCGCAATTCTATTTCTGCATCGCAGCTTATTTGACTATCACAGTAAATTAATTTTACCATTCAATAACTGTTGTGTTGACTCAAATTAGTACTCCCTCTTATTGTTTTTTTAAATGTCTCTTTTGTAAAAAAAAAGATTTTGTTTCATTTAATTGTCGTTTTTAAAATGCAATGTAATATTAAATATTGTTTTTAATAATATTATCATTGATTATTTATTGTGGATAAAGAAATACATGAAAAATGATATTAAATGAATAAGATTATTATATGTCAAAATTATTGCATAAAAAAATAGTAAAATTTATTATTTTTTAAAAGAAAAATATTAAAATTTGTCGATTCTTTTGGTTAGTGTAAAATGTCAAAAAATAACAATCAAAAGGTAACAAAGATAGTAATACATTATACGTAAGAGTCTGAGTTCAACTATTGTGTTTATTGACACCGAAGAGAATTGAACACAAGACATCGAGGATAAGCACATTCCCAAATCTCAAGTCAATACCACGTGTGAGTTTCAAACAAAAATCTTATTAATACTAGTATTAGTTTATCTTTGAATTTGAGAATTTAAAGTTACACATTAATTTAAAAATAAAATTAGAAAATCAACTTAGACATATTAAATTCATAAATTATTTTTTTAATATATGTAAAAAATGTTGGAGGTAGTTGCAAACTTGTAATTGTCATGTGTTTCTTGTAGCTTAACCAATCTCCTGAGTTGGAATCCAATCTTAAACATGCAGCAACGTTAAAATTAAAACTCGTAGAGTAAGTTTACCATCTATTTGAATCTCACAAGGCTCGAGAGATTAATCTCCGTATACGTGAGTGTTGATACTCGATTTAAAAAAAAAAAAAAAAACTTGTAATAAAGGAGAGAGGAGTATTTTGCAATTTGTATATTCTTTTGTTTGTTTGTTTGTTATTGCGTAGTTTATGGTTTATGACGTTGACATGGGACAGGACAACAATGGATTAAGAGACTTAAAAGTGTTGCTTACAATACTAAACTAAACCTTAAATCTTGGCATGTTTCATTTCACCACTTCATTGTTTTGAGCAACACTCTCTCTCTAATGGCTTCACTCTTTCAATCTGAAACTGTAAGTGTTAAGTTCTGTTTGTTTAAGTTGCTGTAACTAGAAATAATAATTGATTCTTGCTTATTTATCATGTCAATGTTCTTCTGTCTCTGCATTATTAGCATAACATTAGCATCATTATCCGCTTTTGAAACTATTCATGACTTGAAAGTGAAACTAATTAAAGTTGCAACAAACACGTTTCTCTCATACTCTTTTACTGTTAATGCCGTGTCCTAGATCTGGAAAATTAACCTCTCTAGTATTTTTTCATGTTTCAAATAGATGAATCTTACCCTTCATTTTCATGTTTATAACAGTAGCAATTTCTGCTCTACACAATTTTTTTATTTGGTATGTTACATTGTTCTTTTGACCAAAATATTTCAGTGTTCTAAGAAGCTATTTGTGCAGTATAATAAGAATCTAGTAGGGTTTTCTCCATATGGAAATTGTTTACAAGATCTTTTAAAATCTAGGAGGGGTAGAGTTGGAAAATATTCTGCACTCAAAGTTACCAACCATGCTTTGCAGAAGTTTGGTCAAATTTTTGTTGTTGATATCATTTACCAACCAAATTGTTGAATTTTTAGTTTGATAGGAGATGTTAAATTGACATGTTTGGACGTTCTCTGGTACCTCCAGAATTGATTCTAACTCGGCTAGAATTCGGAGTTTTTGGCTCTACAAATTAATTTAGTCTCAAATTTATGTTCAACCAACCCGCCTTTATATGAATGTGTAAACATAAATTACTATACATTCGCCTTACTTTTAGCCAGAATCAATTCATTCAGAATTTATACACACTTGTTTGTTTAGTATCGACAGGTAAGGTCTTTCCTCCTCCCCCCCTAAAAATAGTTCATTTGTTGAAATTTGACTGCATCTTCATTTGTACTTCCTGAATCATTTCATAAAGAAGGAAGTTTCTGCTAATTATTTTATACCAAGTAAGTTATTTATTTTTAATGAGTGAAAATGTGACCATAATAAATAGGTGATGCTCTATCTCAAACAATTGTTGAATGCAGGTACTATGTGAGTGCTCGCCTTAGGGAAAGATGAAATTGAAGTCTAAGAAAGGATGGAAATCTATTGTACCTCTTCATTTAAAAGGAAAATCACCGGTGACTCGTTTTTCGTTATTTCGCAAAGTCAATTCAGCTAGCCATGGACCTGGAAAAACTCCAGTTTATCTTAATGTGTATGACTTGACACCCATGAATGGTTATGTGTATTGGGCCGGTCTTGGTATCTATCACTCTGGTGTCGAAGGTACGGTTTTAGGCGCGTATGTCTTCAAATTTGATCATGCTCTGTCTCTTAATCTTGTCATATGACTTAAATTAACCTGGTTTTTTCTCAAATGTATTAGAAGTTAATTCATATACACTGACAGTGTAATTTTTTTTTTACACTGTCAATCAATCATAATTGTCAGATCTTTAAAAACGTTTGACTTTTATTATAATTACACATATGATTGCTTGTGATATTTTTAACAGCATCGAACTTTTTCGACTAGTGCTTCTAATATCTGATGAACCATACCTGTATTTTACAGTTCATGGTGTAGAATATGCATTTGGAGCTCATGACTACCCAACAAGCGGTGTTTTTGAGGTTGAACCTCGGCAATGCCCAGGCTTCAAGTTCAGGAAGTCGATATTCATCGGAACTACGTCTATGAATCCTGTTCAGGTTAGGGAGTTCATGGAATGCGAGTGTGCAAACTACAACGGCGACACATATCACTTAATTGCTAAGAACTGCAATCACTTCTGCAAAGACATATGCTTCAAGCTTACAGGGAAATCAATTCCAACTTGGGTAAATCGGCTTGCTAAGCTAGGTATTTTACTCATCTTGCTTCATTCAGATAACGGTTTACTTTTGCAGTGTGTTTGTTGCAACCTCTAGTCTTTAGGATATTCTTTTGCGATGAAGGAATAAAAGGTGTTAAAATTAACCATCCAAAATTGTGTGTGTGTGATGTTTTTTAGTTTCTTTTCCTTGCTATTGCTTTGAATCAGATATTGATTGGGCTGAAGCTAGATAGTTAGAGGTTACTGAATAGGAAAAGAAAGATGCTGTAATCAACGTTATCGAAATCGCGAGTTAAATCACAAGATCTTATAATTTCACGATCTTACCAGTCCCATGTGATCTGGATCGTGCATGAGATCACATTCTGAGCAAAATCGGAGTGAGATTGCTTGAAATAGATCCTGGATTGTGAAATTGAATAAGAAAGGTTAATTGACTGATTGAAATGGCAAATGCTAATATTGTTAATTAATAACTGTTAGCTTTATGCCGGTAGTGGCGATGAACCTTTGATCTCCTAAATCCTAATCACTATACTCCTTAACGCCTCCACCTAGCCACCAAACCAACCTTATGCTGATGTTTTTCTTCTTCATTTGGCATTAATATTTAGTATTGACACCTTGTGATGACAGGTTCAATTTGCAACTGCATTCTTCCAGAAGCACTAAGAATTTCTTCTGTGGGGCATGATCCTAATCACGAGGCACATGATAGTGAAAAAAGAAGGCTAAGAAGTGCTTTCAATTCATTGTCCTCAATCTCAATGCGTCAAAAGCAGTTATCCAAATCTTCATTGTTTCTACAGTCACCCTTAAGAGGTTGTTTATCATCAAAGTGGCCATCCTGGGAATTGAGCAAATCTATTAATCGTTCCTTCAAAGAAAGGTAACTATTTCTTTGTGACTTGAAAAGGGTCTGAATGAATGAGATGCATGTTTGTAATTTGTATCATCCCTTGTATTATTATTTTTTAGGTAATGCACCGTCTCTTGTCTGTGCCAGTCTTTTGTAAGTAGCTTTTGTGTTTGTAATACATTTTTATTTAATCATTACTGGTCTTTGTATCGTTCAATTTTATTGGATGTCCCTGAAGGGACTATTGTTATTGTTTTTTCCTGTTAAATTGTCATTTTCGGATATAATTTATTGAGGTGTAACATTTGCGGTGTCACTGGTTCAATATTCTTTTTATCAATATTCAGCATTTTATTTTCGGATAAAATAAAATCACTTTTTAAAAAAAAAATTACAAACATTTTTAACATAATTTCATTGAACCATTGGCAAAAGTTATAACTAAGAAACCAGACGTACAAAAAGCTTATAACTAAGTAATTGACCATAATTTGATAATCCAAAACCGAAGAAACACCCAGTAACACAAAGTGTTCGTAGTGATCGGTAACATCAAATTTCTCTCCAAAATCGTTCTGATCACAATTGAGTGATTCTAAAATGCATTGAACGTGTTCAGGTGAGAAGTTACCGAAGAGGAGTTTGTTGAGAAGAACGGTTAAGAAGGCTCTGGTTTCTTGTAGGGTTAGGAATTTGGGGATGGTGATTTTTTGCTTTGATGATGATGATGTTGTTAGGGATAATTGGTTGAGTGCGGTTGAATCGATTCGGATTTTAGATTGGGCGGTTGCGATGGCGTAGACGGTGGACGAAGATAGAGACGAACCATTGCCGCCAAGTGTTACGGCGGAGGACATTTTGCGTTTGTGAAACGAGGTTTTTTTTTTTTTTTTTTTTGCTTCAGTTCACAGATTCTTTTTAGCACTTCTAATATCAGTTAACTTGCTATGCAAGTTACCTTGCGACTCAAGCTTCTTTCACTTTGTAGCTTCAACACATTACTATGTGTGTATCACACTTACAGTGTCTAGCTATACTCTCACGTCATAAGAAAAAAAAAATAAAAAATTTAAATTGTTGAATAATTAATTTATCTGATCACATTTATAGACAAAATACAAATGTTATTCAATGAACTTAAAAAGTTTTTTTTTTTTCTTCTTATAAATGTGACTGGACGGAGTATGTTACAACTGTTAGTTAGTTACCCTCCATAAGAGTTAGTTAAGATCTCAAGTTGTTATATAAAGCTTCATTGTAACAAACTATTATTCATTCAATGAATCAATTAATTTTACTCTGATTTTCTCTCTTTCTTCTTCCTTAAGCTTCTGCATTTCCTTTTATTCATCGTGAAGATGATGAAGTTTATGATGGTATCAGAGCTCTGTTGTGCATCGTTCTTATCCTTCTTGCTTGAATTTTCTCTGTTTTTTTCCTTTTACAATGGTTCGTGGTGGCAACGCCGTCGTTAGTGGCAGTGGTAAAGGGTGGTGGAGTTGTTCCACTGATTCTTGATCCTTCTTAACAACCTGGTAATGTCTACTACGTTCATCCTTTTGATGGACCTTCCTCTGTCGCAATTACACCAGTTCTAAATAATTTCAATTATCATTCTTGGGTGTGATCAATGCACAGAGCATTGGGAGGGAATAATAAATTCGACTCCGTTGATGGATCAATTCTTGTTCCAATTGAATTTGATCCTATAGTTTCAAGGCGTGGAATCGTTGCAATATGCTCGTGCATTCGTGGATTATGAACTCTATTTAAGAATCAATTGCACAGAGCATTGTTTTCCTTGAGAATGATGTAGACGTTTGGAATGAACTCAAAGAACACTTCTCTCAAGGTGATTACATTTGAATTTCAGAATTGCAGTATGAAATCTTTGGTTTAAAGCAAGATTTGCGTACAGTTTCAGAGTTTTTCACTGCTTTGAAGGTTTTGTGGGAAGAACTTGAGGTATATCTTCCTACACCAATTTGTGCTTGTCCACATCGTTGTACGTGTAATACTAATGTGATTAATACTAAACATTAGCATGAGATTACATGTTCCATTTGTTTTCTTGCTGGACTCAATGATACCTTTGATCTTTTTCATTCCCAAATCTTATTGACGAATCTATTACCAACTCTTAACAAGATTTTTTCTATGGTGATGCAACATGAAAGACAGTTTAAAGCTTCTATTCTTTGCAGTCCAAGATTCTCATCAATTTAGTGGATTATCGCAAGTCTCAAGGAAAAGGACGTGGTAATGGTTCTTCATTCATTCCTGGTAATAAGCGTGTTTGTACTTTTTGTGGTAGAAATGGCCACACAATTGAAAGTTGTTTATAGGAAACATGGTTTTCCTCCACATTTTGGTAAGAATCCTGCTATAGCCAACCATTCTTCCCTTGAAGTGAATGAAGAAAGGGAGGATATGGATGATTCAAAGAGCTGCAAAGACATTGGTTAATATGGATTCACCAAGGAGCAATATGATCAGTTTGTAAATTTACTTAAGATTGAGTATGCATCTTCTAGCAAGGTGAATCTAGCCTCACATGTCACAAATCATGTGACTTTAGGTATATCTAGAGTATCTTACTCCTTGAATCATTCAACTATTGGATCTTGGATTGTAGACTCTGATGCTAGTGATCATATATGCTCTTCTCTAAGTTCTTTTGATTCTTATAAGTCCTTACACCGGTACACATAAAATGACCAAATGGTAATATGGCTATAGCAAACTTTTTTGGCACCGTGCAATTCTCACCAGGACTTTGTGTTGTTTGTTGCTGAATTCAATCTGAACATGTTATTTGTGCCAAAACTGAATCAAAATTGACGGGACTAAAAAACGCAAAAAAATGTAAATTAGGGGACCAAAATAAAGAGATAAAAAAATGCATTTAAGCCTATTATTTAGTCATATTAGTTAAATCAAATTATACGGGCACACACAAATGTAAAAAATTAAAAAACAAATTATTTAGTCATATTAGTTAAATCTTTTTTTTTTTCATTTGTAAGTGTGTGCCCAAATAAAAGTGATTTGGGGTTGTGCCTATGTTAAATTTTTTCTATTTTTTAGGTAATGTACCATCTCTTGTTTGTGCAAGTCTTTTGTAAGTAGCTTTTGTGTCTGTAATACATTTTTATTTAATTATTT
This sequence comes from Medicago lupulina, assembly GCA_958299785.1. Lineage (NCBI taxonomy): Eukaryota > Viridiplantae > Streptophyta > Magnoliopsida > Fabales > Fabaceae > Medicago > Medicago lupulina. The sequence goes on along the minus strand of OY283141.1, from coordinate 69,881,857 downwards.
ATTGGTCTTTGTACCGTTCCAATTTTATCGGATGTCCCATGAATGACTATTATTGTTGTTTTGTCATGTTAAATTGTCATTTTCGGATATAATTTATCGAGGTTCAATATTCATTCTATCAATGTGCAACTTAGAATTGTCCTTCCTGAACTAATGGCTGATTTTAATTTTTTTTAATCATTTTTAAATTATTGATTTTACAGTTTTTTGTTGCGATTGTATTCTTGAATTACCTTTTTTACTTAAAATTTTTAAATTTTATTTTCTGCTCAAATTCTTTACGAATCAAATCATCACAACTCACTAAGACTTTTTTGTTCGAAACTCACTAATCAAATAATCATCACCTTTTTCTCTGTTTTTAACTCTATATCTTACACAGTCGTCAAAAATATTTCATATCACAATTGTCGTGAACTATTTAAATATTTATGCAGAAATTGTAAAATGTAATTTTAGGAGTTTTAGATGAAAAGATTACCACTAGGCCGTTTTAGGAGTTTTACTCAATTGAATATGCATTTTGTGTGTAAGACATTCTGTGTCAAGTATTTCACAGGACATAACCTGCGTTTCCGAAAAGGGTGGTTACCACTAGGCCGTTACAGCAGTTATTTGATAAGTTGAACGTTGTCGTTATTTAAACAGTTTATAACTGCCAATGCATAATTTTTTAATTACCGTGTCTCTTCATCAAGTAAGAACACGAATTCTGGAAAAAAATATAAGTTTTTCTCTCCCGTTTACATCGCTCTAAACCATCCTTCATTTCTCCAATGCATGATTGAAGTGTAGGAAATATATTTTTGTAAACTATTATCAAAAGATATACTTGTGTTTATGCAAACTTATTCAAAGTATTCTAAAAGGAATTCGCTGTACATCCCATTTGCATCCAATATCCAAAAATTGGTGGGGGCGAATTGACGCTAAAGGTTGGTGTAATTACAATTCACACGCTTTGAAGTGTTACTGCATCTTCTTTGTTGAAAGTGTAACAACATCTTTCCAACAAAAAGTTCGAACACTAATTAAAGTTGAAACAAACACATTTTCTCATACTCTTTGACTGTTAATACCGTTTCCTAGATATGGAAAATTAACTTCTTATATCTTTGCTGTGACAAGTTGAGTCCTAACTCAATTTTTTTTCTTTCATGTTTGGAATATATGTATCTTACCCTTCATTTTATTTTCATGTTTATAACAGTAGCAATTTCTGTTCTACACAATTTTTTTATTTAGAATTTTTATTTTTTTTTTACCAAAATATTTCATTGTTCTAAGAAGCTATTTGTGCAGTATAATAAGAATCTATTAGGGTTTTCTCCATATGGAAATTGTTTACAAGATCTTCTAAAATCTAGGAGTGGTAGAATTGGAAAATATTCTGCACTCAAAGTTAACAACCATGCTTTGCAGAAGTTTGGTCAGATTTTTGTTGTTGATATTATGTACCAACCAAATTGTTGAATTTTTAGTTTGATAGGAGATGTTAAACTGACATGTTTGGATGTTCTCTGGTACCTCCAGACTTGATTCTAACTCGGCTAGAATTCGGAGTTTTTGGCTCTACAAATTAATTTAGTCTTATTTATGTTCAACCAACCCGCTTTTTTATGAATGTGTAAACATAAATTACTATACAATCAACTTACTTTTAACCAGAATTAATTCATTCAAGATCTATATTTGTCACGACAGAATCAAACACACTTGTTTAGTATCGACATGTAAGGTCATTCCGTGCCCCCCCCCCCATTTGTCGAAATTTGACCACACCTTCATTTATATTTCCTGAATCATCTCATGAGAAGGAAGTTTCTGTTAATTTTATTTTACCAAGGAAGTTATTTATTTTTAATGAGTGAAAATGTTAACATAATAAATAGGTGATGCTCTATCTCAAACAATTGTTGAATGCAGGTACTATGTGAGTGTTCACCTTAGGGAAAGATGAAATTGAAGTCTAAGAAAGGATGGAAATCTATTGAACCTCTTCATTTAGAAGGAAAATCACAGGTGACTCGTTTATCATTATTTCGCAAAGTAAATTCAGCTAGCCATGGACCTGGAAAAACTCCAGTTTATCTTAATGTGTATGACTTAACACCCAAGAATGGTTATGTGTATTGGGCTGGTCTTGGTATCTATCACTCTGGTGTCGAAGGTACGGTTTTAGGCTCGTATGTCATCAAATTTGCTCATGCTCTGCCTCTTAATCTTGGTATATGACTTAAATTAACCTGACTTTTTCTCAAATGTATTAGAGTGCATATTCACTGTCCGTGTAAAGATTTTTTACACTGTGAATCAATCATTGTCATATCATTAAAAATGTTTGGCTTTTATTATAATTACTTTTAACGTCACACCTTTGATTCTAATATCTGATGAACCATACCTGTATTTTACAGTTCATGGTGTAGAATATGCATTTGGACGTCATGACTCCCCAACAAGCGGTGTTTTTGAGGTTGAACCTCGGACATGCTGCCCATGCTTCAAGTTCAGGAAGTCGATATTCATTGGAACTACATCTTTGAATCCTGTTCAGGTTAGGGAGTTCATGGAATGCGAGGGTGCAAACTACAACGGCGACACATATCACTTCATTGCTAAGAACTGCAATCACTTCTCCAAAGACATATGCCAAAAGCTTACAGGGAAATCAATTCCAACTTGGGTAAATCGGCTTGCTAAGCTAGGTATTTTACTCATCTTGTTTCAATCAGATAATAGTATACTTTTGCAGTGTGTTTGTTGCATTCTCTCTAGTGTTTAGGATATTCATTTGAGGGGAGGGAATAAACTGTGCTAAAATTAACCATCCAAAATTGTGTTTGTGATATTTCTGAGTTTCTTTCGGTTCCTTGCAATTGCTTTGAATGCAAAATGTGATGTTATTCTTGAAACGGCCACTGTTAATATTGTTAATTAATAACTGTTAGCATTATGCCGGTAGTAGCGACAAACCTTTGACCTCGTCCTGATCACTCTACTCCTTAGCACCTTGACCTTGCCACCAAACCAACCTTATATCTCACAAATGGCTACGATGTTGATACTCATTCATAACCATGAGGAATCTCAATGTTTTCTTCTTCATTTGGCATTAGTATTTAATATTGACACCTTGTTATGACAGCTTCAATTTTCTGTGGAACATGCCCCTAAATAGCGAAAAAAGAAGACTAAGAAGTGCTTTCAATTCATTGTCTTCAATCTCAATGCGTCAAAAGCGGTTATAAAAATCTTCACTGTTTCTACAGTCACCCTGAATAGGCTTTTTATCATCAAAGTGGCCATCATGGAAATTGAGCAAATCTAGTCATCGTTCCTTCAAAGAAAAGTAACTGTTTCTTTGTACCTTGAAAAGGGTATGAATGAATGAGATGCATCTTTGTAATTTGTATCATCTCTTGTATTACTATTTTTTAGGTAATGCACCATCTCTTGTTTGTACTTAAGTCTTTTGTAAGTAGCTTGTGTTTGTAATACATTTTTATTTAATCATTATTGGTCTTTGTATCGTTTCAATTTTATCAGATGTCCCCGAAGGGACTATTATTATTGTTCTTTCTCGTTAAACTGTCCTTTTTTGTTATGATTTTTTGAGGTGTAGCGTTTGTGGTGTCACTGATTCAATATTAACTTTATCAATTTGCAACTATGAATGTTCCTTCCTGTGCTGTAGGATTAATGGATGATTTTCATTTTTTTAGTAGTGTTTTAATGTTTTATTTTACAATTTTTTGTTGCGATTATATTCTTGTATTACTTTTTTAAACTTTATTTTTCTGCTCAAAATCTTTACGAATCTTGTTAAAAGGCATTGAAGTACAGTTAAATATTCAATTTACAGTGGAATTGATTTACTTAATTTAAAACAAAAAGATTTTATCATGTATATCATGTAAAAATGCATCATGATACAGTTAAATCTTCAATTTAATGGCCATTTGGAGTGTAAAATGCAATAGCATTCTGTGTCAAGTATTTTTCTTACAAAAAGGAATTGTTTTTCATTTTTTTTTTTTAAAGGAGTGAAACTTTTATTTGAAATACACATGTCAATGTCAAGTTTTACAATTCGAAGCGTTCAAACCGTGTCTTACATACAATGAATATTAGTCTTTGCTTAATGTCGCAGGAATGTCTGTTATAAGCAAAAATTCATAAAATCAAATATTTTACATATTTACGTGCTTCTGTGTTCCTATATATATATATATATATATATATATATATATATATATATATCACAATTCCTACCATTTAGTATAAAAGCTTCAGCACTTGTCAAGATTACTAGGTTAAAAACTTGGAGCCTAAATCTCCCTAAGCAATAAAAAAATGATCAGAATCGGCCATTATACTGTAAACCACCTCATACTTGAGAGGATCAGCCAAAAATTAGTACCAGAAAGTCTCTATGCTGAACGGCGCTATGCTCCAAAAGAAGGATCCATGATCAGATACATTTCAAATATGAATCTTGCTCAGCAAAGAATTTGCTATGTTAACTTTCTTTTTCATGACATAATAGTTCCATCCAGTGAATACACAGGGCACAAAGCGAGATTAGCATTGAGAAAACAAACCTGCAGGAACATGAAAAATATGATTCAGATCCAAGTTTATGTGGACATGAATTTCTAAAATGAGGCTTGCAAAAAAAGTTACGGTAATTTGTTACCATTAAGAGCAGAATGATATAGTCGTTTCTCAGCTAGCCCAATATCTGAAAGTAACATATTACCCTGCAAACAAAACATACAAAGAATATCATGCTTGTTCAACAAGAAAAGCCAACGGCAACACAAATAGTCAATACATAACATGGAGGCGAGCATCTTACTACACACAAACGTTTCTATGTATATGTTTCAAACAAAAAAAGAAACAATCAATCCATCATATATACAAAAGCTTAACAATTATTTGAATGAATTAACTAGAATCACTTTATAAGCAAATATTAAGTGGTGCTACAGCAATATCTTGATTAGCGGTAATTCACTCACGTCTATAGGAGGAAGATTGAAAAGTGAAAGGCAGTGATTGAATGAGTCGTGTGTCTCGTGAGCACACCATATAGAAAGGAACATTAAATGGGATATTTTCTTGCAACTGCTTAGACACGGGGCAGTAGGGGAGAGAGGAGTGAAGTAAATGTGTATCCCGTTAGAAAGAGCTATTAAAAGCAGAAAGGGATATAGGTAAGACAGGGAGTCATGAAAAGAAATTGGGGACCATTGAGTAGGGCGAGGGCAGACCCCTCAATGACATTGGGGTGTCTACCATTTCCATCTTTCCCTTTTCATTTCTATTTTTGTTTTGCTTATGTTACGGGGAAATACAGAGGTCTTCCTCAAAGATAAAAAGTTAATCTCCAAGATTTCTTTAAGAAATTCAAGTTCTTTTCACACACACAAACTCTTGTACACCAAGACTGATTTCATCAATAGAATAGGAAAACACACATATCCTGCCTAACTACTTGTGATCAAAAGCATTTAGTTTTAGGATGTATTTTCGGTTTTCACAATACATATTATTTGCATACCTCAGTAGCCATCAACCTTCTAACATTATTTGCATATAGTTTGGGATTATCTTTCTCTTGTTGTGAGGGATAGTACGTAGGTAACTCTGTCACCTCCATATAATTTACAAACTGACAGAGAAGAAAAATCACATGCCGCACCTGCCACAAAACATGTATAATAGCTTTTCAACAACAAAAAATATTGCTAAAGGATAAGGCTGAAAATAATATTATCAACAAGATCAGACAAAAGAACATTTATAAATTAAAGCACAAGCGGTTGCAAACACGAACAATTTGTATCAGCAAGACCGTTAGTATGACATATTTTACAAGGTTTGAAGCACATAAGATGGTTTCTAACAGCCCTGAGAAAACAACATTTTAATTTGGTAGGAAGCAGAGAATTTAGCTAACTCGTGATCTGCAATTTAGATAGACCATTCCCACCCCCACATGAAACCCAAATGTAAGTACATCCACTTGCTCCCTTACAAATTCTAAATGTGAGATCAAATTCAACAAGAAACGGTTTAGGCTGTAGTTAACTTTTCACGTGAGGTACAGCTCTAGAGTCTAGACTTATTCTACCACATATATACCAAAACGGATAAGGAGCAGCTCAGATATTTGGTAATAAAATAGGTCTTTACAACTTTTATAACATGTTTAGATTCACTTTTGTGAGACGAAAGTGATTTTAGAAGCATAAAATAGTTTTTGACAATTTCAGGTATTCTAGAGTATAATTAGCCACGAGTCAAGAATAGACTCTAACACAAAATGAAGCTTAAATTTTGAGCTTTTACATCCAAATGACTTTTAACTAAAAATTTATTGTTTAACTCATTTTTACGTTAAAATATTCATACATAATCACTTGCCATTCAACATATAATCACTTGCCATTCAACACACTAATAACCAAAATTAACTTTACAAAAATTAATTTAAAATAAATTTTTGCCCTTGCATAACCAAACACCCACTTAATGGAAATAGGAAACTCTAATACTTTACAAATGCCTTACCCCAGATATGGAATCCCAGGCAGGACTAAATCTCTCGTAATGGTAATTTAAAATTACAGGAAGTACTGGTGCACTTGCCAGGAAACCACCACTCTTGAATGGAAGGAGATATTCTCCATTTGTGGTTGTACCTTCTGTAAAATATCCAACCTTATCAAATTACATGATCAGAAGAAAATAAACATGCATGAAAGTTTAAGATTTTCCCGCCACTCACTAAGTTCAGTATATAAAATTATACATTAAGCAAAGAGATAAATATTGCCTGGAAGTAGAACATTATATCACAACTAGTGCTCCCATATGCACCTAAAACTTTACACACTAAAAAAACATAAAATGTTTAAAATGTCCAAGATATTTAAGATTTAAGGTATGGTCTAAAAAGCAAAATATTGGAAGATATAAAGGAGAGGTTATGTTGAAAACACAATAATAAAAGTGTTTCCTAAATAAATAGGATTGGTTACATAGATCATACAATTTCATAATTCCCTATCATAATAGTCTAATGATGAACTACTGTATTTCATAATACTTTAACTTCTATTTTCTGAATAAAGATGTGAATACTGCAATTATTAGATAAATGATAACAATTACTCATGCTAACTTTTAATACATTGATTCTCCCCTTCGATATAACATTAATTTTATACAAATTTTATGTGCAATATTACAGTTGTTCCTGGCTATAGCTTACAAATTTCGTTGTATCCCTATATATGTTTTGTATGCACAAATCCCTAATGCAATTCACTACCATATTATCTATAAAAAATTTAAATATAGAAAAACACTATCATCTTATTTTAACATGAAGAAACAAAAATAAAATTAAGCAAATGCCAAATATAAATTAGATCAAAACGAATAGGATAAGTTTATTCCAGCCCCCATAAAATATTAAAAGATGATAACCTGGAAATAACATCATAATTGGAGCAGATGTATTTCGATGAGCTTCTCGAATTCTTTCAGTGACAACAGCTGCAGGAATAAAGGTCATAGTTTAGTTTTATCAGACATTTTACACAAACACACACATATATATATAACTCAAAAGGAAGATTGGTCATGGCATAAAATCTAAACACAAGTTGCAAAACTGGAAAATGTTCATTATTAAATTAAACAAAGTGTTATGACGCTAGCTTGACTTGCTAGTACATGCAAATATGCATAACGGATCGACAAGTAACACCACTAGACATGACAAACAGCAAAGGAACGTGACAGACACCGGTTCAGATATTAAGGATGGAATGAAATATAAGACAGGATTTTGTTGATGAAACATCCCTAAATCCAGGTCAGTGATAATCCAGGATAGGAAGGATGTATACAAGCTGCTGTTACCTAACGATATTTTGAAAGCCTGAGGTCTCTCCCGCAAAAACGGCTAATCTCTAATTATCCAGAATGATCCCTAATCCTATCTCTCTCACTTGACAGCTTGTCTTAGCTACATTCTGTTAGAACTCTAAGTATCTACCTAACTCTAACTTCCTCAGAAAACAAAAAACATCATAATAACAGAAGTCGGCCCTGGGTACTAAGATAAGTTCTTTCTAAATTCTAACAGATGATTCAATCCGAGATAATTCAGAAGAAAGTTCTTCAATCCCAAGTTACCAACCCATCTATCTCTGGAGCAAATTTCAAAGACATTGTCTTCTTCAACTATAAATGAACAACATTGTGCAAATCGAAAGACATTTTAAAATCCAAGATGCAAAAGCTCCCGTGCAATTACTTGACTAAAAAGAGAAGAACAACATGGAAGGGGAATAGGGACAACTAATTTACTTCATGTCAGTTGCACAGATTTTCAAAAATGATTAGAAAGTGCAAACACACCAATAATCTATGCACCTGAAACACCCTTGAAGTCTGATGTCTTTGACTCCCGCTGAACGTAGATACAACCAAGACACTTACTGTTACAAAAATAAACCATGATATGTAAGCACCATATTCTGAATAATCATGCGTATAAAGAAAATATAACTCGTATGTAAACAAATAAGACGTAGGGAAACAGACCTGATGAGACCAACTAGAGGAATTTTACCCACTGATCTCTTTATTGACGAGATCCAAGATTGAAATGAAGCACAGCAGATGAAGGACAATCGTTAGTATAGAAAAAATGGCCGATAATGAAACATGCTTTTAAGCTAAACTGAAGGAGGGTGTGAAAAACTTGTCAAAACAACACAAACCTTAGCAACAAAACTTGGGAATGAGTTAGACATGTGATACAAAATATCAATGTATGATACATGATTAGATATGATTACACCGGGTCTTCCCGTATCTGCAGGCTGGCTTTTGTTTTCCTTCTAACATTGAAAAAGAAAGAAGAAATAGAATAAGCAAAAGTAAAACCAAATACCAACACAGAAAACTTTTCTTGCAGAAATTAAATAAATGAGACAGCAACAAACCAAGTTATCTATCTATCTAATTAGGAGCTCATAAACCTTCCCTTTACCCCTTTAAGAAAGAGGACCAAAATAGGGAAGAGTTTCTCAAAAAGTACTTAAGCAGCACAATATGTAAAGTTTATTCAGTGAGTTGAATATAATGTCATTTATGCTTAGATACATTCATATAAATAGTTTCAACGAAAATTCTAAGCTAAAAATCAATTGTAGAGGCAAAAACTTCAAATTCTAGCTTCAAGCTATAATCAATTCTGAAGTCAAAATCTACGTTCAAACTATAACCAATTCAGGAGGCAAAAACTGCAAATTCTAGCTTCATGCTATAATCAATTATAAAGGAAAAATCAAAATTTTATTCGAGAACATCCAAACATGTCAAAATCAATTCTACCCCATTCAGGAGGCAAAAACTTCAAATTCTAGCTTCATGATATAATCAATTAAAGGCGAAATCAAAATTTTATGCAAGAACATCCAAATATATGGAAATCAAATCTACCCCTAAAAATTCAAATTTGTTTCCTCCAAAAGTGGAAACCAAACATATAAAGCTTGTCAAATTTCCGGTAATACAATGTGATTCTACCAAACTCACCAGAAATCCTAACATGCAGTTAATCATCTACCACGGTGGTTTGAAATGCATTCTTAACCAAAAGCATACTATATTTCTAATTATTAAAAGAAAAAATAGCATTTTTTAATTTCAAAACAATGAGTAAAACATCAAACATAATTATCAATTATGATGATCATGTTTGAAACACAAAATGTACCTCATTGGATGAGGTAGGGTTTTGATGAGCACAAGAAGAAGATTGTCTAATCCAATAAAACCCTAAAACAAAAAGCACAATCCTAGAAAGCATTTTCCCACACTGAACAATAACAACCCTTCTCCAACCAACAACATGAGCATAATCTTCCTGTTCATCTTCCCTATTAGGAACAGAAAAAACCGTACAAACCCTACAAATCAAATAATACAAAACCAACAACGTCATAGCCAAAACAACCCTAACAGGAACAAGCGTAACCAATGCAACTCCCAATAAAACCTTCTCCTTCGTAGGTAATTCGCCACGTCCCATTGTACCGTAAACATCACGGCGAACGTAAGGGGAGAATTTGTTCTCGAGGTCGGAGGTGTTGGAAGCGAAGACGGTGGTGATGGGTTTGAGAAGAGGAAGGTCGTCGGGAACTGGTGGAGGTGGTGGTTTTGATGATGAATTGAGGTCTTGGAGTTCTGACTCCATTGTTTTTAGGTTATTCATTTGAATGCTTTTTCATTGTTTTCGTTTTTGCAGAAAATCGTGGAACATGAACGATTCACGTTCACGTTCGCGTTCAGAATATTTCAAAAAATCTTTGTAATAATTCTTCAGTTTTTTTTTTCCTCCTTTGGTTGTTGAAAGTGATATATTTTTTTTAAAATAAAATAGAAAAAGATTTTTTTTTTACTTGACAAAAAAAAAAAACAGAAAATTGACAGGGAAGTCGCTATCGTTGGCCACCACTTCCATATCAGCCATAAGGGGTAGCTGACTACTCTATCCAAAAGTAGATAATTTATTGCGCAAATTTTTTATTTTTACTATAATTTTTTTTAATATATATCAGAAACAGAAATGATAATGACACACGTTTTAACACATATTTTTTAACAAAGTTTAAAGAATACACATGAATGAAAGATAAATATTTCATTTGGATTATAAAATCCAAATTTTCTTTCATTTTCTATTATATAATTTAAAATAGTTTGGAACATAAAAAATTGTCATTAAATCATATTCTACTTCAACAATAAAACTATCATAATTTAACCACAACAACATAATAAAGAACAAACAAAATCATACGTCAGCCAAACAATCTTCATTTGGTTCCTATATGCAATATTTCTTCCTATATCATTGGCCAAATCAAATTGTCTCAAATATCATGAAAAAAATCTTAGTAAGGAAGCGTAACTCAATCGGTCCCTTCAAGCTACACTAATCAAATATATAAAACAAGATTTCCATGTGTATTGTTCTTGTTCCAAAGCTTCATCTGGATAAATCGAACGCTTCTATCTGAGTCGATCGACGGACAACGATACTCAATATTATCCATCCTTTGTATCGTGGTGGTGTTGACGACCACTAATTTGGTCAGATAATCCTTCAAGTCAAACATTGTAATGCCAAAACAAAGTCTAAACAAATTGGGTTTTTCATCTATTGTCGTACATTGCAACTAGCTTATTGTTCATTTCTAGTGGATAAGTGTTTATGGTTATATGATTTAGATTGCAACTGAAACAAACACACTTATCTATAGGTATTGTGCATTATGGACCACAAAAGTTGTTGGTGTCATGTTGACCACATTAAAATCATGTATTTAATTGGTTCGAATTACATAATCTGAAACGGATCATCTCCTATTGTACGATTTTTCAACACTTTGAACATGTTTTGGACTATATTATCCAAACTAATAAATACATTTTTTAGATAAGATAATCTGAAAATGCCTAGATTGTAGATGATGGTGTTATAAGCAAGGTCTGCTCAGTGGGTGATGCGATAATAAACTTTGGTTGGTGGGTGGCATGTTCAATGCTTTATTTGATGGCCGTTACCCTCAAGGTTTCCTTTTATTTATGTATAGCCATTAATTTCTTTTTTCCTTTTCATTTTAACTCTTCTTCTTTTTTGTTCATTCTAAATTTTGTTTTGGGGTGCTTATAATTCCTTGGTTTCACGGTTGGTAATTCATATTATCCTTATAATACCTTTGAGGTATTTATGGATTAGTACGATGATCAACAGGAACCTTCGTATTACTAGTTGTGGAGTTAGTATGATTGAACAAATAAAGTTGTATTCCTCGTATCTTCATCTTCTTCTTCCATTATTTTGTACTGTTGGATTAGCATTGATTATTAAACATGTTTGTAGTCATTCTAGAGTAATGATATTATAGAATTTATTCAACGTATATCTTGATTTTATGTTCTTTTTTTTTTAAGCAAAGGAGACTTGCTAAAAAAGCAAGCCCCTAGAGAGTATATAGATAATAAAAAAGGAATACAAAGAGAGGGGGACAAACAACCAAAACCCTCCAAAATCAACAAAATCGAAAACAAGGCAAATCCAATTTGTTTCTAGCAAAAGCTTCCCTAATCTGATGAGGGATGTGATCCCACCAAAAAAAGGTATTGAGACTTATACCAATATTAACTAATTGACTTGCACAATGATTGTCTTCTCTATATATATGGGTTACAAAAAAAGATATGTTATGCAAATAATACACATGACATAACAAAAAATAAAAGAAAAAGAGTAAATGAAAAAACCTAGAATATTTCAATTCTTAGGAGCATTTACAATTGACCTCCCCATTTGGGTGCTTAAATAGGGCATGGGTGTATTATTACTCATTTTATAATTAATGTTCAACAAACATCTGATATGTTGAGCTCAACACCTCAAAACATTAAATAGATCACAACAATAATTTCAACAATGATTTGTTTATTAAATCATAATTATCAATTTTTTGAAATATTATTTTTTTTACTAAAAAAATTAATATTTCAAAAATTTGTACTTTATTTTTCAATATTTTTACAAATGAACATGGGTTTATTAGCGACAATTGTGCAACGATGAACTATATATTAGAGTAGAGAAAAATGACCTTATTTCTATAAAAAAAAAACGAAAATTTAACATATTTGATAAAAAAAATAGCAACGTTGATAAAAAAAAATCTCATAACAAACACTTTGGATCCACTCTTTTTATTTATAATATTAGAATAATATAACAATTGAAGAGACTAATTTTGTAAAAATATAAAACAAGTAAAAGACTTTTCATTGTAGATAAAAGTTGAGGGGTAGCCTAGAACTGAAAAGAACGAAAAGAAAAAGAGAAAGAAAAAAAAAAGTTACATGAGAGCTGAAAATAGACAGAGAGATCCAATTATCAACAATAAAAGAAATAAAAATAACAACAGCAGTGAAGTAAATGAACCAAGAAAAGTGTACAAGAGAGCAAGAAAGGTGAACAAGAGAAGCAAAGAGGTAAGTGTGTGAAAGTTTCTGTTTTTTTATTTTTATTTTTATTTAGTACCGTTTAAACTCACTAAAAAAAAAATTAGGTTAAAGATGGAGGAAGATGCCAAAATATGCTAGGCTGGAGAAGGTGCAAGGTTGGTGGTTTTTACAGCGTCTCATAAACAAGTACAAGTATGTGATATTAGAGCTCAAAATGGAAGAGGGAAAAAACAATTGTTTTACCCTTATTTTCAAAGAAGTTACATAACTAATAGATTCCTGGGTCAATGAACATAACTAATAGATCCCTTATTTTCAATGAACATAACTAATAGTCACATAACTTAGAGGTCTTCGACAAAGTACAAGTTTCAATTGAAAAACAATTGTTGAGCCATACATACAAGTTTCGTCTGGGTAGAGGTCTTCGACAAAGGAATCTGTTAGCGCCTATCTTATTCTTTTTAGTTGCGGAAGGTCTAAATGTGATGTTGAAATACTTCGGTGGAAGCTAGAAGTTACAAACCTACTCAAGAGAAACACTCTTCCAAATCCAAATTTGTAACAATTTTTGACAGATTTGTGACAAGTGGTGTATTATTTTTACACTGAGGAAGCGCAAAACATTATATTCAACACACTCTTCAAATCTGTCAAAGGTGTTCAAAATCATTTTCTTTCAAAATCATGAGTGAAAATCATTTTCTTTCCTTTTCTCTTCCAATTTCAGAGTTAGGCTGAGTTATGTAAGCATCAATCCGAACTGAAAAGCAACAACACTTGGTACGAAAGAATCTATAGTCCTTACCAGTCGTCCATCTAACCATTTCTCTAGAAATCTTACACCTCTCAACAGAAATCCACAAATTGACCATTTAATTAATAATTAATAATTAATATGACACAAGATAGAGTTTATTGTCAAGGTTTAAATAAAAAATGTCTGCACCCGGGACATCAATGTTTTTGATCCAAATAACTCTCAACCCCGATCGAGGCTGTGCGTTAAATAGGAGCTATAGTAAGGCTGTGTTGTTACCTATTTAACAAAATTTGAACAAATCACTCTTTCTGTGATACACTATATATTATAAAATGATGTCAAATAGCGGCTACATCGCTATTGCATAGAGGAATTTGATCAAACCGCTATTTTCCGTCATCTAGGATTGACAACACCGATCAAAGTTCACATCAATATCAAGAAAACCTTACCAATATAACATTTTTTTTTTTGGCTGTAAACTGTTTCAAATGAAGAAAATATAGTAAACTGCAAAATAATCTCAATCAATCACGGTATTATAAACCAACTTTCTGCAAAAAACAAACTGAAATAAATATACTTCATTTCATAAAAATTTTGTGCGTAGTAACAAAAAAAATATAAATTTTGTGCGTAAAAACTAAGCAACTAACAAGAACGAATAAACACCAAATTAAAATTCCATCTGAATTTTATTTGACATTGTACTTATTTAATTGTTTCCTTGGTAATTAGAAGTCCACAAATTGAACAATAGAATTTCTCTAATACCAAAACTCCTATTGTCAAAAGGAAGAATGAGATGAAAGTTTGAAAGTCAGTCAGCAACAATTTTCCCATCATATAAAAGAGATGCGAGTTAGCAAACAAGTAATGCAGCTAATGAAATAAACTAGCCTCCAGTTCACACTAGATAGACTAAAGCATCAAATAGAAGTTACATAACTACTCAAGATAAATGCTCTTCCAAGTCTGAAACAGTTTTGAAAGATTTGGGACAGAACATAACATTACTACACTGAGGAAGCTAGCAAAAGACTCTTTTGAACACACTCTTCCTATCAAGTTTCACATTCAAATCATTTTTCCTATTGTGTTGAGTTATATACATATATATCAAATGGAACTGCAGACCAACACCACTTGTTATGAAAGAATATATAGTCTGCACCCGCGTCCATCTAATCATTTCATTAGAAATTTTGCACCTCTCAACATAAATCTACTAGTTGATAATAAGTAAGACACAATATTGATACTCTTGTAAGGTTTAAATAGAATATGTATGCACTGGCAGAACTGTGATATCAAGGTTTTTGATTTATACTACACTGTGGCCACAATCAAAGTGGCACCATAACAATCCACGTTACCGAAGGTCATGTCAATATCAAGAAAATCATGATTCACAACTACTATAATTCTTAGTCTAAACCACTTAAAACGAAGAAATTATAGCAAGCTGCAAAATCATCTCAATCAATCACGATATTATAAACCAAAATTCTACAAAAACAAGCAATTGTAACAAGATATAATCATTTTATATATGAATTATTGTGGGTATCTCAACCCATATTTGAACATTGGTTTGTCAGGCTGTATAAGTCTAGCCTTTTCCACTAAACCTATAACCCAAATGTTATTCAACGTCCTTGCAGCTACCAACTGAGCTGTACTTATAGGACATTTATCGATTATTGTTAACCGAAAATAAATAAACTACATTTCATAAAATTGTAATGTGTAAACCTAAGTAACTAACAAGAACAAATAAACGCACCGGTAAAAACAAATTCACTCAGCAAGAAACCCAATTCTTATGAGTACTGATCAATGCCGACAAAAGCCCAGCAGATGACAACAAAATCGGCTTCGAAAACAATCCCTTCCCATCCAAAATATCATCCAAAGCCATCAATCCATCAGCCAAATCTTGAACAATTGAAAGCTTCTTCATCAAAATCTTCTCTCTCAATTTCCTCAACCTAATCTCCTCTTCTCCACAACCATCCCCTCTCAAAACATTAATCTCAATACTCGATTTCAAACACGCTTCATCCTCAACAATAATCCTCAAATCCCTAGTTTTCAACGCAATGCTTCCAAAATAACCAACAAATTCAGCATAAGCACTTATCTTCGTGAAAATTCTAGAACGTTTAGGATCGATTAAACCGGTTTTCGACAACCAAACGAATTGTTCGATAAAAAAGTAAAATCCTTCACCACCGTAAGCGATAAAGGAGAAGATTAAATCGCGTGTGGAATCGACGCGCGTGTTACGTAGCGCGTTGAGGTCTTGAACGAATTTGCCGAGACGGAAAGCTTTTCGGCTAACGCCGACGCTAGATTCGAAGCTTTTGAGGCGGTGAGTGAGGTTGGGATCGGAAGATGAGAGGTTAGAGGCGAGGATTAGTTTTGCGGTGTAACGGGAGATTTTGAGGAGTTTGTCAACGCCGTCGCGTTTGGCGAGGTAGGTTTCGACGTGGGTTAAGAAATCTCGTTCTTTTGGTTTTGGGGTTATGGAGAGGTTGGTTGGGGGTGGTGGGTTCGGTGGTGGAGGTGCATGTTGTGAAGCCATTGATGTTTCGAAAATGGAGGAAAGAAGGATTGTTGCTTGTGCTTAGTAGAAAAACGTGACAAAACATGTTAATATTGTTTTTTTTTTTTTTTATCGTTTAATATTTTCTTTAAATATTTTTATATTTATGTTGTCTTAGTTAGCATAATTCATTTGACAAGGAAATTGTAGTGTAAGAAATTTGAAGTTTGAACATTGAATTCACCATTTATTAATCTTGATAAATAAATTTTTAGGTGTTAAGCTATTTGATAAAAACAAATATTGTGCTACGCCAATAAATGAATTTGTTCAAGCAAAGCACTTGTACGAGAATGTATAAGATCTGTTACAGTTTGATAAGAGGTCTTGAATTAGAATACAACTTTAAGAAAATAGCGGTGTTAAATCGTTTCAGAAAGAATTTTGTCATTTATTGTGGGTTGAAAAATTAGTTTTTTGAGTTACGCATAGAGAATGTTTGATTCACAAAAAAAATGAACTTTTTCGGAATGGACCCAAGGGCCAAACTCGTCGAGGTCTTGTGACTCGTTTTTAATAGCATATAGCATAAACTAGGCCGGCTAGGCATAGGACCCTATGATTTTGAACGTGTTTGCAGCTTCAATGCCTTCAAATGATTATATGGTTAGACCATTTAAGAGTATTGTCTCTAACAATCTCTCTTTAATCCTCAATCGCTCCTCTAAAATGTACATACAAAATAAGATTCACGTACTTTTTAATTTTAACATTTCAAACTTGATCTCTGTTTAACTTAAACGTCAGAGTGTTTAAAAGTATCATTCATCATTTAATATTAACGAAACACGCTCAACTCCTCTCAAGCTTCTTTGTCTATGTAGATAAGAATTTATTTACAAAGATTATTTAAAAGTTAAAACTATAATCTCCGGTCACTGCTATAAGCAACAATTTACATTTTAGGTTCATTGAATAAATGATGTATGTAACTTATATTATAGACCACATACATCATTTATTCAATGAATCTAAAATATGAGTTTTTGTTTATAATAGCGATCGGAGAACGTCATATATCAATGTTTAATAGAATTCTTTTTGGAGAGGAAAGTAAACAAACCCTTATGTTTGTGCAGTCCATCACAACAAATTAGATGAATCTTATCCCGATGCCTTGTGATGCTATATTCTTTTTTTCCAACAAAAACTCATGCACAAGAGATATAGCTGCTACTCACATACAGTGGCATAGGGCAGGGGATGCGGGATATTTTTCTCATAAAAAAAATTAGGATAAGAGGTTGATGCTCTAGTATAAGGTAGAGAAGATCTTCAAGCTCAAAAAATATTTACAGAAAGATTAACATTCATCTCCTTTCAAGGGCATTGACAGGGCTAAAAATCGAGAACTTCCCAATCCAAAACATGTCTTTAATCACTATCAAACTCTTTTTTTGGGTATAAACCGGGTATCCTCCGCGCGCAATTGTGAAGACTAATCACTCGAGCATTGTGGGACCCAAATGGGCGACAGACTTTCCCTAAGAGTTTTAACACTGCTGCATGCCCAAGGCTGGATTCGAAACCATCTTGGGTATCACTATCAAACTCTTGAAATAGGTGAAAGCTTTCTAACTTTACTTAATAATAATAATAATAATTAGGCTAAATTACACCAGAAGTCCTTTAAGTTATTTAATTGTAATAAATTGGTCATTTAAGGTTTTTTCGTACCAGTTACGTGCCTTAAGTTATTTAGTTGTAACAAGTTAGTCCTTTAAGTATTTTTCATAATGCTTTAGCCCTTTTAAGTTATTTAATTTTACCTTTTAGGTCTCGAATAACTTATATTTTTAAGATCTAAAATACCCCTAATTGTTACGGTTAAATAACTTAAAGACCTAATTAGTATGAAAAAAAATTTAAAGGACCAACTTATTACAATTAATTAACAAAAATAACCTAAGTGATACAAAAAAAGACTTAAAGAACCAACTTATTACAATTAAATAACTTAAAAGACCTTTGATATAATTTAACCTAACAATTATTATATACACACACTAAACATAAATATTAAACATATCTATTTGTGATCATATGTTTTATATTTTAGTTATGTGATTACATTTCAGTATTTGCAGTTTAGGATAATGGCTAGGCCTATTTAATTCAAACCCATAATAAGGGTTCTACCCGTAGATTTGCCTTTTGTAAACAAAAGTATATATAAAAACTAAAAGATAAAAATCAATATAAAAACTAAAACGTAAAATTGAATTGAACTATTATTATTCTATGCTTGCAAAAAGAGAACGAAGAAAAGTCAAAAGTTACAAATAATCATTATATAGGAAACTTGATTTGAGAGCTATTCGTTAATCTAATACAAACTCCAAAGACCGAACGAAGCAAGCAGTGCAAGAGAATATTGAGTTGAGGAGGTGCAAAGTTAAAATCTCAGCAGGTTCAGAGTGTAAAAATATCATATATATACGTGTAAACTTTCGAAAGTCAGGGGTTCAGATGCATCCCCTGGCTCCGCCACTGCTCACATAGAAAGCTTATTTCAAGATAAGGGTCAATGAACCAATAATCAAATGTTTTTTTTACCGTTGGTTTATATATCTCTAATGACCATTGAGATTTTAAAACAATACAAATTGGTTTGAATACTTCAATGTGTATTGTTATAAAATTTTAAATTTATACAAATGATATTTTAATTTCAATTGCTTGTGCGTTTAAGAAACTTTTTTTGTGTGAAAAGATGTAAGTGAGTTGGTTAATGGTTATCGTGGCTTCAATGTTTTAGAAATATAGACTCACCAAGGCATAAGAGAGTAAATGCTACTAAGAGATTATTACAGTTAGTACATCCAGAGACTCACCAAGGCAAATGCAAGCTTTGAGATTCAAAAATCACTTGTTGCTGAATTTGAATTCAACTCTTCTATGAGCAGTTGAATGGTTATTTCAAAAGAAAGAAATCAACTTTATCTCCCTCCATATATAGTCCATTGAAAATTGTTTATGATAGTTTACACACTCACCAACACATGAAATGAAGTTAAAAACATTCTAAATTGTATGCCGACTATTAAATGAAAAAAAGAGAGGGAGTGCAACACATCCACGCAGTTAAGACATTGATGGTTGTTCGATCAAGAAAAAAAAATACTTATTTTAATTTTAAAATTTTAAATACCGAGTTTGAATCTAGACCGTTTCTTAATCGAACAATTTCTAATATTTCGATTGTGAAAGGAATTTTTGACCTGTGTTAAAAAACCAACAAGTTGTTTCAGACAAAAACATTTGAGAAGAACCACAAAAAGAAGCAAACGACAAACTGATCCCCACTCAATCATGAATTGTCTCATTCTCACATAACATAAACAAGTAAATAAATAAATCATCCATGCATACACACAAAAAAAATACCCAAAACAAGTTGGACAAACAACAAAAACCAGCAAACACAATCTTGTCTCATTCTCACATAACACAAATGATGCAAAACTTCACAATGTAGCCTAAATCCTTCCTTTCCCGGTTCCAAGAGTGAGTTCCAAATCATCCAATCCCTCATCATGAATTTTTTCACCAACCCAAGGCTTTACTTGCAACCCAAGCATTCTTGAACTTGTCATCTCGCTGATTGATTTATCAGCCACAACATTGAAAGATGAAGAACTTGGCACTGCAAATGGAGATTGTGCAAAAGGATGGAACTTCATCGGGGTATGAAGGTTTCGGTGTGTTGGGCTAGCAGGGGTAGAAGATGCAACAGAAGGGTAATTGAGAAAGGTCATAGATTCATTGGAAATGGAGTCCCATGCTGGAATTGGTGTAAGGTTTGTTGATGTTGGTGAGTAGAGAGGAGGTGTCACAGGAGCACTGTTTGATATCCACAAAGGAGGAAAAGGCTGAGGAGTGAATTGGTATGAAGGAATTGAAGTTGGAAAAGATGGACAAATGGGACATGGATTTTGGGAATAAGAGAAAGAGGTGCCTGCATCATTGTTTAGTGGAGGATTGTAACCCTACTCACAAAAAACAACAATCACAGTCAAATTTACATTGCATAATGTTACACTAATCTTACTCAAATAATGTACACTAATGTTGCAAATAAGGTAGGAAAATCCAAACACAGCATGTTTGATGTTTTATAATAGTGTGCATTTGAAATGTGGAGTGTGTCAACAGCATTACTTTTAATTTATATGGGCAACATAGTTGTTTGAACTAAAGGTTAAAGAAGTTGAAGCGGTCAAAAAGACTACGATTCGAGCAATGATAAATAAGAAAATACTAACATACCAATTGATTTTCTTCATGGAAGTTAATTACACAAGCATGCATCAAGGTCAATTTTATGATACTAAAATCATAAAGTGTCAGATTTTCATTTTTCATAATCTGATAAATAAGATCTTTTGGTTACACATGATTTTTGTTTTTCTTCTCTAGACCTAATTACATATGAAAAGTATCGGATTCACATAATTAAAGTGTAACCAAAAGATCAGATAATTAAGTTAGAACAACAATAATGTAGTATAAATGGATAGTTATAGGCATATTGAGCAAGTAACAAAAAAAACAAAGAGGAGCAAAACAAAAATTCTAAGTTACCTTGCGATAGGTGGTTCCGTCTTCTTCAACCGACCAACCAGCTTCTGCACAAAGAGCTTTGAGGACCTCGTTGTTGTCACAATGCTTTGATAAATTATAGCTCCCTTGAGCTCGAAGTCCATCGAATATCTTTGTTGTTATGGCTCTCCTCCTTCTTTCTCTCATCATATTTTTCTCTTTCTCCTTCCACGATGGCTTCCTCTGAATTTTTTTTGTTGAAGTTTCTCTGTCGGAAGCCATTGTGTAAGAGTGAGAATGGGAACATGCAAGTTATATGTATCTCATCATTTCCACTATAAAGGCTAGAGTGACAAGTTCACTAGTCACGAGGAATGCGCTTTTTCCACGCGCTCCTTTCATTTCAAGGTTGGGAATGGTAATAAAGAGCAGTTAGGCTAATGATTACGAGACCGATGTTCACGTTTATTATCATGCACAAAATAGGAAAATTGAGAGTTGGTACAATTTAGACGGTTGTGATTGATCGTGATGAAGTGGACCCGACTACAGAGGGATATGATGCACTGAGGCCTTGTATGTCACGTGAACTACTTATTGGATAACCTAATCATGAGAACTACTTTTACCATTTTAAGCGGAAAAAAACCCATTTTTTTCTCGCATTTGGATGAGTAAATTCGGACAAAACATTGTTTTTCTCCGTTGGATGTATAAATTAGATAGGGTGATCCATGCAGGAGGGGGGTGGGAGGTTAATTATCTACTGAAAATTTCCTTAGAAAAAAGTATCTACCGAAAATTAGCCCAAAACTAAATTTTGATAATCAATCAAATAAAAAAGAGAATGGTGACCTAGCATTTCTCTTGTGATATACTGATACATGATAAACAAAAGTATGGTTTTTTTTTTTTGAACATCATAAACAAAAGTATGGTTATTGTATTTTTATTTTTTTTTCTAATTTGAAGCTCATTAAAAATGGTTTTCATTGTATTTTACTTTTTGCGATAAAATAATATAAGTAGTGAGTAAATTTATAGGAATAAGTGTAGAGTTTTGTCAAAAAAAGTGTAGAGTAAACATTTACCTAATTCATATCATGGGCGTAAATTCATATTTTAGCTGTTCATAAAATATTAGTTAAATCTTTCAACAAAAAAAAATTAGTTAAATAAATTATTTTAATTAATAAATGAATTTTTTAATAATTAAATATCGTTTCTCGTAAAAAAAACAAACTAAATTACTTTTTTCATTTAAACGGAAATTATCTCAAGAATGAAGCTTTTTTTTCTTGTAATCTTCATTTATACTATATATAAATATACTATTTATAAATCTTCGTTTTCACTTCCAATTATATCACTAAACAAATTTGATTATAAGAATTAAGAATACTATTCTATTGGGGTCATTCAACAAGATAAGAATTTATCATATAGATAAGTATAATTTGTTGTCCATATGAATGCTAGTATAAAAGAAGAAAAAATCCAAAGCCTTTTTTTCTGAGATAATTTATTTCGTTTTCCTTGCCTTTTTTTTTCCTTTCTCTTTCTACAAATGTTTTGTTTTACTATATTATACATGAAACAAAATCATACCAATGCAGTTTTCCTGGATGCCCTAATTGAAAATAAGTACAACATATACCAGAACTTAAAACTACACTCTCCCAGTAGAAGCAGGGCTTCACTTGCTGTATCTATGTTTCTTCACTTACCCACAGAAAGAAAGAGAAAAATTGTGAAAACACACTCTACTCTCTGAAGTCTGATCTCGACCATTGATCAAGATTCTGACTTCCTAATTTGGCAAACTAAAAATTCGGGTCTTCGAATCTCTACCTAAGGACTCAGATGGACCGGCTGCACTAACCATTCAAAATTCCAACTATAGTGAATATGGGGAAGGAAAAAAAAGGTTAAAAGACAGTTTAAAATAGACTGAAAATTCAGAGATGACCATAAATTATCATCAGGTAGTGATCTCCTTTTTAAAGAATCAGCTAGCCATCTTTTTGACAAAATATCTAGAATCTTGAAAGTGGAGTGGTTCATTCCCCCAAGCAACACATCCAGCCATAATTTCTCTAGCAAATAGCTCAACACATCGGGGAGGCTTGACCCCAGGAATATACTCCTGTAATAAATCTGACCACACCAGTATGAAGAAACTTCAGCGTTAGAATTGTGTGCCAACTTTCAGTACTGCTTCTTTATTACTCGTGCTTTGTGTAAGAGAAAACGAAACATATTAATCCTGACACAATAATACCTGCAATTGGAGGTTTCCTCGAGTAATCCCCAGGAATGCTCATAATCACATGATCATCCTTCAAAGGCTTAAATTTTGATTGGTTATCAGAATTTTTTACCTAGAAAATACCATACAACACAAGCGAGAGATACAAGAAAAAGAAGTGAGAGAAAAACCAATAGTTGGAACTTAGAAGGCCAATTAGTAAAACATTACAAGGCCTGACCTTCCCAGGACTGTATCCCAAAATTAGGCTTTCATATG
Source organism: Medicago lupulina (assembly GCA_958299785.1). Classification (NCBI taxonomy): domain Eukaryota; kingdom Viridiplantae; phylum Streptophyta; class Magnoliopsida; order Fabales; family Fabaceae; genus Medicago; species Medicago lupulina. The sequence goes on along the minus strand of OY283141.1, from coordinate 69,858,331 downwards.
GCCTATGATGGAAGAGATCTAAATCACCAATCAAGGATCCATTTGCTTTCACCTGCAATAGACAACAAGTACAAGAGATTGGAATTTGAAATGACATCAAACACTTGTATGGAAAGCAAATAGGAGTAACAACAAGCCACCTTCAACCAATGAAAACTGGCAGCATAGCTGACTCCCCATGCTGCAAAAAGCTCTTTCTCGACAAAACTGCGTAGCTTTTCTCTATTGGTTACCCATAATGCTACAAGGGCACCTTCGGTGTGAGTAAGTTGCTTAATAGGAAGGGATAAAAAGTACCTATTGGGCAAGGTTGAATACCTACATAAATGACACACCAATACACCATATCTTAGATTTATTTCAAATAAGCCCCATTTCCCAACCAGTTTAAACTGAGAAACAGCTATTAAGTTCACCAGTTAGTTTCACAGCTATTTCCATATACAATATCATTGAATACTGAAATGTCTTCAAAACTAATTAAATAATATTCAGTTCATTTTCATGCTATGAGCTTCCCCTCCACCTCCAAAAAAGAGTGAAAATACAAATTAAAGAAAAGGCTTCAACCTCCCAATAAGTTTGCGGGAGAAAGGTATATCTGAACAATAAAGATATAAGTGATGCAGGTCTATAAAGTCAATACAAGTAAAAATTATTTCACATAAAAGTCTTTTTAATCAGACAATATACATTATGCCAATTTTTTTATACTACATCAGGAAACCATAGTACAAATCTTAATCGTCACCTTGATTTCTGATGAGCACTGGCATTTTCCCAAGGCGGATCCACCATTATAAGGTTGAAACCACAATCAGTGTGAGCTGCATAAATTCATTAAAAATCTCAATAAAATATGAAAGATGACAGCCCCATACTTGACCAGCTAAACACAAACAAGTTCTTTATACTTTAAGAAATGCCACATATCATACAGGTGGACCAGCAAAACCTTCATCTAACATTACTTGATTTAGCCAACACTCAAGACAACCCCAATCCACATGTCAATATGTCATGCAACTTTTAAGGAGAATTATTCAGTGATAAGAAATGAACATAATTAGAAATGTTATTAATAAGTAAAAAGGATGCCAATTCTTTTATGAAGGTGATTGTTGCATAAAAATAAACACTTAAATTTTTATATCAATGACAACCACCGATATGACAAAGAACCACGGCGTATAACAAGAAATAAACAATGACAACCACAGATAAGATGAAGAACCATGGCGTATAACAAGAAATAAAATTTGAGTTATGTATGAACCATTACCGGGAATGAGATTGCGAATCTGTCCCAGATCTGACTTCCATAAATGAAAATAAAATATGTTAAGATACACTCCATGATAGCTTTATAAACAACAGAAACAGTCTATGTAAAGTAAAGACATCCCAAAATATATCAAGGTTGTTTTAAGTTTTAACATACCATGTGAAAGCAGCTCTCTCGAGGAATTATATAATGATTGTTCAAAATCTCAGCCATTGCGTCATCCTCGGTGTCATTAACAACAAAATTATTGAATACGGGTAGTATCGACCGTTGCTCACAGTATTGCACATTTGGGGAGTCTGAAAAGTCAAAGACTTACATTAGCACAATAAGATTCTTTACACCAGCAACTACACACAATCTAAGTAATGACTAGTCCAGCAATGTATTAACAATTTAGAAACTAAATCTATTTGGTAGCAACGCAAACAAATATCTAAACAGTGATACTAAAAACCCTTGATTGCAAGTCTTAGCCTGTGTTCATATTGATGATAAAGTACAGAACAGAGAACAGATATGAATAGTGACATTCTTGGTCATTGTTTTTGTTTTCTTTATAAGCTAATTTATTAAACTATCAACATTACTTACACACGAATAGGAGGCAAGCAGGCACCAAGCTGCGCCACTAGACCTTTTTGGATGGCAAAACCAATCCTCGTAAATACAACATTCACGGACCTAGGAGACATAACATTGCTATGCATGACCCTTTGGACTCTATGTAGAAGGTCAACAGCCTCTGATGCTAGGAAGCCGAAAGTGTCGAAAGCAAATGGTGTAAAAGCATGTTGATTGTCAGAACATGCTTTCTCATGTTTGGCCACTTTGCTTGACGCAGCTTTCAGGGCTGCCTGTCCTACCGTGAAAGCCCCGACCCCTAAACCCACAAGTGGTGAAACCCCAATCAAGTCCACACTCTAAATGTCATTGTTTAGATTGTTAAAACATGACATAATGGTAAGAACCCCACTAAAATATATTCCATCACATAGCATCCAATGCATAATCAATTACTCATTCTTCTTTCAATTGGAAAATAATCACAAAAGTTCGATAATTTTACACAGATAATGATAAAACTAAAATATTCCACCAATTCATCACATCATGATATTACTATTTAAAAAGATGAAACATGATTGAGACTTATTGCGTAAGTGCATAGTTACTAAATTCTAATTCTAATATTAATATAATTTCATACACTTCGCAAATTATTAACTACATACATTCTTTAAGAAATGTGTTCTATTCCGTTCTATTCCATTCACCTATGATTAAATATTCAATCAAATCCTCAAAAACAAAATACTACATTACATGAACATCAATAATAAGATCAGTTTGGGAGAACGAAAATCAAACCTTCCAAGTCCTTATCAGTGTCACGTAAATTTAACGTAACAACAAGATCCGGCGCTTGCTGCCCCAATTCAACGAAACATTGTTCACCGCCCTCACACTCCTCTTTCAAGCAACAAGAATCACTTTCACTTCTCAAATCTTTCAAAGCACCCAAAAGTTCATTCGATTTCAACAAACACCCGTGTGCTTTCATCAACAAAGGCCTCAATTCCTACACTAAACACAATAATGGTTAATTCAAAAGTAAATCACCAATAACTAGTGTAGTCTAATTTAACTTAATTAACTAGTGTAACTAATTATCCTAACTAACTATTGTATACTCCTACGATTTCAATGGGTGAATTGGGGATTTACTTGTTAATTGAAAATGATCAAAATAAAAAACCTGATGGCGTTGAAGTGCAATTTGTTCTCTATCATTCAACGGTCGAGATTCTTCCGAACTCCGTTTTCGTTTTTTCCGTTTGCGTTTTGTGGGAGAAGCAGGAACGGTGGTTGAAACGGTATTTTTGAAGAAACGGGGATAGTAGGTGGATGGAGAAACGGTGAAGCGGTTGTAGGAACGGTTTAGAATGCGTACGGGATCGATGAAGACGGTGTTTGAATTGGAGAATTTATATATACCTGATTTCTGGAACAATGATACTTTCTGTGACTCTTCCATTTGTTACCGAACACTGGATAAGTTATTTTGCGTTTGGATGAGTAAATTGAATTTCCATTTCTCAAATCGACTTATAATTTAAGAGGGAGCTTATACTGTTTTCATCCAAACAATTTTACACTCAATTTTTGTTATTAAATTACAATTACTTTTTATTTTAGTAGACAAGCTTCGATAAGACGAAAATAAATCAATCCAAACTAACCTTAATTCATATAAAAATCAATATTGAATGGGCAATTTAGTCTTTGAATTATTTATGACTTTAGTTTCTTCTCTCAAATTATAACAATTGAATGAAAGCGTTACATATGTCACTGTGTGACATGATACCAGTGATGCATTAGTTCAAGTAACAAGGGATTTGTAACAACAATTCTAGGTTCAAATTTGGTTCTGACACGTGGAGAAACTTAGATTGGGAGGCAAAAACTCATCTTATAAGTATTATAAGTTTTTCAATGAAGACTAATCACTGGTGTATGATGGCAAAAACTTTGTATATGATATCGAAAAAACAAGTATAGATTATGGCATCACATGTTAAATGACGACGTGATAGTTTGAGTGGACTCCACGTCACTCCCGTCTCCAACATGACAATTTCCACCATAGTTTGTTGGATAAAATGCTAGAAATACTTTCCTATTTTTTTTTCCTTTCACCTTAACCAAATTCCAATAGTGATGTCTATAAGATATAAGTCAAATGATAGTATTGAAATTTTTAGGCTTGACATTTTCTATAGTTATTCAGATTCAAACTCAAGATCTTCTATGTATATAAGTTTTAGTTGTTGTTTGTCACTCTCTCTATTGACCAAAAAATTCATGTAACATCGTGTAGATATGGTATTTTTGTTCCTGCTAAATTGCCGATGAGAGTTAAAGGAGTTGTGATATTTATCCCCTTAAATAATGGGTTCAACTCCAGCAAAACTCAAATGGTAGTGAGTTAAAAAAATCATGATATTTACCCGCGTGTATTGGGTTCAACTCACATGAGAGTTAAAAACTCACTAAATTATCCTGAGGACTGAGGAGTCCACGAGTAGTAGCACCAACTACTAGATGGAATTGGGTTTTACAATGTTAACGTGACATTTTCGTTTCTAAAGACGTGATTGTAATATTGAGTCTACGTCAAATGTCATATCATGATTTAACTAACACATCATACTATCTCCAACAATTGAGCTTAATAAATATATCTTTTTAATGGATGTGTGACAATTCTAGGGACAAAATTATCTATTTACTCTAAAAAAATCATAAATTATACTTGCACTTTCATAAAATGGAACATGCACACTAGTTATTAACTCTAATGAAAAATTGATGTTTTTGTCCAAAAAGGTTAAAACCCCACCTAGTCAATTATTCTCAATTATATTATGATCATGATCATTGCATACATTATAAAAAAAAACAAAGCATAATCATTGCATATGCTTTGTCTTTGTTGGTGTTCACATACCCATTTTATTGCAAAAATATTTGATGGCTGCGCCTAAATAATCTAACGGTGACTCGTAGTTGACAAATATCAACGGCTAATGTTGTTCCTTTGTCGCGGGAAAACCATGTGAAGGTATAGTAAATTTGGCGGGAATTGTAGAGAGACTGTTTTTGTGGGGTGAGGATATTCTTCTTTTCATGGGTGGGGTTAGGATAATTAATTAAATTAATGAATTTGATTTTATGTTTTGTTTCTTCTCCAACTGCAAGAGATGGAAATTTCCTTCAGTGTTGACTGTTGTATAGAACAACGACGACAACAAGGTACATCCTTCTGTACACATGGGACCCACCCTTCCATGAATTTCGGTTGTCACTTTGTGTTTGTATTTTTTAATATATATATATATATATATATATATATATATATATATATATATATATATATGGAAAAAAAATGTTGGAAAGATGCAAAATTAATCTTTGGAATAAAATTAAAATGATATCAAAACTCTCTTTCAACAAGATAATTAACACATGTTAAATATTTGAATTCAAAATCTTTGATTAAATTGAAATAGACAATTTATCGTCGTATTCAAATACTTTTATATTTGTATTTTGTTTTGGACCGGTTAAAACGACAATTCAACGTCAATACGTAGACAGGAAGTTCTCTTGATCAAGATACATCGTCTGAGTGAGAACGTTAGTGCTGGTGCACTCCTCATTGAAGCACACTTCTGTGCATACATGTGGCCTCCAACAGTCCCACACATTTTTATACAATCCATCTCATTTCCTACACTAACTTTAACGTTGGAGTGCTTAACGTGTCTGCAAGTGCTTTTTGATCCAACGCAAAGATCGCATCACCACCGTACCAGAACACTACACTATTATTGTTGCCTTCGTCCATCTCTACCGAAAAGATCTCGTTTGTTTATTAATTCATGTTTATAAGGGAGTTTTTGATTTTGTCAACAAAGAAAAAGAAAAGAAGAAAGTTTGGATTTAATTTTAGGATAAAAATAGATGAGTGCTAATACTTATTTTAAATGATTTCCTAAAAGAAGAATACTTATTTTAAATGATTTATTTATCCGTATTTTAAATGAATATTGTTAGATTATGTGGCTCTCATTCCAATACTACTTGTGGTCAAGTCTTTAATTGTGAAGTTTTCTTTTGCACTTTCCGGCACCTTATTCCTTATTCCTTAGTGGTTAAGGAATTGTCTCCAAGCTTGACATGTCACATATGTTGCATGCCATGTGTCACATGTGCTTACACCTTCTTCTTGCTTGACATGTGTCACTTTGCTTCACCATTAAGAATTGTGGAATGAAGGCTATATATATTCAGTTTTATGTCGTGGAGTATCATCATCAAGTTAACATCACAAAACCAATTACAAACACACTTTGTAACATACACTTGAGTGTATTTTTGGTGAGAGTTCTTGTTCCATTTTAGAGAGTATTTTAGGAGATATTGAGTGAAAATATTGTCTTTTGTCCTCATTACTATAAGAGGACTTATGATACTATTTTCTTTTACATAGTGGAACTTTGCCCGTGATTTTTTACTTCTCATATTGAGGAGTTTTTTACGTAAATCTTGTGTGTTATTTCTCTTGTTATTTTACTTACTTCTCTTTAATTCCTAATTTACATCGATCTTGTGCTTCCGCATTACGCTGATATCTCTAACAAATTTGATGGATACTTGATCAACATCCATGAATACTCTTTAACACATTTCAACGGACATCCACTTAATTATATATTTTTCGGTGCAACGATAGCTGAAAATATAATAGCGTGTGTGCACCCAAATTAATAATAATAGAGTGTGATACATATTTTATTCATCTGTCTCTAGGTGTACAGTATAAATTAGTTGGATTAACAAACAATTTGGCAGTACTTTATTTAGTATTAGAAAGTTGACATTATGTCCCGCAGACTGTAAATACAACTCAAGTAATGGCGTAAAGACAATAATATGCATAAGCTAGAGTTGAAACATCAGATTAGTAGATTATTTGACCAAGTTAATGGACCTTGTTTATATCAATGTGTCTTTGCATGTTTTGAGTACTAACATTAGGCAAGCTTAGGTGATCTTACATCGTACATCAAATTTTTTTAAAATCATGAAACAAAGTAGGGATACTAGGAACATTTGTATCTTCAACAAGCTCTTAAACATTTACTCTCTAGCTAATCAAATTAAATCAATGTTTGTCCTACTATTTTAAATGAGTTTCATTTCTAAAATGTAAGACTCACATTGATTCAACCTAATTAGAGAGTGAATGTTATAGAGAGTATTTAAAAAAGAGCGTCGCCAACATTAGTCAAAACAAATTGTTCTAAAATCAAATTCCTAAAGAAAAAGCAACAATGATAATTCAATTTGTTAGAAGTTTACCCATACTTCGTAAATTTGTGAGTTCAACATTTGCTATTGATTTGATAAAAAAAAACTTTATTGTTGTGTAATGATCTCTTTGATAAGTATATTTTCATAAACACTTTTAAATCTTAAGACTTGCCTTGACACCAATTAATCGCCGCAACTCAACTCATCTCAACATTGTATTATAATGATTGTACAATTGTATTTTTTAGCCTTTTTTAAACGAAGCCCATAGAAAATCATGGGCTAATGGACTAGTTCATAAGCCTGGTCCTTTTGATAGCTCTAATGAATAAAAAAGGTGATCATAAATTAATAGTTGTAATGGTACATGCCTCAAGGGCTCGTTAAAGGGAACAAAAACATGTCAGTTTGAGTTGCAACAATGAAATTCACTGAGAAACTAAGCTCGATAAAAGGAACAAAAACATGTCAGTTTAAGTTGCCCGCCTCGCCTCGAAGTACAGTGCAACACATGATTGTACATCCTGCACCATCTCAAGAAACATCACACTTCATACCGATATGCAACCCCATGATTACACCTCTTGCATTGTCTTCAAGAATCACCTCGTTCCACTTCAGGAAAACAGAGTACCAACGTGCTTCATTGCCTTAGGCGCCAAACTAACCATCATATGATTGTCGTGTCACACATACTAAAAAGGATCTCATTTAAATCAAATAGGAGCCACCATCTATTTCAATTGTTGTCACTCTAAACAAAAATGAACATATTCATGACAAACCAAACAATATCGCATTATCATAGATATAAACAACAAGAAACACATCACAATAATACATTATTATAAAGAGGGATCTCACCTTCAAGTATGATCACCTCATTTACACAGTATTCAATTGATATTCGTTATCACAATCACGTTACTTTAACATCAAAATGTCTTTTGTAAACACATCAAATGTTTGAAGAAAAAATTCCCTAAAAAAAAAAAAGTTTGAAGAAAAAATGTACGACCGGTCATAATACTCCCTCTGTTTCATAATGAGTGTCGCTTTAGTCAATTGCACACAAATTAAGAAATGAAAAAATCATTAGACATAACACTTTTAATAAACTACCTTTACTTTATAAGAAAAAGACAAACTTAAAGTTGTATTGAAAATTGTATGAGAGAAAAGTTGAAGTATTTATTGAGGGTAAAGTTGGAAGAAAAAAATTAAAGTTGTATTGAAAATGTAAAGTGACATTTATTTTGAAACAATTTTTTTAGCTAAAGTGACACTCATTTTGAAACGGATGAAGTAGATTATAAGATCTTGTTAACGAGGGCACTCGCTAAGGATTAAAAAATAACAATAATTGATAACTTTTATGTATAATAAAAATTAACTTTTTAATATTTTAATGTATTAAATGCATAAAATTTAAGATAAAATTTTCACTTTAAACTTTTTATCAAATGCCCTAATACCCTAACGGCACTTGTAGATTATATCATCCACATAAAAATTACACCTCATACTCATTAATACTTTTTGTTTGTTCACGGAATAGTCCAATTTCTTTAAGAAATAAATAAATTACTATTGATTGAAAAAAATAATATAAAAAAGAGTTAAAAGAGAAGGGCAATATTGGCATATAGGTATTAGGAGGCAAAGAACAAACAAACAAAGAAACATAGAAAGTCAATAGGTCAACTTAAGTAATTGAGTAACTCCTCCAAACCAAAAACCTGCTTAGTGGGACCATTACATCATGTCTTCTTTCTCACTCTACGTACATGATTGAAGATATCAACCTCTCCTTCATACGTGTCACTCCCCCATTCGTCCCTTCACTCTCTCTCCTCTGCACTGTCTCTCACTAACCCATTTTTCTTCTCTCTCTCCGCTATCCACCCACTACTTCTCTTCATTCTCTTTCTCTCGCTTCATATTTTTCTCTCTCCCTCAATGCATGATCATCACTACGATGATCACAGTTTCGATCTATAACTAGTTTTTTCTTCTTCAAAGTTTTGATTTTTTTCTCTTTTGATTGAGTGAAAATGTTGGAAGCAATGGAAAGTTCAGTGAATGGTGGATTTTCACAACATTTTCAAAGCTTTGTTGGAGATAGTAGTGAAGAAGAACTTTCTGTGCTGCCACGTCATACCAAAGTTGTTGTTACTGGAAATAATCGTACTAAATCTGTTCTTGTTGGTCTTCGTGGTGTTGTTAAGAAAGCTGTTGGTCTTGGTGGTTGGCATTGGCTGGTAATTTTCTCAATCAATTTCACTTTTTTTTTTTGTTTATCATCAAAATCGGTTTTTTCTCATTATAATTTTGTTTTGATAATGTGTTTTTTGTTTGTTATTAATTTTAAATTTTTATCATTGATTTTTAATTTTAATTTTTTTTTACACTTTGAAGATGCTTTTTTTATCACTTCAATTATTCAATTCATTTGGTACACTGCTGAATTATACATTTTTAAGTATTGGGTTATTGTTGTGAAAATAAAAATTGGGTTTTTAGTTTTTGTAATTTGAATGGAGCTTAATTTACTTATGGATCTGGTGTTTTTGATGATTTGTTGTGTATTTTGCTTGGTTTTGAATTTTGATGGTCAATGGAAATTTGTATATGATCTTTGCAATTGCAACTCACTTTTTGGTTTGGGTAATATTTTTGTTTGTTAAATGAGATATTTATTATGAACTTGAATTTTTCCAATTTTATTCAAACTTTCCTATTTTAAAGAGTAAAAATCTTTACTTGATGATTTTGTTCAACTTATGTTGATGTTTAATCCCAGATTGTTTGATTTAGCTACATGCATGCTTTGAGTTTGACTATAATTCTTTTTGTAGTCAGAAGTTTTTTCATATTTTATTTGGATCTGAATCAATTTTATTTTTTAGATACTATAGATTTTTTATGTAATGTCTAAGAATTTCATATACAATTGTTGCATGTATGGTTATTTTAACTTTGTTTCATTAAAAATGTGCAGGTTCTTACCAATGGTATTGAAGTGAAGCTGCAGAGGAATGCTCTTAGTGTGATTGAACCACCAACCGGTCTCGAGGAAGATGATGACCTTGAATTTGAAAATACCATTTGGCATGGATCAGATATGGGTGAGTTTCAATTTGTGTTGTTGCTTTGTAATTGTTTCTCTTCCTTTTGATTTTCCCGATTCCTGATTTTGTTTGTGCTATGTTTGATTTCTCAGCATCAGATGACACACAAAAGTCCTACAGGTCAAGGCCTAGAATGCATAGATCATTAGGATCATCTCACAGGAGCATGAGCAGATCCTTCTCTGTTGATTCACAGTCCAAGGGATCAATTTCTATGCCTCAGGGGTGGACGGTATATATACTTTTTTTCTCTTCTCTATTGGATTTTCTGTTACTCTTTTATATTAGAAAATTAATTTGTTGATCATTCAACTATTGAAAATATTGTGTAGAAGGTTGACTTGAGCAAATTGGAAATGTCTGCATTGTGGAGATATTGGCGACACTTCAATCTGGTAAGCAAGTTATTTTACGTATCTTTTTTGGTTGCTGTTGTGTGGAAAGTATGCTTAAACATCGAAATTGGGTATGCAGGTGGATGCTGTTCCAAACCCATCGAAAGAGCAGCTCGTAGATGTTGTTCAGAGGCATTTCATGTCGCAGGTACATTAATGTTTGCATTCGGAACTTTGTTTATGTTTTATTAGTAATTGTTTAGTTCTTATAACACTGTTATTTGGTTGAACACTATACGTGGTTCCAATCAGATTTGTATTCCTTGTAGTCACAAATTACACACATTCATGAAATCAACACATTGGTCCCTTTGGGTTGAGATTTGAAGTTGGGTATTCTAGAGTTAACAAAAATCAAAATTTGCTTGCATTTTGCAACGCCTTATATTGATCCAACAATCACTGATGTGCTGATTAGACTGCGTGAGATTGTCACAGCAGGCAAAAATATTTTCAAAATGGTTCCTTGCAAACGTTGCGATATGTCTATGCTAGAAACATGACTCGACAAACTGTCTTGAATTATGAATGAATACTCAGCCTTCAAGTTTGATGTAAGACAAGTATTTTGTTAATATGATTGTCTGAAATTATGTTTCGTTTTGTTTATGAAGCAAATGGATGAGTTGCAAGTTATTAGGGGATTTGTCAAAGCTGCAAAGAGGCTTAGGAGGACTATGTGCAAATGATCAAGCAGAGCAGTGTGAAATGCAGATATTTTCTAATGCTAACAAAGATAATGATGTCTAATATGAATATCCACTTCCCTTGGTACCGTGTAATATATTTAGCATCACTAAGTAGTATCTTTCGGATCTCAGTTAGTAGTAGGTTGATTAAGAGGTTATATAGAATGACTCTTTTGTAGCATCACCTAGTTATTATGTAGATAGGCTACCTTGTGACTTGATCTTCAGGGAAGTTTTAAGGATTCCTTTAGCTTTTGATTATAATGTACTTGCTGCTCACATGGGAAGTGGGTTTCCTCAGACTTGTGAATGTGTACATCTCTTCTTTCTATCTTTGTTTGTTTATTCTCATGAATGAAATGTGTAGTGTGGAGTTGGTTTGTGCATCGACGCATGGACACAAACACGTCAACCCGTTAGCATTTGAAAAACATAAATAAATTGAATGAAATTATGTGTTGGTGTTCTTGTCAGTGCTGCATAGTGATAAACCTTTTTATTGACGTCCTATCTGGATAAACTAGTTTTTAAAAAACAAGTTTACCAGTAAATTTCAAGTTTTTGTCAAATAGTAGTAGTAAATCAACAGGTAACAACCTTAAAAATTTGTTTATTTTTAGTCATAGAATGTGTTTGGTGGGGGCAGCTGCGACCGTGAATTAAGTATTCTTCTACCTTGAATTTTAAAAGCTTTTAGTTCCCTGTGATTTTTCAATGCTATTTTGGTATTTTTCCAATACACACAGCTTGTGTTTGGATGTGCCAATGGGAGAATTGATCTTGATAGAACTGACTGAATTGATTTCGGTTAAAATTAATTTTGATTAAAAATAATTTTTGTTTGGATTAAAATATAAATTGGTGTGAAAATTCAATTACGCAAAATCAATTCTGGTCGTCAAAGAGGGGAACCAAATATACATATATAATTATATATAGTTGGAGTAGACTATGTAGTTGAAGTAGACACACATAGTATATAGTTGGAGTAGACATTAGCATTTAGAAACGATAAATTATAAGTAGTGGGTGTATTTTCAATTCAATTTAATACTTTAGTCATATTAGCAACGGTGGAAAATAAGTAAAGTAAAAGCATGTCATATCTAAGTCCTATAATTTAAAAGTACAAGATTTTTTCAAAGTAGCAATTATAGTTTTTTATCCAGAAACCGGATTACCAGCTGTGGCCAGCTGCATAAACCTCTTTTCAAGCAAGTTCAAATTCAAACGTTCAAATTAGTGATGGCAATTGTCATTGAAACTTGCATTCAATATATATCCATATATGGAGTGGAGGGTTTGAAATGAGGTAGTACATGCTCGTTTAATATAAGTAGTAGTTTACTTTTACTTTTATAAATAATGGTATAGTAGTTTTGAATTATTGTCCTAGCCTAGAGACATAACAAGAGGCACATGCAGAAAAAATAAATATGAAAATGGAAAGCTAGGGTCTATGGATATGGGTTTTATAATGCAGTAATTATGCCAATTAATCTTTGTGGGAGAGATTAACGTTAATGGTACGAATGAATACAATATAATTTCAATGGACACTAGGGTTTGGAATAGGCCAGATCAGACTTTGAAAGGCCTCAGTCTGACCTACGAAATCTTTTGCAGGCGAGCCTGGTCTATGGCCTTTCATAGGCCTACTTGACCTGACTTTTTTAAAAGTCTGCCTAACCTGAAAGCCTATTTACAGACCTATTTATTATTAAATTCATTAAAAATTCAATTTTATCTATTTTAAATAGGCTTAATAGGCCTCGAAGCTTATTTCAGTGTAAGGTTTGTCTATCACTGTAAGGCCTTAAAATCCTATTTCACTATAAGTCATTAAAGCTTATTTAAAAAGTCCACTATTTGAGTTGTTTCTTTATTTTTATGTTTAATATAAATTATATTTTATTATAAATAAAAAATAAAATTTATTAATATGCATAAACATGCCGGCTTATTAGGCTTCATAAGCTTTTTTGATAGTCTAAGTGTGACCTATTTACTTAAATAGACTTTTTAAAAAGCTTAAGCCAATCTTTTTAATAAACAGGCCTGACTATACTTAAATAGGTCAGATCATAAGCCTTTATAAGCCGGCCTAACCTATTTTCAACCCTACCGGACACAAACAAGAATATCCAACAAAGTCTTTATAAAAAAACAAACAAAATATCCAACACAGTGGGTCAGGCTCGTGATGTTCATGTGAGTCAAAATCCGGTGGATATTAAGATCAAAACGGGTCCCATTGTACAATACATTTGCACATTTGCTTAGCTCTGCGTTTGTTTGAACTTAATAAAAAAAAGGGAGTGAATAAAATTTGCAGAAAATACCCCGGAATTTTTTAAGCGTTACTTTAGTCCTTTTGTTTGAGAGTATGACGTGACTTTGTGAGTTTGATGCGACTGAATTTAACTCGATTGGTAGGGACAATGCATAATATATATAAGATCGAAGTTTAAACTTCAACCACAAAAAAAAAAGAGTATACATAACCGTTAATTATCGGCATGATACTCTCACATGTTTTAAAGATTATGTCGGACATTTGCATTTTTTTTTTTTTGAAAAAAAAAACATTTTTGTTGGATTTTACCTCACTCGTTTTGAAATATACAAAAAAAACTCCTTTAACACGTATGTGCAAATTACACATAAAATTGATGATAAAAAGATAATGGCTAAACTACACTTTCGAGTTTCGTCCATAAGTTATAAAATGTTGTGAGTTGGCCCCTATTAAAAAAATGATAAAAATGATTCCATGTTTAGGAAAATATGCTTTTTGACCTTTTATCTTTACAAAAAGTTGTGGTTATGACCTTTTTATTTTGGACACGTGGCGTCTTTTCAAAAAATTTGGAACGAAATGGGCCAAAATCGCATTTTTTTAATAAGGGGTCAAAATCGCAACATTTTAAAACTTAGGGGGCGAAAAATGCAGTTTAGCCAAAGATAAATTGGTCCCTAAATTATAAGTTTTTCCATGCAACTTTAGTAATTGGGATTTGATAGTGTCAAAATGACTTTCATAAAATTCACAGCTTAATTAAGATCAAAATCAGAGAGACAGAGTATCAAGCTCTAATGGCAAAGAGTAAAATGCAATGAACGGCCAAGAATTTGATGTAAAGCATCAGGTAACATACAACATATAATCCCTGCATAAAAATAAAAGGGGGAATTTTTTCCATCACACCTTGCATGTTACTATGTTAGTAAGCTAAAGTGACGTGTTAGAGAATCCAAGAATGAGTAACATGTAGCTAGAAATTGTGTGAGTTTGTAACATAGTTTTAAAACTGCACAGTCATGCAAAAAAGATCAATATACAACTTGATAAAAGTCTGTCCAGAATTGTTCCAATCTATATATTATGAATCGTCTTCCATTATCTTATGATCCATTTGGTAAACCAGAAGAAGGGCCAAAGCTAGCTAGTCATATGACTCATATCCATATTAATTCAAAAGTAAATTATTATATTTATTTTGAGAAATATTTTCATCGGTAATTAATTTTTAATCTATTATGTATTGCCAAGGTGTATGCCATATGCTAAGGTTTTAACTTGTATTCATCTCCCTATTTTTACTCTCACATGCCATGATTTTCGCAATGATCTAGCATTCTCTTTCAAACACCTCAGTAGCAACGATCTGATTCCATTGTTAACAAACATTCCTAAATAATGGTATGTGAGAGATTTAGGAACGTTTATTTGAATATTTGATAACACTTTGACTTATGCAAATTGAAGACTTATTCTTTGAACCCTTGTTTTATAAAAGCAAGAGTTGATTTAACTCGTGGCATTCTGTGAAATAAAACAACACATAAAAACACAACACTCTCCTCTTCGAATTTCTTTCAATTTTTCGTGGGTTACATATCATGTGTTTATCAACCTACGCAAAACAGTTGATGTATCAAAAATTGAAGTTTTTGTGTTAGAATTTTCGAAAGTTGTAGATGCCGAACAATTCAACACTCCACTTAGATGGTGTAGCTTATGTCCTCAATACCTCGAAGCCACCTTATTTATCAACACTGGAAGACACATGACTCATGCAAATTAAGGTATGCGTACAAGGAAGCGAAAGGAATATGGAATTCGATGGTTCTGAAATACACTAGTGAAGATAAGGTACACATGATAGTGTGACGGCATAATAGTGTACACATAATAGTGTAACGGCATACCTTAATTTGCATATACCTCGACTTGTTTTCGTGTTGTTGAAGATGGTGGCTTTGAGGCAGCGAAGGCAAAAGCGTATGTCTATAATTTTTGATACGTCAGGAAACGGCTTTGCTTACGTGACAGAAGCGGGCAATGGCTGAACAAGAGTCTCGCTAATGGTTTATGGAAGTTCATTAGTACCGGAGTTGAATCACCATTTTTGTTGTCGTTAGGAGCAGACATGATAAATTCACTGTTCGTGTTCAAATCATTATCAACCGAGTGCTTCAGGTACATACAACACTAGATTGTATTATTGATCGAAAATGAAATGTAAAATATGATGAATGGATCCTCTCTATCTCTTCATGCCCATTTGTAACATAATTGGTCACACACTTTGTGCACCCTGTTAGCCTCTGCTACGTTATAATCATATTTCCCACACTCCTATATTTTACTAACATCACTCCCCACATAATAGGCTTGAGCAACTAACTAACCAATGGCCTATTTGGGGCCACATTTATATATGGGATCCTAACACTGCACCACTAGATAGCTTTGTGCAACTTCTATAGCAAGAGCAATATATGCATTGTTGATTGAAGTAAGCAAAAGCCAAAAGTGAACACAATTAAAATGTACATTAAAAACTGCTTGACAGAAGCAGAACAATTGGATAACAATGATATGCCAATTTTTAGCACACCAAACTCTTGATTAATATGAAATTTATATAGGTAAAGGCATATTCTTATCAAAATAAGTTCTAGCAGAATTCAGTCATTGGTTTATTATTGTCAGTTCAATAGGCTATTATTATCTTGTTTTGATTATGGGTTGTTATCGTCATACCGAAGTTGCATGAAAACTAGAGGTAGAGTGTAATAATTTAGGGAGTAATTTGTCTTTGTGCAATTTGGAGTTGGAACATTGAGAAGACAATTGGTAGTTGAAAGTTACAAGACTAAACATCTAGTGTTATGTGAATTTAAAATGTTAGTCTCACATTGGAAAAAAGCACACCATTGATACTCTTTATATAGTAGGAGAGAGATTCACAAAAATAGCTTTATCTATGTGATTAGAATGGGCACTCACAGCAAAGTAAATATCACAAGCAAGCTGTTGTTCGACTAATATTGGTTGGAGTAATCGTTTAATTTAGTTCATAAGGCTTTTGAGTTATAAATTATTTTTTCTTCTCTTCTCCATTCGACTTAAATTATCGGGCTATTATTTTTTCTCTTTCTTTTGTCCCTTTCAGTATCGACTTTCGAGTGATAAACGTACTACATTTACGCACAAGTGTAGTCCGTTCAGATGACTTTGGGCTCTAGTACTCGCTCAGTTTATTCGATACACCAAAAAGGCTTTTGGGTTATCGAGTATTTCTTCTTTTCTTTTCTCTTTCTTCTTTCCCTTTCGATTTCAAAGAGGTATACACAATTTTTGAGTGATCATAATAGCCATGTTTGAGGGTGCAATTATCAACCTATGTTTTTCACCCCTATAATATATGTCATTTCTGGTTTTCACTCCTGTAAAATTTTCGGTTTGATTTGCACCCTTGTAAATATTTTTTTTTTCTTTCCGGAATACACCCTCCCCCATCCAACTCACCAAATCTACCTTTGTGACGCTGACTTGGCTTTTTTTTAAAATTTAAATTTTTTTTGTTGGCCACATCAGAAAATTAATTTTTAAAAATTCTAAAAAATAATTATAATTATATTAATTTAAAAATAAAAAATTATTTTAAAATTTCCAAAAATATTTTTTGAAAATAAATTTTTTTGTAAAAATTAGAAATTTTTTTATTACTATTTTTTTTGTAAAAAAATATGATTTTTTTCAAATATTTTAATTTCGAAAAATATTTTATAAAAAAAATATCTGAATTTTCGAAAATGATTTTTTTTTTTGTACATTTTATAAAACTTTTTTCCGAACAAAAATTTTACCTTTTTTTTAACTTTTGAAAAAAAAATTATTTTAAAAAAGTCCAGAAATTTTGAAAATTCAAATTAAAAATTTGAAAAAAAATCTGACCTTTTTTATTTTGAAAATTAAATTTCAGAATATTTTAAAATCTTTTTAATTTTGAAAAGAATCTGATTATATTTCTTGTTTTTTAAATTTCGAAAAAAAAATCTTATAGTTTTTTTGTCTAATTTTTCTTAAATTTTAAAAAAATTTGGTTATAAAAAAAATTTCGTAAATGAATTTATATTTTTTTTTGTATTTTTTTATTTTCAAATTAATACAAATGAATATATATTGATTTTTTATTTTTTAAAAAAAAATCAAATTTTTACGATTTTTAATTTTTGAAAATTAATTTTCAGATTTTTTTAAATTAATATAAATTCATTATTATTATTTTTTAAAAAAATAGGTTCAAATGCCACGTGTACCCTTAAAAAATAAAAAATATTATACAGTCAGCGTGCCACACACGGTAACACGTCAGCAAATATGCACAGTCATATGGGGAGGGCGGTTTTTCGGATTTTTTTTTGTAAGGGTGCAAATCAAACCGAAAATTTTACAAGAGTGAAAACCGGAAATGACATATATTACAGGGATGAAAAACAATATTAATTCTATTTCAGCAATATTTTTCAAGAAAGCAACATCATCGTGACTCTAACTTGGTAATATATTTGATGGTTATTTTTAAAGTAATGTTTGAATTTCAAAAATAACAATTCTACGACGTTACTAAAACCACAGTGACTACAAAAGAAATTACTGGTTCTGGTTCGGCTGTTGCTTGCCAAATATTTAACATAAATTAGTAAAAATTCACTTTTTTTAAATGGAGTAAAAAAATTGGAAAAAAAAACTAAGTCTGTGCGCCAAATCATAAAAATTAAACTTTTAGCATGTTACGTCAATATTACATAGATATATAAAAAATCACTCATATTACAATAGGTAAATGTATATTGACCCTAAATAAATTACTAAAAAATATCTTTAAGATATTGGTTAAAAAAATAGATATAAAAATACTATTTGGGCTGATTTCTTTTTTTGAAGGACTATTTGGGCTGATTTGATTTTAAATTTAAAAATTGTTATTTTCAATACACAATTGTTTTTTTTCACCTCATGTCTTTAAAACATTTTTCACGTAACAAACATTATTCTAATATTTAATTTTTAAACAATGGACGATAGTCTATCACGTCAATTTAAAACAGCACCTTGCATAACACAAAATGAAAACTTCCTTAGTCAAAGATTCATTTCAGATCCTGCAGAATAATGTGCATCTGTGCATGGTTTCTTGAAGTTTAATCAATTTTAAACTTTCGGCAATCAGAAGAGCCAAAATCGTTTAGAACATTAATTTACCTTTTTAAAAATTTATTATATTTCCTTCAAAAAAAAAATTATTATATTATGACTTGTCGTTTTTGTTTTGTCAGATAAAGTGGGGTGTCAGGGGTTTAAACCCCTGTCCCTACCTAAACTATATGCAATGTCCTTACCAATTGAGCTTACCAATTGAGCTAAGCTCATGAAGACTATGACTTGTCGTTTTAATGAACAAGTAATCTTCTTTTTATATGACAAAAAAATATTTGTTTCACAAATTCTCTCTATTGTGTTAATATTCTCATATTATATGTACGAAACGTTACTTATCTTTTTATTACGATTGGGTCTGCATACTAATATCGTCCAAGAAGGAAAAATAATTGTGCAAACTTCCTAGCTAAACTAGAAGTATCTTTCTCCTTTAACTGACATTTCAAACCTCCTCTTTGCGACTCTATTGGAACTTGGTTTCCAGGAGCTCAGATTTTCTTTTTGTTTTGTTTTTTCTTGCTTTTTTATATATCAAAAGAAACTATTTGTGGAGGGTAAAGATTCCAATTTGCTTTATATTAATATTAAATTAAAAAGTGCTAATAATGATTACTATAATATATATTTTCATATATAAAATTTTTTTGTTCTAAAATGTGGAGGGTGAGTTAAAGTCACATTAGATAAAATAGTTGAGGTTGAACAAAATGTAATGAGATGTATCATAAACTCAATGCTTTAAAAATTTAGATGAATATATCGTATTCAAACTTATTTGTGCGGTTATTCTTGTCCCAATTTATCAATCCAACTCAGTGAGACTTCCCCCACATGGCCTAGCGATGCTATCAATAGAAACAATATTATCTATATTGTATATGAAGGGGAAAGAGATGGGTTGAACTTTTTATAATTCCAATTATACCCTCACACAAATTGTTCTATATTAATTTTTTTGAGGTAGAATTTTCATATATTGATGTTATATGGTTGGCGGTATTAAAAAATATAAGGATTTTTATTATATTTGTTAAATTACCGGTGTGATTGAAAAGGATAAATATGATTTTTTTGAGTTTGTTACACTTTGAATGTCACAAATATTTGTGCTTATAATTTTAATCAAAAACAAAATTTCATATAAAATACTGCTAATAATTTATACGCGTTAGTGCAATAAAAAGAGCGGACAGACAGACACAAACATGGAGTGTCCGTCTGAAGGTTAATAATAATAATAGATATTAAAATCTATAGAGGATATATGATGCGGGTATATTTTCGTATGTGGATTCAAATTCATAGAAATCTAATGCTAATTCCAATTCAATTGCCCAAATTGCTTTATTCTTAAAGCTACTTGTTGAAGCTAATACTTGGTATTTAGTTAAGTCAATGCATACCTTAGCCTGGACTATATTATTCTCCAAGAATCCTGGAAGTCGACAAACATTCTCATTGTGTATAGTGCTCATTAGTCTGCTCTTCCAATTTGATAAAATATGTCAATTCATATATGCAGGAATGGTATCTATGTGATATAGTCATTCTCAAGAAACATCAATGATCGAGTTCCATGTAAAATATTTTGATATCAAATAGAATAAATTAGTTATAATATTTCAAACCACTAAAACTTTGTAGTATGTGTGTACTTTGTAAACACATAGTAAGAATATATATCGAGAGGATAATGAATATATAGATTTATTTTAATTGGCAAATTTTCCTTCAGGGTATTATACCACATTCCAGCCAGCCTTCACAAGTCACAACTGATTTAATCGCGTTTAGATTAAATTTTTTGAGATAATTATAATCGTTTTGGCTTAATTACAACTTTTATTTCCATGTTTTTACTCGTTCATCAAACTAGTCTCTCATTTTAAAATCACTCAGTTTTGGTCTCAAATTAGTTATAATATTATTAAAGTAAAACTATGTAATTGTTAGTGTGTATGTATTATGTGTTTCGACGGTTGAGTCTCCCATGCCAAATAGCAATGCTCATATTTTAATTGATGTGACATACCGTCTGATGATGTGGCATACAATCCATAATCATGAAATTACAAGAAAACTCTCTAAAAACTTCAACTAAAGTATGATAGATCATCATTTTTAAGATAAGTATGAGAAAGTAACCAAAACTGCACGATTTTAAAATGGATGACCATTTCCTTAAATGAAAAATAGAAAACCAAAACTTTAATTAATGTATTTTTTGAGAAAAATAGGTTATGATAAAAAAGCTACGACATAATTAGCTGTGAACTGGACCTTCCAATGCAATCAACTAAGAACAAATCTCATGATAATCAAAGACAAAACACTCTCAACTCTCAGCTAATTATTGTCTTTGATTATATTTTATATTTATTTAATTTAATTCATTTAAAATTGATTTAAAAAAATATTTCATTTAGAATAAAATTTCACCGTTGGAGAACAAACTCAGTGGCTGATTATTTAATGATTTGGGACAATACATAACATCCAGAGATCCACTAATTTACAATAGATTCAGAGCTTGTTCTTTTGTTTGTGTGAAAAGAAGTATACTTGCACACAAGTGTTGTTGCCTCTCCTTTTCACAATATTTCAAGTGTAGGTTACAAATTTGGAATCAAATCGTATCTTTTTCTGTCCCTTTTCATGTTTATTTAACAAAAATACTATTGCTGCATCCTATAATATGTAGACTAAATTTTTAACCATATATATTAATTTTTTAACTATCATTTTTGTATATATTTTATTCTAGAGTACTGTGCCATTAATTAAATAAACAATTGACAGAAAAATGTTGTTAGCAATATAACACATATTTGACGTCTTGCTAAAAATGACCTCTAATTTCAAGTGAAGAGCCTTTTGAGTCACGATCAATCAAACTTATATATTTTTTTATATTACTATCAAGTATGCTTAAAAGCGGGCAAGTCTTTCTCTTACGTAATTAAATTAATAATTGATGTCGTAATTTATAAAATTATTATAATATGGAATTCGGTCGAAAAGTAAATAAAGTAGGGGTGGGCAAAAATAACCAAAACCCAATTTGAATCGGTTAACCGAACTGAACCATATTAAAATTAACCGAACCGTTTAACTAATTCTCGAACCGGACCATTATTTTGATAACAATTTACTAACCGAATCAAACCGTTAGTAACCACAATTATCCGAACCAAACCAAACCGAACCATTAAGCATATCTATTTAAAAACAACTTATTTTAAAAAACAACTTATTCAAAACAACTTTTTTAAAATAACTTCTTTTATGCAAAACATCTTATTTTAAAATCAAATTATTCAAAACAGCTTATTTATGCAAAACAGCTTATTAGGATCTCATTTTTCAAAATAACTTATTCAAAACAGCTTATTTATGCAAAACAACTTATTAGGATCTCTTTTTTCAAAACAACTTTAAAACAACTTATTTATGCAAAACAACTTATTAGGATCTCTTTTTTCAAATAACTTATTCAAAACAACTTAAAAATAGCTTATTTATGCAAAACAACTTATTAGGATCTCTTTTTTCAAAATAACTTATTCAAAACAGCTTATTTAAGCAAAACAACTTATTAGGATCTCTTTTTTCAAAACAACTTATTTATCCAAAACAGCTTATTAGGATCTCATTTTTCAAAATAACTTATTCGAAACAACTAATTTATGCAAAACAACTTATCAAGATCTCTTTTTTCAAAACAACTTATTCAAAACAGCTTATTTAACCAAAATAGCTTATTATGATCTCTTTTTTCAAAGCAACTCATTCAAAACAGCTTATTTATGCAACACAACTAATTAGGATCTCTTTTTTCAAAATAACTTATTCAAAACAACTTATTAGGATCTCTTTTTAAAAAACAACTGATTCAAAACAGCTTATTTATGCAAAAACAACTTATTAGGATCTTTTTATTAAAAATCACTTATTCAAAATAGCTTATTTACGCAAAACAACTTATTATGATCTCTTTTTCATAATAACTTATTCAAAACAACTTATTTATGCAAAACAACTTTCTTGAATTTTTTTTGTATTTTTTCAATATTAGAAACGACCATTCGGTCAGAATCAATATGTGTAACATCAAGTTGTTTTGCATAAATAAGCTTTTTGAATAAATAAGTTGTTTTGAATAAGTTGTATTGAATAATTTATTTTAAAAAAAGAGATCCTAATAAGTTGTTTTGCATAAATAACCTGTTTTAAAAAAGTAGTTTTGAAAAAGAGATCTTGATAAGTTGTTTTTGCATAAATAAGCTGTTTTGAATAAGTTATTTTGAAAAAAGAGATCCTAATAAGCTGTTTTGCATAAAGAAGTTGTTTTGAATAAGTTATTATGAAAAATGAGATCCTGATAAACTGTTTTGCACAAATAAGCTGTTTTGAATAAGTTATTTTTAAAAAAGAGATCCTATGAAGTTGTTTTGCATAAATAAGTTGTTTTGAATAAGTAGTTTTGAAGAAAGAGATCTTGATAAGCTGTTTTGTATAAATAAGTTGTTTTGAATAAGTTTTTTTAAAAAAAAGAGATCCTGATAAGCTGTTTTGCATAAATAAGTTGGTTTGCATAAAATAAGTTGTTTTGAATAAATTGTTTTTAAAAAGAGATCGTAATAAGTTGTTTTTCATAAAATAAGCTGTTTTGAATAAGCTATTTTTTTTTTAAAAAAGATCGTAATAAGTTGTTTTGCATAAGATAATTTGTTTTGAAGAAATAAACTATTCTAGCTTTTAATTTTAATTTGTTATTTTTTTAATAAAAGTAGTTTTATTTATTGGATAAAAAATATTTGTTTTGGTTCAGATCAGTTTGGTTAATAGGTAAGCAAATGGTTAACCGAACCATAACTTTGGTTCAGTTTGGTTACTTCCAAACTTTAAACGGTTCGGTTCAATTTTTTCGAACCATTTCAACACTTTGGTCCGGTTCGGTTAATATGGTTAACCGAACCATGCCCACCCCTAAAATAAAGTATGATAAAAAATTATTCCAGCATAAATGAAACTCAGGCATGTCTTAAACAATCTGTCATTGATAAAAATTATTAACCAATTGAGTCTAATTCGATCAAGAGGTAAAAATTTATAAACTAATCATACATTTTTTGTCTTAACCATATGATTCTTTTGGGAACAAAATCATAATAATTCAAAGTTCAAATAAGAGATAACCAAGATCTAATTGTAAAATCATTTTGATCAAGACTCGGACTCGGATTATTACGGGTGATACATCTTTTAAATGGAACCATTATTTAGATCTTATTAACAACTTAAACCTTATTGCCGAAGCCACAATTCAATCATGGCGTTGACAAAATCCATATTCAATGTTGATATTCGTTTTACACCATTTACATTCGACCGCTCATATTTTAAACATCTCTAACTCTCTAACATCCTTTCAGTATTTTATTTATTTTTCTTATCTATTTTTTTTATCACATTTATCGCATTATCTTCTTTATTTTTTATTTTCTTTTTCGGAAGGTGTAGATGAGAAATATAGAGATGCATGTCCAAATATTTTTTCCTTTACTTTTTGCGTCACTAATTACCTTAATTTATTATTGTCTCATATATGTTACGGAAACGGGGAGAAAATTTTAATGGGCTTACCTCAGTGGAGTTAATTTGTGCTGATGCAAGATGCATTAATATGCACTAATGTTACCCTAAATGCTGGATAACTAGGTGTCAACAACTTGTTTTGTTTTTTTGACTGAGTATCAACATGATAGATCATGCCGAAAATGCAAAAATATGTGGAGAGGGTGGAGACGCTATCTATGGGTATCATGTTATATCATATTTGTGATAAATTCAACTTACAACTTTGATGTTAATTTGAATTTACGGTGTAGAAATAAAGTGATTATGCAGTTTGCAAGGCCTACTAAAACAAAGAACGAGTGCGCTCAATCACAACAATCATGTTTAACCAAATTTTGTAGCATGTTTAACCATAACGGGCAATGTGGTACATTAAGCACATGAAATCCTTAAAGCACGTGATGAAGGTTGAGTAGCACGTAAATTTCCACTACCATATTAACAGGGTAGAGTAGCTCTAGATCTTGTGGTTAGGATGCCAACACCCAATATGATTCCTACTCATACACCACTCCAAATATTTTGGGATTTCCACTACCATGCATATACTAAATTTAGTGTAATCAACCTTAATTTTTTAATTTAACATCAATTTTTTTCTTTCTCTTATATCATCAATATATCATATCTATCGTAGCACTCTTTCTTTCTTAAAATGTAGAATGACGAGACGAAATTCAAAATTCATTAAAGATGATCAAGAAACGACCATGAATATCACGTTTAATGATATCTCTTTTTTTTAAAAAAAAAAAAATTATTACAAAATTTAACTCTATATTTTTTAATAAAAATGATTTATTTTCAATTTTAAATAAAAATAGGAATTTTATTTTAAGGTGTAATTAATGAGTACAAAAGTATCACATGAAGGGGATAACTCAATGTGTCCTCTTAATGTAATGGTCTGTGTTATATGTGAACACGATTGTTTACACGTCCATTAGGTGTTGGTGACTGGTGTGCATGTGAACTCAAGTCTCTTTTGGTTACCTTCTTTGTAGAAACTACACGTGTCTGCCAATTATGTATGAAGCTGTCAGCATGCAGGGTAAAGTTAGAAACAAATGCATTTCATACTGCCAAACAAAATAGTTGTATCATACTTAGACACACAATTTCTTATATCGTATTTCAACCCTGTATATTATTGATTATGGACATAACTTCTATGATGAGAGAACAAACACTATAATAAAAGTAAAAAATAATATAAAAATTGTATAAATACATTAATGTCTAAAATAAATATTTCTCCAAGAACTAGACAATGAATTTTGTAAGAATATTTTATGTTTAATATTTTTTTAAAAATTGTAAGATAAATGTTAGGAAAAGCAAGCTTCAGCTGATCAGCCCTCACCAATGCAGGTCTGCAATCCAGTAAGAAAAAGAAAAAGAAAAAAAACACTGCCCTGTGCAATAATGCAATCATCTTCTGACTTCTCCCAAAGCTGCATTATTTAATGCACCAGCACTACTCTTTGGCCTTTGCAACTACTTGGATAAAACGGGTCAACACTCCCTTCACCAATATGCCTAAGATAAGAGGAGAATTCTCAAATCACCCAAAAAAAAAGAGGAGAATTTTCATAATTTTATAAAACTTGATTGCTCTTTCAAAAAAAAAAAAACTTGATTGCTAGCCGTTAGGGATGGAGCTGAACTTGGGATAGGTTTTGACTTAATATGTTTCATGTATTTTAAAATTTTAAGTTTTCAACCTGATTTATTATCTACTATCATAGAACATTTTTTACAAGAGCACGAAAATTTATTTAAATATAAACATAATAAAATATCTCTAATAGGCATGTCAATCTACTACCACAAATGCTAAATAGACCCTTGATGACTTATTGCTTCAATCCTCTTAATAGCCTTTCTAAAAGCTTAAACCCAAAATAATTTGGGCTTTTTTAAAAGCTTAAATTTAGCCTTGTTAGTAAACGAATCGAACTAAGTTAGGTTTAACATATATGTTAGATCATAGGGTCCTGTCTGGTGATCTAACATATACCTTCATCCACATTAATGGTATATGTGTATAGAGTCATGCTAATTTAGTGTTAAGAGTATATTAAAGAATGGGAAATGTTAACAAGAGAAATTTACAAGTAAAAATTTATATTGGAAAAAACAATTTTATACTCGCTAGCATTTTTCTTCATAATTTTAAAATAATTGAATGCATGATTTCTTCGCAAACCATCATTGTTTAGATAGAACGGCTACATCCTTAGCTAGTTTTTATATTTTTATTGACAATTCCTATATGTATACAAGATTTACTTATTAATGAAATGAATTGAGTTTTTATCGTAAATATAAAATAAAATAAATAACAATGATACTATAATTGATGTAGTTAAATTGAATACATGTGTACCTTTCTTTTTACCTTTTAGAGCTTATAATACAATTTTGATGTGTTCATTATGCATAATTTTAGAAATTAATCACTTGACTTAGGTTGATACCTTCGCCCCCACTACATAGATCCAACTATTTTTAAATTGAATTATTCACCTTACATAATATAAAAGTGAGTAATATTGATCATTAACTTCTATCAAAGATATACATCAACCATAAACATAAACCAATGGATCAATGTTTGATATAACATGTATGTAAAAGGAATCCTTTCAAAAAAAAATGTATGTAAAAGGAATATCTTATTTTATTAACGCATAAATACAATTTTTGACATATGTATTATTTTCTTATACAACTTTCATTTGTTCCATAAAAAAATCATTGTCAAATGTTTTTTTTTTGAGGAAGTAAATCATTGTTAGATGTTGATTGCCAATTTATCTACTCAAAAATAGTCTAGTTGCGATTGCCTATTTGATTGTATGCTCATATGCTGGCAGCCTGGCATAATATACTTGTGCTGCCTAAAAGGTAAAAGCGTAGTCGATATACGATTCTTATGACATCTCCTACTTCTCTAAATAAAATATTTTATTTTTTATTTATTTTTGGTGAATCCAATTTTTTAAATAATTTTCTCGCAACCCAATTTAATAATTTTTAATACTTATAAATTGAAAATGAATTTTTCCGTGAGCTTAACTCGATTGATAGCAACGTCGTATAATATAATACTTATAAAATGAAAATGTTTTTTTTTAAGATTAACTCGATTGATAGGGACGTCACTAAACTACTCGACAAAAAAAATTAATTTTCTATTACAGTAAATCGAATCGTTTAATACGAAGTTTGACCGAAAATAAGGAAAGGTTGATCAACAATTCTTTCATTAGAATTAAACTTAGTTTTATTTGAATAATTGGTTCTTAGTAAAGTTCATCAACCAATTAAGTTCAAATGCTTAATTAATCATTTATCCTTAA
Organism: Medicago lupulina; assembly: GCA_958299785.1. Taxonomy (NCBI): domain Eukaryota; kingdom Viridiplantae; phylum Streptophyta; class Magnoliopsida; order Fabales; family Fabaceae; genus Medicago; species Medicago lupulina. The sequence goes on along the minus strand of OY283141.1, from coordinate 69,830,427 downwards.
CTAGATTCAAATGTTTAAGAGTAAATTACACTCCTCTTCTTTCAAAGATACGTGAATTACAATCCTCTTCCTTAATACTTAAATATGCACTACACTTTATCTATTATAACTTAAATAAATATTTTTATGATATATAGTAATTTTGAACCATCATTTAAGAAAAAAAATTAATTTCTTTATAATTTAAATATCAATGATAATTAAATTTAAATATTTTGCTATTAATATCATATTTTATAGTATAAAACTAACTTTTAAATAACCATGTTTTATTGTATTTAGTAATTTTTCATATATTTTTATTTTATTTTGGGTTGTTTCATATTTTGTATTAGGGTTTAAAACTATATGATAATGATATTGTGAATAAAAAATAAAGAAAAATATGTATTCAAATTTTGATTATATTTAAATAGACCCGCAATACTATTTTTTTTTCAAAATGTGTTAGATTATTATTTTTTTGCTAGATTATTAGAAATAAAAAAAATATTGAGGGATTAAAGTGTAGATTTTAACATAAGAGGGGAGGGGAATGTAATTCAAACTTCTCTTTGGGAAAGGGAGTGAAATGTTTTCTAATATATTTTGAATAAGAGATGAGGGAAGTGTATATTTTAACATAAGAGGGGAGAGAAGTGTAATTCAAATATCTTTGAGGGGAGATGAGTGTCATTTATTCAATATTTAATCTAAGGTATTAAATTAGATTGTGAAAAGTTCATGCGAGGATAACTCGGTTGTTGGAACAATAGATTTCACTCATCAAAATCTTTTCTTTTTTTTTGATGAACCTAATTGGTCTTTTTGTTTTTGAGGGAAAGAAAATTTATTTGGTGTCTTATACTACGTCACAAATTGATATCAAATATTTAGAAAGATGCTTAAAAAAAAATAAAAAAAAATATTTTTAAAACAAATAACATCTTCCTCAAACGTTGGACCTATATATAAACAACGAAACCTGCCTCCTACTCTTCTCAAGAGCCTGCAAAATCTCTTCACTCTTACTGCACACCATGCAATAACATCTAATTTTTTTTCTTCTTTTTTTATTCACAGAAAAAAAAAACTCAAAAAAATTTCATCAATGGCGCTTCGGAAACTCTTTACAAAGCGTCTTTTCAACGGCGTCAAATCTCTGACGCCGTCATCAACAACATTAGAACAAACCATAGTTCCTCCAAACGCTTCCAAAGCAAATTTCCACCGTGAGTATCTCTCATCGCCGGAATCCAAAAACAGAAACCACTTCCGCCGTTTTCTCCCCCGGCGAGCTGTGCATCACTCCGGCACGGTGAGCCTCCCGGAGTATCTCACACTCCCGGTCGGAGAAAAACTCAGGGAAAAACTCAAAAGCATTAACAGCGGTGATCGTTTCCTTGATCTCAATTTTGCACCGGCGCCGGAGAAGGCAACATCGCCGGCGAAGTTCACGGTGGAGGATGCTAGGAAGATTCTGAGGGCATCGCAAATGGAGAAAGTGAAAGCAAAACTGAGAGAGTGTTCTGAGAATTCAGTTAGTTACGGTGAGTTTTTGCGGATCTGTGTTGAATCGTGTGAGAATCATGAACAAGGTGTTGAGTTTGCAAAGATATTGGATGAATCTGGAAACGTCATCGTTTTGGGGAATGTTGTTTTTCTCCGGCCAGAACAGGTATGTGCATTTTCTCAGCTCTGTTCTTCCCTGAATATTCGTTTTTTACATAAATATTCTCTTTTCTTACTACTTTTTATTTCCATCTAGAATATAATTATATTAATTTTTTTTACATCATGATAATTGTGCATATTTAGATTTTATTAGTTTTTAGCGTAATTTTAGGTCTAAATATAGATACTTTGGATTTGGATTGAAATATATTTTTTGATTTTGTGATATAATTCGAACATGCATGCAAAAGGAGAAATATTTCACATTTTTTGTTTTTTTATAGACTATTAGTAAATGATTTTGATCACGTTTATAAAAAAAAAATTGTTTTTTTTTTTAAAAAAACAAAAGACCATTTTATTAATAAAGCTTGGCCCTATTATTACCTTGTTTGCAAAAATGGTTTCCGTTTTAAATTCTATCAATTTTGTTCCCTATTCTCAGAGCGGAATTGGTTTTCATTTTAGAGTACACAAATTTTCGTCCATATCTAAAGTTTCTAAATTAAAAAAATGTTGTAACATACTATATGAAGTTGCAGAATTTCTTCATGCATCAATTTTTTTTTTGAGGAATTCTTCATGCATCAATTATTTACATGTTATTAATTAAATTATTATTTTGTCAAAAAAATTAAATTATTAAAAATTTATTAAAAAAAATTAAATTATTAAAACAAATATTTTTTAATAATTAAAACTGATTCTTTTAGAGAATTTTTAGCATTTTTTTTTGAAGGAGATAATTTCATATATGTTGATCATATCTCATCGTTTTTAGTCTAAAAATTTCAGCAAGTAAAAAAAATGGGAATTTAAAAAATAGGATTAAATATTTATGTTAAAAAAATAGAATGAAAATAAAGGATCAATTAAGTTAATTAATAGCTCTAATGTTGTCTACAATACGTTTTTTTTTTGGTGGAATCTACAATAAGTTGAGTCAAATAAAAAATAGCACACCGCAATAGTATTTTTTTTTTTCCCAAGTAGAACGTAGCCCACAATAGTTTTTGATTGCTAAAGAAAACAAGAGCAAAGATCCTCACAATTTCTGAATGATTTATGTCTTTATGTAAAAGTGGACTTAATAACGATTTTAAGACTAAAATGAATTTTAGAGGATAAAAGCTGCAAATTCTAGCTCTACAGGCAAAATCAATTTTTCAACAAATAATCTAAATATAATAAAATCAATTCTACACTCTTAGTAATCAATTTTGCCCACTCCAAAATTAAAACGTAACATACACTAAAACTTTAATTTATCTTATAAAGTAGATATAGCTTAGATTATGTTGACGAATTACTCAGATTTTTCATATGTCTTGGTTAACTTTACGGTTCAAAACAAATTTACACTTGTTTAAACGTCTTGTTAATGTATTATTTTTGTGAATGTCTTGTTAATTTTTATAATTTACCTTTCTATGTGAAGAATACTTGGTAGTTGCAACGTAGTTTTCCATATTTTTTCTCTATATATAAAAAAAAAAAAAAATGCCAACACGGTATTGATTAAACAACTAAAAAAAGTATAACATTTGTATAAAAAGTGTTCTAAATATTACTTTTAGACTACTTTGACTTATATTTTTAAAATAAATTTTTTATTTGTATATTTCTTATACAATGTCCTTAGAACACTTGTAGAATGACCAAAATATATAGAATATACTCTTTGGGTAGACAAATTTGCAAAGATTTCATATGGTTTACTTTGTGATAAATTCCACACTTAAACCTTGTGACGAAGGCTGTAACCAAAGTCACAACATAACATGACATGAGGTTCATAATAACATGCCTTGTCTCCGGGAGGGAGTTGATGAATAATGACTAATGAGGTGGCACATATTTTAAGGAGTTTGAGGTGAGTGAGTCCTAGTACTCTTCTGGGGAGGGATTATCTGAGTGAGGGATTCTCCCCCCTCCCTCGTTATCTGATGCTATATATGGTTTTTAGTGTTGTCTTTGATACACCCTAAAGTGTGTTTTGTGTGACACCTGCCTTACCTATGCCTTACCTATCCCCACCTCTTCCCTCTGCATTGCCTGCAAGTAACCAAAATTACCTGTTTACTTGGCTTTTGGCTGCATCTCTTTTACTAGTTTTTTGGACCAGCTCTAATTTTCATCAAAGGGCTACACAATATTTAAAATATTCATTTTTTATGGGGTCATAATACAAAGTCAAACCGGTCCATTAATTTGACTTGACGTTATTGTATGTTTGGATAAACACTTTGCTGAAATCACTATATAAGTCACCATGACAAAATCTACACTTAAAAACTTTAACAAATTACATGGTATAACTATTCTTGATAGAAGCTATTGATGAGAGAAAATTGGAGGAAAAATATACCGAATCATGTAAGAATTGTGATTACATGAAGATGCGCAACAATTATTGTCAATGAGAACAGAAAGCTAGTTTAACTAACTAAGTAGTGTAGCTAACTTGTGTCGGTAGTATTTATATTTAACATGTAGCCATTGTGATTTTGTTAAACTCATCGTAGTACCAAATATGCCTTTAATTTTTTCATAACTTTCTTTTTAGTCATTTCTAAAGTTGTTTTTTAATAAGATTTTTTGTTTGGATTACAGGTGGCAAAATCAATCGAGAGCATAATGTATCAGTCAATAGCCAGTCCAAATGACCCAAGAAGGAAGGAGCTAGAGAATATGGAGAAGCAAAAAGCAATGATTGATGGCAAGGCAAAAGCTCAAGTTCAAACTGAGCTTTATTGTGGATTGGGATTTTTAACAATCCAAACACTTGGGTTCATGAGACTCACATTTTGGGAGCTAAGTTGGGATGTTATGGAACCAATATGTTTCTTTGTTACTTCACTGCACTTTGCTTTTGCATACTTATTCTTCATAAGGACTTCAACTGAGCCAACATTTCAAGGCTATTTCCATCGTCGTTTCATGGCTAAACAAGAGCGTCTTATGAAGACATACAACTTTGATGCAAATAGGTATAATGAGCTTTGCAAAGCTTGTTATCCAAGTAATCATGTTGGTGTTGGTGCAAATGCAAAAGTTGAAACATTTTCTCCACCTATCCAGCATGCTGAAGAGACACTTCTAAGAGCATAGCATCGTTGAAGAATCATATCTTCATCAATGTTTAATTAGTATTTTTAGATAATCGATGAGCCAAATGCAACCCTTTTTTTCTGAACATATTGGTTCATGTACTTATGTAGAGAACCCATGTTTGGATTTTTAAGCGGTGTTTGACTAACTTAATAATAATGAATCTTTTTTGATAATTTCTCTTGTTAACTAATGAATCTTTTTTGATAATTTCTCTTGTTAACTAATGATTACACATTGGTGGGTGTGGAAATCAACATTTTTTTTTTGTTGCATGGAGTTGATTACAATCAAAAGCTCTCGGATTCAAGTATTCGATTACACAATGATTTTCAAATCTAGTGGTGTGTTTGTGCTACTTTTTTCCAATGGTGTGTTTGGGGTATCCTTCACTGTCTTGGGGTGACAAATGGGTGTTTAATTGTTTATGCACGATTGAAGTAAAGGTATTGAAAACAGGAACAGAGTCATTCAAAGACAAGTTTAACAAGTTTGGGACAGAACCCACCCAAGTCCTAGAGCCTCTTAAATTGGCTAGGCCAACTAACCTTTGAGTCTCTGCATTTAGGCTTTCTTTTGACATAAACAAAAATAAAATTATTAAGAGAGAAACACAAACTTGTGATTCAAGTTAATAGCTAGTCTTTGTGATAAATACAAGATTTGGTTTAGAGCTTGAGAAGGCTTTATTACCACTTGGTTCAGAGTGCAAATTGTGCTTGTATTGCATAATCATGTAAGATTCCTTTTGGGATCAAGATAATTGGTTGGTCTTAACTATTTAAAGTGGTCAATTTTATCATGAAGGATTAATTGATTAGGTAGGGCTGATCCAACGTGTTAAGAGGCCTAAAACAAATTCGTGACTCCAAAAATTTAACTCAAGACCAAGAGGATTTAAGACTTTGATATTGACCAACCGAGTTAGACGAACATCTATAATTAATTTATCATATTATATATTTATAATTATATTAAAAAAAAAATTAGGCATTTTTTAGCTTAAAATTTTGAGGACTAAAATCATTGCTTAGGTCGCTTAGCCCTTGGGCCGGCCAGAGCTGGTGGTGTTGTGTGGTACCAAGCTGCACGTTCTTTGGTCGAACAACAAGTGGTTATGTGTGATGCCTATTGATGCCGATGCATAAATGAAGAGAATCTGCACTTTTCAGCAATAGATGGTAATTTTAGGGGTCTAGGTAAGTATCATTTAAGAGCTGGTGTTTGATAAAATTTAATCCTGCAAAATGTTGCAGGTTGTAGACTGTACTGTTTGTTTTTTGTGTTTGTTCTCTCATGTGAGCATGTGAAGGCTAAAATTTTTGAGGTTAATTTTTAGGCTTGGTGAGTCTTGTGCATGTGTCTTTGAACTGTATTCATGTCTTGGCCTCTTGGGTAGCTGTGCTATTTTTACTGGTAACTGTATTTTTCTTTTTCATTCTAGCACTGGCACATCTTATGCTTGGTCACTTGGATGTGGCGATTTTAATTCATTAGCTTGTTTTGACGGTGCAAAGACAAAATGTTGTAACTTTGAAAATTAAGGCATTTTCTCACATCCATACAACTTACTGATTTTCACAAAAAAAGTAGCTTCAACAAAAAATTTCGTTCTATGTTGTTTATGATTGTGTTGGATACATTTGTATAATTGTATTGATCAAAGATGTTCGTCTGTGGACATCATGGGGTATCTCAACATAAGGTGATTCAAACTTTTTCTTTAAACTATTTACCAAAAAATATAAATAAAATAACACTTACAAAAACTTTTCCTTTTCCGTTAAAGAGTATTTCTTTTAGGTAAAACTGAATTGTACGGGTACAACAAAAATTGTTGGGTAATAGATAGCAATTTTTATTTTAATTTGTGGCCTACGACCCTTTGCATCAATATTTTAGGCCTTGAGTTCAAAAATTGTTAGGGTATAGATAGCCATTTTTTAGACAGTTTCTTTTCACACCCTACACTTGTTTAAAATTATATAATATGAAGGTTTAATTACACTTTTGGCTCCTTACGTTTTCTAAAGTTGTGATTTTGGTCCCCTAAAAAAAACAACTCTTTTCATGCCCCTAAGATTACTTTCTGTTGCAATTTTGGCCCCCCACGTCAATTTTGACCCAGCCAACGGACACGTGGGCGCCACGTGTGTAATTTTTTTTATTTATATTTTTTAAAATTATTTTTTATTTAAAAAAATAAAAAAAACTTTTGTAATTAAAAAAATGTTTTTTTAATTACAAAATTAAAATTAAAATTCAATTTTTTTTAGTTTTTTATTACAAATGAAAAAAAAATGAAGTACAATTTTTTTTTATTACAAAAATTTAAAATAAAAAAAATATTATTATTTTTTAATTACAAAATAAAAAAAAATTATTAAAAAATACAAAAATATTAAAGTGGGCGCCACGTCAGCGTTGACTGAGTCAAAATTGAGTTAGGGGACCAAAATTGCAACAAAAAGTAAACTTAAGGGGCCTAAAAAGAGTTGTTTTTTTTTAGGAGGTCAAAATCACAACTTTGAGAAACTTAGGGGGCCAAAAATATAATTAAGTCTAATATAAAATGTTGTAGGAGGCACGAAAAGCTAGTAAGATGAGTGTTTATATATTTTGTTTTGAAGCTTGTACCCTTTTTTCCAACAACTAAGATTTATTAATAGTATCTAACAATAAGATTATTATTTATCACATGCAAACTCTACCCCTTCTATGAAGAGTTGCAGAGAACACAAACATATGCTGGGCAACTCGACTAAAAAATACAAAAGTATATAACTTTCTTATAAAACTAGTTTTTAGTAGTACAATACACCAATACAACACCTAGCCTACTAATACACCCAGTAGAGATGCCATGCAACCAATACAGGAGCTAGATATCATGTGTTAACAAGAGATATAAATAAATAAATAAATTAAAAAGTTAGAATGAAAACCACCATATGAAAACTAGCACTTCCACCCACTACCAAACCTGCTAATTTATTCTACCAGCAATGCCTCAACCTTATCTTTGCTTTCTCACCACTTCAGCAGTTTTATTGAAGGCCTACAGCCTTTGCATCAACATTTTGTGCCTTGATCGAGTTGAGTTGGCCCTAACCATAAACATGAGATCAATTCTATTTGGCAATTTGTTGTCTCAAACTTCCTTCCCTTTTTTTTCTCACAAAATATCATTTTGAAGTTACTGATTCTTAATTAAGTGCATTTTTCATGACCGTTAGTTGAAAAAAATTACGGCAACACCATGATTTTGTCCAAGTCACAAAGTGTAAATTTTAATAAAATTACAGTGACTCGCCGCGGTCCAATTCACCGCGGTACAAAATAAGCATTAACACAAAATGTGTGCTACTCCCTTCAAATTTGCTAGGCTTCATTGAGAGAAAATAGAACGGTTGTTTTAGGTTATTGTCAAATGATAGTATTATTTTTCTGTACTCAAATGTCGTTAGCGAAATAAGAAACCAACAATATGTCTGAATGCATTATGTAAAAACATACGAGGTCAGTTTGCATCCCCACCATGTACCACTCATTTTGAATTTGGTCCCTTTCCATGTGCCAAGTTGTTGGACTTGTCCTTTCCGAGGGGTTCATGCTACTCATACCATTCTCTTTTTCCAAAAACCTTTCTTCAAATGTGGGCACATTCATAACTAACATCCACATCTTGTAGAAGCAATTGGGATGCCTACCTAGATACTAGATAGATCGATTTCAAATAAATATCAACTTCTTGAACTTTTGCTATCTAAAATAATTTATGTGGATTATTCAAAAACAAAAAAAAAATTATGTGTTCTTACCGTTTTTTATTTCTTTGACTTAGAAGCTGTAATTAACTAGCTTTTGAATTAAATTATACAATACATGCATGCATTAGTCATCCATAGCAAAGATATTGTACAAGATTGCAAAGTGTGAGGAAAGAAGAATGACGAAAATAATTCCGTACCTTATTTTTAGAGGAGACTTTTTTTCCCTTTATCCAACACTTTTTTTGAAGGACCCTTTATCTAACACATGTTATTAGGACTTTGACCACACTCCAAATTCTCTCCATGACTTAGGTCAATTGAATCCGTTATGTGACCAATCTTTTATTTGGTTGTGAAACATTTGTTGTTTTACCAGCATTGTTGAGTGACTTTAGAATCGAACTCGAATTCTTTTTTTAAGAAGAATTGTGTTGCCAACTCTGAAACCATTTTCTTATTTAATAGATATTTCTTACTATTATAAAACTCTTTTAAGGAAGTTGAGGGTTAGATCTACACTCCTATTATAGTAGTAACAATTACTAACAGTATATCGGTCGTTAAAAAAAACTATTATTAAAGTCTTAAAAAAGTATCAAATAATAACTATTTGAAGTTATTTTTGGACAAAAAAATTTCAGTTCACACAATTACAAGCCATGACAATTCCGTTATGGCCACCTAACTTTGCATGCAAACTCCTCAAAGTAAAACCCAGTTGGGTTGGTTTGCATTTGAAGATACACATACCTAGTAAATAGGTGGTACAATGAAAGTAAGTAGTAACCTTATTATTTAATTACGCTGTACCAAAATAAAAGTAATGGTTAAAATCCAAATTGGCATTAAAATGGTAGAAAGGAATAAGTTGATGGTGAGGATTGTTGTTAAGTAATAAAAAATTTGTATTGTTGCTTCTCTTCTTTGCACTTGACTTTTGTGGTTACCCTACCACATTGTGTAATTAACAAGACTATTTGAATAAAGTAATTAGGAAAATTAGTCACTTTAGTCCTTGAATGAGAAATGAGTAGTCACTTTAATTCTTGAATGTAGTGAAATTGCAAAGCAGTCCATCGAATGTAGGTTGTTAGTCAATTTCAGGGACTAAAGTGACTAACATAGTCTACATTCAAGGACTAAATTGACTAACGGAGTCGCATTCAGGGACTAAATTGACTAACAAAGTCTACATTTAGGGACTATTTTGTAATTTATTTATATTCAGGGACTAAAGTGACGACTCATTTCCTATTCAGGAACTAAAGTGACTAATCTCCCAAGTAATTTGACATAACTTTTCTGCCATATGTCCTAAATGATTTCATTCTTAACTATTAAGATTGAAATTTCTAGACATAGCTCTATAAATTTATTACTTTATATAAATGGTCTCGTTAACGAATGACCTTAAAATATTTTTTAAAAATTTCAAAAAAAAATTATAAAAAAATCTTAAAAAATTACCATTTAAAACCCTAGAAGCACCCGTTAATATTTTTCGAATACAAATAGTAGAGAAGTACTACAATGAGAATATTTATTATTGTCGAATGTGGAGCAAGCAATACTTTGAAATGTTGAACAAAATGTGAAAAGTTTAAATCATTCCACGGTAACAAATGAACATGATCCTCTACAATAATCTTTACAATGCAGTCGGTTTGAAACAAATAGATTAAGATAGAAGGAAGTTGTCTCTTCTAATTCAGTTGTGATTAAAATATTTGTGCTAGTTGGTGATAAACAAGTAGCTAAGTGGATGAGCTGTATCCAAATTTCTAATCAACGTGTCGTTAAGCTAATATACATCCGTGTACAAAACTATTAATACAAAACATATTAATCTAATTATACAAGTATATCCAATAATCAAGTTTGGTAATTAATTAACACAAGTAGGTTGGGTTGGGAGGTCAACATGGCATAAAAAAAATCATGGAAAGCTTGTATTGTAGGCCATCTAAGTATAAGAATAACCTCCCTCAAAAAAAAAAGTATAAGAATAACCATATTTCAAAAAAAAAAAAGCATAAACAACTTTGTAGGTCATCTAATCTAAGTACAAAACCTTTGATTTTGGTCTTTTGCTTGTAAGTGAAATTTAATCCCTAGCCTAATTTGCAGGATTTAAATAAGTATTGTTTACAATATGTACATTCCTAATTAAGTAAGCGTCCATTTTACAATTTGATTTCCTTCCCACGTTTCATTTCTTTTTTATACACATTTTTTTGCCCTAAGTAGAAATGGAGATAGCACTTGTGAAAAAGTGATGTTGACATTGTTTTTTTTGACTTTTTTTCTCTAGCAGTCTGATATTTTATTGGAAACCAGGAGTGAAAATTAAATTTCAACAAGTAGCTAGTAGTTAGGAGGTTTTGGTAACTTGATCATTCTTTATTATTGCTTTTGTCTTATCTCATCTTCCCACCAAAACACGAAAGAACAAGAACCCTAATTCACGTTACTCCAATTTATGGAGAGAATATATGGTATGGAAGAAAAAGTCACTTTATTAAGAGTTGAGAGAAAAAACAAAAGAATAAAAAGGAAAGAATAAAAGAATAAGGAGGAATGTCACTTTTTAGTCTTCACCTTTAGTTTTTTTTCATAAAGAAAAGGACTCTTAATCTTTTATAAATTGATACTATTTTTAATTATATTTTAGGGACGTTCACATTCAAATAGGTCCACAAAAATCACAAGTCTATTAATTAGATTTAGGAGTTCATTTAACCATGTTATTGTGTAAAATATCAAATGAGCATGCTAATGAGTGATTTATGTCGAGAAATTTAACTCCTCACGTTTAGCGATGTCTCTCCTTAGATTTACAAAGCTTGAACCAAATTGCTTCATTGCTCAACGTTCAACACTATAAAAGCCTGTCATGAATTGTTTTGCCTCATAATGTACCATTGTCCAGCCTTGTGTTTATATTGAGTGTTTATCTCTTAAGGGTGTGTTTGGATGGAGGGTTTAGGAGGGGAAGGGAGAGCTTACTTTTCTTTTTTAAATTACGGACATTATAAAATAATTTTTAGAAAATTGAATTAACAACATAATAAATAATCATATAATACTTCAAAAACACTTAATTTATTTTTAAAAAACATTTTACATTGTTTGCAATTTAAAAATTAAAAGTGAGTCCTCCCCTTTCTTCCCCTCCCAAACCCTCAATCCAAACACACCCTAACAGATTAAACACACCCATAAGGAATACACACTTACCCCTTGGACCAATTAACGGTGGTGTGTGTATATCTATAATCACATTGCATTTTCATGTATGATAGTGAGAAATTATCGATAGCTTTGATACAATTAGTATTATTACCTTTTTTTCTATTTGGTGTAAATTATATATCTTTACACACAATTGCAAAGACTAATATCTCGAATCAGATAAATATAAAATGACCAATAAAACTCTTCTTCTATATATTTTAAAGTACTCCAAAAATCTGATATTGCTACTTTCTTTTTAATCATACCCATACTGTGCTTTATATTTCCAAAAATAAGATGTTGGAAGTTAATGTATCATAATCATATACTACTACTTTCTATTTGAAAAATGGTTAAATGCACCATTTTCAATCAAAAACTTCTATATTTGTTTGTTAACAGGGGCCCTTATTAATTTAATTTGTCCAAATATTTCTATATTTAATTTTAATATTCTTAATGACATTTATTAATATTTTATGGTTTTAGTACATTAAACTCTCGTATTTAATAATTTGAACAAGAGATTAATTTTTATCCAACGAGCGTGTAATGTTTTTACACATGCTGAAAATGACATCATATTGTCCCTCTCAAGATCAATTCCTACATTATTTACATGATAGTATGATTTTAGATGTAGGTATATAAAAAAAAGCTTTTTTTAGGGAATGTGTAAAAAGTTTTACACAATATATAGATATATACAAAGTAAATTTATTAGATAATTATTAGTTTAGTTTGAGATTAGTTCGTATCAAATATATTTTTTTACAAAATATAAAGAAAACAATATTTGAGACAATATATTAAAAAAAATTGATACAAATTAATTTGTATATATTGTTATATATTAATCAAATCATGATAAATAGATATTAGTTTTTGTTTAAAAGATAAATAAATATTAGTTGAAATATTTTAAAATTTAACCTACATATATGATTTCATAATATAATTTGATTGGAGAAATATGTATAACAAAATAAATAATAAAAAAATGTAACTTTTTTTAGGGTTTTGAAAAAATTAATTGCTTAATTATCTCTTATTCTTTAAAATTAACCCATACGCTTTTTTTAACCTAATTTTGCCCATTATTCCCTGATTGGTTGGAATATTAATTGCTAATATTTTTTTTGGAAATGAAATTATTTTTTTTCTTTTGTTCTTATCAGCTATTGATTATGCAAATTAAACCATGTTGAATTATCAATTTCATAATTTTTCTCCTTATTCTCATCCTGAAAACGACATCTCTAATAAATTGAAAATAAATATTGTTGTTTTTTTCCACCTTTTCTATTTAGGTAAACATATCCCTCCACAAATATTTTCTTTCCTTCTTTCACAAATAATATTTCTTGTTCTTCCTTCTCAACCGATATTCCTACTTTATTTCTAATTTTTTTTGGAAATATCTTATTCTTTAAAGTTAACCTGTACGCTTTTTTTAACCTAATTTTGCCCTAGATCCTCCTTCCCAGATTGGTTAGAATATTAATTGCTAATTTTTTTTTGGAAATTAAATGATTTGTTTTTTCTTTTGTTCTTATCTCTCGTCTCTTATCTCTTATTCTTTAAAGTTAACCCGTAGGTTTTTTTTAACCTAATTTTGCCCTAAATCCTCCTTCCCTGATTGGTTGGAATATTAATTGCAATTTTTTTTTTGGAAATTAAATGATTTGTTTTTTCTTTTGTTCTTACCAGTTGTCTCTTATTCTTTAAAGTTAACCCGTACCCTTTTTTTAACCTAATTTTGCCCTAAATCCTCCTTTTCTGATTGGTTGGAATATTAATTGCTAATTTTTTTTTGAAATTAAATGTTTTGTTTTTTCTTTTGTTCTTATCAACTATTGATTGTGCAAATTAATCTCTTATATCTTATTTGAGTAAATTACACTCCCCTCCCCTCAAAGATGCTTGAATTACACTCCCCTCCCCTCTTAAGTTGAAATATACACTTTACTCCCTCAATATTTTTTTATGTTAAAATTTATGCTCCCCTCCCTTATAAGATGCTTGAATTACAAACCCCTCCCTTAATAATTAAATATGCACTACACTTTAATCTATTTGAACATAAATAAATATTCTTATAATATATATTAATTTTGAATCACCATTTAAGAAAAATTAATTCATTTTTTTATAGTTTAAATGTCAATGATAATTAAATTTAAATATATTGCTATTGATTTTATAAATTAGAGTATAAAATTAACTTTTAAATAATCATGCTTTAATGATTTTAGTAATTTTTCATATATTTTAATTTTGTTTTGGGTTGTTTCATATTTTATAATAGGGTTTAAAACTACATGTTAATAAATTTTGAATAAAAAATAGCAAAAAATATGTATTCAATTTTTTATTATATTAAAATAGACCCACAATACTATTTTTTTTAAGTGTGATAAATTATTATTTTTTGCTAGATTATTAGAGATAATAAAAAAGAATATTGAGGGAGTAAAGTGTAGATTTTAACATAAGAGGGGAGTGAGATGTAATTCAAGCTTCTCTTAGGGGAGGGGAGTGAAATTTATTCTAATATGTTTTGAATAAGAGGGGAGGGGAGTGTATATTTTAACTTAAGAGGGGAGGGGAGTGTAATTCATGCATCTTTGAGGGGAGGGGAGTGTAATTTACTAATCTTATTTTTAAAGTTAACCTGTATGCTTTTTTTAACTTAATTTTGCCTTAAATCCTCTTTCCTTGATTGGTTAGAATATTAATTGTTAATTTTTATTTTGAAAATTAAATGATTTATTTTTCTTTTGTTCTTATCACTTGTTAAATTTAATATTGTGACTGTCGTAAAAAAAATGCCCGCTATTGTTACAAAATTTAAAATATCATAGCATACTCGTACATTATATTTTCCAAAAATAATATATGTTTTTATTAAACAAAAATCAATTACTTTTTTTTCTCATGAAAAAAATCCTTTTGTTTAAAAACATAGCGTTTGATTTGCTAAAAAATGAAGGACATGACAAAACAACTTCAGTTGTCCAGTGTTTGATTTATAAAACTGTTTCAGGTACATGACAAACTGGAGGCTAGGGCTGGCAATGAACCGAACCAACTCGAAAATAGTTCGAGACTCGATTCGATAATTGATTCGTTGAACTTGGTTCATGAACCAAATGAGTCGAACTTGAATTAAAAATTATGCTCGTTAAATAAATGAGTTGAACTTGAGTTGAGTATGGTTCGACTCGTTTGGTTCATGAACCAACTCGATATATATAAAATATTATTTTGCATGCTTTTATATAATAAGTAATTTATTACAAGCTTCTTCTAATAATTATGTACTTTTCTCATAGGAATTATTACTAATTTGATTAAAAATCAACAATAATTGGAATAATAGAGGAAAAAAGTTAATACCTTTTGAAGGCTTTTAAACAAACATTTTTACACAAATAGTCCCACATCGGCTGTTTTGAAAATATTAGAGAAGAAGAGTATATATATATAAGAGAGATGCATGATGAATACAATGTAAAACATGGTATGCGCTACAGTACTAAATGTTACTGCCTTTCTACCTTCGTAGTTTTATTTCAGTTAATTTTTTATTAAAAGTCAAAGACATATATTTTTGACAAAAAAAAAAAGTTTTTTTTGAAGAAAAAAAAGCTTTTGAAGTATACAATTCGAGCAGACGAGTTGAACCTAACGAGCCGAACCGAGTTGTTCGTGAACTTTAAACGAGCCGAACTCGAGCTAAAAAAAAAGGT
Organism: Medicago lupulina; assembly: GCA_958299785.1. Lineage (NCBI taxonomy): Eukaryota > Viridiplantae > Streptophyta > Magnoliopsida > Fabales > Fabaceae > Medicago > Medicago lupulina. The sequence goes on along the minus strand of OY283141.1, from coordinate 69,814,904 downwards.
TTGTTTCAAACTCGAGTCGAGTTTCGAGCCGAACCAATTCTTATCGAGTCGAGTCGAGCTTAGGCAGGTTCGACTCGACTCGACTCATTTCCAGCCCTACTGGAGGCAAATGACAGGACAAAAATTGATATTTTTGTCCCTCACCAAACCACAACACAACTTTTTGTCCCACATACAAGTAGTCTAAAATACCAAAATAACATTTCGTTCCCAAAAAATTATATAAAACAAAAAAAATTATGCAATGTTATTAAAATTTGTCATATACTGTTTTACCTTTTGTTGTGCTGTTATGTCTTGTATTGTTCTATCTCGTACTTATTGTTTTGCAAACCAAACACACTCATATTTTTTTTCTTAAAAACAACAATAATAATAGAGTGCAAAGACACGAAATCTTCAATATATCATCTTGCACCCGCTTAAGAAATGAAGCAAACACATAGGAACTAGACCAATACTCAAGATAAAATCAAGATATATACAATAAATCTCTTGGAACAAAACAAAGATGAATGAAAAAACCACACTATGTAAACCAACAAAATCAACAAATTTGACGACTAAGTAATTCTAAATCGAGGAAGGTCAAACTTATTTCAAATAAAGACATATACTCATACTATTTTTTTTTTTTGTGATATAGAAACTCATACTCATACCTTATATTTTAAAAAATACACATCTAGTTTAAAAAATTTCTTATACAGAAAAAGAAACCATATATTTTAAACTTTATTATACAGAAAAAGAAAGCATATATTTTATAAAAAAATAAAATAAAAAGTAGTACTGTAATAGTAAATCCAATTCCAACCACTCTGTACCGAACCCAATAATATAAATTTCTGACCTTCCTCTCTTCTCTGTATGTCACTATCTTATTTTTCCCTCATTCAGTTTAAGTTTTAATTACACAGAGAAAAGAGATTAGTACTATTAATCAACCTTCAACTGTTTCCAACAACGTCGACGCGCCAATTTTAACCTCTTTCTTTAATCTTAATCATTCTTTAATTAAATCATTAACCAAACTTCTTTATTCTTCTTCTTTGAAACATTCTTCATTCTTTCAAATTCCAAACTTAACTGTTAGTTAGTTTGTTAGAATCAAAAGCTTCACCAAATGCATCGGTTCCCGTCGCCGGCGAAAAACTCGCCGGCGGTTTGATGGAACCACTGCCGTTTATTTATCTCTCAGTCTTCGCCATTCCGATGGACTTTGTTCTTCGTTTCAACCTTCAACGCGCCATCGTCGTTTTCCAGGTATTAACAAACTCTGCTACTTCAACACTTTTTTATTTTATTTTTATGCGTAATTTACTGAATTATTATTTGTTTAGTAATTTTTAGCTGAAGATTGTAATTAACATTCTTTATTATTTGTTATTAGTTAACATTCTATTTTTGAATGCAATCTTGTATTTCTTTTACCTCTGTATGCATTTTTTTTACTTTTTATTTTTTGTGGGAATATTGGATTGGAATTCAATAACTTTAATGTAATTTTGCATGTTTTATGAGAGAGAAATAATAAATAAGATTAGAGAGAGTAATATAATCGTGATTTTCCCGCCTAAAAGTCATTTAATTTGGATTCCAATTGTTTTAGAATGTTTAATGATTTGGCTGAAGGCTCATTCATGAGCTAAAAAATAGAAAGATATTCAGTATAATTAATTATATTGATAATGATTATCAATTTCATAGCTTCTTATAAAAAGTTGCTATTTTGATACTCATTAATCAAAGGCAAAATTTCAGAAGCTTAGTTTAATTTTTATATTTATATATATGATATGATAGTACATTGTTTATTGCTTGTGATAGTATAGGTAGACAGTATGGTTTCTAATGTTGGGTCTCTACTGTTAAAAACCTTGATTCAGATTGTATTGATTTTGGCATGGTTGGAAGCGAACGATGCGAAGGCGCAAGAACGAAGATTTCAATCAGGAGGATTGGAAGGGAGGGTTGAGAAAGTTGCCTCACACTCTTGCATCCATGATCAGATACTTGAACAGAGAAAGCGACCTGGTCGCCAGGTCTATTCGGTTACTCCACAAGTTTATGAGCCTGGTAGATCGAAGCCGCTTCAGCATAAAGGTAGGGCGTTACTTGGTGTTTCAACATCATCAAAGCCCTCAAAGGATGAAAAGAAACCTATTAGGATATATCTAAGTTATGATGCTGTTGGTCTCTCCCCTGACAGGGATTGTCAAAATGTTGGTGACATGGTTAAGGCGAGTGTTTTGTATGAATGGAAAAATAATATAATCTGGAGTTTATATATTTAATCTTAACATTGGTATTCTCTTTCATATGCATGTACTATAATTAATCATCAATCTTATCTTATGTGAACAGCTTGGGGACCCTCCGATTACTTCTCTTCCTGGTTTGCTTTCTTGTAATCCTCTTGCTAATCCTCCAATCCTTGGTGATTGCTGGTATAACTGCACTTCTGAAGATATACCAGGAGAGGATAAAAAGCATCGCCTTCGTAAGGTAAATTTATTTATTTAATTTTGATTTGTTTCATTATGTCAATAGTATAAACTAGACTACTGTTGCTATAATTGTTTCATTAGGTTAATAATATAAACTGGACTAGTGTTGCTATAACAATCTGTCTATACGTTGAGTCCATTGGAAGGCTTGGACTCACTATGTAATGCGGGTCTATAGTAGGTGACTTATCTTGTTGGTTTCATGACTCATACCTATAAACTTCGAATCTGTGGAGACAATTACAACTATTGCATCAAGGCTCCACTTGATTTGGTCAATAATTTATCCTAACCAAGTTTGGTGTTTTAATGCCATAATGATAATAGTTACAGTACTTCTGTTTGCCTAAAGGTGGCATAGAGATATTTACTGTTGGTAGAAACTTAATGCAGGCATTAGGTCAGACAGCTGACTGGTTTAGGAGAGCATTGGCTGTTGAGCCTGTCAATGGGAACTTGCGATTGAGTGGATATTCTGCATGTGGACAAGATGGTGGTGTGCAGATTCCTCGTGAATATGTTGAAGGTATGATTCATTTATTGCATTCCTTTTGTGGACAATTTTGTTCTTAACAAAACTTATGCTCAGAGTTGTAACTGATTTGTTCATCACTTCTTCAGAGGGAGTCTCTGATGCCGACTTAGTTCTTTTGGTGACTACAAGACCTGCTGCAATTTGGACCACACTTGCTTGGGCAGTGGCATGTGAACGTGATCAATGGGGACGTGCTATAGCTGGTAGGTTATCCTATAAAATATAGATGTGCTGTTTTAAATGTTTCTCTTTATCTAGCATTTGGAATACTTCAGTAGTTTATTGATTTATTTTCCGTGTAGGACATGTTAATGTCGCTCCTCGTCATTTGACAGCTGAAGAAGAGACTTCTCTTTCAGCTACCCTGAAGCACGAGGTTAGTTTTGTTTATGTCTATAGGGGAATCGAGATTGGAAACATAGATGTTTATTTTGTGGCGTTGTTCATGGTATGTGATCCTTTTCAGGTTATCCATGTTCTTGGTTTTGATCCTCATGCCTTTACTCATTTTAGAGATGACAGGAAAAGACTTCGTAATAAGGTAAAGTTTATCCTTCCTGTTGTGAGATCCCTTTTTTTCACAATGGAAAAATATATTCTACTTAAATAACATCATAAACAGTTTGTTTTTTAAGAATACTTTGTTCCATGTTTAGGATTTTAACTTACTAAAGCATGACTAATTCCTCCTATTAAGATGTAAGAGCTTTTTGTTTGTTGTTCTCATTAGTTTAATTAGCATTATAGGTCACTTAGACATGAAGTTTGAAATACACAAAAGTTGAGAACAATTCCTGTATGTATTTGTGGAGACATATTTTGATGATTCTGGTGAATGATGTTTGTCTACAATGTCTTTGACTTGTGTTGTAAGGAATATCGATAATGCAGGACATTTAGGACTTAGGAGAATATTGCAAATTTCCAGGCATTTAACTGAGTGACACATGTGTTATATCTCGTCCTTTTTGTATAACTATTCCGCGTGTTTTTAACCACTCTTATTCGTATCAGGAATCTATGTGCTCACATTTAGGAAGCTCATCATTTCTTGTCTTTACAGGTTACTGAACAAGTTATGGATGAAAAGATTGGGCGAGCAGTAACACGTGTGGTGCTACCACGTGTTGTCATGCATTCACGACATCATTATGCGGTATGTCCTCGAGAACATTTTTGTATAATTTCATTTTCACTTTTTTTATTTGCATATTTGCAGTGTCCTTAATCAAAAGCTTTAATTCAAAGAATGATTGATGAGTGATTTATTGCAGGCGTTCTCAGGAAATTTTACTGGTTTAGAGCTGGAAGATGGCGGCGAGAGTGGCACATCAGGTTTTAATTTCATATCTTTTCTTTCTTAATATAAATAAATGCCTCCCCAACCCACCCTACCCCTCTTTGTTTTTAATGTCCCTTTCTATTGAATTCTATTTGCAATTTTAGCACACAAAGTTCATGGAGTTCTTTTAGCACACCTGTCGTCCCCACTTTTTTGTTTGTTTGTAATGATAATATCATAGTGCTTAGGTCCAACCCATACTTGTACTAAGACTAATGAATCCTGACTGTTGCAATATGATGTTTATTAAGTATGCACTATGTTAGTTTGATTGTTTTTAAAGTTATACATTAAAAGCAAAATGGGATAATGAAATAAATAATCACGTACTTTTACTACCAACCAACATAAATGATCAAACTAAGTTTGTTAATTGGCTTAATAGGCTCTCATTGGGAAAAAAGGCTTCTGATGAATGAGATCATGACTGGTTCAGTGGATACAAGATCCGTAGTTTCAAAAATAACACTAGCTCTCTTAGAAGATAGTGGATGGTACAAAGCCAATTATAGCATGGCAGACCGTCTTGATTGGGGACGCAACCAGGGTACTGAGTTTGTTACCTCCCCCTGCAATCTCTGGAAGGGAGCCTATCATTGCAACACGAAAGAGTTTTCAGGCTGTACATATAACAGAGAGGCACAGGGTTACTGTCCCATTCAAACCTATAGCAGAGACCTTCCTCGGTGGGCTCAATATTTTCCACAAGCTAATAAAGGTACGTACTTTGATGTCTTCATTTCCCATATTTAAGGCAATGCTGATGTTGCTTCTACTAGATTCTTTGTAATAATTATGATTGACTGTCAAGTAATTGCAGTTTCTAAGCTGTTGCATTATGGTTTGTTTGTAACTGCTTATATTATTGGCTTACCACAGACAATTGATTTTTTTTGTTGATGGCTTTTGTAAATGGTTCTTGATGCAATATGACGGGTTGGTTGTATTGAAATCTCACCTTTCGCTGGTTGTTTCAGGTGGACCATCTTTATTCGCTGATTATTGCACTTATTTAGTTGCATACACTGATGGTATATGTACAGACACTAACAGTGCACCTGATACAATGCTAGGTGAAGTCCGAGGAAGTAACTCTAGGTCAGTTTGTCACTTCCTACTTATAATCTATTCTGTGTTGTATGTTTTTATATAAAATGTCAAGATGCAGAATTGTTAACTATCCCCATTCACTGCAGGTGTATGGCCTCATCATTAGTGCGCACAGGATTTGTACGAGGTTTTACGACCCAAGGAAATGGTTGTTATCAGCACAGGTGTATCAACAATACTTTAGAGGTATAGCTTAGATTTAGAGTACCAATATAAGAGAAAAGTTTCTGTTTCCAAAATGCTTTATATCATTTTATTCTTGCAACACTAGGTTACCTTTTTTCGAATTTGATAATTTGAATTTCTAGAGCGGCCTTTGCTTATTTCTTTAATGGTAAGTTATTTATGTGTACATAAAATAAATCTGTATCTCTGGTAGCTTGATAATACTTCTGGTCCTCTTTTTGCGAAAGTCAGCTTATGATGGGCAATGCTTTTTTTGGATGGAATGACAGTCTCATGGAACAATAATTGCGATTGACACTAAGGAATTGAAATTGAACTGAATCAAAACTAAGCAGGAAATAAGTTTATAGAGCATTTGTTTAAGTTTTTTTAAATCACTTTTGAATATTTATAGTGTGTATGTTTATGTTTTTGGAAAAAAAAAACCCGCAATCTGTGAAAAGATAAATTTCTAATTATTTTGATAAACTATTTCATGTTGCCTCTTAAAAAGTTGTAAAATTGTCTCTTGTCTCTCTAAAACAAAAATCCATTTTATAACTGTAATCAAACAAAAACTACTTCTATACATAAAATTTCTAAATTATACTTTATTACACAACCTTAGGATTTTTTAAAAGCATAACAACTGTCCTTTGTCAACCTCTCCCTACACGAGCTAATTGTTTAAGAAACATATAGGATACAAAATTAAATTTTATACTTCTTTAGCTTATATCTGAATAGTTTATTACACGTCTTGTTTTTTCCTCCATCATAAAAGTTGCTGAATGAAGCTCCATGCTACATACAGGTTGCCGTGGATGGTATGTGGAGATTGTGTCCTCAAGCTGGCGGATCCATTCAGTTCCCGGGCTTTCATGGTTAATATAATGTTATTTTGTTTCTCTTCAAAGTTAAGTTAAATTCCCAATTAATGGAAATCTTACTTTTCTTTATGTTTTCAATAGGTGAATTAATCTGCCCTGCATATCATGAGCTCTGTAACACAGGCATGGTAGTTGACTCAGGGAGATGTCCCGGAGCATGTAATTTCAATGGAGATTGTGTTGATGGAAGGTGCCACTGCTTTCTTGGATTTCATGGTCACGATTGCAGTAGACGTGAGTCTTCATATTCCAAACTTATATTTTAACTTCAGAGTTCATTTTGCTTCAGTTTTTCATCAGATTATTGTTTTCAGTTTTGCCTTAATCAGTGCGTGTTCTCTTATTCCAGGTTCCTGCCCCGGCAATTGCACTGGCAATGGCTTATGTCTCAACAATGGAATATGTGAATGTAAAGCTGGTTACACTGGCATTGACTGTTCCACTGGTAAGTTTTATTCTAGACTATGTATTCGTTGAAATACTATTTCTATGTAATCTACATAGATGGGTCCATTTATTGGTCCTGATCTTTTCCCCATTATTTTATGTTTTTACCTTCTTTGTGAGTTTCTGGTGGGAGGGAGTCATTAGTTTCTTACCTTTGCATTATACTTTTAAAATATCCTGTAGTTAAAAATAACACCTGTCCTGATGATAATTTATTGGTTTGTTCTGATATCACATGCAGCTGTTTGTGATGAGCAATGTGGCCTTCATGGTGGGGTTTGTGATAATGGAATTTGCAAATTCCGCTGTTCTGACTATGGGAAATACACTTGCCAGAACAGCTCCACTCTCCTCTCAACTCTTTCAGTTTGCAAAAATGTGCTAGGGAATGATATTTCTGGGCAGTACTGTGCACCCAGAGAACATAACATGCTGCTTAAGCTAGAAGAAGTGGTTGTCATGCCCAACTACCACCGATTGTTCCCTAGTGGCGCTAGGAAATTCTTCAATATATTTGGCAACACCTTATGTGAAGAGTCAGCTAAACGGCTTGCTTGCTGGGTAAATCTTTCTTTCCATGTCAAATTTATTTTTTAGATTTTTCTTTTTCCTTTATTATATTTATTTTTATTCATACTCGACTTGAAATTTGCATTCATTGCATTGACCTTCTAATCTGATAAAACAAGAGTACAATTCAAATTTAGTTGGTTTTAAGATAATATATATTACATGATTATTCCATTGCCCATGAGAAAATCCTGACTTCTCAAGATGCTATTACTAATCCTGTGATTTCTACTTGAGGATGCTCAAAACATAAAACTACAATTATCTTATTGAAGGAGAAATTACAATACACCAAGTTCACAACACAACAATGAACACTTTCCCCTAATTTGTTGAAATTGTGCACACCTGTTATCAGTTTTTTTTCTTTATGGCATAAGTGGTGATGTTAACTATTTGTCTGAAGTGCTTGATACTTAATTTCCAGATCTCAATCCAGAAGTGTGATGGAGACAACAGACTACGAGTATGTCATTCTGCATGTCAGTCGTATAATCTAGCGTGTGGAGCTTCACTGGATTGCAGTGACCAAACCATTTTCAGCAGCAAGGGTGAGGGTTGGTGTACCGGTTTTGGTGAGAAGCAATCGTCATGGTTTAATCGATTTAGAAGCAGTTTTTCTTTGAGAAATAGTTACTCAAATGAAATATTAGTTAGAAGTAGGCAGCTTTAACTTCAATTATATTTTCTCTTTTTGGGGTAGGAGGGGCTGGGTTGTAATTTTCAATGTGTTATTATAGGGAAAAATATCAATCATAGGTTTAGGGATTGCTTACTCATCCAAAATTGGGAGCAAAAAAGTGAGATGAGGAGGCTACATTTTTCGCTTTCAAAGAGAGCCTTTTGTAGAGAAAAGTAGGAGTATTTGGAAGTGGTTGGTAGATGAGGTGAAGGAAGAAGAAATGAAAGAATGGAGGAAGACGACATGTTAGAGCTTTGGCCGAAGGCCATCATAGAGGAAAGAAATATATCTTGCTTCATTCCTTTTTTTTTTTTTGGTTCTATCTATGCTATGCTTCATTCCTCTTACTGTATATATTGACGTCTTTTTTATTTTTCTTTAGTTCATGGTTTTAATTTGCTGTAATTATGTTTATGTTTTGATCTGGTGTTTTCCTTACTATTATGATGAACTGTTGGTTCAAAGTTACAACATACCAACGTAGCAATCACTTTAGACCAATTTAACAGAGAATTTCTTCTCTACATATATCAATGAATGAATAAACAGGTAACGAAAAAAATATCATAAAATAAAATGGAATTGAGAAGGATGATGAATAAATTGGTTTTAGTAGATCTTCATGCTATTTTTTAAAAGTATTCTGTTGTATTATTTTTGTTTGTGAGCTGAGGTGAGGAAGGTTGAAAGAGTTTTATGTAACCACTGATTCACCAACAACTAATGTGTCTATAAGAAACCTTTATTTTTCAATTACAACTAGTCAATAAAAGAGTAAAACAAGAGAGGAAAACTAAAGTAAAACAAACAACATAAAATATATAGTGTGAGTCCTGAATAGCCAATAAAGTAATGATATTGCAGTAAATCTGTCGTATTTTTCATCAAAATAAAATGTGATACATTAACTAACGACTATGATCATGATGATCCATTGGGGCAAAACGTGATATGGTAATCGGAACCAGAACATGTGCAAGTGCTTGAAGCATCATCATAAGCATAACTGTAAGCGGTTGGGCAAGCTTTCTTAAATATCTCCGAATAATGTGTTGGCGAACATGTTTGTGGCGTGGCATGTTGGCCGGTGCAACAAAATTCCTCTGTATTAAACGCCAAACATGCACTCTTACATGCCACCACTGAACCTGCACTGTTCACCCTAAGCTCTGCCGGACATCCACCATTCAAGTCCGCAACACACCCCGCATATTGGCAATCACCGGTTCCTCCTCTAGCCCATACACCCATGCCTACATTGTAGCCGTCGACCAAGCTCACGTCGTAGAAGTCCTTGCCGCCATTACCGGCTGACCCAATAGTGAATTCTGCCAATGTCACCGGTGGGGTACCTCCTCCAATACAATTTAGTCCACCGGGACAATCTCCAGTGACACATTTTCCATTGCCTGCACCGTCAAATTCACAACCAGTCCGGGCCCAGAAGCGTCCTGACCAACCCGCCGGTGCGGTCAAACTAACTGATTCACCGGGGGCTAGCAAAAAACCACCTTGACCAAGAATTGCAGCGCTGTTCCCGGAAAGAGTTCCCGGCCAAATGGTGTAACTGCATTGGTTGTGTATGGTAAACACCGTAGCAGATGCTAAATTGCCTGCAAAAAATATATGCATAAGCTATTAATTATAAAATTAAAAAATTTAAAATGATTTTTAAAAAGACTAGGGAAATGTTGTTTACCTAATAAGAGGAACATGTTGAAGAGAAGAAAGGCTTTTGGATTTGGATTGAAGGCCATGATTCTCTTGAGATAAGTAGAAAGGAAGGAAAGACGGTTGGGAAGTTGGGGATGAAAAAATGGGGCTACATGGAACTGAATTTATAGTAGCAAGAATGGTTAAATAAATGTGACCAATCTTTATGTGAGAAATTTAAGAATGTGGGTCATCTTTCTATGGGACGTGTCTATTCATAAATCACAACGAATCGTTGTCTCCATCACGATTGCATGCCTTCTCTGGATTTTATTTTTTTTGCTTGCCTTGTTTGGACTTAATTTTTGCTTGCCTTGTTTGGACATGTAATATGCATTATTCCTTCTGAGTTGTTTTTATTTTGTCCAGGAATTAATTTGGGACTTGGATAAATAAAAAATTATAATAAAAACAAAATATATATATAAATTCATTGAATAACTTCTTTCAATTAAGATTCTTCAATGAATTCTTGCAATTTTGTTACAGTTACAAGTCACTTTAAAGATTATAAACACTATCATCCTACTTTTATCGGTCGATGCGAGACTAGTTTGTAGTGCATATTCTGAATTCTGATACTTCCAAACGTTGCCAGTCACGGTCTTCCTTGTTCTCTTGCATCTTTGTCCTTTACCCATGGTTCACCATTGCCATGGGTGGCTTTAATGATCTATTTTTAACAAATGATAAACAAAGTGGGACTCAACAACAGTTCCCTCGTGGTTATATGAAGATTTTCGTGCATCAATACAAGATAGTCTTCTAATTAATTTCCAACTTGAAGGATACCAATATACATGCCACAAAATTTTTAGCACTTAAACATTATACTAATTAACACAAAGTTGTAATTTTGATCCGGTCAACACTGACGTAAAAGTATTTTTGTATTTTTTAATATTTTTTTATTTTGTAATTAAAAAAATAAATAATAAATAATTTTTTTGTTATTTTTAATTTTTGTAATAAAAAAAAGTTTGTAATAAAAAACAAAAAAAAAATTTGTAATTAATTTTTTTTTAATTACAAAAATATTTTTTTTAAATGAAAATAAAAAAAATTACACACGTGTATGTTGACTTGGTCAAAATTGGCATGGAGGGCCAAAATTACAACAGAAAGTAAACTTAGAGGCCTGAAAAGAGTTTTTTAAGGGCCAAAATCACAACTTTGAAAAACTTAGAGGACCAAAAGTGTAATTAAACTTTTTTTTTCCAACGTGGGACTATCTGTCGTTCATATTCTGATACTTCCAAATGTTGTTAGTCACGGCCTTTCTTTTGTTCTCTTGCATCTTTGTCCCTTATACATAGTGCATCACAGCCACAGGTGCCTTTAATGACCTACTTTTACCAAATCGTAAACATGGTGGGACTGAACAACTGTTCCCTCGTGATTATATGGACACTTTCGTGCATTAATACAAGATTGTATTATAATTAATTTCCAACTTAAAGGATACAAATATACATGTCACAGAAGTTTGAGCACTTAAACCTTTTATTAACTAGCACAATTATTTGCTTTCTTGCGTCTTAATGCATGAAGACAGTTACTAGCAACAACGAGCAATTTTGTTTTGGTTGAACGAAGCTGACGCAAATCGTAGATTCTTTCATCGCTCAACTAGTGCTCGGAAAAAGAAGTATAAATCTAGTCTAGAAGCTTCTCTCAAAGGATTACAACTCATGGATGATCAAGAGTGTCTTTGCAACATTGCCATAGAATATTTTCACTCTATTCTCATCTAGTCATGGTGCTCTTGATCTGGTTATTAATGATTTCTCCATGGATGATAGCTATATGCCCACAACTCTATCTTCAGGTTGTACACTATAAGCTTGGTTTTGCTTATCATTGGATAAAATGAACCGTACAATGTAGTTTGCATCATGGAGATTCGTTATCCCCATACCTCTACATACTCACAAGCTCGACTAAATTGGATTCAGTGGAATAAAATGTCAACCAAAAAGAAACTTGGAGGTTTCAACTTTCGAGATATTGAGGGATTTAATGTTGCTATGTCGGAAAAACAAGGCTGCAAGCTTGTCGCAAATCATATCTCCCTACTCACTTGTGTTCTCGAAGTTAAATATTTAGATGGATTAACAATGCAGCTGTGCATATCTATGATCAAGGTATCATTCGTTCCACTCCATTTATCAGCTAGACCAAACACCGGAGACCAACAAGCTGAAATGCAATGCAGATTCAACAATTATTAGTGCCACACCAAGTATTGGTATAGGAATATGCTTCCCAGACAACTCTGGAAATTTGGTATTGGTTCATACTATATATTTCACCTATCAAAACACAGTGCCTGATGCTGGAGCATTAGCCTTCTTACCATCTACACACAGCTCTGGCTCATGAATGTGATCAAGTTATTTTTGAATTTAATAGTAAGATAATAGTTGATGCTATCGTAGATTCAAAATTAATTTGTAATAGTTGATGTTATTGTAGAGAGATATTAGATACCGTAACTACAACAAGTTAGTCGTTATAAAAAATCAAATTAACAAGACCTGAGAATGAGTTTCAATGCATTGATATCAGAAGTCTAAGCAAGGTTTTGAGCAACAAAATACCAGTTTGTAACATTGTGCATTTGATTTCCTGGCACTGTCCGAACAAAACTGAAAAGAATCAAATTAAGCAAATAATGTACACTTCAATATCAAGTTCAAGACCAAAATTGTACATTTGACCTTTAAAATTGAGAGCACTATGCATTCTTTTGTTTCTTGCTGTTATAGAATGCATGTACATAATTTGTTAAAGGCATCAATTGAATTTTGTAGCGCGTTGCAATAGAAAGATATGCACAAGATAGACCTACATATAACTTGAACCCGATGTGAGAAAACAAGGTAAAATAAGTAAACAAGGCGGTAAAACAAACTATCACGGTAAAAGTGAATAGGCACTTGAATGTCGAGATTTCTGCTTCATTTTGTTGGTTAGGAAAATGGCCTTGAACCTTGAAATCAGAAAGCAATTGGTCCTTGATTTGGAATGCATCCATTAGCCAAGAAGCAGCTTTAGTTTCAGAAACTGGAATCTCCTCTATAGGAATACGCCGAATATGCAAGTGGACTTCTGAAGGATCAAGACCAAATACATTGTCTAGAAAGGAAGGACATTGATTCTTGTATGCAATTGTCACGTCATATACTGCATGTGATTGAGAGATAAAGTTTAACATACTTTAAAAGTTAAACAAATTTAGAAAAGAAAAGAGACAAGGGGAATGTTATTATGTAAACTGCCATGTCAAAATATTGTTGAACACCTAGTAAAAGCAAACTTGGTATTGTGAACTATCATTCTGCTTCCCTAGGGAATGATATGGAAAGATACATAAATTCGGATTGACTGCAGTAAGTAATTCCATGCATTCAGTTAGCACTTTGGTGATCGTTGGATCAAGATCAAACGGTCCAGATTTGAATGCAGATTTTGATTATTATTTTTTTAAATAAAATGCCGAGCTTGAAATTTGAACCCTCCGATTTTGATCTAACAACAACCGGGGAGCTGAATGCATGTAATTGCTTACTGCCGAATTCGACCACACATAATGTATGCTATAAGCACACCCAAAGAAATCCACTGCCATGAATAAAGCAAAAAACACAGAGCATCCTAAGGGGTAAGTTCATAGCAAGGAGAGATGTAAAGTACTTGTATGTTTGTTTACAATTGAGAAGCTGTAAACATACATTTGGATCCGAACATACATTTGGAACTGAAATTCAAACATACTTATCATAATTTTCAAAAGCCGAGTCCGTTACATTTTCGTAACATAGATTGCATAACTTTATAAATATCTACCATTAAGTCATTATGAATTGACCAAGTATCAAAATTAAAAAAAGGAAAAGGAATTATAAAAGAAACCTGCATCCAATGAGCCTCGTAGAGTTTCCAAGCAAGTGTGAAATCCCTTTGTTTTTGGAAGTAATACATTTGTCAGCACAGGAAGTCCAACTTCGGCAGCAAATTTTTGACTACTTTTACACTTCTGTTCACTGCATAAAAAGCAAATAATATGTCAAATGTGCTACTGAAGTGAATAATATATTGTCTATTTGTCGGTATAACACGATGCCCGTACTTTAGTAAGCTAGTCAAAACATTGCTCATAATGCATACAAACAAAATGTCAAATAAAATAATTTGTGGAATTAAAATGAATTTAATACATTATCAATGATAATAAAAACACTTAGAAATGAAAAGATGAGATCCGAGCTGAGAGGGATTCGAAGTAGTACGTATAATCGGTTCCTTCAGGAAAAAGAGATAGCCATAAAGGATCTTTCGGATCCTGAAATGTTGAAAGATTTTGTTGCAATATTTGCTCATCTATCTCCCATTTCCTCTCCACTGCAATAAATTCCAGAATCTGAAAACCCCAACCAAAAATCGGTAGTTTCATTAAGCTGCTCTTAAGGATATATTTTATAAATCCTAGTCTTCCCTTTCTAAGAGCAAGATCCCACAAGTACATCCAATCAACCTCAGTTCTGTGATTGGCGATAAGTAACACACGTTCCCTCATCGGAATACTATCCCCAGAAAAGACAACTTTAGTTTTGTTTATCTTTTCGAATAGAAAGGGCCACATAGATAACCAAAGTCCAAAGAAGAATGATACTGCCTTCCTACTATAACGAATACTGATAAGCCGCAATCCTACAACTGCAAGCGGCGAAAGATATACTATACACATAAAAGCTGTTGAAAGAAACACCACCAAACATATCACGCCCCTTAAAAACCTAAGAGGGGTCATAGAGCGGTGCTTTAATCTACTATCGGATTTGAGAGGTGTGCAAACTTCCATCTTCTTCAATGAACTGGTCGAAAACCTCCCTTCTGCAATAACGTACTTAAATGTTATTTGGTAATTACCAAAATTCTGGACAAGTATAACAGCAATAGCATAATTCCTCATTTATTTGCAATAAGCTAAATGAGAAATGAGGAATCTAATCTAATGTTTCCGAAAAGCTTAAAACCGAAATAGAAAATGCAGGAGAAAATACAATCTTAAAACTAAGTGATTCAATTTAATGAGTTTTAATGTTTGCTGAGGGGCGAGCGAGACATTAAGTCGGTTCTTACTTCATAGTTCAAAATACTCCTTGAGTTCGGAGAACATGCTCTTACAGCACTTGTTTTTCAGATTTGCAGCAATTTGAAATTACATGTTAAGAACAGATTTATTATTTTGACAAATTTCAATTGTAGCATACAATGAAGTTACTTATGGTGCAAAGGGATGATTTTCAGATGATTAAGACTGACACTCTAAAGTAGCAGAGGAACAAGACAGTGAGTAATAAGTATTGATTCCTTTGAACTTCTGAACGATCGATCAATCACCTAGTAGTCTAAAAATTTAAAAAACAGTATAATCCAACTTATTATTAATCTAATACATCTATGCACATAAATTTCTCAGCGAAATTGACATGTCAAATTATCGATGATCAACAAAGTAAAATTTCGAACATGGACTCAGCAGAAGTCACACCAGGAAAAACTGCATTCTCCGCACGCGTCAAGAGATCTTGAACGTGTGATGACGATTAGATGACTTGTATTCTTACTTCATTAAATGGGATTTAAAAGAAGCGAATACAAACCATCTGATCTACATCAAACGACGGAGATCAACGACTGCATGGCAACATATAATTCAAATCCTAAAGTTTCCAATTAAACTAAAACACCAAAACTGATAAAATTAAATTAAATTTCAATGCAGTACAAACTAAAAATGTCACAAGCAGAAAATGATTAAAAATATATATTAAAGCACTTATGAAATAACAGTACAATTAATCTAAAATAAAGATCCAGTTATTCTAACATGAATTTTCATCTATTAAGGTAAATATACTTAGTCGTGAATAAGCACGTTTTGGAATCTGAAATCTTGTTCGTGAAGCTTGAAAAAGTAGTAAATCACGAATTGAGAAAATTTGAATCGTGGTGTATAATATAACTGAATTCGTAACAATAATCATACAGTAAAGTAAGGTCTAAAATCCATATAGAAATGAAATTGAATTAACGCATAAAGTAGAGAAATATAAAAAATAGAGTTAGATCGAATAAACATATGAGTATAGTAGTAGTTGTTGACTAATAAGAACTAACCTTGAGAGGGAGATTTTCTTTTGAGGGTTACGAATGAATGAATAATTGAATATTGAGAAATGAGTGAATGAATGAAACAGGAGTTTGGTTGGTTTGTAATGAGAAATTTGGGTTGAAATCACCAGCGGTGTACCTCAACCAGATGTACAGTAGTACTGCTCTTAGACTGCCAAATTTTGTACTTTGTGTGTTGGATAAGACATGAGACATCATGCCATGCCAAGTTGCCATTCAGTGGGGTCCACTTCGGATCTACATCGTCCCACATGTTTTTATCTTTTTTTAGTATTATTATATGTATACTAGGAATATACTCGTTGGTGTGGATGATTTATTTTAGTTAAAATTTTTGTTTATAGTGATTTTATTTTCGTGTTTTTATTATTATTTATCAATGAAGATGTAATAAAGTGTATAACAATATCATACATGCAAAAAGACATTCGAGAAGATACTAACACAAGTTTAAAACACAATAAGAAGTTCATTGCTTCCAAAATCGATAATGTAGCAATCTTTGTAGTTTTAACTTGTAACTAACCTTGCATTTTAATACGCCAAAAGCGACGAGTATAGTTGACTCCTCGTGTCACCCACTATAAGCGTTTGATCGACTTAGGGGTATTACTATGGTGGACTTTTTGGCTAGCTCCATACCATATTGTTTAGGCTTTACGAGCTTCTCACACATTTACTAAGCAATGTCTCGTCATAAATCCCACACTCCCTCAATCATATATTCACAAAGCTTTTTTTTCTTCATCGATCCACTATAGTTGACTCCTCGTGTCACCCACTATAAGCATTCGATCGAATTAGGGGTACCGATATGGTGTGGACTTTTTGGCTAGCCCTATACCATATCTTTTAGGCTTTGAGTCTCTCACCGTCATCCATTAAACAATCTCGCGTCATAAATCTTACACTCACCTCGATCATATGTTGATTTACACATCGAATTATTTTCAAGTACACATCAAACATCATATGTGTCTTAGATTCGCCAAACAACACCATTCACAAAGCTTTTTTTTTCTTCATTGATCCACTATATATGTGAAATATCATACCTTTCTTGATAATCCATGAGTTTCACTCTCAACATATTAGAACTCTAACAGGAAACTCTAATTACTAAAATAATTTTTACATTGTCATACTTTTATAATTTCAAAACACTTGTGCTTACAGTGACTCATGTTGTACGGAAGCATGTCAGTAGAACAGATTGTATATATTGTGCTTAAAAAGAATGTTTTTGTATATATTGAAGTTCATGTAAAAAGCTTTAATATTGCTCAATGAGCGCTGATAAAGATTTCTCTTTGTTGTTAAAAAAAACTATTTATTTTTTTTTTACAAAAGAGGGCAAAAGTCAACAAAAAAACTACTCTTTATCAACCAATAAACTCTTCGCATAGTGACATAGATGGCAAAATTCAGACTTATATCTTTGTGAAATGTGAGTAGAATTTCTTATAAACTAAACTAACTTTTTTTTACTCATAAACTAACCTATGTTATTTAATTATATTTTTTGACTCAATGTTATTCTTGTACATAGAGACGTTAACAATACTCTTTTATAAAATCCGAATTTATTGTTTCATATAAAAAACAGGATAAGTTTTTTTAAAAAACAAATAATAATACTGCAAAAAAAATTAAAATAAAATAGGAAATACTGTCGTTTGAAAATTAAAATGATTAATCATGTTTATCAGATAAAAATATTCAATAAAACATATAAAAAATTCCTTAATCTTTTTTTTAAGGGATATTCCCTAATTTATTATTATTAGGTGGAGTGTAGCACAAAATAGTTGACAAGTCCTATGACCCACCAATCACGCACATTGCTTTTACTTCTAGAAAGAGCAAGTACGATGGTGGAATGTTCCTGTTGGAGTGTTAGGAATAATTCGAGGAAGCTTCCCCAGCAGCCTCCAAACAAGGAATATCGATTTGTTATGGGACACTAATGTCTGATCTCATTGTAGTTACGATGTTTCCCATATCATTAAGTACAATTTGTGGACACAAGTTCCTATCAAGGATTGCCATTGGATCTTGTTAAAAAAAGATTGTAGAATGTTTGGAAAACAAAATACTAATATAATGACATCAATTGTTTTTGGAATCAAGAGGGCAAAAAACTTAAAACAAAAGAAATTACATCTTAATCAAACGCGAAATCAAGAAGTAGATACTATAACAATACCGATTAAACAATAAATGTCTAGTTTAAGTTGAAAAAAACTAATAAATAATGAAAACCCCTTCATTAAAAATCGTATTGGACAACACATCTACAAATTTATTAGTTTCACAATAAGAGTGACAAAACTGTAATCTTTCAATTCTATGTAACAAATACTAATTGATTTGTTGCAAAAGTCTTCCACCACCTACACTACCCACCGCCTTATGGTTTAAGTAGGATTTTTCTTTTTTACTTTGGTTTAAGGAGATAATGACACCAATTTTTGTATACCATTGATTCTTGTTGTATAGATTAGATTCTAGATGATTGAAAATTACAATATTTATCAATTTTGTACTTATGCAAGTTTAACAAAAATTTGTTAGTTTCTAACAAACTAACTAATTAATTAATGACTCGTCAAAATGGATCTATTCAAATTCTCTTGAAAAGTGAAGATTGTAGTTTAAAATATCTAACGCAACATGAAGTTAGTATTTTACATATTTGGACTATAATAAGTCTTCAATATTGCAAAAACATTTTGCTCCCATGGTAGTAATTAGTGAATTTCTACTCATTTTTCATAGGCCACTAATTTGTCTAGATTTTAGAATTGGGATGTATAAAAATCAGTTATTTTGAACCTTTTTTACACGTTTGAATTCTAACTCCAAACAAACAAATACCTTCGTGAAGGGGTTTCACGGAAGTTAAAAGTCAAGCTCCAAAAATTAATAGTGTTGAATGGTACAATTTAAGAAAGTCAAATCAATAACCAATCAACATAACACTTTTTTCACGAGCCACATTGTACTATAGTTACCCTAAGAGCATAAATATCGGTTCATTTTTAGAGTGTCTTTACAGATATTTACGGATATCTATGACAATGTGTCATATATATCACTTTGTCTAACAAGTGGGGTGGTAATGCATTGCCACGATCTTTCCTACTTTTTAATGTAAAAAATAATATAAAATTAGAATATGATTTTAAACTATAAATTTGAGGTGTATTGTGTGATTAGGTATGACCCATTTTAGAATTTTGGATAAATGGTATGAATATTTAAAAAATGCAGTTTATTGGTTTAAATAATTGAAAAATGTAAAATATTATAATATATTGAATATAATTCATTTATACCACTCATATGCATATGACTACCAACTACACAAAGCATGACCTGTTCAGCAACACAAGGAACTAATTAAAATCATGTAATTGAATCATGACCCTTCGACGACAATCAGATGATGACCTGTGATTCATGTCAAGTATTTGCCCTTCCATCCATGTGAACAACAATCCTCACCTTCTTTGTACTGTTAGGAACATGTGCATTTTATCATTCAGTTAAACCTCTAGTGCCTTAGCGCACCTGTGTCTGTGTGTCAATTACACAAATTTTAACCACGATAACAATAATGTGAGAAGCGACGTTTTGTCATAAGTTAATGTTTTAGTTTCTAATATTAGACAAGTTGTTGAATTATTTGATAACTGTGAGGCTTAGTTTGTGCATCGACAAACAAAACTTGCGAGGGTGACCATTTTTTATGCTAATCGTTGTGTTTATTTTATTTTATTTTGATCCTCTTTGTATTCATTCTTATTTCTTAAATGAAAAAAGATTTAAGTTTGGTTTGATAAAAAAAAAGTATAATAACAATATCGAAATATCAAAGAAAACAATTAGGATTGAAATTTAAATTTAATCATAAAATATTACAAACCAAATTGAAATATGAATAATACCTCAAATTCGTCCTTGAATTTTCACCAATCAGCTAAATTTGTTCATGAATTTTGCGAAATATCTATTTAGTCCCCGAATTTACAAAATGTCAATCAAATCAGTCCCTCCGTTAAGTTGGTCTGTTAACGGAGGTGACGTGTACCGCTAACCTCTTACAAGGCTTACTACATCAGATGTCACGCAAGCATGGACCAAATTGATTGATTTTCAGAAAATTGCAAAATTCACAACGACTCTTTCTCCTCTTTTTCACTAGCGAAAATACGGACACTCCGTGTCCATCTTTCCGCTCTTTTTATTTCGCTAACGTTTGAAAATTATGAACGGTATTTTTTTAAAGAAATTTTGGTATTGATTAATAGAAAAAATATAAATGATTTTTTCTTTCATATTATAACAAATAAACTAACTATGATTAACTGACACCAACAATATAACAAAACAAAAAAAATCTGAATTCTTATTTTTTTTCAATGACATCGACAACAATCTTTATTATAGGAAAGGTTGTTTAAGGGTATAATTAGAATAATAAAAAAATAAGTATAAATATACTCATCTAGTTTGTTACACTTTTTAAAAGATAAAGGAATAAAAATTGAACGTGTATATATACTCATATCATGTTTGTTACATTATTTAAATATTTAATATTTAAATTTATTATTATCTATTTGTTACATGTGTTACTTGTATTTATAATTAAATGTATTTTTGGAAAGAAAAGTTCAACCCAAAAGTGTGTTGAAAGGGGTAGTTTCCTTTATATATAGTATAGATAATTAGGATAATAAAAAAATAAGTATAAATATACTCATCTAGTTTGTTACACTTTTTAAAAGATAAAGGAATAAAAATTGGACGTGTATATATACTCGTATCATGTTTGTTACATTATTTAAATATTTAATATTTAAATTTATTATGATCTATTTGTTACATGTGTTACTTGTATTTAAAATTAAGGGTATTTTTGGAAAGAAAAGTCTAACCCAAAAGTGTGTTGAAAGGGGTAGTTTTCTTTATATATAGTATAGATATAGATAATTAGGATAATAAAAAAATAAGTATAAATGTATTCATCTAGTTTGCTACATTTTTAAAAAAATAAAGGAATAAAAATTGGACGTGTATATATACTCATATCATGTTTGTTACATTATTTAAATATATAATATTTAAATTTAGGCTTAATTGCACTTTTGGACCCCTATCTTTCCAAAAGTTGCGGTTATGGACCCCTAACTAATTTAAATACAAAACAGCCCCCTATGTTTTGATTCTTTGGCAATTTTGGACCCCCAGTCATTTGTTGACTCGGTCAACGCTGACGTGGCACCCTAAGTGAGGCGCCACGTGTCAATTTTTTCTTTCTTCTTGGGGGTCCAAAACTGCTAAAGAATCAAAACATAAGGGGCTGTTTTGTATTTACATTAGTTAGGGGTCCATAACCGTAACTTTTGGAAAGATAGGGGTCCAAAAGTGCAATTAAGCCTTAAATTTATTATTATCTATTTGTTACATATGTTACTTGTATTTAAAATTAAGGGTATTTTTGGAAAGAAAAGTTCAACCCAAAAGTGTGTTGAAAGAGATAGTTTCTTTTATATATAGTATAGATTAACGACTCTTTCTTCCCCAAATATATAAATTTGGAACCCTAATGTTATAATTTGTCACCTAGAGTTCAAAATCCCCAAAATTTCTTCCATGAATTGTTACCAAAGTTCTTCCACAATTCAAAAAACTTAAAACCCTAATTTTTTGATTCAATTCGAAATTTAAAAATTAGTGGTCATTGTTGGGTACTTTCTATGCATGTCCTCTGCCAAAAGTTTGTTTAACAATGATTATGTGATCTGTGAAAGGTTTGTTTAAATAGTACTGATTTTATCTTTTGATTGTATAGGAAGATGGTGAAAACTGTAAATATTTTGTGTGGGTTGATGAAGCTGAAGAACTAGGTTATTTTAAAAACAATGGTGTTGGTCATGGAATAAATGCATGGTTGATGGAGAAGCCAAAGGATAGTGTCAGAGAAGAGGTTTGGAGGGCAAGGTTGATGGATAAAGTTGATTGTGTAGGAAGTGAGCTTAGGTTGATTAAAATATTGTTAGGAGTAATTTGTTTGATTGAGTTGTTTAAAATGTTATTGTATTGTGCCAAGTCTGTGTAATGTTGTAATGAAAAGAGGTTGTCAATGAATGAATCCAACCCTTCTGTCAAAAAATTTCAATCAAATTGGTCATTCTATTGTATGTCTATCCATCATATCCATCCCCAAATTAGTGAAAATACCATTAAATAAGTCCTTGAATTTTCACAACATAAATCACTGTGATCCTTGGTGCATACATTTGCTGAACAAAGTAAAAAGTAAAAGACAGACACTTTGATTGTAAAAAGACAGACATTTGCATACCATCTTAAGTCATACATTTTATGTTCATAAGTCATTACATAGCCAAAAAAATAACATTACATAGCTATCAAGTCATCAAGTCATTTGATGTTCTTAAGTCATTACATATCCAAAAAAGCATAAATAAAACAAGTCCAAAAAGCATTAATGAAACTAGTCCAAAAACATAATTTAAACAAGCATCACTGTTTTGAAAATCCTAGAGTTGGGATAAACTCCATGTATTGGGGTTGTGTAGAAGTGGATGACGCGTAATATGGATTTGGAACTCTAATAACTCCAGGAACAGTAGGATTTTGTGGAGCAGGACCCCTCAGTGGTGTTTGTTTATGCCTGTCATTTGAAATCATTGGTCCTTTCATGTCATATTTCCTTGTACTCATTCCCTGAAATAAAATCAATCAAATCAGACCTTAAATTATAACACTATCCATCAAATCAGTCCTTAAATTATCACAATAAGTATCAAATCGATCCTAATCATAGAGGGGTATAATTGGAAACACGAAAAAAATGACTTTGAAAAGTTAAATCTCGAATTTTTACCATTTCCATCAAATTAGTCCTTGTACACGTGACTGCCTTGTTAACACCTGAACATCACAACATGCAAGAAGACAAATCATCACCACTAACAGAGCTTTTGGACGGAGGGACCGTTTTGATGGACTTCTGTAAAATTTGGGGACTAAATAGATATTTCACAAAACTCAGGGACGAATTTGGCTGATTGGTGAAAATTCAAGGACGAATTTGAGGTATTACTCATTGAAATATTATAGTAAATCTTATATGTACAACGTACAAAGCAATAAAAAGAATTTAATTAGGGTCATGCTAACCGTTAAAGATACCAAAAAAGAAAATCATTACTATAAAATGATTTATTTTTTTTACTTTTTCTAAATTAACTATACAATTTCAACGTATTAACTACCATATAATTTTTTTTTTGGTATTTTTAACTAGTGTCGGAGGACCGGTTAACATTTCACATTTAATTAGATAGCAAGTTGGGTTCTTATTGTTTTATTGTTTTTCACGCACAAAATAAACCATGTTCATTTTTTTGCAGTTTACATAACTTTTTTAACAGAAAGTTTACTTTTTAACTACACTGCATATTTGTATATTTTCAATTAGGAAGTGACCAATTAAAGTTTTACAAAGTATATATATGCGAAATACGTTATGCATCCTATTCCATGTCTCAAAAAATTTAAAGAGACAGAGGTGTACCTAATCAAACTAAAGTATCAAAAAACTGAAGACCAAAATTTGCAGCAGGGGGAACCTAAGTCTTCGCCTCAGCAATAAAGCTTTTCCCAAATTTCCTCCAATAGAACTAATCATATTTGAGACACTAAATATGACACCTCTCCCAACTGAAATTCGAATTTCAATTCGCCACATCTTGAGAGACTAACTCATTCCGCTAGACCAGTCAACCATATATTTTGCGGCCACAATTTAGACGAGGACATCAAAGCTATCGAGGCCGTATATCCAGCTGAATTCAAACACAATCCTATCTAATATCAAAGATTGTATTGCGATACGAACTCAATTGCTACTGCAATTTTAAACTTTTATCAGATGTACTACTATAGGTGCTATTGTTCTTCTTTTGGCAATGAACATTGACATAGGACTTTAAAAAGAGAAAAAGAATAGCAGCATTCAACACAGAATTGAAAATCCAAGCTCCAATTCCATTACACCCACCTCTCCATAAATGCAACCAAAGCACACCAAAATGACAAACCAAATTACAACCCAACAAAATCATTTGACAATTCACTGTGAAATAAAAATTCTTACTTGGCAACCCAATTTCAATCCAAAATCTATAGCCATAAACCAAACAATAAACCAAAGTTGAGAGCAAAATCCCCAGAACTTGAAAAGACTGTGAAAATTCAAGCCATAGAAAAGAACTGATCAAGAGAATGGAGTTGTTGAATAGCCTGAAAAATGAGAGTTTCCGGTGACGGAGAATGACAAAGAAGGTTCGAAACAAATGAAGGAACCTTGAGAGGTAGAAAATATAAGACCAGAAGAAAACACGACCAGATGGACGCATACCAAGTGGGAAACAAAGGAACCATTCAAAAGGGGTGGTTTTAGTTCTCCGGAGGAGCCACCGTGTGTCGCGGAGTTCAGCAGCCGCGGAGAATAGCATGCCGGAGAAAATTGTGATGGAGATTAGTGACATCATGAGGTAGTGGATTGCCGGAATAGGCCCCAGTCGGACAGCCTGACTGCGTTTGAAGATCTTAAGGATGATGTGGAGGGTGAGTGCCGCTGTTATATAAGCGATGATGGCTGTGACGAGGAATGGCCACGTGGCGCCCCATGATTGGCTCGGACTCCATCGGAACCAAACTATGGATGGATGGTCTACTAGCCAATATTTTAAACTCTCGGTCAGTTGGAATATCATTTGGAAGACTATTTGGTAGGATGTTCTTTGCAATCAAATGTTGTTTGCAAAACAAAAAACTAGGAAATGAGTAAGGAATGTGTGTATGTTAGTTAATTTGTTAAGTCTTGAAAGTTGGTTTGTCTTGTTTTGAATGGTAAGAATTTGGAGTGTGGAAATTATATATGGGTAGGTAGTTGTTGATATTGATATGAAAATGAAACAAACGTGGTAAATTTTAGGTATTAGTATTAAGATTTGTCTAACATGTGCAATATTGCACATGTTAAGTTAACTAAAATTAATAAGTTTTTATTGAAAACAACAATTATTTATTGAAAATTTACATATAAAATATAAAATGTACAAGTTTCAATGTAAATTTATTACTTTAAACTTTTTATCATGTACAAATTTATACTCCCTCCGTCCCTTAATATAACCCCCCTTTTGTTTTTTTTTTCCCTAAATATAACCCCCTTTTTAAATTACAACACACATTAATTATTTTTTTCCATAGATACCCTTATTTAATACTACTACTAATTCTAAAAGTACAATAAATTGACTTTTCACTTTATCTCTTTAATGAGGTTAATTTTGTAAAATTGTACTATAAAACAGACACATTAACCACACCAACAACATTTCTTAAGAAATATGAAAAAAGCAATAGGTGGTTATATTAAGGGACGGAGGGAGTACATGATAGAAAAACTCATAATATTATAATGTCTTGTGATGTAGGTACATGAAGACTTGTGAGAAGTGAAATATTTTTGGGGTCACCGTTTATAATTTTTTATTTTTTTTTTGACAAAATTTATGAATGTTATATATTGTCGTATTGATTAGGCAATTACCCTATCATCATCATAGTGGCCATGGGGCACAATGCATAATAAAGTCACGCGTTCAACGCGTTAGTTTAGCCTGACATTACATACTCGTTTTTTTATTTATATATTTTTTATTGATGAGTTGAGCCGACAGTCCAAACTCCAAAACTAAAAAAAGTAATCAGCATCATTATCATTATATAAAAAAACAAAATAGTTGTTCAAGTCAAACTTTAGTGACAGGTTATGTATGAGAAAGAAAAAAAATGAGTAACTCATTTTCATTATTTTTTCATCAAATATATAAACATAAAATAAAGAAGAATACCAAAATCATAAAATATATCATCAAATACTCGCAATTAATTTTGCAAACACCAAAATAACCCAAGTTTCAAGTCTAAACATGCATAAGCTGCATGCAAGCATCATCATAAAAAAAAAAAAAAAACTAAAGTGAAAGACCCTACGTCAACCAAAGTTGTTATTTAATAGAATTATGTCTCATATGTCTCATATTTTATATTTTAATAATATCTAATAATTTATACAATGAATATTTTATATTTTAATATTATTCACGAAATAACAAGGTTCAAGAACTTAAATGCATTATTACAAATTAGAGCTCATAAAGAGCCTAAATTCCATTTACAAAATTGATTGAATTTGTTTTTAATAATAATAATAAATAAGGATGGGCTGTCCCCGTGAGCATAGCTCAATTGGCAGAGACATTGCATAATTTATGCAGGGGCAGGGGTTTGAACCTCTAACACCCCACTTCTCCACATTTAAAATGTGTGAGCTCCAACTACTATGCTACTTGACAAAAAATAATAATAATAAGGATGGGCTAGATAAACAGTTTAACCTTGTTGATTGGTTTACGTGGGTTAGATTCAGGTAAACTTACTATCTGAATTGGTTAAGTGATTTTACAATTCTGTAAACCACCACACCCATTTACTAAATTTAAACCATCAAATTGGATCAAAATTGACAATGAATTGAGCCAACTCGAATAAAGTATGAGACTTGATTCGACAACTTATTCGTTGAACTTGATTCATAAATCAAATGAGTTGAACTTGAGCTGAAAATTAAGTTTGTTAAGTTAATGAGCCGAACTTGAGTTGTTTTAAATTTAATTTTGGCCCCTTAATTTTTTATCGTTTTATTTTAGCCATTTAAGTTACAAACATAAGACACTTCAATCCCTTAATTTTGTTCATTTCATTTCATTTTCCCTCCTTTTAAGTTGCAAACGTTAAGCACTTTGGTCTTTAAATTACTAACTCTAGACATTTTAGTGTCTTAAGTTGAAAACATTAATCACCGAAAATGTCTATTGTTTATAACATAAAAGACTGGAGTATCTTATGTCTGTAAGGTTTTTTTTTTTTGAAGAATTATGTTTGTAAGTTGTAACTTAAATGATGCAAATATGAAAACATAAAAACTTAAAGAAACAAAGTGTCTAACGTTTATAACTCATGGTATCAAAATGAAGGGAAAATAAATTAAGGGGTGAAAATAATACTTAAAAATAATTTAAGATCGATAAAAGTGTAATTTATCATATATACTTAAATTTCTTTAATATATGTTGAGGTAGTTTCCCAAACTTTTTATATTTTTTAACTGACATTACAAATAACAATTTTTTTAGGGGAACAAATAACAATTATTAAAAAAAACAATTCTCAAACAAAATTATTGTTTAAGTTATAAACAAAATTATTTTTGGACTAACGCCTATTTTAGTTTAAGTTTTCAAACAACAAGTCCCACATGGAGGTTCGTGAAAAACAAAGAAGAAGCTTATCTATAAAACATAGTATTTTTTTTTTTCATTTTTAATTTATAACTTCTTTTTTCTTTTATATATTTATCTTTAATCAGTGTTTTGGGACATCGGTTAGCATGATCCTTGAATATTTAGTGAAATTTTCTCATTTAGTCTGCTCATTAATCCCTGGCTCAAATGACAATTATTTATGAGTGTTTTTCTTGCTTTCATCTTACAACTAAAAAGAAGGGGTAGCACTTGGGTGCTATTGAATTTTGGTGTCATTGTTGCCTTTATTTATACGGTCTTGTTAACTAGTGTCCCTGGGGCACTAGTTAAGAAAGTTAAAATAGAAATTTTATATTAAAAACAATAACTTTTTAACTTTCAAAAAGTGAAATATTCCACTTTTCATCATTTTCTAATGCAAAATTTCTATTTTAGTCTCCTTAACTAGTACCTCGGGTACTGGTTAACATTTTCCTTATTTATATCTCTCTTAACCATTCATTCTCTCACGTAAATAATTTATTTTAATCATTTATTCATCATTCCTTTTCATCTAAAATGAACTAATAGATAAAAAGAAGTATTTCCCAAAAAAAAGTATAGATAAACAGTTTAAAAATCTTATGTAAGTCGAGCTAATAAGTCAAATTGAACTATCTGTTTACTTAAAACGAGTCGAGTTTAAGTTTATAAGAAAATTGTATCAAACTTAAGTTGTATTTCAAACCATACAAATTCATATTAAACCGAGCTAATTAAATTCGATTCGACCCAACTCTAGCTCTCCTCATTTCCAGCTCTAAATTGTGTAGATTTGAGTCGCCGGTTTTTGCTTATTTTACCCAACTCATGTACTCCTCTAGTTTCCTTTGCGTAATGTTACTTTTACATGTCAAGAGTAGACCATAATCGTACTTAGAATTTTCCAGTCAAATGGTTTCACGCGTCGGCAACATACTTACAAAACAAACAACCAATAGCTAAACACCAGCTGGAATGTCATAATTTTACATTATATTTTTTTTACAAAAGTCATAATTTTATATTAAAAAAACAACACTACTACTAATTTTTAAATTAAAAGTACTAATTTTCTTGTTAGGATTCCGCGGTTATGCCAAACCAGAAAGAAAATCAATGTCCTAAACATAGACTTATTAAACACACAATCATTAATTTCCACGTGAAAAATAAAAAACACAAATAAAAATGGTTTTTTGTTTTGAGGTTTTGACTTGAACAAGGATCTATCGTTCATTTCTTCACCGTTTTGTTTCTCTTCAGGTTCGTAACTAACTACCCCTTTTCCTCAATTTTTTTTTATTTTTTATTCTTTTTTCCAATTCGATTTTCCAACGGTCTTAACTTACAAACCTTGATTTCTTCGAATTGCAATTTTTCTTTCAAATTTGTTGTATAAAATGATTCAATTGAAATCTGAATTAGGGTTATGCTTTTGGCAAATTCGTTTTCAATCATGTCTTTGTTCCTTATCCATTTTGTTAAATCTTCAACAAAAAAATTAGCTTTTTTTTCCTTTATAACATTCTTAGCTTCATGTTTGCTATGTGTCTGTGTTTGTTTGCTTAAATTCAATTAACAGTTTAATTTAATTTTAATTTAATCCCTCACCGGTTTCATCTTATGTATGAAAATGAATAATTTTTACTCAGCAATATTGTGTATGTATATTGTAATTTGATATCTTAGATCTAATGTTTTTAGACATGATTAAGTTTTAATGTGCATGGGTTCGTTTGGATTGACTTATTTGAGCTTATCTACTAGCATAAGCACTTTGTGAGACTGTTTGGGACAGCTTATGAAAACAATGTCTCGCATGTCCATAAGTTGTTTTCAGCTTATTTTTCATAAGCTGGAGGGATAGCATAGCTTATATCAAAACCATGACTTCATTTTATCTTTTGCTATAGATATAGTTTATACATAAGCACTTATATGATCATTGCTTATGCCATAAGTGCTTAATTAAACTGTTTTCAGCGTATAATATGTCCATAAGTTGTTTTCAGCTTATTTCTGTAAGATCTCTTGGTTAGCTTATGAAAACAGCTTATAGCTTATATCAAAACATTTGACTTTATTTGATGTTTTACTATAGAAATAACTTAGGCATAAGAACTTATATGATAAGTGTTTATGTTATAAGTGCTTAATTAAACTGTTTATCCCTAACAAGGCTGTAATGTGAAGTTGGGATTTTATTTTACAGATGGCAAGTGGGTTTGGGGAATCAACAAGCAGGTCACCCCCAAGCCCTCCTTACTCAAGTAGTAATAATAACAGTGATGCCGGCAATTTTGAATGCAACATTTGTTTTGACTTAGCACAAGATCCTATTATTACTTTGTGTGGTCATCTTTTCTGTTGGCCTTGTCTTTACAAATGGCTTTACTTTCACTCACAGTCACGAGAATGCCCGGTTTGCAAGGCGATGATTGAGGAGGAGAAATTGGTTCCTTTATACGGGAGAGGAAAGACGTCAACTGATCCGAGGTCGAAATCTATTCCCGGTGTTAATATCCCTCATCGTCCTGCCGGTCAGAGACCTGAAACTGCTCCTCCACCCGAATCAAATCCTTTTTCTCAACATGGATTTGGATTCACAGGTGGATTAGGGGGATTTGCACCAGCAACAACTGCAAGATTTGGGAATTTCACATTTGCTGCAGGATTTGGTGGATTGGGGGGATTTATACCATCCTTATTTAACTTTCAGTTGCATGGTTTTCACGGTGGGGCCATGTATGGTGGAGCTGCTGGTTTCCCTTACGGGTTTTCAAATGCATTTCACGGTGGCCATGTTCATAGATATCCTCTACACACAGGTCAAGGGCAACAAGATTATTATCTGAAGAGGCTGCTGATGTTTGTTATTTTTTGTGTGGTACTTGCTTTACTTTGGCAATAGATTGAATAGAGTTCAGACTGCCGATATAACCAAACATAAGCTCTTATCGATCTTTCAGTGTGCCTTCTTTTTGTATTATTATTTTGTAACTGTGGAGGTTGTTCATATTATACTCTGTTGTTACTCCTGTAGTTCCTCTCTAATTAGTTTATCGATCTTGATATGCATCCTTGTGCAAAATTTCATTTCAAGATCATAAAATCAAATGCAGATATAGATTGTTAGTTTGATGATCATATACTCGTGATATATACCTATGAGATGGTTATTGAAATTGTAGTTTTTTTTCCCAATTTTTGGTTTCCTCTTTGTTAAATACATGTTGATGTGGTCATCTTATATGAAAAATTATGTAGATATTTTCTGTTTTCAGTATTTCATCAGGGTTATCCCTGTTAATTCATTTGTTCTTAAAGATTAGGATTTGAGAAGGGGAGACTTTACAGATGACGGAATGGTTAAGAGCAACTTCCCTGTGATTAGGAGGTCACATGTTCAAATCAACATTCTTGCAAATGTATGGTAAGGCTACCTTGGAAGTCATAATGTGAGGAGTTTTATAGCACTGAATGTTGCCGTTTTTGTTGTATAATAGATGAGGGTAAACATAAGCATTATTGAAGTTTTGACTTGTGATTGTTTGTGATGCATTTATCTATTTCATTACTATCAAATACACATTAGAATATTAATGATATATATGTAGAAACTTAAGGAACTGTGAAACTAGTTGCACTTTCTTTCATACTCCTAGGTAGTACAGTAGGATTGAACTTTGATGTGCTGAGATTCTAGCCTAGTTCATATTGTATTAGGTTTAAACATTTGTAAGATGGTATTGAAATAAGTTTAGTTTTTTTCAACTATGTCAAAAGGTTTTTTTTCAAGAATTTTACGCCTTCATTCATAAGACAAAATGCTTATCGAGCTCCTTTTTTTAGTAGTTTTACATTTATAGAGTCACTCATTCTTTACAATTTTAATCACAACCATCAAATTCTATCTTATTTTTCCCCTATACAGATCTCTGTTGTACATTTTTGTCATTGTCTTGGATGAAAAGTTTCTGTTATAGCATTTATAAGAAAATAATCTTTGCTGATGACTATTTATTGAAGCTGTGTTTCATGTGCTCTGTTGTATTTTAGAATTTGTTAATTTCGTTACAAGGGTGTTACGACATTGGTTTGTTGTAAGCAGTAGTCTAGTAAAAAGTTGTAACTCCATTTTGCACATCGTGCTACCTTGAGCTCAATTCTGAGTCTCTCTCTCTCTCTCTCTGAAAGAGTCACAGTAATGTACCTCCTCTGTAGAGCAAAAGCTCCTAGCTGTGTCCCTTGTGGGTTTCAAACCTCGTTATTGCATTCAATTTGGTTTGTTTAGATTTTTAACTTTTATCAGTTGTCTTGGATTAGCCTCCACATGTTGCAAGTAATATTATTGAGCTTGCTAGCGTTGTACATGAGTTATTTACTTGGTGCATGGTTGGTATCGTAGTGGTTTTGCCGAAATCACAACGAGTCATCGTGATTTTGCAAAATGAATTAGCATTCCTTTCATTTTTTGTTATCCTGATATAAATGAATTGCGATTTGGTGTTAAAAAATAAGGAATGGAAGCCGAAACCAAGAAAATTTCGTGTTTTTTATTTCTCCTGCGCCTTTCGCTGTGTTTTTGGCAGGGCTGTTCTTCTGGTTTTTTGGGCGGTTCGAATCTTTTGCTTAGGCGGAAGGGTGTGAAGCAGGGGTATGCATGTTGTTTTATGCATGTATACGTCGGCTTCAATACTTGTGTCCTTGTTGGTTGGGGATTTGTTAGGGGGTTGATTTGGTGTCCCGTATATATATGCGGCGCCTCCTTGTATTTGTCTCCCTGTTTGCTGCAGGTGTTTTAATGCTTCTTGCGCTAGCTCGTCGAGAATAAATTGTCATTCAAAAAAAAAAAGCCTTTGGGCTCAGGTTTCATCATGTCCAATAATAATATGTATACATAAAATTTGCACGTAAATAAACGAGAAACGTAGAACCATTTTGGTACAATTCTTAGATAACTTTTTCTTTCATATTATGTTGTTATTTTCTCCTTTTCTTTTTGTCTCCTTATTGTTTTTAACCAATAAAAAAAACACGAAGGCTATCTCAAAAGTTGTAATTATATATAAAGAGCACGAAGTATCTCTGATACCTTGACATTTCCAAATGTTATTTTAGAAGTAATTACATATAAAAAAGACATTAAAATCAATATCAACTCTTTTTTAATACAAGTGACACGGTGAGATGAAATTATAATTAGAGATCGAGAGGGAAATAATCGAGTTAACCATCAAATTGATTCATATATTTATGAAAAATATTATGAACCCTCTTTTTCCAACACATTTTTTAACACCCATTTTCCTATAGATGAAACTTATTCTGTTTGTTATAAATCACGTTAACCTGTTAACTCTTGTTGACATGGTAAGATGGTCATTATCTTTGTCAAACATTAGAGTACGATACAAAAACATAAAATAAAATAAAAAAAGGACCCAAACGTTTGATAAAATATTAGATTATAGAGTTGGAAACTATTTGGTAGTGATTTACACAAGTAAGGATCTCTCCATTTGTCAAAATGCAATACGAACACCCCTCAACACAATCTCCATCGCGCCACTCATCAATTACACTACACGGTGATGATACTTTCACCTTTCCATTCTTCAAATCTTCCATTTTGATTTCGGAAACACCAAAACATAGATGTTATGCATCACATTTCTAAATATTTTAGCTTTTCAAGTTTATCACTTTCTTTCAAATTCTCAAGGTATTTGAGCTCCATGATCAAATCCACCTTCTGGGTGTTATGCAAATTTGATTATTATTTGTGGGTCATTGGCAAAAACAAAACTTGTTTTTACTCCATTACTTTATTTGAGTTTGAAATTAAGCTTTGTGTATTTCTGAAAAATTATTAGTTTT
Organism: Medicago lupulina; assembly: GCA_958299785.1. Lineage (NCBI taxonomy): Eukaryota > Viridiplantae > Streptophyta > Magnoliopsida > Fabales > Fabaceae > Medicago > Medicago lupulina. The sequence continues at coordinate 69,781,403 of OY283141.1, read as the reverse complement.
TGTTGTGGTTTTGGGCGTAAATGATTGTTAATTGAAATAGGTACTCATTTAATATAGGGTTGATGAAAGTTGTGCATTTTTGTTTAAGTTTCAATGTTTTCTGAGTTCTGGAAATTACATTTGTGTATTTGAAAGAATGATTATTGGCCTTGACAATGCTACTGTTTTTTGTTACTAGAGTGATAGTCCAACTAAATTAAGCCAAGCAATGCTATGGCCTATGAAGCTGAATGATACTTCAGATTGATGGCATATCCGATGTCATGTGTGTTGATGCGTCAGTGTCATATCTAGTGTTTGTGTCAGTGCTTCATAGTTTTCCGGTTAGGAACAAACTTTTTTCCTTTTGCCATTATTATGTGAATGAGTTTTATTTTTTTAATACGATTTCTAAAAGAGGTAAATTTATTGTTTTGTTGTATTGGTATTGACAGAAAGCAAATAATTTTAGATTTGCGAAGTGGGTTGTAATGCTCAATGTTGATGCCGACAACTGGAGTAGGGATAAATTATGCAATGGATGATATGAATTTTATTCAACAAGCACAGAGGCATCACTTGGTTGTGATTGGTGAAGAGATTGATTTAGAAACTGGACTTGGAGAAGATGATCCTTCATTTGGTAATACTACAGTAATTGGTGTGCCATTGCGGGGATCTTTTGCAGAGGAGCATGGTGAGAGCAAGCAGATGGTGGTGGTTTCTCAGCTTTCTAAAGATGTTTGAGATATGTCTCAGACGAAACAAGTGAATAGGAAGAAAAAAGTTGTTAAAAGTTGGAGAGGAACGAGCTGTCACCTACAAATGGGCTTGTGTCGATGTGAAAGACGGAATGCCAAGGATTTTCTGCGATGTCTGCCGGGAATTTGGCTGGAATCATCGAAGAAATCCTTATGGGAATGAAGGTAGTCGTAATATGCAGATGAGTGCCCTTGTAGAACGCAATAATAGTTTGCTTAATAGAGAGGCTTATCGTCTTCAATCGGCCTCCAAATATAAAATTACAGCTGTCAAGCCCGTTAACATAAAAGGTTGGCCTTCTCAGCATGCTATAATAACTTCTCGTGCAAGTAATATTCTTGTTTCATTAAATTAAATATGTTCATGGCTATATACTGTTTTTTCTAATATTTGAGTTAGGTATTGATCTGAGTTATAATATCATCACATTTCTCTTGAAAAGCAAATTTGATGTAAAACTTAAGAGTTATTTTTTTAGCCTAATGTAAATTTAAAAAATCATTTTTAATCGATTCCAGTCGAATCGAGGTTTGGTGTCAATACAATACTGATTGAAAGTAACAAGAATATAAAAAGGGTTTGAGGAGGTGTATTGGGAAAAACCCAAGGTGTACATTGAAAGGAGATAAGGTCTGAAAATAGTTTATAAAGAGTGGCACCTCTTACCTTACAAGTTACAAGTCAGTTTTGTATGGATGAGTTAAGTCCAATATATAAACTTAATATAAAGTTTTACCAAAATCATGTTTGATCAAAAGAAAAAAAACCACATTTGACACTCCATATTGTGTATCCAAACATGCGATTAATATGTAAATGAGAGATACGTTGCTTATGATGGACTCAAAAATGGGTTCGTCCCTTCTCTTTACCGCACGTGGGTGGAGGTTGATGGCCCCAAAAGAGGATAATATTAATATTAACCACACGTGCATATTGTGGATTTCAATTAGTAGTGGATTTGCGGCCAAATACATGCTTCACAGTGAATCGAATCTAGATTTGAATACTTTTAGTATTGTATTAATGATAATCGGATTATAAACTAACCGTTGAAAGATGTCCTAATTTGATAGTTTTCCAAAAACGCGACAAACTTTTTTATTTGAGATAAGTATAAGAATACCATCACAGATTAGTTCCTATCTACCATCTTTCGTTTGATATTATCGCCTTTTTGTATGAATTTTTTTGTGTAGTTTGAAAGTCCTGTTGTTTTTTCTTCGTACCAGATTATTGACGCTGGTGGGAAGGAGTTCAGATCTACATGGTTGAGGGGTGGTGATCTATGTGATATTTATGAACAGCGCCAAAGTGGTGTAGATAGAAACGGTTTGTTTGTTGAATCTGGGTGTGCCTGGCGCAAAGTGAACTTACAACGTATCTTGGAAAAGTCAACTAAGAATCACGCAAAATGCGGTCACAGGAAGCCGATTGCAATCTCAAGTCATACAAGTATTGTCACACACTCCTTACTTATTATCACACTCTTAATTTTTTCACCATGCCTTTGAAAATATTGTCTTCAACTTGTGAATTTCTCAATCTCTATCCTTTTTCTTGTTAATTTATCACGGCTTGCATTTGGCATGTGTTAATGAGAACATACGCATGGTATATTTGCTGATAATTATCTTAATATATTTTTTAGATGGTAAGTGGTAACTAGTGGAAGTCTATCAAAATATTGCACTCGTATTTATAACTTTTGAGGGTTTTGCAATTAGAAACAATCAATATATGCATGAGCGTGTATAAATACCAAGCAACTGCTAGGGCAATGATTTTGAAGCTTAGTTTTAAAGTCTTGATGGTGATGTTTGAAACACTTATCTTTTCTCTGATCACTAATGATTTTTATTTTGCTCAGGACTTTGCTTCACGTATTCGATTATTTAATAAAAGCATCGTGTGTTAGATTACTTGTGTTTAGGTTTGTAGATTCATTTTGATTGAGAAGAATTATGAATTTCTGTTAACAAACCCACTTCAAAAACGTGTATACTAGGTGAAATAGGGGTGATTATTGTGGAATATGGTCGGGGGTCAGTTTCTGTTACTAACAACCCAGCAATTGACAGTTGTCCTAGCACTTAGTTAGTTGGAGCTTCTGAATGAATTGATTAGTGGTGGGAGCTCAATAAATCTCCATCGTCACCCTTTGCTCCGCTCTATTGTACTGTTCTATAAGTTTTATACTACACAAATGTCACAAGATACAATACCAATAACAATAACACACTATAACACTTCAATTTTTTAAAAGCAAATGAGCTATTGATGAAGTCGTAATCAGCCATTTGGCCTGTAAAAGACTTTCTTGGTTCACACTAGTTCTATTTCTAGTGTTAAAAGTCTAATAGGTTGCTTTGTTTTTACAGAACTCGCCGATTATTACTTTTCTGTCCGATTTTATTTTCACCTAACGTTAACCGTGGATACTAGTACTGCAAGCGTGTCTTTTTTGGTCCCGTAATTTATTTAAGGTGTACTTTCTTATTTTGATTGTGTCTCATGTATGTGCTTATTGAGCTATTCTAAAGCTATCCTGGAACCTTCTTTTTTTTTTTGGTTACAGTGCATATAAGTTTTTCTGTGAATGGATTATCATACAAGCTTGACTAGTTGTATAAATAGTCTAATAGCTACATGGCTTTGTGTACTTCGCATCAGTTTCTTTAATATCAAATCTAGTACTGCATTCTCTCTTCCTCTCATTCTCTTTAAATTCAATATGTTTGTACAGGTCGCCTGAAGAAAATCATAACCAAACACCCGCCCATGAAGAGTTTCATGATCCGACATTTCCTCCACATGGATTTCATGATCAGACATTTGCTCCACAGGGAGGTTTTGATTATAGTGAAGGGAGGGCAGGCAGCTCCAGTGCTAGTGGAAGTGACAGTGATAGTGAAAGTAACAGTAGCAACAGTGGAAGTGACAGTGGAAGCAATAGTAGTCGCAGAAGTAGAAGTCCTGCTGGATCATCGAGTGAGAGTAGTAGTGACAGTGAAAGTGATACCTCTTCCAGCAGCGAGGGATTGGAGGGTACTGACGAGGACATAGATATTTTGAGTGATGAAAAAGAGCCAAAGCACCAAGCAGAATTCTGTGATCCAAGAATGTCCTTACCCATTCCAGTAAAATCTCTTGATGGAAAATCTACGCAGAATGAGGTTGATGAGAAGCAGGATGATAATAAATCTGATGCAGTTGATATTGTAAAAGACTCACCCAAGGAACGAGAAGCTAAAATGGCGCTGACTACAAATACCATTTCTGATAGAGTTAGAAAATATGCAGAAGAGACGAAGGCTTTTTCATATGATTACCAACAGCCCCAGGAGCGCAAAGATTATACAGGGAGTTTGTTTTATGAAAGGGGAAGTAAAGTCAAAGATAACTCTAGGAACGGACAATTTGACAGCTTTGAGAAACTATCTAAAGGTAAACATAAGAGGGATTCTGAATTGAAGAACATTGATGAGAAATCTGAAGGTACAAAGAGGTTGAAAGGAGGAAATCTTGACTCGTGAATCATATTCTATGGATACATGTTTAAATGTTTGGGAACTCTAGAAAAATTTCTCATTTCGAATTTACTGATGAGATTGGTAAGGCCCCTGTAACAGAAATTAAGTAGTAGTGAATTAGCTTATTTTAAGTCTGAGTTTTACTTTATGTTTTTTACCCTTTTAGCCTTGAGGTTGTATTTAAACTTGGCCTTGTGCTTCATTTGCAATGAATCAACATTTCAACCAAATATCTTCTTCTCTCTAATATGCATCCTACAATTTCTCTTTTGTATCGGATTCTATTTTAATTCATTAAAATCCCTACTAGTGAAACTTGGATTTTATCGGTTCGTCCCTTGAATCAATTTTCCCGTCACAGTCACAGCCCCCAGTACACAACCGGGGAATTGAGAACAGACAAGGAATGCATGACTAGAGGTTTGCTTAAACATATGGAAAACAAAGCAAACACTTCAGAGGGAGTGAATTCAAATATAACTAAAGTAAAACCTTTATTGAAAGCATCTTTAGATTTTGGAAGGCCAACTTTGGTATTAACTCCAGGTTTTCCAAGCAATTTGGAAAACGCAAATAAAAAGAATGTGCAGAAAATTTGTAGTAGAAAAATGTTCAATTAAAAGACACTATTTAGTTGGGTCTCAGACCCTCTTTTGTACCAAAAAAAAAAGAAGACACTAAGGGCCTGTTTGAAATACTTTTCAAAAACTCTTTTCTAGTTTTTAAAAACTTAAAAGTTAAAAACTTGTTTGATAAACTATTTTTAAAATATAAGTTTTGAAAAGAATTTTGGTTTTTTAAGTTTTGGGGACTAAAAAACTGAAACAGGTAAATTGTGTTTTGGTTTTTAATTTTCTGTTTTTGCTTTTAAAATATAGTGAAATCTGTAAAAACTAAAAACACGGAGAAAAGTGCCACTTTTCATTAATGGCATATATGTAAATATGTTACAACTTCAAGGGCATTCTCATATACTGTTAAAAAAACTAGGGTTGATTTTTTTCTTCTCATTTAGATGAAACAAAGAGAAACGTGAAACACAGAGCTCCCAAATGGCAAAAATGGTGAAAGCATGATTCTTCTCCAATCTCCGCCGTGATTTTTCGTCGATCTAAACCGCTCTTCTTCTTCTCCACCGCGCTTCTTCTTCTTCTCCACCGCGCTTCTTCTTCGTCGTGGTTTTTTCAGGTTACATCTCACACCTGATTGTTTTTCATTTTTGAATTGCTTTCTGTTCTTTGATTCAGAATTTTACACTTTTTATAGCGATTTTTCACTGATTTTGTGTTTATTGGCGTTTAGATCTATGATTTTCAATATTAGGTTAATTTGTAAATTTGAGATTGTAGTAGAATTTGAGATTTGTAATGCTTTTTATATGTTGTTGTGTTTGATAAAGTCTGATTCATTTTATAAAAAACTTGTTTGCAGCTTATATGATTGATATTTTCAGCTTATAGATATGGATTAAGTTCCTGTTTAGATAAAAAAAACTTATTTGCAGATTATAGCATAAGTGATTATCATAAGCACTTATTTATAAGCTTGCATAAGCTATTTTTATAGCACTTATAGATTTTAAGTTGTAAATTGCCACTCAAAAGAATATAGTCTACAAACAACTTTCATGAATTAGATAGAAACTTTATAGGAACTATTTCAAATATTAGTTCCTTGAAGCTTTTACAATAAGCTTTTACACCGCGGGTATAAAATCACAGCAACACATGTTTAATGAAATTATTTTTCCAATAAGTAACTTGTTATTATATCTTGTATTATGAACCTACTTCTCAACACTCCAAATACCAATTATAATGAGATTCTATCTATAATCTATAGATTATAAAACTATCTATATTCTTGAAACTGATATATTACCTGACCAACAACAGTCAAAGCAGTTCCAACTGGAAGTACTTGTTCAATCCTCTTCAATCCCTTGATCTGAAAGTATGGTTTCATGACAAAATAAACACCTTAGTGCTTTAATTTTTTATATGGTTTGCAGGAGAGGTGGGTAGAAGAGATTGGATCTAACACTACCACCTTTATATGTTGAATATGGTCTGATGTTTCATTTATTTGTGTCTGGTCCAACTTTTCAAATTTTGAGTTTCCAGCAGGTAATACAAAATCATTAGATAGAAACTTTATAGGATTGTTTAAGCATGAGTATTTACTAGAGTTGCAATGAAAAGGATGCAATTATAGTTATTTTGACTCTCAATAAACTTTTACAATCGTCAGCCATGCAATTCTAGTTATTCTAGAGATACTGTTTGATATGACTCTCTCTTTGCATATTTGTATTGAAGTAGTATGAAGAACACTAGCCACCGTCCACGTTTCACTGCTCCTGCCTCCTCATTTGTTGCGCCTGCAGCCTCTTCATCCGTCGCGCATGCCTCCTCCTCGGTCGCTCCTGCTTCTTCTGGTGCGCCTGCCACTGCTACACAGGTAACCTACCTATAAATCTTCTTTATAGGATAGGATTGGCTCCGTTAATAACTTAATTAACTAATTCATATTTTTCTGTTTTAATAATGTTTATCGCCATGCCTAATGAGAGGAAGCGTGGATGGGTACTTAGGCTCTAAGGATATAAGACATATTTGTTTAGGTTCAAGTGATGAGACATACTTATCTTTAGTGATCATACATACTTATCTTAGTATTTGTTTAGGTTCCTTATGATTGTTTACTTCTCTCTATTTTCCTCTTTTTGAGTATCGTGTTTTTAAGTTTTATTGTTACTTTGTATAACAGGTTATAACTAGAACTTATACTGAAAAAAGTGATGATTCTACTTCTGATGCAAGTGATGATGAATTTTTGGACTTTGTCCTTAGTGGTATCGTTTATGACTATCATCGAAAATACTTTGACAAATCAAAGGTTTTGACATCTTCATTATCTGGTCGTGAGTTTGTTGCTGAAGTGTTAAATGGGTCTGGAACTAGCTGTTTTGATTTATTTCGAATGAAGAAAGACTGTTTTCTTAATTTCTGTAATGAACTGAGAAGCAAGAACTACTTAAGTGACTCAAGGGATGTGCTTGTTGAAGAGAAAGTTGCTACTTTCTTATTCATAATTGGTCATAATGTTCGTCATAGAGTTGCCTCAAACCGTTTTCAACATTCCACAGAAACAATCTCACGCAATTTCAAGGAAGTATTAAGGGCAGTGTGTCGATTAGGAAAAGAATTGATAAAGCAAGATTCTATGGAGTTACCTGATAGAATTAAGACTAATCCAAAATATTATCCTTGGTTCAAGGTATGTGTGTAATTCATATTATTGTTATTGTAGTTGTATCTTTATTTACATATAATTTAATCATTTATGTGTTCATATTATCAAAGATATTTGGTTGTTGTTTAATTATCCCTATAATTTGGATTATGCCTTGTAGAATTGCATAGGTGCAATTGATGGTACACAAATAAGTGCATGGGCTCCTGCTGAGAAACAAATTTCATGTAGAGGTAGAAAGGCAACAATCACTCAGAATGTCATGTGTGCTTGTGATTTCAACATGATATTTACATATGTATATTCGGGGTGGGAAGGAAGTGCACATGATTCGAAAGTTTTTTTGGATGCAATTACAAATCCAAATGCAGGATTTCCTTGGCCACCTAAAGGTAAGTATTAATATCTAACATAAAGTTATGCAGTTATATTGATGAAATTAACAAGTAGAGCTAACATGTATTTTATTTGATGAAGGTTCATTTTATCTTGTTGATTCTGGGTATCCATGTATGGGAGGTTTTCTTCCCCCTTATAGAGGTGAACGATATCATGCACAAGAATATCGAGGTCAAGGCAGACAACCCAAAAATCCAGAAGAGTTATTTAACTACAGGCACTCGTCTTTAAGGATGACAATTGAGCGCTGTTTTGGGGTGTTGAAAAACAGATTTCCTATTTTAAAGTTAATGCCTTCCTACAAACCTTCAAGGCAAAGACTCATAGTAACTGCGTGTTGTGCTATTCACAATTACATACGCAAGTGGAATTTGCCTGACGAGTTGTTTAGGATATGGGAGGAAATGGATGATATAGAACTTGAGGCGGTGAACGAGGTTCCTAACCTTGAAGGGATGAGCTCGAATGTTGAAAACTTAACAAGGTTATCTGATGAAGGTGCAACTGAGATGGCAATGGATAGGAACCATCTTAGAGATAGGATGTGGGTACATCGTCATAATTAATCGAACTAATTGCTTTTTTTAGATTTTTTTATATGCAACAATGGAGTTTTGTTAGTTATTTTGTGGATGATTGTTTTTGTTTGTTTATTTGATGTTTATGTTATCGACATTAATATGCTATAATATTTTTATGTGTTTCACATTTTTCAATTATGTATCGTTTGAACAAATTTTGACTTCGTATCTAAAAAAATTATTTATTTTGTGACTAAATTCTACATTTAACTATAGTACTTGAAATTTAATTTGATCGGTAACTAAGGATAAAATTGTAAGAAAAATAAAAAGGGTAATATAATTTATATAAATTATAAAAAAAAAAACAAGTTTTTAAAATTTTTGATTACCAAACAGGTTTTCTAATTTACTATTTTCTAAAACTGTTTTTGAAAATTATATCACCAAATGGATTTTCTAATTTTTTCATTTCTAAAACAGTTTTGAAAAGTCACATTACCAAACAAGTTTTTTCTTTTTCTCTTCTTGAAATCACTTTTCTAAAATTGATTTTTAAAACAGATTTTAAAAACTAAAAACAAAAAGTGTTTCAAACAGGCCCTAATTAGTTTTCAAATATTCCATAATTTTGGTGTAAATTTAGATTTAAACTTGAGAAAGAATCGAGTTGTTAAGAGTAATTTTGTCCAATAAAATATTTGACCAAAAAGTAGTTAACCAGTACTTAACTATACTATGAAATGGCCTTTATATAATGGCATAAATTACTATTATTATACTACTACTACTGTAAGTGTATTTTTTTCGCTACATTGTAACTATTATTGGCCTCTTTTTATGTTGAAAAGTACTAATATGAGCCTTAAGTTTAAGTGGATATGCAAAATTCTTGTCACATGGCTTATTTGTTTGGGAAAAGTAGGGTGATGATAAGGACTAAACAATATTTTGTTGGTGGCCTTTTATGATCAATTTTTATCGGTCTCTGGACATCTAATTCTTGTCCATGTAGATAAAGTGTAATCATCGTCTTTAGGTACTTCGGTGGTGTTTAGGATTACGTTGCTATAAATACACGGCTAAGTTTTTTTTCATTCACAAAATACAATTATTTGCTATTAGTTCGGTTTTTGCAATAGTTGGTTGTTTGGTGGAAATTGATTATCTTCCTTTTTAATTTGCCTATTCATAAGCAATATCAATAGGCAAATTAGTTTGTAGATGTCAACAATACAGATGCAAAATGGAGAAAGAGAGAATAGAAACAACGAAGATGGCTAGGGTTTCATAAAATATCAATAGTTTAATATTACAAAAGGCTATAAGAGAATATATAATAAAACATAATGGACTCTAATTTACTAATATAAATGCTCAATAACTTAAGCTCAATACTCTGTTATCTAATATCTACCCTCAAACTCACAATGAGTCAACAAGAAGCATTGTGAATTTGTCAAACAAAATACGAAAAACATACTAAATAATATAAAGATCTAACACCATCCCTCAAGCTGAAGCTTTAAGCTTGTCACAAATTAACCCAGAAAAATAAACCAAATCAGCTGTTAGCAAAACAAATTGAGAGGAGGAACAAAGTGAGTTATCTTCGTAGAGAGAGCAGCAAGAACCATCACCATCAACCAATCAAAGTGAGAACCATCCAAACAAAAGAACCGGTAGAGAGAAGCAGTCATATAGAAGAACCAATAAAGAAGCAACCAATGAATCATCAAAAGTGGGAGAAGTGCAATCAGAAGAATCAAAAGAGGAGAGAAATGCAATCAATCAGAAGAACCAAAAGGATGAGAGGTGCAATCAGTCATAAGAACCAAAAGGGGAGAAGTGCAATGCAATCAATCAGAAAAATCAAAAGGGGGAGAAGTTCAATGCAATCAATCAGAAGAACCAAAAATCAAAAGGGGGAGAAGTGCAATGCAATCAATCAGAAAGATCAAAAGGGGGAGAAGTGCAATCAATCAGATGAATCAATAGAGGGAGAAATGCAATCAATCAGAAGAATCAAAAGGGGAGAAGAAACCAAATTGTGAGCACTCGACTCACCAAACAATCAAATTGAAGAATCAAAAGGGGAGAAGAAACCAAATTGTGAGCACACGCTCACCAAACAACCAAAGTGTGAGAACTCGACTCACCAAACAAGCAAATTGTGAGTGCTTGACCCACCAAACAAACAAACCAATTTTGAGCACTATTTTGACTCACCCAACAACTAAACAAATTGAACCAAATGAAACCAAATCAAACTGAACCAAACAAAACTAAATGAAGACAACCAATTAACCAAACACAAACACAAAAAAACACACGAAGACTAAAAGAACAAACAAACCCACAAATAGAGGACTAGACTCAAATAAATAAACCAAAAATAAAGGATATTGACCCGAACATAAAACTTAAACAAAAAGAACCAAATGGAGAGAGACAATCAACCAAAACTGCCCCAAAAAAAGCAACCAAATTGTGACATACCATTCTTGAGTAAATGGATCATACGAAACAAATTAAAAATGGATCATACGAAACAAATTAAATTGAGTAACTAATGGCACAACAAATGAGATTGAAATGAAACATTCATGGTTTGCAACCATACATGTCAATTCATATAATATCAATAGCTTAACATTACAAAAGGTTATAAGAGAATATATAATAAAACCTAATGACTCTAAATTACTAATATAAATGCGCAATAACTTAAGTCCAATACTTTATTATCTAACAACAAACATATTAATATGAATAGGCAAACATATTAGTTTGGTTTTTGAATTTTTGGATCTTTGAAAATTCATAATTAATATGTTCCTTGTCGAAAAATTATAATTTTATGTGCGATGTCTTATTTTAACGTCCTAAATAAGTATACAAAAAATCATGAAAAAATTTGTCCTCTAAGCTATTCTTCTAAACTTTATATCTGCAGGGTAAAATGGTCATTTTTTAATCTATTTCAGTCCCTCAACTAATGTTAGCAAAATAATTAATTTTGTGAAAAAATGAGACGTCATAAAAAATCCATGTGGCAGTAGCCATGTGGCAAGATTCACTGCCACATCGACCCTTCACGTGTGACTAAGCTACTCGTGGACCAAAATAGGAGGAATCTCAAATTACAAATTTCAGATCTATATTTTTATTTTTTCATAGGTTATTTATAGATTTCGCATATACTATAGAGTTATTTCAACATTAACCCAAAAATCTTTAATAGGACAACTAGAAAGGAACAAAGGAAATACTATTTATCTAGTTAAGATCTTCTCCATTTTGCGTATTCGTTACTATAGTTTTGAAGAGTTTAAAATATATATTAAATAATTGGATATACCAAATATCACATTATTGTATTTATATTTCAAAAATTTGGTAATAAAAAAATGGAAAGGGTAAAAAATGGAGAGGATCTTGGCTAGTATTTGTCATTTTTTTTACCGATAACAATTTCACATGAACACAATAATACCTATTAAATTTGGTTGAATATATACCTCTCGTCCAATCATTCAATATCATATCTTAATTTTATATTACTTTATTTAAAAATAAATTTAAATGTTAAACAAATTTTACCCTTTCCAAGATATCAAAGGAATTTACCACAATTTTAATACTGAGTTGGCACTTTTTCATGTTGGCACTTTGACAACTCTACTTATGAGTACTTGCGTGTACTTGTGAAAACAAAACAAAGTCATCGATTAGAATTTAGAGTCACCAAACTTTGATTCCTCGTTTCCTCAATTAAATTTTCTGAACTTTTTTAATAGCGTGGAAGAAATTCACTCGTGGCACAAAAATTAATATACGTACCATGAAATCAATTTGAATGGGAAAAATGACACTTTGCTAGTAGTGTGCTACATACTTTACATGCACCTTGAAAGTAAGCTTGTCCATAACTATTAATTGGATCATTCAAAGCATACCACCGACAATTGTACTTATTTTGAACTAAGTTTTAAGATTTTAAGTTTGAGTGAAAATTGGAAAGTATGGGATTGATAGTGAATCATAGTGAATATAGACAAATTATTGGAAGTTTACACCATGAATATTGAATCAACCCATATGAACAAAATGACTTTTAAGACTTATGTGAGGTCATGACTCAAACGCGTTTTTAATTTTTGGAATCTAATTAATTACTATGGCGTGTGATCTTATCTTTTTATTTTAAACTTTGAAGTGTGATCATAACATTTTTCTTTTGAGAAACATACAAGATGTACATATGAAAAAAGAAACAATTTGATTGTTGGGATTCAAAACAGAAAAACTTCTGTGAGATACTTTGTTAAAAATCATGTGCTTTTTTACAAACCTTAATTCAAAACTTTGTTGTTATTCCTTATACTACGTTTGTTTCTAGTTATAGACTTTGTAATTGATTCTTCTCTTATGCCGGAAGCTTCTTGTGTGTTTGGTTTTAAGTTAGGGAAAAAGCTAAAAGTGATTTCATATAAAATTGATTCTTCTCTTATGTTGGAACGTTTCACGTGTGTTTAGTTTGGTTATCATGTTTTGGTGATTTCGATTGAAATTGATTTTGGGTTTATATTTGAATCTAAGTTGAAGTTATAATTTTCAAAACGTGATTTTTATACTCAACTTTTTTTATTGCTCTAAAAAAAAACCTTAATTTTTTTTTGTTCAATTCACTTTTACAAAAATATATCAAGACAAACTATTTCAAGATCAACTAACTTTTAATTAACATCAATTTTACGAAACAAATTCATTCAAAAACAATTTTCATTACACAAAGCCAAACACATACTTTCTGCCATTTTAATTTGGCTTCTCATAGGATTGAAGGATGGTTATTTAATTTATAATATTGTATGTTTTAAACGAGTATTGCATAAGTTGCAATGTGTCAAACGTGATCAAAAGGTTCAAAAGCTTTTTTCTTCTATGGCTAAAACGTTAAATTACTTGCAAACTACGTCTTGCCTTTCATATTTATCAGCTTAATTTTAAGGTGTATAAAATAAGGATGGTAAGTGTTATTAGTAATAATAATTGGATTACTAGTTTAAGGATCTCATGTCTCACATTCTAGATTATAAATTAGGAAAAAAAATGTATGGTTTGGTGGAGGATTACTTAACGGTTAGTCCTCCTAATTGAAAGGATTAAGGATTTGTTTCCCATATCCCATAACAATAAAATAACCACTCAAAACCCTACGTGGACGTGTCATAATATTTTATCCCCGTATATTCTATTGGCCTAGTCTTTGGCAAATAGTTGAAGGAGTTTGAATCTACAAGCAAAGGACGATGTTGATTGAGGTAAAGCAAGTTCAATTAAAAATATAGAGCTTGGTTTAATTCCTCTGACTTATACAGATCAGCTTGAAAAAGCATTGACATTCGTATCTACTTTTATATAAGAAGAACCCAAAGATGTATTTAAATAACAGATAAAATATTAAATGGTCGATCGCATGTGATTAATAAACTTAGATATGAATGAATTTTCTAAAGAATATATAGGGATAAATTTTATCTCGTTAAAATAAACAATAACAATCAAGTTTTATCCCATTAAATAAAGTCGGTTAAATGAATCAAACAACGACATAGTGTTATATCAAAAATCATGTTTTTCTCCAACTCATTTATCTTTAAATTTTTCTTATCCGTTTCTCTTATAGTTTTTCTAGGTCTACCGATATTTCTAGTGATATGACTTTCCTTCATTTGATTTACTCTCCTAACTACAAAATCCCCACTTCTTCTCTCTACATGCTCAAACCACCTAAATCCAATTTAAGAAATGTTAACTAGTGTCCTTGAGACATCAGTTAAGGAAGACTAATATACAAACTTAGACTAATATACAAACTTTGTTTCTGGAAGTGGTGAAAAGTAAATATTCAACTTTATGAAAGTAAAAAAGTTGTTTTTAATAAATAAATAAAAAATCTATTTTTACATTATCAATAATTATAACCATCAAGTTATTATATATATATATATATATATATATATATATATATATATATATATATATATAAAGAGATTTATTTCCTTTCAATTTTATCCTTTATTTGTATCTATATATAAAAGAGATACCAAATTACAGTATAACACCTTTTTCATTCTTATTTTATCAATATACATTTTTTCATCTTTACCCTTATCAGATAACTATATATTTTTTAAAATAAATAATAATCACGCACAACTTCATGACTTCAATTGTTTCATCGAGAAAATCCAAATACATGCGTGCGCACACACGCAAACTAGTGTTATTAAGTCGATTTTATTGATACACGCTATCAATGTAAAATATGTTTACATAGGCAACTAGTTATACCTTATTATGTCATTTTTATGTTAGCTCTTAAAATATCAAATGTCACCTTGTTTCTTGAAAGAAGAGTCGTACACCGAACTAAGAAGGGTAACTTAGATCTTGTAGTTTGAAGTCTCTTAGCACTTGTTTGGATATGTCTTTCGACTCTAAATATCACGTCTCGAGGCTTTTCTACCGTGAATTTCATGAAGCTACAAATTGTAGCTTGAGCTTAAACGTGCGTTTTGGTTTGTTTTTACCGGCAAAATAAACACACGCTTAATCAAAGATAATCTGTGCTAAATATAACTATGGCAACCTTGCAATACCAAACACAAATCTCTGATAATCCATTCGAGCTATGGCCAACAATTTGTAAGAATTGGAAAGACGCCACATCTTCGGTCTCTTGGGTTATTGAAGATGGTGCTAATGTGAAATTTGGGCAGGATAATTGGATTATAAGTGCAACTTCTCTTCAAGATCTTGTCGCTCACTAGATTCATCAATCTCAAATTGACTTTCATGTAGTTTTTTTTTTCCTTCTTTTCAGGTGATGATTGGAATCGGACGATCACTAGTCTCCTATGAAAACCCTAACTTCCCAAATTGGACCCTTGAGGGTAATGGTCAATTTTCCATCGAAAGCATCATCAAGTTGAAGATCCGGATCTTATATTTGCTATGATTAATAATTGAAAAGATCTTGATAGAATTTGTGTTCATCTTTGGAAAGTTTCTCATCCAACCATTCTCAAGAATTCAAAAAATTATCTTAGAGGTATGTTGCATGATTCTATATGAACTTGTTGTCAAATGCTCTTGAAACTATTATGCATGTTTTTATAAAGACTAAACTGTACTTTTCGCCCCCCCCAAGTCTCAAAATGTTGCAATTTAGGAGACGAAAAATGCAGTTTAGCCATTTATAAATTGTCAATGGCTTTCATTCTTGCAAATGGTAGCACCTCTGCTAGGGGAATCACTCTGGATGAGTTTGACAAAAGCTTAATTATTTATACTTGAAGATCAATCCTAGTGGTGCACCTTATCAACTGAAACATACACAAATGTGCTGACTTCATAACCTCTTTAGGTTATAAGATCTTGTTTGCTTTGTGCTCATGCTCTTATGAGCATTATTGTCTGTCATTAGACCCGATTATATGTTGATTGCAGTATCATCCTCTTGTTCGTCGTTAATTAATTTCTTTTTCATCCAATTTTTTTCATAATTATCTATACAGTGTGATACGATTAATCGAAAATTCATAAAAAAAATATAATTAAACTCGACTATAATTTTTTTATACTTACAATGTATATCAGTTAAACGTTTGTAAAATCATCATGTAATTAATCAAAAGATGTGTTAGTTTTGTTAATCATAAAATAAATATTTGTCTTTTAAATATTCTGTCATTGTGATCATCTTTTGTCTCTCGATTTATCAACAAATTAATGTGATGTTATTTTTTTTTGGTTTAACTGCAGATTTGGTTCGACTATCATTTTGTAAAATTGTTCCTATTTTAAATTTTAACAATTTTGTTCTCTCCATCAAATAGTTGGTCAAAAATATCGTGATATAACATGCTTTAAATGTATTTTTTAAGGGTTTTTTTTTTACAATTTCATTGATGTTGATATCACCAAATTTATAGTTCAAAATATGATCGAAGGATCAAAATATCAAATTTTAAAATAGGGAAACCAAATATGTAACTTGATGAAAATATGGGGACCAAAATTGCAATTAAACCTTATTTTTTCAATTATATCATCTAATTGATATTATGTGCATCACTCTAGAATATATATTTTTTATTTTGCATTTACTTCTTTTGTCCCATAATAATTATCACTTTTTGGAAGAAAAAAATATATTTTTAAAAAAGAGTGTCGCTTTCAATTTTTAATTTAGTTTTAATTAATTTTTTCTTCAATGTTACCCCCAAATTAATATTACGAGCATAACTCTCAATTTAACATGCTTTAAATGTAGTTTTTAAGGGGTGGGGTGGGGGGGGGGGGGGGGGTGGGTGGGTGGGTGGTGGTGTTGGTGGTGGTGGTGGGGTGGTTTCTTACAGTTTCGTTGATATCACCAAAGTTATAGTTCAAAATATGATGAAGGGATCAAAATATCAAATTTTAAAATAGGGGAACCAAATATGTAAATTGATGAAAATATGGAGACTGAAATTGCAATTAAGCCTTATTTTTTCAATTATATCATCTAATTGATATTAGAGTAAATTACACTCCCCTCCCCTCAAAGATGCTTGAATTACACTCCCCTCCCCTCTTATGTTTAAATATACACTCCCCTCCCTTGAAAAGAAAAATGTATATTCCTCTCCCCTATAAGATGTTTGAATTACAATCTTCTCCCTTAATAATTAAATATGCACTACACTTTAATCTATTATAACTTAAATAAATATTTTTATGATATATAGTAATTTTGAACCACCATTTAAGAAAAATAAATTCATTTCTTTATAATTTAAATATCAATGATAATTAAATTTAAATATTTTGCTATTAATTTTATATTTTATAGTATAAAACTAACTTTTAAATAACCATGCTTTATTGTATTTAGTAATTTTTCATGTGTTTTTATTTTATTTTGGGTTGTTTCATATTTTGTATCAGGGTTTAAAACTGTATGATAATGAAATTGTGAATAAAAAATAAAGAAAAATATGTATTCAAATTTTGATTATATTAAAATAGACCCGCAATACTATTTTTTTTCAAAGTGTGTTAGATTATTTTTTTTTTTGCTAGATTATTAGAAATAAAAAAAAAATTGAGGGATTAAAGTGTAGATTTTAACATAAGAGGGGAGGGGAATGTAATTCAAGCTTCTATTAGGGAATGTGAGTGAAATATTTTATAATATATTTTGAATAAGAGGGGAGGGGAGTGTATATTTTAACATAAGAGGGGAGGATAGTGTAATTCAAGTATCTTTGAAGGGAAGAGAGTGTAATTTACTCTTATATTATGTGCATCACTCTAAAATATATATTTTTTATTTTGCATTTACTTCTTTTTTGTCCCATAATAATTATCACTTTTTGGAAGAAAAAAATATTTTTAAAAAAGAGTGTCACTTTCAATTTTCAATTTAGTTTTTCCCTCAAAAAAATAATAATTTAGTTTTAATTAATTTTTTTCTTCAATTTTACCCGTAAATTAATATTACGTGCATAACTTTCAATTTCTTTTTTTCTACTTAATATTTTTTATAATAAAAATACACCAGTATTTAATAAATATAGTTTAGTAATGTGGAGAAGGTATTTGAATTGATAATTCCTTGATAAATGTGGTAAACAATTACACGGTTATATACAACAAAGAATTGAGAAACTGAATGCTACCACTAACGTTACTGGCATGAAAGTAGGAAACTAATTACTAACTGCTTATTACATGAAAGTAGGAAACTAATTACTAACTGCTTATTAAGTAAAATCATATTATTTATTTTTCATTTATCAAATTTTTTAATATATGTCAAATGTCAAATGTGACGTTGATTTGTGAGTTAACCATTGATTAACAAAGTTAATTAGTTCAAATTGTAATTCTCTTTATTTTATTCATAATTTGTGTGAAGTGACCTAAATATACAATCTTATTATCTTTTCTATTTACCATGTGTAATTAAAAATCTTTCCGGTGAATGGAAGATTCGGTTGCTGGGTAGTTTTCAGATGAATGCGTGATGGTTCCACCATTGACAAGAAGTAAAAAAATATATAAAAACTATATAATTAAATGTCATGACCATGAACCATTAACAACATTGAATGTGCCTCGAATGAATGAGAAGTTAGCCGTAAGAACAACGCTAGATGATGCATAAGATACGCAGAAAAATTAATATGTTACGAGTTTACCTTCATGAATGCTCTTTACTAGTCTTGTGTCACTGTTACTTTAACACAAAGTACTTTCTTCAACAATTCTAAATTTCTAATCCAAGTGAGAAGGGATAGTGCTTGATCTGTAAGGACACTCAATGAATTTGAGGGCTTCCTTTGTTGTTATCTTTTCTAACAATAAAAAAATAGGGTCAATTATTTTTTAACGATAAAATTTATTAAAAATCAAATCACAGAGACGAGAAAACGGGAATAACATAATAAAAGGTGTTGTATATGAACGAAACATCCAAAAAAACACCTATACGCACCATGCATCAAATGCAAACTCCTATAAACTAATCAAAGACATCTCCAAAGAAAGCTACCATTGAAACCAAAAATCAAAGCCAACTTCAAAAAAATAGGGCTAAT
This sequence comes from Medicago lupulina, assembly GCA_958299785.1. Classification (NCBI taxonomy): domain Eukaryota; kingdom Viridiplantae; phylum Streptophyta; class Magnoliopsida; order Fabales; family Fabaceae; genus Medicago; species Medicago lupulina. The sequence continues at coordinate 69,762,302 of OY283141.1, read as the reverse complement.
TATATGTGCACAATTAAAATAGTTTTGTATTATGTACGATTTTGTTTACCATTAGATCAATAAATTTCATCATATCTTATCGATCTTAAGATGGAATTTATTGATTTAATGGTGGAATCAAATGTGTACAACGTGTAAAAATATGAATATTAATTAAAAGTTTTTGAACAAATTAAATATAATTTTCTTCCGATGGTTGTTTTGTCATTCAAATATATCATATTATATAACCAAGTGATTGGTCAGCGATAGTTAACAAGTTCCATCAAAGAACGAATCGTTCGAGAGAATTCAGATTTGATTCTTAGGTGGAATAACTTTTGACAAGACGTTGCTTACTTGTTGGCCAAATGCCAGATCGCTAGAGTCTCATTTATTATAAGGAGAGTTGAAAAAAACATGTAACAGTTTCAAAAGGGTAAATTTGTCATATAGATATGATAAATATCATACGATGTAACGAGGTGTGTATATAAAATAAGATAGAAAAAAATGTTAACTATATTTGTTATAATATATGCATCAAACACACGAGATAATTTTTTGTTATGCCATTGTCTCTTATCCTTTTTCAAACTTTACATCACATTTTGTCTCTAACTTATAGTAACTACGAAACTAACCCATAAAATTTTAAGCTATTTATAAATAATCTTATGAGATATATTACAATGTTTTTTTTTTTTTGTTGAAATAATGAGATATATTACAATGTTACATTCCTTTCTATCGAGTGAAATTCATATAGATCTCACCCCTTTATGAGATATCTATTTTCAAAATACTCGAATTCACACGAGTTTTATCTAATAAGTAAGTAAATATATTATAAAAAAAGTGATAAAATGAGTATTTTTACACTCTTTTCAAATACGAATGATATTGATATGATATCATGAGTTACTTTCATATGGACACAAATTTAAAAATTAAACATACAACTTTTTTTTATTGGAAATGGTGCATTATATATCTTCAAATTTTAAAATTCTATGTTTTCAACACAATTTTTTTTTTCATTTTTAATTTTTTAACTTTGTGCTTATAGAACACGAGTTAACATGTCAATTTTTTTTAAGAAAATGCCAACTTGTACCATTAAGACACAATTTAAAAAACTAAAGATATAAACATTTTGAATGCACAATTTCCATTTTTACCTTCTTGACATCTCAAGACATATGTTTTAATTCCACTTTTACCTTTTAACTTGTGTCCTTAATGTCCTTTTATTTTATATTCTAACAAATATACATGAAATAAAATGGACAATTTCTTTAAAACCCAAGAGATAAGATTTTTATTTATTTATTGCTAAAAAAAAAGATTTTTATTTATTAAATACACTCACTATTTCCATTATGGAAAATAAAAACAAATGAAAATACATTGTAAGCTGGACATGGGAGCAATATGATTCTGACATATTCAGATACATTTCCCCTTTTATCATACATAAATGCACTGGTATGTCTACCTTGTGTATTTGTAAATGGAAAAATGCTCTTTTATATCCCCATCCCATGGCTTAATCCATAATTAATTGAGTACAAAAACCATACATTATATACAAAATAAAAATCATAAGTTAATGAGACATGAAGAAATTCATATCCTTATTAAGAGTATGGTAAGGGTCCCCATCCCATACCTGAAAAATGGTTCAAAATACTAAACCATATAAATCCAAAACTATATATGTGAACTCCACCAACTTCCCCTCTCTTACATGATTTTCATATATATTCTTGACTTTGCCCTCTCTCTCTCATTATGCTAACCCATCCAGCTAGCAAGCCACTTCTCTCTCTCTCCCCTTCTGTCTCTCCCTTTTTTTCTTCATCTTTTTCTATAAGTTAAAAACTTTCACTAACTCAAAAGTGTGTTTGAACCTTCAAACTCCAACTATAAGCCACCTCCAAGATCTCAATCTTCTCAATCAAAAAAAAGAAAAAAAGAACAGAAACCCACACAATGAAGTTCAATTTTCCAAAACCAAAACTCTTATTTTTCTTTCTCATTCTCTCCCTCTTGTGTCTTCAATCTTTATCCTCCACCACCAAAAAAAATGCCTCAAAAACAAGAAAAGCAATCATCAATGATCAATTCAAAGAAGCCCCTCAATTCTACAATTCACCAAATTGTGCCTCTATCACTGAACCAGAAGAAGACACCGAACAGGACACTGACACATATATCTGCTCCGAGGAAGCAGTCCATGTGGCAATGACATTAGACACAACATATATCCGAGGTTCCATGGCTGCAATCCTCTCTGTCCTCCAACACTCATCATGTCCACAAAACATCATCTTTCACTTTGTTTGTTCCTCGAACACTTCACTTCTCCACTCCACAATCTCAAAATCATTCCCATACCTCAAATTCCAAGTCTACAATTTCGATGATTCCATCGTTTCGGGACTCATCTCAACCTCAATTCGATCAGCACTTGATTGTCCACTCAATTATGCAAGAAGCTATTTGGCAAACCTAATTCCGTTATGTGTGAGAAAAGTTGTGTACTTGGATTCAGACCTTATCTTAGTTGATGATATCACAAAACTTGCATCAACACCATTAGCTGAAAAAAATGCAGTTTTGGCAGCACCAGAATATTGCAATGCAAATTTCACATTTTACTTCACACCAACATTTTGGTCCAACCCATCTTTGTCTTTAACATTCGCGAATCGAAAAGCTTGTTACTTTAACACCGGGGTTATGGTAATTGATCTAGAAAAATGGCGCGACGGTGATTACACAACAAAGATTGAGGAATGGATGGAATTACAAAAGAGGATGAGAATCTATGATCTTGGTTCATTGCCACCTTTTTTGCTTGTTTTTGCAGGAGAAATTGTTCCTGTGGATCATAGATGGAATCAACATGGTCTTGGTGGTGATAATTTTCGAGGTCTTTGTAGAGATCTTCATCCTGGTCCAGTGAGTTTATTGCATTGGAGTGGAAAAGGTAAACCATGGGTGAGATTGGATGCTAATAGACCTTGTCCTTTGGATGCTCTTTGGGCACCTTATGATCTTTTGCAGACACCATTTTCTCTTGATTCTTGATTAGGGAAGAAAAATCAAGTTTAAATGTAATTAATAAAAAAAATTATATATAATCTTTTGAACAATGGAAAAAAGAGACAACTGTGAAGAATATGAGACTTTTCAATATTGTTGGGAAAAAAAAATAATGACTTTGTATATAGTTGAAAAGCTGCATATTTTGAATGTGTAAATTCATCGAGTAATTTTTGTTCTTATTAAGGAGAGCATAATCAAATTCATGTTTATGTATAAACAATTTTGTTTTGATTGTTCTGATATTATTTTTTGTATTAACGTGTCTCGCGCCAGAATTCATACGCACAAAGTGTAGAAAAGATATGAATATTGCGAGTTTGAATCTGCGTCTTAGCATATCAAATGTTTATGAGCATTTTACTATATGAACTGTATTTACGGAATTTTTAAATTATCTTCTCTTTACCTGCCATTTTTTTTTCTCTGTTTTTATAGTCTTGTGACATGACTTGAGTTATGATTTTGTTCCTTTAAGCATGTTCCAAAGTTTTTGAGGCTTTATGGTATACTAATTGATAATTGAAAGTTACTTCTGTAAAGTGTGTAGAGAATAAAGTGAAAAAATTAATAGTCAATATTTTTTTTTAGTAATAATAGTTAATAATTTTGATACATGCATATAAAAAATATGCATATTTTTTGAGAGGGAAAACATGCATATATGTTAACTATCAAAGTGTATTTGCCTATTTCAATACCTCAATAATTAGTACTATTGCTTATTTTACACTTGAAAGTGATTTGCCAATTTTAAAAAAGTGGGATTCAAAGTGTTTAATATGATTGTTAATTTGGATGCATCAATTATCAGGTTACAACAACTTTTTTCACCAAGTACTATTTCTATGTAAAAAAATTCTTGTTTGATTTATGACTAGTGAAAAGGCCCTTATAAAGTTCTAAGGCTATGACACATATATCGGTTGAAGAAATTAAGATACATGAATTAATTTTCAAGAGTGTTTTTGGATGCACCAACTTTCAGTAATTAAGAACATCTTTAATAAGAAATTTTGAAATTGGTTTCTCTATTTTAAACTAAACAATCATGTGTTTGCTTTTTTATCTTTGTTTTCTTTTCTATTGTCTTCATACAAATAGGGTAAGGTTGGAAAGGTATTGTGCCAGCTGATTAAACTTTCTATGGATAAACAATGCCATGTGCATTAATTAATAATTGATGGTGAGAGGAAAGTAAACACTAATGATTGAAGGTGAAGAAACTACGACCAAATTTACAAACTTAATATTTAATTTGGATAAATTATGAGGCGTCTGAATGCACTATACCCTCTTGCCCCTAAAAAAAAATGTATTACCAACAATGAATTGGTGCAATAAGAATTGATTTAGATATGTGAAAATTTGATTCGACTCTACATTTTGTATATGTGAAAATTTGATTGAAAAAAGAGAACTTACTTTGTGTGTCCTAAATATTCTCCTTCGAATATTAATTAATGTTAAATAATGATAGATAGTTTGTACCTATAATAAAACAAAATTACTTGTATTGGTACCGCAAAATTCAAAAGTCTCTCTATGGTTGAAGAACGAGTATTTTCTTGGGCCATCGTAGAAACATTGATAGGGTTGACGACAGAACAAAGAACTCATCCTATATACAACTTTTTCATACATGTTCACTTGCATTACATACACATAGAAGAAGAAAATTATTAAGACCAAGACAAATTATTTAATATTATAATTTTGAAAGAGTGTTTAAAATACTAATTTTTTTTCTTCATGTTGTAATGTTCTATTGTGGAGAAATCGGATGAACTTTATTCCGGCGTAGAGAAAGACGAAGAAGCAATTCAAGTGTTTTTTTTTGAGGTATCACAAGAAAGAAAGTTGAAATTTTCTTAACAGTAAGTATCAAAATGAACATGAGGGAAGGAATGTGTGTTTTTTTTTTTTTTTTTCAAACTAGAGGGGAAGTGGTTGTTTTTTGATGAATCAGTTTGGTTTGGTTTAGTTTGGATAACTAGTTTATTTTTTTATTTTTTTATTTTTAGGGAAACTAGTTTATAATTTAAAATCCATTAACATGTGAATCTGACCCGTTTAAAATAACTGTGGTTTTTTATTACCAGTTTTGTTGTTTTTTTTATTCTATATATTGTGACTAAAAACATTTGTGTTGATAAAATTTGAAATATAAATGTAATTTAATTATATGTTTATTTCATATTAAAAAACAATTTATGTCTTATAGATTCGATGACTTGGTCCAAACTAATGCGGGTTTATTCGAGTTTCATAGAAAAATATGGATTTTTACCTTAATCCAAACAATTGAAATTTGATTGGATCCGGCACTTCACGAAGAAAAAAAGGTAAAACCAATTGAATTACAAGATTGTGGAAACACGAATACGAAACATTCATATAGAACAAAGGGTTCACGCGAATATGATTCATTTTTCATACGGTTGTTGTTTGACTTTAATTTGATTTTCTACGGAGACTAAGATTGAAGTGACTTTTATTTGTAGTGATCATTTGTATATTAAAGTTTATTCTACCACCATTTAAAAATAATCTCCGTCGATAAAATTGTGGAGCACATCAGCAGGTTTTTCCATTCTAACCGAATTTGTTTCATAGCAAAAATTAGAGATCAAATTTTTGACCATTTAATTAATGGATTCAAAACCTTACTACTTAGATCAACTTATTGTTGCTTTCACATTAAAATTTTAACCCGAGATTTGATGTGTACTAATGTGACAAGCACATATTCTTTTTGAGGGCAAATGTGACAAGCACATGTGTAGCTAATATAATCATGAAATGATAAGGTGGCTAGCAACCATGGCATGTGGAACTAGTATTATGGAACTAATATAATTATTAATCAGTAAATAATCAATTATTCATCTCAGAAATTGTGAGTTTCGTCAATTACTTCTCTGAAATTAATAAAACTTGAATTACTTTCTGAAATTGCACAATGTTAATCAATTTATCCTCTCCGTCAAATTTTTTTGTTAGTCAACATGACGTTTTGCAAATATCCCCTGAAGTTTTGCACTTATGTGCAAAATGCCCCCTAAACTTGAAAATTTATATATTTTTTTCTTAACCTTAAAAGTGATTGCATTATCACTGAGTTGTGGAGCATATTACATCAGTTTTAATGATATACAACCATATATTGGCAGTATGGTAGAACAAATTGGCAGTATTTGGTAAACCTGCAATAATTTTCAAAACTCAAGAATATTTACAAAACAAATATAAAAGTATTTCTTTGTTCCAACATTAGATGTTGTTTTTTCTTTTTCAAGTTGTGCTTCACTCCATTAGAGATCAAAAGGATGATGACTATCATGTTTTTTTATTCTCTTAAAAAAATGAAATGTACATAATATAATATTATTACCATTCCTTTGAAAACGGGGAGAAGAAGACCATGATTCCTTCAAGATCCTTTATAAAGTGAGAGAAGTAACAAGTTTATGTATTTTTTCTTGAAAGTGAGATAAGTGTGTTGGTGGTGTCACCGCTCACAATATAAAGGAAGTGGAAATTTTTGGTGTGGTTAAAATTAGCAATAACTAAGTCATATATTTTGACATCTTGGTAATTCTTGGTTATGCCAATCATATATTATTTATGTGCTTCATTATGTATGACATGTATTAGTTTTTCATCTGACAAGTGTGGTTGTACTTTACTATGCTGACTTTCATATCATTAGACTCTAATACATGATTAATGTTTGACCGTTTTAAGGAACATATATGGTTGTATATCGTCAAAACTTAGCTAATATGCTCCACAATTCAATGATAATGCAATCACTTTTAAGGATAAAAAAAAAATATAATTTTCAAGTTCATGGAACATTTTACACATAAGTGCAAAACTTCAGGGGAGTATTTGCAAAACGTCATGTTGACTAACAGAAAAATTTAACAGATGGGGTAAATTGATTAACGTTGTGCAATTTCAGGGGGGTAATTGAAGTTTTATTAATTTCAAGAGAGTAATTAACAAAACTTACAATTTCAAGGGGGTAATTGACTATTTACTCAATTATTAATTATGTGGAACTAATATATAATCATGAAAGAGTTTCTTTTCAAAGTTAAGGTCTTGGGTTCAAATTCTACGAAAATATTTTTTTAAACTTTCATACTCAATTTTTCTGCCACGTTAGAATATTTGCTAAGTCAATATCTTTTATAAGAAATGTTAAAAAGAAATATCTTTTATAAGAATCAAATGATAATTTCATAAATAAACCAAAATTATATAGAAAAATGCTAATAAGTATTTTAAGAGTATTGTTTAAGAAATAAAAAGGAATGCATAAAATATATTATATAGTAGTAAGAGTTTTTTTTTTGTGTATGTAAATTGAATATCCTTCGCATACACAACTGCAAAGATTAATTCATCAAACCTTAGATGTTTAAATGAACAATAAACTCTTTTTAAAATTGTTAACGTTGTTACATGCTATAGTAGCAAGAACATTGTTTAAGAAATCAAAAGAAACAAGTTTGTATAAAAAGTGATATGATTATAACTTGTATTTCTAGACAAATTTTCCTTTTTTAAGTATTCCTTTGGCAATGTCATTAAGGTACTTTGTTAAATGTTTCTATAATAAATGATAGAGAGTAGTATATATTCGACGGATCCAATTATACATCGATTGTGTCACAGCTTATTTATCGAATCTTTTAATTTTCACTTAAATATAAGATTAAATTTAAGAATTTGTACCAAAAAAAAAAATTTAAGAAGTTTTGTGTCAGCTTCGATATTTTTTCTCAATCCCACAACATGTTTGTTTAAAATATAAAAATTAAGAATAATAAAGAAAAAGAACATTATCTCAAAAAAAGATAAAAGTTGGCAACAAGTCAATGACATTGTCAAAATATGACGATATCATCATTTGACAACCTGTAAGATATATCCACTATGTGTATTTTCATGTTCTATGTCGTAATATTTTTCCAATGGGAATATCAGCAAATTTTATTTTTTTTAATGAGAAGACAATTATTAATAGTAATATGTTTGTCACGTATTTTATCTAATCGTTTTATAAAAAAAAAAGAATAGAGTAGGAAATGTATTTTAATCAAGATGATAATAAAAAATAAAATATGTAAAATAGTTAATGTTTAGATTATTTTTGGGGGAAGTTTTTTTTTTTTTTGTCAAGTAGCCTAGTGACGAACTCACACAATTTAATTGTGGAAAAGTGGAGTGTCTGGGTTCGAACCCCAGCTCCTGCATATAATATGCAATATCCCTACCAACTGAGCTAAGTTCACGGGTTTTTTTGGGAAGTTAATGTTTCGAATTGTAAAAACTATTGTTATTAACATAATTTTTTATGATAATTTATAAATCTTAACTGTATTAATTTCTTTTTTTGTTACAAAAATCTTAACTGTATTTCATCTTGTGCCTGGAAAAATTATAATTTCATATCAAATTAAAAAGTTAGATATTAATTACGAATAAAAACTAAATTTCTTTATTCAATAAAGTAAATATTGATATTATTTGGTAATTTAAAATTATAAATGTTGTGATATTCCTTAAAATCTTATGTTGTATTGAAAATCTCGGTTGACAGTTTTTCTTATACGCTAGGCGCACCTGTTTTATAGTTTGAGCGAGGTCTAAACTTTGCGTGCATCACTAGGCCTAAGAGCCTAACGCGCTAGACGCGCGTGCCAGTACAATATGAATTGTGCATGCTGTCGAGTTATGTGCTAGACGCACATGGCAGTCTTGGGGTCCATTTTTCAGTTTTGGGAGTGTATAAAAGGTCAAGATTTATTTTTATTTTTTGTAATATTTAAAAATCAAAGGAGGAAACCTTTATGGTTGAATGTTTTTGGCCGAGATTCTTGGGTTGAAAAACACTTTTCATAAAGACCTTGAGTAGTTGAGATCTCATTAGAGGAAGGATAAATTTTTTTTTGGCTTACATATGTCATTAGTCCCTGCACTTTCATCAAATTTTGGCATTGGTCCCTGCATTTTTTTTTTGGTATTGGTCCCTGCACTTTGCAAATTTTTTGGCTTTGGTCCTTCTGTTATTGGGAGTTTAAATGATTTGAAAAATGGGTAGAAATTATGAACCGTTCTTTGAGATATTATGAAGTTAATTTCTTTTAACATCTTTGTATCACTAATTTCATAGTGGATTTAAGAACTACCCTCTCCTCCCCATACGTAGGTCATATTGGCCCGAATGGGATAAACAAATATTGATGCATTGTTTCCTCTACTCTCTTAACTTTGTGGATTTGTTTTGCTTAATTAATATGTTTGTGGATTTGTTTTGCTTAATTAATATGTCTGATGTTGCTGTAGTTATTTAGTGTGATTTGATTTCCAAAATCACAACAATGAATATAACTTATTACTATAAAATGTAAATTAAAACTACTTAATTATTTGAAGTGAGTCGGATTTGAACAACTTATCAAGGTTATGAATAACCTCAAGGATTAAAAAATGAGTTATTTATATATTATTCAGCAACAATGTGTGAACATAGAAAATGAAACTTAAACTATGCATTTTTTGGAGCATGAGTCAAATCTTTAGCAAATCAACAAACCTTATTTAGTATGTTTTCAATTCTTAAATTATAAAATAGTATAATCTAATCTATATAATTAAATAGAAATATATTCCATTGAAATGAAATAAAATAAAATAAAATGGCCACAAATATTTTATTTAAAAAATACAAAAACAAAGACAGTGTCGGTGAAGAGATAAAATCAAATCAATAGAATAAAATGTCAAATTCATAAGAAGAAGAAAAACGCGTTAAAGTAGTGGAAACATGATTTGTACTACACAGTATAGTTGTTGAGTCCCACTTCTAAGGTGCTTCCTCAATCTCACTCATTTCTCTACCTTTATCAGGAAAGAAAATTTAAATCCAAACATTATACAATATGATACAAAATTTTGATAAATATCTTTGTAAGATTATGATGATAATAATAAATAATTAAGTACATAGGTTGTACTCAACTGTACAATTAGTTATACGGAGTCTTTCATAGGGCTCTTTCAATCGCTATGCATGTCCTATTGTCTACTATCATCCACAAATCTCTGTCCTCTTGACTTTACTTTCCTAGCATTAATACTAGGTTGAGTCTATAAAGTATTGAAAATTACATGAGAGTTTTGTTATTACTATTTTTTTTAACTTTTTTATTCTTTTATAGACGTTGATATATGATTATTTTTTTAAGGATTTTCTAGATATTTATCTTGCAATATATACCACATAGTTGGGGGGTTTATGAGCCTATCCATCCAGCTCTTTTCTTTTTCAAAGAATTAAGATTAGATAAATGAGATGTGATTATTTCTGATAAGGTTTTCAACGATGTCGGAGTGTTATGGTGTAAGTTAGAAGAATCATATTGAATGAAAATATAAATGATAGGAAATTTATACTCAATATCTTAAAGTTTTATGTTAAAATATAGTGCTTAAATTACTTATATGTATGCTCTTAGTTTAATGTGACGTTTCCTTAATGTTTTAAATTGGCACAAGTGTATGTAGATGTTAAAATTTTCACTTGGGGCTTGTGAGAGAGCATTCTCAAATATATTGATAAACTTACACCCGAGTAAGAGATTGTTTAAGTGTTAATTATGAGTTAGCAATTCTTCATCGAGTGAAAGGTGTTAAACAAGATATAAATGAAATAATTCATATATCTATTAATTTATCAATGCTTGAAAGCTTTAGTTGAAGATATAATGTCCAAATGATTGGCATGATTGTTTTTATTCCAATGTAATTGAAATTGAGATTCAACTATAGAAAATGTTCGATAAATAAGATATGTACTCAGATAAATGAATCAATCATGTATGATGTATGTAATCAATTAAATTCTATTGAAGAGGTAAATAGTTCACTTAGATTTTAAGGATTATCAAGAAAAAGACAATTCACTGCAAAAAAAATATAAGGGTCTAATCACAACAAGTGGCCAAGACAAATAAGATAAAGAATAGTAGCATTCTTTAATATTTTGGGGAACAAAGACAACATGTCTAAACAATAAGTCCAACTCTAGGTCTATCCAAAATAAGAGAACGAAGGTATGGGGAAAATTTGTTTTCTTAGGAGGAGCAAAATATTGCTTTCTTTTTAAATATTTAGGGTGAGTTTGTGAGTTTGGATGAGGGAGATCGAGAGGGCTTGGAGGAAGGAGAGGAAAAGAAAAGAATGAGAACCTTTTTATTTTGTTTGATAGAATGTTTTTGTAGAGGATGAGAAAATAGTTTTATGATGAATATATTATTAATTGTGAGATTATTATAAAGAGACGAAAAATATTTGAAATTTTTGTCTAAGGCCTTTAAAATTCTCCTCCACCATATATTGAGTTCATCTTGTTGGACCATGGTAGGGAGTTTCATTCATTTAGAACACACGTTAGACTAAGTGTAATCACACAAGTGAGTTGGTTATATAACTTATATATTGTTCAACCTCAATTCTTTTATCTAATCTGTAACTTTAACTCACACTAAACACATCACAACATCTTTCCTTCAAGTATGAGACTCTCTGCGTTTGTGGTCCAACACGAACATTAGAGCTTTGATACCATTGTTGGATCATGAGGGGGCATCACTAAGTTGGATCTTCACATTAGACTAAGAGCAACCACATAAATGAGTTGAACATTACATCTTCACCTAAAACCTTTAAACATTGTGTTTATTATGGGTCATCTCATTTTATATATTGCTTAAACTCGGATAATGTAGAACTTTAACTCATACCTAACACGTCATAATACCTCCATATTAAAGAAATTTTATATCACAAAGAAAATAAATAATCATTTCATTCAAGTTTTGAGACTATTCTTCCTTTTATCCTATTGTGTATTCCAAAGCTCTCACATTCTAAACTCCCAAATTACCACTAAATGACATCTTTGAAGACATGGGGAAATTTGTTGAACTATTTAAAGCTATAAGAGCAATAAACCATAGCTAACTAAAATCCACAATAAATAATATGAAAAAAATATAAAAAATAAAGAAGGGTGATTCATATTTTTCGATTTTTTCCACTAAAAAAAGATGGGAATTATTTTTTACAACCTGAGGACACAAGTTACTTAGATTTATGGACAAGCAAATGGGCTTCATTTTTTAGTGCTTTTGGGAACATGCAAACCACGGCAGCAATTTAAGCAAATAGGATTTATTATTCGCACTCGTTATTTTCATTATTGTGTCTTTTAGATTTCTTTCCTTCCAAAAAATGGCCCTTCATGAAAATTTACTTTTGGAAGATACTAACTTATTTTTAATATCTTGATTCATCCAAACAATAACTATCTTTCTCTTACAAATCAAAATGTGTCTGCATTTGTAAATATCGATTTCTTAAAATGATTGAAAATTTAAGATGTTGACATCTCTCAACATATATGATTTCAAATGTATCGGTTAAATGTCAAACTCTTGTTCGTTAATAGTTAAAAAACTCAAACAACTACCACGTAACTTATCTCATATTTAGTGGGCTCTAATGCTCCACACCATAATTATACAACCCGCAATTTTATTCCAATGGTGCATATTTTATATTTAAGCTACCCACAAGATACACTAGCTTAATTAACTATTTTGTTGGTTAATTTCAAGCATAATTAATTCTATATTTCTATGAAACAGTAGGTTAAATAAAGCCCTTTACAATTGTTTATGGATTCAGACTCTACAATTGGATTCACACTAACTAACCAAACTAGCAATAACAGACTATAACTAACTTTCAGTTATAATCTTGATTGGGTCTAATAACGTATACTCCAAGGCTATTGACTTATTTGGTTTCAGATATTTATCATTTGAGATTCAATTTTAATCAATTATATCAAGCTTCAGAATGCAGATTTATATATATGTAATCTTTTCCAACAAAAACAAAAAAAGGAAAGAAGAAAAGCCGGATTATATCATGACAGTAGAAAGCAGCAGCTTAACCATACCATATGATATAATAATCAATTAATCATCATGCCTTGAATAAAATACAACACGGTCCAATCAGTAAGGTAAGACCTTATGTGAACAAAAATATGATGACACTAATTTCTTGACAACTTGATTCAAGTGGCTATATTTTTTTTATTACACTCTCATTCTCTGTATGAAAAGAATTTTCAGAATATACTTCCTAGAATATTCATCTATGACGCAAACCCAATACTTGGTCAATTAAATTTTAATATGACCCAATTATATAATATAATCCATCTACAAAAACAACTAACAGACCAAGGTACTAGAAACCACGGGTCTATTTAAAGAACACCATAATATAATAATACTACAATTAAATATTGTAATATAATGATTTAGACTATGTCTTTTAACTCATCACACGTTATTATGATATATTAGTGCTTAGTCTAAAGTTTTGATACATTATTCCTTATAGGCATTACTTACTTTTCATTTTCATAAGGAAAAACAACTTACTTCACCATGAATCAAGTTGTGTTTAACCTTATTTTCTTCACACTAAGCATGCTTCGTTCATCAACAACAAAGGCACAACAGAATTACTCAGGAAATTCGATACTCAGCTGCAAGAACAACGATGATGCTGGACCTTCATCGGCATTCCTTTACACCTGCAATGGCCTCAACAAATCATGCATGACCTATCTAACCTTCAAATCCGTACTACCTTATAACTCCGTTTCCACAATTTCCAGCCTCACTTCATCAAACCCGAACGAGCTAGCCAGAATCAACGGCGCCACTTTGCTCACAGTTTTCCCATCTGGTAAAGATGTTATTGTCCCAGTGAACTGTTCTTGTTTAACCAATGATTATTACCAAGCTGAAACCAAATATATATTGGGTCCAAAGCCAACATATTTCATAGTAGCAAACGACACGTTCCAGGGTTTGTCCACATGTGATTCTCTTATGCGTGCGAATCCGTATGGAGAATTTGATTTGCTTCGAGGAATGGAGTTGAACGTGCCACTCCGATGCGCTTGTCCAACATATCATCAGAAAACAAATGGCACCAAGTACTTACTCACATATTCTGTGACCTGGGGTGATAACATTTCAAATATTGCTACAAGATTCAATGTAGCAGTAGGTAATCTAATTGATGCCAATGGTTTTTCCTCACAAACTGAACTCCTTTTTCCATTCACAACTGTTCTGATTCCTTTGGAAAGTGAACCAGCGAGTTTAACAACTATAGTTGCTAATGATCCACCAACCCCTCTTGGTTGCAGCTTCAAAAAGTGCAAGTCAAACACAAAAGTACTCCTCATTGCTTTAACCACCTCACTGCTGGTTCTGTGTGTTTTCTTGTTTGTGCTGTTTCTGATTCGGTTTCTACTCAGAAAGAGAACAGCGAGGTTTGTTAAGCGATGTATGGAAGTTAACAATAAAAATGTGGTGTTTTCAGAAGAGATCCGTGAGGAGATAGCGATCATTGAACATCTCTCCAAAGTGTATAGCTTTGAGGAAATACAAGAAGCAACTGAGAATTTTAGTCCAAAGAATAGAATCAAAGGTTCTTTGTTTCGCGGCATATTCAACAATGGCAAGGATGTGTTGGCTGTTAAAAGAATGAGAGGAGACGCTTCCAAAGAAGTCAATTTGCTGAAAAGGATCAATCATTTCAACTTGATAAAGCTGCAAGGTTACTGTGAAAACGATGTTTGCATCTATCTTGTTTATGAATACATGGAAAATGGGTCTTTAAGGGAATGGCTTAGCAAGGATAATTCAGTTGAACACCAAAGTTGGGCAAAGAGGATACAGATTGCTTTGGATATTGCCAATGGACTTCAGTATCTTCACAACTTCACAGAACCTTGCTATGTACACAAGGACATAAACAGTGGAAACATTCTACTAAACAAAGATTTAAGGGCCAAGATAGCAAAATTTGCTCATGCTGAAGAATCAAAAAGGATGATAACTTCTGGTTCTCCCACATCACATGTTGTAGGATTTATGGGCTATTTGGCTCCCGAGTATCTGGAGGCACGAGTAGTCAGTACAAAAATGGATGTCTATGCCTTTGGAGTGGTGCTGTTGGAATTGATCACCGGCAATGATTCTATTACCCTACAAGATGGAAGAGAAGTGATGCTTTATGAAATCATACAAAACATCATTGGACAAGAGAATGAAGAAGAGAAGGTGAGCTTGTTCATTGATCCTTGCCTCATCGAAAGTTGTAGGAAAGCCTGTGCACTGCAGTTAGTTAAACTGAGCCTAGCCTGCTTGATCCAAGAACCAGATAGCAGACCAAACATTGAAGAGGTGGTCTCTAGCTTATTGAAAATACAGGCAAATGATATGCAACAGAGAATATCACCCAGCATCAATAAAAGTTTAAGCTTGGAGAGGTGAAATCATAGAGTTTCGGCTAATTGATACAGTTGCTTTTGCAGTTTTTGTATATACTATACATATTTTATGCACCAATGTCACTGGTTTTTGTTTTGGATGAAATCCACAACTATCCTACAAGAGGAGACAATCCTATTTTGGGTCGACGGAGTAGCAAGGTTTTTTAATTGTTGGTTCTTTAATACAAAAGTTTTCTTACTCTGGATTTGTTTATACTAATCATTATTTCTTTTCCACAATGGCCTCCAGTTTTCTTATTGTTATTATTACACGAACAAAAGCTTAATGATGTCCTGAAGAATAAAATAAAAAACTAGCAGCAAAGGAAAAAAATTCCATGTCATAGGGGTTTGTAAGCTCGGATTCTCTATTTTGTTTTTGGTTGGTTGCTGGTGTTAGGTGTTCCTGCTAGTGCAGAGTTTGTATAGTTGTTGGCTTGTTCCAGGGCACTCCTTGTACTCAGATTTAAATTATCGATAGATTTTGTGATAAAAATAGATTGAAAAAAAATCATATATATGACGTAATCAATACATACATGAGCAAAGGTATCAATTAATTACAAAAGTACAAAAAAATCAGCACTGCATCAAAGCTAATGCCAGAGTACCTTAGCCGCCGTTTCTAATCACAACAGGCTAGGCTTTATCTAAAAAGAATGAGAAACAATGAGATAAATGTGAGATATCTATACTTAATATGGGAAACTACCCATCACCTTGATATGGTGAAGGGTCCTTTCTAGGCCATACTTGCGAACTGCTTTTTGACCAGCTCTAAACCCATCTCCATAAACAGGGGAAATGTCTGATTCAATCTGGTGCTTGAAGAACTCCCCAAGCTTCTTCTCAAAAGGAGGTCTTTTTCCTGTCTTAGATGTATATGATGCAGATGAGGATGAGGCTGATGCAAAGTTGCTGCCTGGTGCAGAAGAAAGCTCAGACTCCAACCACATGTGAGCCAAAACCTGACAGATACCTTCTTCAACATCTTGACTTAGAGTCCGAAAACCTTCATATATACAAAAATTGGCATAAAATTGAGACAGCCGCAATGAAATAAAATGGGATTGATGTTACACAGAAAATGTTAACTATTAAAATGAATAAATGGTTCACATGTTTTAACCAAGAAAACATACGCCTGGAACTGCAACGACTTTCTAGATGAATACCAATAAAAAGAAATCGAAAAAGAAAATAGACCTGATAGCCGCAGCCATGCATGCATCATCTCATGAGCTAGAATCGATCCGGTAAGTAATCTGTGAAGAAAAAAAATCCATGCATAAATTGATTCACCCAAGGGATAGACGGAAACAAAGATGCTGAAGTGACAAGAGGAAAAAAAAACCTCACAAAATATCTACTGCAGAATTCAAAAAACTAATAAAATATTTAGATGAGAATCTTACGTGACAATGAAGCATTATTATATTATTATACAATTTAATATCAAAACCGCAATACATGCTTGGCAGTAGTATTCTTTTTTTTAGTTTTTGTTCAACTTCCTTTCCTAACTGCAAAAGAACGCAAAGGTCCTTTCATGGACTCATTCACAAAAGCTAAACCCCATGGATATCAAGGGGGAATCAAATGCAAGATGCATTTTGCAGCTTTTAGCACCTCTTTTTTTTTTCTCTCAGCCATGTAACTTTCAGATTAATAAGCAGATATCAAGGGGGAAGCAAATGCAAGATGCATTTTGCAGCTTTTAGCACCTCTTTTATTATTCAGCCATGTAACTTTCAGATTAATAAGCAGATATAAATTGTGTACCATGTAAAACAGTGCTTTTGACAAATGTAAAATATTATCTGGGTCTAACAGTCTGTGCAACTAGGAGGAACTGTCTGTACTTGTTATACAAGTTGTAAAAGCAACAAAAACATCAAATTATTACCTTGGAAGACCATATAGAATGAGAATTGCAGTCACATCACAGCGTGCAGTCAGATTGTATGGCTGTGCTCTCATGTCTCTATTTCCTGTGCCGAGTCTAGGTCGTCTTGAAAACTGATCAAGTTTAAAGGCAAAGTTGCATAAATATATAGCTAACTATGTGTGTGTGTGTGTGTGTGTGTGTGTAAGAGAGATGTATCAAGTGAGATAGATATTTTTATACGAAAGTGAGAAGAGTTAATCTTGAACATTATCTTTATCAGAAATGATCAAGATTAAAACATAAAAATAGCCATGCCACTTGATATATATTTATATATATATGTTAGGACAGGAGAACATAACAGGAAATCTTACAGTGCTGAGTTCCTCTGAGAGGCAGAGTCCTCTGGTCTCAGGCATATGATAGTGGCCCTGCGAAGAAAAAGAATAAGATAAGGAGGAAAAACACTTCCTTTAATTGTAAACTAGTTAAGATTAGAAGCTTGATATTTTAAAGCATTTTGACAGGGTAAGTATTACTTATTACAAGCATTAGGCTTCTAAATTAGATTTGTTTGTATCTATTTTGCTCTTAAATTTCTTATATCATTGCGTGTCAAATTGAATCATTTATTTGATAAATTATGTGGTGAACATATCACCGGAGAATAACATTTTCAAATCTAACACTAACAAAAGTGGAACCACAAAAATAGTTCCTCAGAAAAACTTAATGCCATTACAATCAAATTATTAATTATATTCACTGCAAACAGGTGAAAGACATTTTAACTCACATTCTTTTCTCCCTCCCTCGCTTCATTCAGTGCTTGTCTTTCAACCAAAAGTAGAGGAACTTGCTGATTCAGTTTCATATTTATGCTTTCATAGAACTTTAGTATATCAGCATGAAGGGGCTGGCATTCATTAGTATCCATGATAGAAGAATCTAGACACTCTAAGCAGAGCTTCCTTCCATCCTTAAGGGCAATATATCCCGTCCCTTGTGGCTGCATGTAAAGAGAGAAATTTTCATTATATTCTTTTCTCATTGCAGCATACATTTTCATCCAACTTACCCTAAGCAAACCTATGATTAATATTTGATCATATAAAAATATTTAAGTTGGACTGACCTCCATTCGCTCACAGCTACAACAGCGGGCAGTATTATCATGTTCATGTGAAGGGCAATAATGCTGGTTCCAGAATGGGTGTGCCCTATATTCAATAAGACCAGCAGGGTTTGTTGGAATCTGTGAAAAAGATATATAATTACCAAAAATTAACGGCAACAGGCCATGAGATATATGGCTGAAGTCAAGGAGAAAACTAACAAGCATGCCTTCATTTAATTGTAACATGGAAAAATAATAAACATCATGAATAAAATGGAAATGATACATCCCCCATTCTCCCTCCAATTGCAGTCATAAAAAATGCATAAAAGTGTGGAGTTGTAAAAGACAGAAAAAGTATTAATATTCCCAGAGATAAAAGCTAGTTCAGAACTTCACATCAACAACACTCACACACCAATTATTCAGGGCCAGGAACAGGAAAACAATCTACTTACACTATTACTAGTATCTAAAGTAGCATTTGGCGTGGTTATACTCATAAGGTATGGCTCCCATAAGACCATAATCTGGATAACGTTTTCCATTCTCCCCATCCATTTTTACATATCAAAAAGTAAAGGCAAACGAAAGTCTATGATAGGTATCAGATGCAAGAATGTAAAAAGTTGTTAAGGGGAAATACTTACGAAGTGCTTGCAGACATCACATTTCGGATGGTAGCTTTCCTTATAGCATGCTTTATGGAAAGGGTAATTTCCAGACGTGGAAAACTACAAAAGCAAGGAAATATACATGAAATACCAATAAAACCTTGAGTACGGAATAAAAACCAATTACGAAAACATTAAAATGAGAAATTTGACTGGTCAAAGGAAATTCTTGCACCTCATAATCAGAGATTGGTAGGTTGCAAGCACGGCAACGGAAGCATTCAGGATGCCAGAATGCACCCAAGCAGTTTAGATAGCGGCCATAACCAATCTCAGTATTGCAGCCAGCACATATCCTATTATGTAAATAATTAGATTAGATATCCACAATTGAGTCTGCATTGCATATGTTGTTGATATTCTAATCTAACACCAAGCTGAAATAATAGAATAATTTCTCCATCAACTGAAAATAAACAGAAAATCGATGGGCAGATGTTTTCTCCCTTTGTTTATGAGCATTGAATGCGATGTACATGATACAAAAGCTATCCCTTCTTTGGATGTGGAACTTAGTTCATAGTACCCCATGGTTATTTGTTCATAAATTCATCTCATCATGATCAAGACTCTACAACAACAATAATAACCACCCCACACTTTCTGACTTGGCAACTCAAAAGTCTAGCCACACACACACGTGTATAAATAACAACTGTAAATTTGTTTTTGTGCAGCAGTCCATACTTGGCTAATGTTTAGTACAAAGTATTTGAAGAGGGTAAAAAGAATGAACAGTGTATCTAGACTACATTCTAGTCCAGTGTACATCACATCAGCCCCTTCCTACCAAACTATCCTTAATGATTCATAAGATCATCAGTCAACAAGTAGTTCAACAATACCAGCACGAATAAGTGGGAATTGAGATGCACAATGTTATCCTGTAAGTCATACCTGTACCCCATCGGGAAATACTGAATTGGTTGATACATATTATCATTTCCATGTTTGGGAGGTGACTCCAAATTTAGACTTTCTTCTATTGCTCTGGCAAGTTGTTCATCTTCTTCTAATTGTGATTTGTGGTCTGTAAGATGGACAGAAAACTTCATAAATACAGAACAGAAACTATTTTTGATCTTAAGACATATATGATACAGACAAGACTATATATATATGTGTGTGTGTCAACACCATCAATATAAGCAGAAATCCCTGAAATTCCCATAGTAAAAAATAACAAAAATATATTAATTTTAGGGTTTATATCGGATCAATTCTAATTTCTAGATGATTCCAAACATGGTAGAAATTGTTAGAGAACAAAATGGGAACATAAATGATATCGTATACAGTAAGAATATAAAATATCAAACTGCATATATTTGAATCTAGTAGAGTAAAGCAGCCACATTACTATCAGGCATCATCCTATTACATTCAAGCATGTAATTCAATAGTAAGCAACTGGTTTCTTCGTTTATCAAGTGATTTAACCAGATTTCATATCAAATTTCTCCTAATCACAATCCAATGGTAAAAGGGGAAATGGAAAAAACAGGAACAATAAATAATGTCTAGAACAAATCAAAACAAGTATCGGAAATTAATTTTCCAAATTACATCATGCCATAACTTAACTTCAATCTCAGTGCAAAGATTCAAAATAAAAATGCACTGCAATCCATATCCTTTCAATAAGATGCAATAATCTTTTAGAGCTATCTAACTCACCTTTTACATTTCTAGCTTTCTGATTTTCTTCAACCAAAGACAACGCAATAGCACGATCAATATCTTCATTCTCGTTCTCAGTCCAAACATCCTACATTCAAACCCCTATCAAAACACACGATACAACGTATTCTAAAAGACTAACTGCAACATTTTCAAATAATTAAAAAAAAAAAAAAAAAACTTTTAAACCATTACGATTATGAATTGGATTAACCATTACCCCTGAAGTTGATGGCAAGTAATAACTTGAATCATCTTTATAATAATGCCCTTCTGAAACCTTATGATCAGACCCTTTAAAAATTCTACTAAGCCAACCCATCAAACAAAAAAATAGCTATATGTTCAACAATAACAGCTCCCTCCCTGCACAAATAAACATCAACATTAAAAAAAAAGTAATCACAAACAATCAAGAATCAAGATATTGCAAAAAAATCATCCACGGTGGTAATTTGGAAAATTGACATAATTGAATGTAATCACATGTGTCAGTGCCACGACAGGTGTTCGTGTCCGACACTCGTAACGCCTTTGATCAGAAGTGTCGGTGTTGCAGAAGTAAATTACACAAAAAAGAAGAAGAGGGTTTAGCAGGTTTATATAAAAATTAAATAAAATTAAACAAGTTTATGAAACAAAACTAACCTCTGTTAAGAAATTGCAGAAGCAACGAAAATTGAAATAGTTTGGTTTGGTTGTGTGATCTAATTTGAAAGAATAATTCAAAAACGAGTAAGAAAGAAAAGACTCTTTAGATCATTGACAATTGAAGAGAAAGAATAATAATCAAGAATTAATTAATTAAAAAAGAAAAGAATGAATAAATGTGAAGAAGAGGGAAAAGTAGAAGAAGTGCACGCGATTATAAAGTCAAATTAAATTTGAAGAAAAGTAAAACATTTAATCAATTAATTATTTATTTATTTATTTAGGAGGAGATTTGGAATACAAAGGTATGTGTGTGTGTGTGGGGTCCTCCGTGTTCACACACAACACAACAGCTTCTTCCTTCTTACGAAGGGAGACCCCAAAACCAAAACCCAACACAAAGACAAAAAGTTTGTTTCTGATAGCCAAAACCAGAACAGTTTTCTTTCTTTCTTTATTTATTTTACTTTTAAGTTTTAACTAACGTCAAAACAGGCATTGAGGAGCATCCACCCATTTTTTAGTACCGGAATGCTTTCGTGTCCCTCCTTTCTAATTTTTTTAATGAGAAAGGTTAACTAGTGCTTCAATAGTACTCTAATAGGTAATTTTTTTATAAAAGTTTATTAATCAGTGTATTGATTAAAATATTTGACATTTATAAAAAATAATTACTTAATATAATATATTTAAAGAGTGTCTGACGACATTCGTTAACAAGACATTTTTTTAATAATAATTCAAGTATTCAAGACCTCTCCGTTGAAGATTGTCTTATATAAGCACATTATTAATTATGGATATTAACCTTTCTCTCATACTTCCTTGATTCCTTTTTATAAGACTATTTTACAAAAATCGTCCATATTAAAAAAAGTCTTTAGATCAATAAATTTATGTGAAAATATGTCACTATTATTAAATTATCATTTTTGTATAATTATAATTAGGAAAATGCTAACTGGTGCTCCCGGACATTGATACTAAATAGGAAATTATATACTCCCTCCATTCTTTTTTAAGTGTCTTTTTAGAGTGAATTTTTCGTTTCTATTTAACTGTCTTTTTGGTATTAAGGGTACGATTTGTCAATATCATTTGCCAATTACACTTATGTTTTTCAATAAAATTAATTAATGCTATCTATTTGGAAACTAAAGTTTGTTTTTTTAAACAAAGTTTGTTTGTTGTTATCTTCAAATTTAAACAAAATTTTGTTAGAAAAAATGGTTCCAAAAAGAGTTAAAATTCTATAAATAAGATGAGTAGCAATTGTTAAAAATTTCAAATACAAAGTAAAGAACATATTTGAGTTAAGAAAAATAAAAGACTCTATGTATGAATGTTCAAAAGGAAGAAAAAGTTTAAGACTGGTTGAAATTGCTCATGAGAGGTGAAGATGAGGCAATAGTTGAAGACTCGTTTCACAAGGTACAAGAACAAGAACAAGATGACAATGAAGAAGAAGAAGTTTCATCAATATAATTTTTATATTGACTTCAAATAATAAAAAATGTGCACAATATTTAGAAAATTGACAATTGTTTGTTATGAGAGAGAAAATGCCTAAAAAAATAGGAATTTGTTGGAGAAAAAGATAATAACTGACAAATGTTTGTTACGCGAGAAATATAACATATTAAATTTATTGAAAAGATAAAGTTTGTGCAAAAAATATGAAGTTATAGGCGGATTAAAAAGAGGGCATAATAGGAAGAAAATGTGCAAAAATACACATAGCTATTTTGGTGTTAATTTTCTAAAAAAACACTTAAAAAGGAACTGAGGGAGTAGTAGTTAATGTATTGAAAATGTTTAATTTATTTATAAAAAGTAAAAAAAAATCTTCAATAAAAATAACCTCCTTATTTTGTATCTTTAACCCGTACTTAAGGCATCCGTTAGCGGTATCCTTATATTTATTATTGATTTTTCATATTACAAATTACAAATTGATAAAGTCTGATTGGTAAGTCCATATGTGAACATTGTGACAACTAAAATGGTTATGGGTGGTTGATTGATTACGTTAGGGGCGGAGGATATGGGGTTAGGTATTTATTTGCGCGTCCGCGGATTTATGGAGATTACTTACTTCCTTGTCATGCGCTAAGATAGGAACGGGATTAATGACAATATCAAGAAATTAATTAATATCCATTCTTATTAAATTTATTAAATATTTTAATTTAATTCAGATATTTTTAGAGTAACTTTGTTTAAAGAAAACAAAAGTAAATCAAAACTCATTAATTTGGAATTTTTTTGTTAAAGTTTTTTTGGTCAAAAAACAAGTTTTTTTAAAAAAATTCTTTAACAAAAGTAAATCTAAACTAATTCATTAGGAGTAACCAAAAAAAAAACTAATTAATTAGGAGTAATTTTAAAGTTTTTTTTTTGTCAAAAAACAAGTTTTTTTTTTTTAAATTCCTTTTTACCGATGACTCACAATTTCAGGTCTGTTGGAGTTTTTTGAATTTAAAGCTTTACTCACCATCAACTCATATTTTTTTTTGAGTTGATGATATAATTATACTCTGAATATTTTAATATTTTATTGGAGAAGGGTTGTTGTTCATGGTGCCTCATGTCAGTGAGAAGTTTCTATTTATGCCATGCAGAGTTCCAAATAATTAGGAGAATACTACAACTATGGAGTTTAATGAAAAATTCCAATTAAGATGGCATCTTCGGGAAATCATGGCATGTGCAGAAACAAATGTGGCTTACAACAACTTTGGATCAATTTGGATCGTTGAAAAACCACTTTTAGTCAAAATAAGCTTGTTAAAGACAAAGATTTGGTCTGTAACTGCATTGAGAAAAACACAATTCACTTATTCATAGTAAATGATTGTGGGTAAACACAATATGTTAAACACAACCACAATCCGCAACAAATGCAGTGCAGACTCCTCTTGCGATGACAGAGAAGACACATGGAATTGTATCCTATACCGCAGTGACGTCTTTTTTTGGTTAGTTTTCAAACTTCATTTAGAATTACCAACCACAAAAAACACTCGTTCCTTTGAGACCCATCCCAATGCCACACATATTTTTAGCTTTGCTGCATTTGAATACTCATCGTAAATTAGAAACTCGTAAGTTGACTTAGTTGAAAATTGTCCATTCGATGAAAAAGGACCACTACAAATTGTCATTAGTTGCTAATGTTACTTCAACACGACAATCATGAATTTGCATCATCACACTAGCGGGAATTAGGTGATGAACCTGATCCATTCTCCCATATAAAATGGTTTTTTTTAAAGTAAATTAAACGTGATTAATGAAGTATTATAAGATTATTATATAATCATTTATTATGTTATCATTTTAATTTTTTGAAAATTATTTTATGATGAATGTAATTTTAAAAAGAAAAGTAAATTCTTCCCTTCAAATATATGTGAATAAAATCTATCCCAACATGTATCTTCAAGCATATTGTAATAATACAATAAAATGAAAACCATGGGGACTCTTGTACACCATTTGAAAAATGATCATTTAATACAACAATGTTATAGTAAAGGATTTAATACAACAATGATCTCATATATATTAATACAACAATAGTAAAGGATTTAATTAAAACAAAATGAAAACCATGAGGACTCTTTTACACCATTTAAAAAAATAATAAAGAATCACTTAAAATTTTAACTACACGTACCCATACAATAATCTAATCCAAAAGACATTTTTTGCAAGTTAAAAAAATTGTCGGCAAATGTGTCAACTTCAATGTTAAACCTTATTGGCTTAAAGCTTTAGTTGGAATAAATCCAATTCATAAATTCAATCACAATGCGCAAGCCAAATACTACTCAATAAACCGACCAGGATTCATACGTCTCCATCGTATGACAAATTGCAAAATCCAGCATTGACAAATTAGCATTTTTGTGTGTATTTTTTCTTCTTTCTTTTTATCTATGTATTTGACCAACTATACAATAATCATAAATGAATACAATACATTTTACAAATGATTTTCTCTTTCTTAGATTTTTTTTTACAAAAACTTCAATGAAGAAAACTCTAAAAAAAACATCATAACCACAAAGTGACAAAACCCAATCTTTACCAAAAAAAATAAAAATACAATTTACAAATGAATATCACTACTATTATAATAGTAATGATATTAAGGTAACATATAAAAAAGAATCAAATATTAAGGTAAGCACTTAGAAGGATTTACTACAATTGGATTAAGTTTGAAGTTGACGAAGACTTAAGCAGATGTGTGCTTTTACTGGTTTATGATCTGAACCGTATATTTCATCCATTGACTCGTAAGAATGTAGGGTTGCTTCCACGTTGTCTGTGTCTTCTATCTTGAACAGTATGCGATCTGTCCATGCTGGTACTCGAACCTATAAATCAACATGCACACATCATCATGTATACATACACTTACATCAATAGAATCATTAAGCGTCACGAAATCATATAGTATATCCGTAATATGTCACATGTACAAGTTGCTTTGTGGAGCCAGTTTCTAGTCATGTATAATTTTACGTGGAATTTTGAATCAATATATATGTACCAGTTTTTTAAATTCGAAGACAAGAATTAAACAAATTAAGATTTGGTTTTATAAGATCAATTAAACAAAGATTGAGTAAATGACATGATTGGATCAAGTAGTAAAAAAATTCTAGTTAAGGTAAAATTGATTAAGATTGCCGAGTTTGATCGCTTGTTAAAATTATATTGGTCATATTTTACTTATATTGGACCGAAACCTAGATTACCTTGGCTCAAATTAATTATATATTTATTGCATTAGTATTCTGTAATGCAAAAACAAAAAACTAGTAATACTTCTATCAAATGATTTTTTTTTTTTCAGAATGAAAAGCAACTAAATCACACTTAATAAGTTAATTAAATTTAATATTTGCAATCACACCAAAATAATTCTATTGTCTAAAATACTCTTCACGTCCTTTTTAGTATAATAATTATGTACATTATAAACAAAGGTGCCCCTAAAATGGATCCTTTTAAATAGGTTCAACCACGAAACTCTTTCCTATAATCGCTTATGATAAGTCATTCTTTTATATTGTATTTTTTAATCTTTTTTAAATAGGGGTCGTGTAGTTTGGCTAGTTTGAGTTAAATGATTAAAGGAGTTGAGGAGTTATAAGATTAAGTCTTGACAAAGAGAAACATACTAAGATAACAAATAACATTTTTTATTCATTTTTTTTCTTTTTCAAATGGGATTATGAGACTATTCGGTGTGGTTTTGTAAGCATCTTTTTGAAGAAGAAATATTAGGAATATGTTCTTTTAAGTTGTGGTGTTTTCGATGTCATTGGTGCTGGTGATTTACTACGTGCCGACAAGCGATTTGATAGCGGACTTTTCTTCTAATATGAGGGGCAAGGCGATGATCTTTTTGCTGAGTTATTTGATGTTTATCATGGTTTAATATTGATCATGAACAACTCTATTCAACATGTTATATTTGGAAGATGAATTCTTAAAAGTCTTTCATGCTATTCAAAATCCGGATCACTCATATATAAATCTATACGCTTCTTTGTTGGTTTGCTTATATTTTATTTCCAAAGGAGTACTATATTTAAATTAATAAAATTAAAACTTTTTTTTACTGTAATGAATTGTATTATGAAACAAATGATTTTTTAGAGATTGTAACATGCAAATGAAAAAACCATTTTTTAAAATTCACTTTTATAGAAGTACTTCTTAATTTTATCTTGAATTGGAAAATGTACTTACCTTGTAACTTGTGTCGTAATCGCTACTTCCTTTATTATACTTGTATGTTGGCTTGAATGTCAATGTTCCCTCACAAAATCCATTGAAAATTTGTCCTTCTCCAGCTTGTTGCAAGAGTTGATCATTACCATGCAGCTTCTGAAGTAAGAGCAAAAAAAAAATAAAAAAATTATGTATGTGAGTTTAGGATTAAGTTACAAACTAATTAACATATGAATGAATATTCCACTTTGGTGATGAATTAATTACCTGGTGAAGGTCTTGGTCTATTAGGTTTCTGGCTGGATGTGTATTGATCCCTTCTAGCCTATAGTTAAGATCCCCTAACCAAATAGTCATGTGGACTGGTCTAGAATATGGGTTCCAAATCTTAGAGAAAAGGGAGTGCGATATATGCCTGCATTCATAATTTCTTTCTTGCACATTGCGACCATGAGCTGCAAAAAATAAACAAACCAAGTACAAGGTAAATGGTCTTATAATTAAGTAGGGATGATGTGTCAATCAATGTGTACAACATGCATGTGAAAGTGTTTGTTTATTTCTTATTAATTTTCACTTTTGATGCAGCAATTATTAGCAGAAATGGATTCACCGTAGATGACAATCGAGACATTCTATATATCCATGCAGTCAACACATTGGTGGTCGATCAAGATCGAACATTCTAAAATTTATGCAAAGTTTGATTTTTTTTCTTTTAAACTTAAACTTATTTATCAAATTTAAAAACCTTTCGATGTTAACTTAATTTGACGTGTTGATTTGCGTCAATGCAACATT
This sequence comes from Medicago lupulina, assembly GCA_958299785.1. Lineage (NCBI taxonomy): Eukaryota > Viridiplantae > Streptophyta > Magnoliopsida > Fabales > Fabaceae > Medicago > Medicago lupulina. Next base: position 69,734,205 of record OY283141.1, on the reverse strand, counting down.
TCAAAACTATAGAGATTATGGAATTCATATCCTCTATTGCAAAGAATTTTCCTAAATAATATTCCATTGGTGCTTAAAAAGGTGGGAATTAATCAAATCATACAGTATATAGTTACCAGAGAGATGACATGAGATGAACAACAAACGTATGCCTTTGTAGGTAATGCGAATAGCTACAGCCCCTTTCTTTCTTCCAATTATTCCTCCACACCCCCCAACAGATTCTTTGTCCACATGTAATTCTGCATACAATTAAAATCATCCCATTTAGCATATATACATTAATAATTACTAGTAGTCTAAAGTAAGAAAAACATAATTTGACATAAACAAGCTCACCTTGAATGAATGATCCTGCATTCTTTGGTCCAAACAGGTACAACTGCAAAGATTGCATGGTAACTTTACCTATCAGCCTTCATTTCCAAAAATCAGAAAGAAGTAGAAAAATATTTCAATAAGTTCACATACACTTGCTCTAGCAAAATTATAAAAAATTTACTACTAGGAAAAGTTAAATTTATGCACAAATTTATAGAGTACATATATAGAAATTGTCTCTAATTTTATCATTAGATATTTAGATTTACTAGCTAGATTGAATTACAAACATATATATTTTTTTTCATTTATAATTTTAAAAGTTAATTTTATTTTTCTTTCTAGGGTGATTATAAACATGGTTGCACTATTGCACCTGCACTAGAATAGTATCTTGACATATATAATTAGAACTGGACAAACTTAGAGCTTATTATAAATTCTGATTTTCATTATGTTAGGATGGAAACAAATGAACTCTTACGTGTGACTTTCATTCAAAGCTGCCGAAAGCATAGTTGCAATTTTGTTTCCCGGAGCTTCTTGCAAGCCAACAGCTAGAAGATCGAAATCCCGGTTGCTACCAACCATTTCTGCTAAATCTTCAAACGAAACCTGATTAATTCACGCCAAATTTAATATTAATGTTGAATTGAAATTTGAAACAACAATTAAATAGAAATAAATTTTTTTCGAGCAACATGCGACAATTAAAAAGAAGAAACGGAAGGAGTAGTCAAGTGACTCTAGTACCTGACCATTCATATTCCAAGTAACTATGGAGATGCATAGATTTGAAGTGGTGGAGAAGTTACAAGTCTTATCCACATCCACAGTTCTTATCCCAATCTGAGGCGGTGAAGTTTGATGATGAACAAAACCCGTTGGCCTTCTCTTCGACTTTAATTTTCGTCTGTAAATTTTGTATACATATAAAACAATAAAATTGGAACATATATAGATGAGTCTTGATTGATGGAAGCATAGAAATTTAAGTTAATTTGATGGATCATACCTTTTGCAAATTAGTTGGTTCCCCATTGTATTATGAAACAATGATTTTTTTTTTCAAATGAGTGCACAAAAAATGAATTTGAGTAAAAGAGATATAAATTCATTGACTTTGGAGCTTGGACCTGTATTTATAGTAGAGGCTCTACACCGTTTCAGTGGTCAAATGGAAGATATATTGAACTTCTGTACAATTCTAGAGATTTTGTGTTCAATGGTTGAAAATTTCTGAACAAGTACGTGCTGTGATATTTTTCTCGTGAGTTAGGTTAGATGTGGTTGACAATGGAAGAAGATAAAATAAAATTGAAAAGGACCATCCGTCCGTTTGGGCTATTCACGCATGCCATGCAAATTACGTCAAGCAACTTTGTCTGTGGTTGGATATCTTAAGTCTAAATAAGACGCCGTGGAATGTCAATTTCAAGAAATTATTACATAGCAATTTGGTTCAAGATACTCAATGATAAGTTTATTAGATTATTTTCATAAGGCAATAATTGTATTTAACGGGAGAGAAAAGATTATTTCAACTTACGTTAGTATACCTAAGAGCGTTTAGATAAAATGATGCAGATTTTTTTTAATTTAATCAATGTTCTGAGTTCGAATCAAATCTTGTGCATACAACAACGTTAAAACTAAGGATTAGTTTCCGCTGTCGCGCGCTTGAAAAAATGCGTAAATAGGTAAATAGAAATTGACCAAACTTGTTACATTAGGATACATAAAAATTTCATAAGAGTAATAAACATCTTAGAAAATGTTCATTCTCCTCTCTTCTTCTTCTTGATCTACCAAAAATGAATGATTAAAAGTCAATTTTGCTTAGGAATTACTCAGCCAAATAATTTTTTATGTTTATAGTTAAATAAAAAATTTCCATATGTATTAAGTGTTTTTTCTTTGTAATTTTGTCATTTTAACATGACTTTGTTTTCAATGATTTCAGGTATTGGTGTAATGTTTTTTTTTTAATTTCCCGACTTAATACAATGTTCATTTAATTCAAGTTGAAATATTAGTTTCGATCTATTACATATCTAATCAATAACTTTAATTTTGTCAACATTACAAAGACACAAATACTAGTAACATTTGAATATAATCACATATATAGTCTAGGTTAGTAATATAAAAAAAAAAAAAAAGAGTTACGTATTCTAGTGTTTAATATTACTAACCTAGACTAGATGTTCTTAGTATTTTGATTGCACATTAATCATTTTTTATTTTAGTCAATATGTAGAAACTCGATGTTCCTACTTCGGCCTTTATTACGAAACACTAGAAAATTACACATTTACGTCCATCGATAGTTAACTGCTGTTAGATCTACACTTAAAAAAATGTCACTTCGACAGTTAACTGCCACATAATAAGAAACTTCGACAGTTAACTGTTGCCGAGTAAACTTTTTAGCAATCTCAAAAGTGGAAACAACAGTTGACCAATTTAAATTTGTATAGTATCTATATACTCTATCAACGAACCATTTTAGACGGGCCGGTTCTTATGTGTGAAATATTCTAATGGGCCTATATATCCAAAGGAAATGGGCCTGAATTAGTTACTTGTTCTCTGTTCTCTCGCGTTGATCGCTACGTGAACGATTTCAGTGTTTGAAGCTACCACTATTTCCATGATGATCTTCATTTAGGTCTGAATTCTTATCTCTACGCGATCCCAATCTTTCTCCTTGTTTTCCTCAAATTCAGCTTCAATTTCCAAATTCATGTAATTCAATTTCAATTTATCACTTCCACGCCTTTGAATTTTCTTATTCTGTGAGTATTTCTCGCTCATTTCATTTCTACCTCGTTTTTTTTACTAGTTAGTTATTTTTAATCTAATTAATCAATAAATTAATCATTTTTTTCCTGTTTTGTTTGTTGTAGCAATCACTTTGCTTCTCCTTGCTGGAATTACTCGGTAGCTTGAAATGGTAAATTCTCAGACACTCTTATTTGCCATATATTTGCATCCTTTGCGTAAAAAAAAAAAAATGAATTTCTGCTATTTATTTCTTGAAATTTATAGCTAAAAGGAGCTAAATTTTGATTTTGTAATAGATTACACGTTTTAGGTTCATATAATTATTAATATTCATGTATCTTTTTTTTAAATATCTTAAATTAAAAATTACACTTATAGACCCTCTTTGGGTAAACAAGTCAATGAATCACTTATAGCTATAAGCACTTATAACAAGAGATCAAATAAGCTAGAGGCTATTTTCATAAACTATCCTCTAGAGTTTATGTGCATAAGCTGAAAACAACTTATAGACATGTCATAAGCTGTTTACATAACCACTCCCAAAGATTCTTATAAGAGCTTATCTCAGTAGATAAACTCAAATAAGTCAGTAGTTTTTAATGGTTTAATAGAAGCGATAAACAATACGTGTAGCTGTAGCATTTTGTTATTTGAATTCAGAGGAGTTACATTAGCTTGTTTTTTAATATTTTCTGTTTTTTACAATAACCTATTTTGTTTTCTGACTCTTGGATCTTTTCTCTGAATATATCTAAAGAGAAGGGAACAATCCCAGTCTCCTTGCGTAACAGATGCGGAGCCTGATAAAATTAGTAGTTTACCGGGTCATATAATAGACCAAATTCTCTCAATTTTGCCAATTAAGGAAGCAGTGAGAACAAGTATTTTATCCACCAAATGGAGGTACAAATGGGCCACCCTTCCAAATCTTGTGTTTGATAGCCAATGTATCTCCGACACTTCTGAAGACCTTTTAGTTATCAAGAGCAAGCTTTCAAGAATTATTGATCATGTACTTTTACTCCATACCGGGCCAATCAAGAAGTTCAAGCTCTCCCATCGTGAGCTCATTGGAGTGACTGATATTGATCGATGGACTCTTCATCTAACCAGAAGGCCTGTTAAAGAGTTTGTGCTGGAAATCTGGAAAGGGCAACGCTATAAAATACCTTCATGCTTATTTTCTTGTCAAGGTTTACATCATTTGGAATTATTTAACTGTTGGCTTATACCACCATCAACGTTTCAAGGATTCAGGAACTTGAAGAGTCTTGATCTGCAACATGTTACCTTGTCTCAAGATGCTTTTGAAAACATGATATCTAGTTGCCCTTTGCTTGAACGATTGACATTGATGAACTTTGATGGTTTCAACTATCTTAATATCCATGCCCCAAATCTCCAGTTTTTTGACATCGGGGGTAAATTTGAGGATATTAGCTTTAAGAACACTTCTCAATTAGCTGTGGTGTCCATTGGTCTGTATGTTAACTTTGAAAGCAGTCAAGGTAGATTGCACGGACGCACTAGCAATCTGATCGAATTTTTAATTCATCTGCCTCGTATACAAAGGCTGGAGATTCAAAGCTATTTTTTGAAGGTATGATGCTCAACTCAAGGCATCACTTCACCTAATACTGTTTTTCCTGTACAAATTTAAAATGCACCTCAGTCACATGTATGCAACTTGATCTGTATGTAAGAAAAAGATTATATACTGATGTAAGATATTCTCTCCTTTTTGCTCCAGTATTTGGCTTTGGGGGTTGTACCAGTAAAGCTTCCAACCCCTTGCATTGATCTAAGTTATCTTTCCATACGCATAAACTTCTATGATTCGAAGGAAATTTCAGCTTCTCTTTGCCTGTTCAGAAGCTCACCTAATCTACGAGAACTCGAAATATTGGTGAGTACTTATTTAAACTTGATTTGAGTTTGCTTGCTGATTTGTAGTTGCACATACTGTTTTTGTTATATATGACAAATCATTAGAGAAGAACTACATACGGTGAAGGGCACTGTTTTTCACTTCCATACTGAAAAAAGGGAAGGGCTTTTATTTTCTTTTAAAATTTATTATTATACAGATTCACTGAAGCCAATGATGATTACTTGTTATAGCAAGTGCCGTCTGAAAGCAAGGCCATTATATGGTGCCTGATGCACACTTTTCACAATACGAGACTGATGCTTTTTTTTTTTGTTTTGTCAAGTAGCCTAGTACCTAGAGCTCACACATTTTAAATGTGGAGAAGTGGGGTGTCCGGGGTTTGAACCCCGGCCCCTGCATATACTATGCAATATCCCTACCAACTGAGCTAAGCTCACGGGGATTTCTTTTAAAAAAATATATTGACACTCTTTTCAATATTATTATTAGCTGAAATTCAGGTCGGTCTCACACTCTCAGTAATTTATGTGAGTTCAACTTCTTATTCGGGTGGACTCTTTCTCGGAGTGACTCAACCCAGTTGAATTTCAACTAATAATACAGTGTTGGAAAGAGAGAATTAGATGTTGTATTGTTGTGTTGTTAGCACTACTCGAATTAACATCTAGAACTAGATTTTGCAAAGTTGTTTTGTATTGAATTTTGTCTGGGGTCTTAAGTTCTTGATCTAGTCTTTTAAGTTTTTAAGACTTCTTCACGTGTGTGTTATGATTGCATGTAGGCACGTCCTGAGGAGCAGCCTCTTCCGTTAGCTCACCTCGCCGACTGTTGGGATGATGTCTATTTGGATTGGCCAGTCATGCGAGTGCGACATGTGAGAATAGATGGCATCTCTGGTATCAAACCTGAGTTAGACTTCATAAGCTTTATACTTCTATATTCTACTGTGCTAGAAAGGATGACTGTGAAACCTGCTTTAAACGCCGGTCCGGAATTGGTGAAAGAACTATTGCGGTTGAGGAGAGCCTCGGGACGAGCTGAAGTTATTTACCTAGACTCTATATAATGATTTTTATACATGAAAATAGTACACGTGTACTCACTTTCCTTTATGAAGTATACATGAAAACCCCTCCCTTACAACCTGTTCCATCTTGAAAGGGATCAACTCTTTTCCTTGCGATTTGCAAGCCATCATTGGCACTTAGAGTTGATATAAGACTGGAGTTGAATTAAGTTTAGGATATATTGAGTTCGATATTTATTTTCTTCAAATTGCAATTTGATTTTTATAATTGAAGTAGGTTTGTTTTGGAGCTTGTATCGTGCTCTCTTGTTTAGCTTCGGCTGTAGGTTTGGGCCTTGGCCGAGATCTATACATAGGGGAGGTTGTATTTATTTTCACAACTTGGAATTAATTTGGTATTTCCACTCGTTGAGTTGAAAAAGAGTTTAGAGTACACTGCTCTTTTTGAGGTTCTTGTTACAAAACTTAGAATCTTATCAAGTGAATATTCTATTGAATCACTCTGTAGATTATCCAATTATCTCAATGGAACCGTATAGGTCCATATGAATATGTATTCAAAGCCAATGCCAAGTGTATTTGTGAGCTTGAATCAATTTTTTTTTTTTATTTTTATTTTTTTTATATTTTTTATATATATATACACACAAGCTCCTCATATGAGATGAGTGTAGAACATATTTGCATCTCTATTTAATGACATAGTGTAATAACTAGAGCTTTTATGAAGAAGAGGGAGCTTTTAATGACATGTTTTTACTCATACCACTAGATTTTTATTTGATTTGATTATGTCTAATATGTTACAACATTTCTCCCTCAATAACCGATGTTGTTCTATAAAAGATGAAAATAAAACTACTCATGCATATACTATTATTTTAAGAGTAAATTACACTCCCCTCCCCTCAAAGATGCTTGAAATACACTCCCCTCCCCTCTTATGTTAAAATATACAATTTCCTCCCTTGAAAAGTAAAATTTACACTCCCCTCCCTTATAAGATGCTTGAATTACAACCCCCTCCCTTGATAATTAAATATGCACTACATTTTAATCTATTTTAACATAAATAAATATTTTTATGATATATATTAATTTTAAACCACCTTTTAAGAAAAATTAATTCATTTCTTTATAATTTAAATGTTAATGATAATTAAATTTAAATATATTTGCTATTGATTTTATAATTTAGAGTTTAAAATTAACTTTTAAATAACCATGGTTTATTGTCGTTAGTAATTTTTCACATATTTTAATTTTATTTTGGCTTGTTTCATATTTTATAATAGGGTTTAAAACTACATGTTAATGAAATTGTGAATAAAAAATAGCAAAAAAATATGTATTCAATTTTTTATTATGTTAAAATAGACCTGCAATACTGTTTTTTTCGAAGTGTATTAGATTATTATTTTTTTGCTAGATTATTAAAAATAAAAAAATATATATTGAGGGAGTAAAGTGTAGATTTTAACATAAGAGAGGAGGGGAATGTAATTCAAGTTTTTCTTAGGGGAGGGGAATGAAATTTTTTCTAATATGTTTTGAATAAGAGGGGAGGGGAATGTATATTTTAACATAAGAGGGGAGGGGATTGTAATTCAAGCATCTTTGAGGGGAGGGGAGGGTAATTTACTCTAAAATTTATACTCCCCTTCCCTATAAGATGCTTGAATTACAACCCTCTCCCTTAATAATTAAATATACACTACACTTTAATCTATTTTAACATAAATAATTTTTGTATGATATATACTAATTTTGAACCACCATTTTAAAAAAATAAATCTATTTCTCTATAGTTTAAATGTCAATGATAATTAAATTTAAATATTTTGGTATTAATTTTATAATTTAGAGTATAAAATTAACTTTTAAACAACCATATTTTAGTGTCTTTGATAATTTTTCACATATTTAAATTTTATTTTGAGTTTTTTCATATTTTATAATAAGGTTTAAAACTATATCATAATGAAATTGCGAAAAAATAGCGAAAAAATATGTATTCAAATTTTGGTTATATTAAAATAGACTTGCAATACTATTTGTTTTCGAAGTGTGTTAAATTATTATTTTTTTGCTAGATTATTAGAAGAAAAAAAATTATTGAGGGAGTAAAGTGTATATTTTAACATAGGAGGGGAGGGGAATGTAATTTATGCTTCTTTTAAGAGAGGGGATTGAAATGTTTTCTAATATGTTTTGAATAAGAGGGGAGGGGAGTGTATATATTAACATAAGAGGGGAGGAAAGTGTAATTCAAGTATCTTTGAGGGGAGGGGAGTGTAATTTACTCTTATTTTAAACATTATTGACATGATTTACAATTATGAATATCATACTTATGACGTTTTTGACTCACATGTTATATTATTGTTGGAACTGCACTCAGGTTACCCCCGTACAGTTTTAGATGATGAAACTCATTTCTTCCGATAAAAAATGACTTCGATCTCCCTTTCCTTCGTCCATATTTTGCTGTTTACCATTCCATGTTTGATTGTTTCTTTGTGCTCACACCCCATATTCTTCACATGAGAAACATTTTCATTATTCCCAATGTTTTTTTCTCATGAACCTTCTTTTTTATCCTCCACCCTAATTACCTCACCATTACTTTTCACCTCCATGTTTTCCTCCTCGCTAGTTCCTTTCTTGTTTTCATAAAAAAGATGATGAGTTTCACGAGGTTAATTATGAAATTTTGCTGAATTTTTTTTGACAGAACAGAGATTGATTTTCAACATTAGTAAATTATTAAATCCGTCCCTTAATATAACCACCTATTGCTTTTTTCACATTTCTTAAGAAATGTTGTTGGTGTAGTTAATGTGTCTGTTTTAGAGTACAATTTTACAAAATTACCCTCATTAAAGAGATAATGTGAAAAGTCAATTTATTGTAATTTTAGAATTAGTAGTAGTATTAAATAAGGGTATATATGGAAAAAAATAATTAATGTGTGTTGTAATTTGAAAAGGGGGTTATATTTAGGGACAAAAAAAAAACAAAAGGGGGTTATATTAAGGGACGGAGTTATTAATGACTATTGTATTAGGTCAGGCTCTTAGTAAGCCCATTAAGTCATTATTACGAGAATACATTCAAACTATCTTGACTAGCGTTTAAACAGGCACTCTTTGTTCCGTCAGTCTGCTCTTCTGATTGTGCTAATATGTATAAATTATGAACGATAGTTTTTATGATGTATTGATTAAAATTAATTTGATTTTGATTAAAATTGTAGGTATAGAAATAGATATTTTGCATTTTTATATTGTGACATACTTTTTTTTAATTTTAAAGATGTAACAAATTAAACTTATCTTTTTCAATGATACAAACAATATAACAAATATAATTTATTTGATATATATATATATATATATATATATATATATATATATATATATTCTTATCTTTTTAATAACATCAACAAATTTATTTAGGGTCCGTTTGGTTCGAGAATTAGGAGGGGAGGAGAGGGGAGGAATTTTAACGGAGGGGAGGGGAGATATTTTAATTAAAACTGTGTTGGGGAGAGATTTTAAAATTATTTTACTGTTTTACTAAGTAGGGTGTCCGGACCCCGACCCCTGCATATAATAATGCATTGTCCACTGAGCTATGCTCACGGGACAGAAAAAGTTGTTTTTATTTTGAAATAAAAGTTGTTACAAGATAATATAACTTATAACCTAATAATAGTAAAAGTTGTTTTAAGGAGAATATAACATAATAATAATAATAATAATAATAATAATAATAATAATAATAATAATAATAATAATAATAATAATAATAATAATAATAATAATAATAATAATAATAATAATAATAATAATAATAAATGTTGTTACCAGGATAATATTGAGATTTTAAATTAATTTAGGGATAATTTTGGAATAAAATTTGCTCCCTCCCCCTCCCCTCCCCTTCTAAAAATTGAACCAAACACTTCAAATTAAAAATTTCCCCTTCCCTCACCTCCTTCCAAAACACTCGAACCAAACAGACCTTTAAGGGTATAATTAAATGGAGAAAAAACCAACTCGGAACCACTACTTTCTATATAGTATAGTTATATTAGCTAGGTCGCCTCACATGTAGCCTTTGATCAAAGGATCATACGAGAAGGTACGGTCAATATTCACACAAAAAAAACAAAAAAGAAGGTACGGTCCATCTTGTTTGTTGTATCAATGTTAATATGTCACACTTTTGTATATTTCAACATTCTATGATTATAATTGTTAATTTGGTCAATCTTATTGTTGCTGTAAATATCGCATGAACACTGGTCGTTGATCCGTCAATGATCAAGAACATATAGTATGTCATATCGCTGTCATGCTAAATAGCTGAATTGTATAGTATTTAGATTAGATTTGTTGAAGTATGTCTCATATATGTAAGACACTAAAGAAGGCAAGCCTGTTCACGGCTAATATTGAAAACAAATTCATAATAGTAGTACTATATTGCTTGTAACACCGAAACCCTAATTCATCACAATAATAGAAACAACACTATAGCTGCTCTATAGTCGCAGAGGTAGGCACTATAGCTGTTATAACAAGATGAATTGAGATGAGTAATTAATTGTCTTGTTTTTGTTTAATGAAGTTACATCAGCTTGTTTTTAAATATTTCCTGTTTAAGTTATAGTAACCTTATTTGCTCTCATCACTGGACTTTTTGTCTGACTATATCTAAAGATAAGAGAACAATCACAGTCTCCTTGCTTAACAGATATGGAGCCCGATAGAATTAGTAGTTTACCAGGTCATATAATAGACCATATTCTCTCACTTTTGCCAATTAAAGAAGCAGTCAGAACAAGTAGTTTATCTACCAACTGGAGGTATAAATGGACCACACTTCCAGAAATTGTGTTTGATAGAGAATGTATTGCCAAAACTTTTGAAGATAAGCTTCCGAGAATTATTGATCATGTACTTTTACTCCATTCCGGGTCAATCAAAAAGTTCAAGCTCTCTCGTTTGCACATTGGTGTGACTGATGTCGATCGGTGGACTCTTTGTTTAACCAGAAGGCACGTTAAAGAGTTTGTGCTAGAAATCTGGAAAGACCCCGACCAACCCTATGAAATACATGCATGCTTATTTTCTTGTCAAAGTTTACATCATTTAGAATTATTTAACTGTTGGCTTATACCACCATCAACATTTCAAGGCTTCAGGAACTTGAAAAGTCTTGATCTACAGCATGTTACAATGATTAAAGATGCTTTTGAAAACTTGGCATCAGCTGTTCTCTGCTTGAACCAGTAAAGCTTCCTACCCCTTGCATTGATCTAAGTTATCTTTCCATACGCATAAACTTCTCTGATTCAAAGGAAATTTTAGCTGCTCTTTGCCTCTTAAGAAGCTCACCTAATCTACGAGAACTCGAAATATTGGTGAGTACTTATTTAAACTTGATTTGAGTTTGCTTGCTGATTTGTTGTTGCACATACTGTTTTTGTGCAACAACAAATTATATGGTGCCTGATGCACACTTTTCACAATACAAGACCGAGGCTTCATATCTTGACCCTCTTTTTCAAAGTGACTCAACCCAATTGAATTTCAAATATAGTGTTGGGAAGAGAGAGTCAGATTATGTTTTGTAAATTATGAGTTCTTGCAAGCCATCATTGGCACTCTTCAACTTGATAGAATTAAATATGTCTTACAAAGTTCATTTTTTTAAGGGTATCTTACAAAGTCCCGACTAATTAAGTAATAAGTGACATTTATTTATTTTTTGAAGGAGGTGACATTTATTTATTAATAGGCACTTTTCTTTTCTTTCAAAATAGGCACATCCTCTTAAGGGGGGATCTTACAAAGTCGATATATTAATTGTGGTTTGTCCTTCCTTAGTTGTGGAAGAGTAAATCCACCCACTATTATTTTCACTAAGTATTATTTTTTCAAAAAGGACCATCCTGTTAAGGTACACTATGATTGATCAAAAAATTATTTAATGTTTTATCCACCACTCTTTAGGTTCAAGATTTGCTTACCAAAATTAAGATTGCCAACAATGTTGTCTCCTTTCTAGCTAATAACGAGGATTGGTTGCATACCTTACCAAATTGAAACATTTGGATGTTGACCATTAAAATATTGCATGCCATCTATTCCTTCAATAGCCGATCACAAACTGCTGGCGATGCCGTTTTGAACTGTATATATTTGGAATTGGAATTAGGGTTTAGGACTTTGGATTTTGAAATTGGAGTTTTGTTTACAATAATGAATACTATAATGGACTAAACAATTTTTTTAGTTGCTTTAAAAGGGGAGCTTCTACGGTACACTCACAAAATGAGGTGTACCGGTACTTTTCCTTCATAATTTTATAAATAAATGATTCTTTTTTGTGTAATAAATAGTTATTTGTCAATATTTATATTTTATAGAACATCATTTTATAAGAAAAAACATCATTTCATTGTTTATAAAAATTATTGTAATTTTTTTTACATATTATCGTAAAAAATAATCAATGTTCTCAATTATGAGTGATAAAAATTCCAAAAAAAAATTAATTTTATTTCGTTGACAATTTTGATGAATAAGATTTAGTTATTATAATTATAAATGATGAAAAAAATATTTATCTTCAAAAAAACAACTAATTTAGTTATTAATTTAAAGAATGAGTGTACCGGTACACTCAAATATATTGGGTGTACCATAGAATTTGCCTTAAAATTTATCTACCTTATTTATTTAATTTCTTCTCTCAGTTTATAAATTAATTCAAGACATCTTGGCAACCATCAATAGAGACAATACATACAATACTGAAGAAAAATCCGAAATTGGTTTGACGTATTCTCAATTGAAGGAAAATGAGGAATATTGGGATAAATATTTGCTACAAAACATATGCTTGAGTCCAAAGAATTTCAGGGCATTGTCTTTTATGTCATTTTCAGTGCAAGGTATATAACAATAAAAGAAAATAGAAGGCCTATTTTTGGATATGGACCATGACTTTTAGAAGGCTTCTTTAAAACGTAGAACTTTTAGTTGGCTAAAAGAGAGTTGTATACAGTGGTTTGTCATCTAATAGGTACTTATTTTTTGTTCGGTCTTAACAGAGAGTAGTAAAGACTCCCGATTGGAGATGTTCTTAAATATGTAGTTTCTCTCGAAATGTTGTTTTAATCAGCCCGTCGAATACATGATGGTTATATATTCTAATCATCTCATTAAAGTAGAACACTCACAACTAAAAACATGAGTAGTTAGAAGAACTCTAGCACCCTAATTTCTTTCAAGATCATTCAACCGCCTGGCATGGATCCTTTGATCATTGAACCATCATACAAGAAGGTACGGTCTATCTTGTGTATTGTATCAATGTTAATATGTCATACTTGTGTATATTTCGACTTCCTATTTATAATTGTTAATTTGATCATTCTTATTATTGGTTGATCCGACAATGATCAAGAACATCTGTCTTTGGTCAAGAATTATATATTTCATACGATTTTTTTAGGGGAATACGATTCAATATTTGTTAACAGTATTATATGAACGAATCAACGTGGACAATTTATGTGATTAATATGTATTGAAACCATTCTAACAACATGTGACATTGAGTGTTTTTTTTTTTTAACGGATTTTCTTTCATGATGTCGTGCAACTTTTATCCTATATACTCGTGCCTTTTTTTATCAAATATTCAACCCTAATTTTTTCAATCTTCATATTTCTCTCAATTGGAATGATCATTCTCGAAATTCATGTTTTCATTGTCATATACCTTCTGCAACAGGAAACCAGTTTGGGTCCTTTGTGAGTTAAAAAAACCATTTCATATAGGGTTTCCAATTTATTTAGTTTTGGCAACAAAAAAAATTGAGAGGTTGTTTTTGCCAAAAAAAATAAAATTGGTACAACAGAGGGATTTTTGACAAATCTTTATTATTGAACAATTGGTATAATTTTTGGGGTTTTTTTTTTTCTTACAATAAATTACTATCACATTTCATTAGCAATAATAGTTTAGATACAATCATACCTATCAATGAACAAATAGAAACTAGGTAGAGATGTGGCCACTCTAGCAAGCTATGAGCAACCTCATTTGTTTGTATCATAATAAATTCAACTTGAAAGTTCGTGAAAAAAGACGGGAATGAGTTTCTACATTCTCTTATAAGTGCTCCAAGTTTATATTCATCCTTAGGACTACTATATGAAAACTATCAACTACTCTCGTACAGTCTAACTCAAAAGTCACATTATTAATATGCAAATCCTTCAACCATCTGATAGCAAACAGTGGACCTAAACCCCCTCCTTCATCAACTTATAGGATGGGTGAAATCCAATCCGTTTTTGCTAAAACAAAACTTCCATGATCGTCTCTAATACACATATCAATCCCTGCTATGTTACTTGACCTAGAGAAAGCTGCATCGACAATACACTTGTAGCCCTGCGTTCGGTTTCTTCCATATGTGATTGACAACTTGCTGTTGTTGTGCCGCCGCATTATTTCGGCTTGTCTGGTACATAAGCTTGTTTATTTACAGTAACCTAATTTGTTTTCTGAATATTGGATTTTTTGTCTAACTATATGTATAAAGAGAAGAGAACAGTCCCAGTCTCATTGCGTAGCAGATGAGGAGTCCGATAGAGTTAGTAGTTTACCAGGTCATATAATAGACCAAATTCTCTCACTTTTGCCAATTAAAGAAGCAATCAGAACAAGTATTTTATCTACCAACTGGAGGTACAAATGGACCACACTTCCAAATCTTGTGTTTGATAATGAATGTCTCCCCGAAACTTCTGAAGACCTTTTAGTTATCAAGAGCAAGCTTTCGAGAATTATTGATCATGTACTCATACTCCATTCCGGACCAATCAAAAAGTTCAAGCTCTCTCGGGATCACATTGATGTCGCGGATATTGATCGGTGGACTCTTTATCTAACCAGATGGCAGGTTAAAGAGTTTGTGTTAGAAATCTGGAAAGACCAACGCTATAAAATACCTTCATGCTTATTTTCTTGTCAAAGTTTGCATCATTTAGAATTATATGAATGCTGGCTTATACCACCATCAACATTTCAAGGCTTCAAGAACTTGAAGAGTCTTGATCTGCAATATGTTACATTGACTAAAGATGCTGTTGAAAACTTAATATCCAGCTGCCTTCTGCTTGAACGATTGACATTGATGGACTTCGATGGTTTCAAAAATCTTAATATTCATGCCCCAAATCTCCAACATTTTACAATGGAGGGCAAATTTGAGGATATTAGCTTTAAGAACACTTCTCAATTAGCTGATGTATTCATTAATCTGTCTGAGAACTTTGAAAGCAAACAAGGTAGATTGCATGAACGCTCTAGCAATTTGGTCGAATTTTTTATTCACCTATCTTGTATACGCAGCCTGGAGATTCAAAACTATTTTTTGAAGGTATAATGCTCATCTGATTCGAAACTGTTTTTCCCTACAAATTTAAAATGCACCACAATCTCATGTATGCAACTATATTGATGTAATCCATTCATTTTCTGTCTTGTTTCTGCTCCAGTATTTGGCTTTAGGGGTTGTGCCAGTAGAGCTTCCTACCCCATGCATTGATCTAAGTTATATTTCCATATGCATAAACTTCGATGATTCAAAGGAGATTTCAGCTGCTCTTTGTCTGTTAAGAAGCTCACCCAATTTACGAGAATTGGAAATGGTGGTGAGTACTCATATAAGCTTGATTTGTGGTTGCACATACTGTTTTTGTTGTTTATATATAACTGTTAGAGAAAGAGATATGTAAGATGAAGGGCCTTGTTTTTTGCCTACAGACCAGAAAATGAAAATTGTAACTTGCTTCTTCTATTTTTATTTTCCACTTTTCTTTTCAAAGTGCCTCAACCCACTTGAATTTTAATCAATAATATAATTGTGTTGGAAAGAGAGTAATAGAGATTATGTTGTTTGCACTCGTCAAGTTATTAAATTCTATAGAACTAGATTTTCGAAGTTGTTTTGCTTTTGAATATTTGTCTAGTAAGTTCTGGATCTAGTCTTTTGAGTTTCTAAGATTACTTGTGTATTACGATTGTTTGTAGGTACGACCTGAGGAGCAGCATGTTCCGTTGACACACCATGCCTATTTGGATCGGCCAGTCATGCAAGTGAAGCATGTGAGAATAGATGGCATCTCTGGTATCAAACCTGAGTTAGACTTCATCAGCTTTCTACTTCTATATTCTCCTGTGCTCGAAAAGATGACTGTGAAACCTGCTTTAAACGTTGGACCGCAGTTGATGAAAGAACTATTGCGGATGAGGAGAGCCTCACGAGCTGAAGTTATTTACGTAGACCCTAAGTAATGATTTTTACTAAACTCTTGATGGAAAATTGCATCGTTAGTGCTTCCTACGTGTGTGTGGTAGGGAGCTGCGTCCCTGTCTTGAAAGTGTTTCTTTATATTGTCCTTGCATAAAAAATATGATTTGTAATCTTAAGATAGCACAACCGTAATACCAACATTGTTAGGGTAGATATCTTTTGTGGTGTCTCGGTTTGAACCTGAAATCTTCTGCATTGTGTGCGTATAAGTTTATAGTAGTGTTATCACTTTGTCTGCAAACCCAAAAAACATGATTCTTAAATTATGATTTTGCATTTTCCATGTGATTTGCATTGACACTTAGAGTTGATGTCAAATTGAGTAGAATCAAGTTTCTGAAATATAAAGAGTGGCATCATTTGTTATATATCAAAGATTACTTACACAAAAATAGAATGCAATTAAGCGGACAAAAAATTGCATCGTTAAATCTTTGGGTAAATTGCACTCACCTCCCTTGAGGTCTTTTTAAATAGCACAAACACCCCCTCTAATTTTTAAGTAAACACTAACCTCCCTTAATTTTTATTCAAATCTACAAACACCACCCCTATCATGTAACAACGTTAGTTCTCTGTTAACTAAGCTTTCTTGTTGAAAAAACTAAATGGATTAATGGAAGGATTAAAGGAAATAAAAAAAATATGGAAAAGCACTAACAATGAATATCTTTCTTGTTCAAAAAAATGGATATCTTCTATCTGGTGAAAAATGGATTAATGGAAAGACCTTAAATAAAACCTTAGCTTTTGAGGCGTGAAGTTTGATCCCTAAATGTGATATATATTCAATTTTAGGATGAAGGAAGCGATTGTGTAATTCACATCAACCTAATAAAGTTGGATGAATTGCTTAATGTTGCTTTTGGAGAATTGGAGGAGGAAGTGGATAGATAGAAATTGACATTCTAGGTTGAAAAATTGGATAAACCAAAATTCAAGAGGATGAAGAATAATTAAATGCAGTAATCAAAGAAATAGAAACAAATCGATTGAAATCAATGCTGCTAAATGTATAATCAAGAGAAATTTGTTAATTTAGAAGAAGAAGATGATGATGATGTGACTTGAATGAAGGTGTTAAATCAATGTGAATTGAAACGTTTTGAAACGTTTGAACACTTTTTAATTAAGGATATATACAAAAAAATTGGGTTAAGTAACAAGATTTGATGAACATAGCATGGGTGATTGAAGGAAACGTTATTAATCTCTTAACATTCTTGTAGTGTTTTAATTGGCAGGGAGTTAACCACCCCAGCAGTGGTAGCCAAATTATGGTAGCTAATGTCTAAAATTCTTGTCATGTAACTAACAGAAAGCTAACAGTGTTAAATGAGAAGGGAGGTAAATGTTTAATTCAAATCTAGAGGGGTGTTAGTGCTATTTAAGCAAACCTCAAGGGAGGTGAGTGTAATTTTCCCTAAATCTTTTTGGATAGCAAAATTAATCCTCATAAACTTTTTGTTAATATATATTATGTTGGTTATATCTTTTCATCATTGGCACAACTTTCAAATCTCCATTGATTTCTGAGTATCCACACATGCCTATTTCAAACGTGAAAAAACACTGTTTTTGTTTGGATTTTTCCATCCAAGGCTAAAAATGTTTATTTATTTATTTATTTTTCAATTTGTGCAATTAAAGTATAAATGGGGTTGGAAAGTTTTAATAGATAGCCAGTAAATTATATTTGGGATCCAACTAACAATAAACTTTGAATAACAAATACTTGTAATTTTCTAGATTACGTGCTTCATAAATTTTATTGGACTTTTGCGTCTAATTAACACTTTTGATTTAAGTACTTTATAAATTTCATTGGACTTTTTTTTTTTTTTTGAGAAATTTCATTGGACTTATGTATCTAAATAAACAATTTTGATTGGGTCACATATTTATGTGCTTCAAATATTCGTTAATTCTATTTGTGATATGATTAACAATTTTTTGGACTTTTGCATCTTGTGTTATTTCTCATTTATTAGATCATAAATTTTCTGTCCCAACGAACTTAGTTCAGTTGGTAATGATGATGTATAATATATGCAATGTCAAAGGTTCGAACGCAGGACACAAAAAAAAAATCATTAATTTTCTTTTGTTAAATCTAGTTTATAAATTTTAATTGGATCAAGTTTTAATAGAGAAATATTGTTTCAAATATGCAGTTGAGTTTATGTCCCAATTATGGAGGGATTTAAAATTAAGTGTAGAATTGATTATGACAAATTTAGTTGTATTTTTAGTATAATTGATTTTTACACATAAATTTATTGTTCAACTCACTTTCACATGAACGTGTCCAAACACAAATCACTTTACATACATTCATTTTCAATCATAATTAATTTTACTAAATCAACTCAATTCAAAATCAATTTTTGTCACTAATAAAAAAACAAGGGAAATGCTAGAGCACTTGATAAGAAACTTAAAGT
The DNA here is from genome assembly GCA_958299785.1 of Medicago lupulina. Lineage (NCBI taxonomy): Eukaryota > Viridiplantae > Streptophyta > Magnoliopsida > Fabales > Fabaceae > Medicago > Medicago lupulina. The sequence goes on along the minus strand of OY283141.1, from coordinate 69,715,327 downwards.
AGTAGCTTTTTCTTAGAAATTATGCATTCAACTTATTGAAATAGTAAAGAGCAATTTTTTCTACACGAAATTTCACAAATTTTTTTTTTTTGATTCCTTAATCATTGCTCTAAAGGTACTAGTTAATCAGACTAAAAAAACAATTCTTTTAAGTGTTTTTGGTCAGGGATTTAAAACATTATACCCCTTGTTTCAAAAAAGAAAAATTATACGCCTTAAGCTTAATAACTAAACTAATAATTAAAAGGTAATATATTTTCTCTTAAGGTATCTTTCTTTATTATCCAAAATAAGAACAATTCTTACATAAATGGAAGAAAAAAAAATAAGTGAGAAAAAATTCAGTCACATTATTTAATTTTTTTTTTAATCTTTTCAATTTATGTGTGTGTCTAACCATTTTTTGTTTGGGTTTGTGACCAAGTTAGTATTTAATCACTTAAAAGAAATATATTTTCATTCCGGTCAAAAAAACATAAGAAATATATTTTTAAAAATGCCATAATCACTTTCTTTTCATTACACTTTTTAAACACTCGTTCTCATATGATGAAATTAATGTAAGTTCCACCACTTTTAGTGATGCTCATTTTCAAAATGTGTATTCCACTTTCATTTAAGTCAATCAAAATGCATAACCCACTTTGATTTATTTAAGTCAATAAAAGAATAAATGTTGGAGAGTGTTGCAATCACTACTTACCACTTTGAGAATTGTTGAATTGAAGTTTTCTCTAGAACCTCATATTCGTAGGTTAGCGTCTAGGCTCTAGCTAACACCTAAAATGCACAACCAATCACACACGAAGTGCATATCCCTTTCAATATGTTTTGTGTGTTGGTGTTGAATTAGGTTGCCAAAAAGATACATTGCACTCATGTTATCGGTGTAGACTAAAATTGCTTTCGTGACAGACAATGTAGTTTCATAAGTAAGTTCCTAATCTAGCATGATTTAGAAACTACATTAGCTACTCGAAGTTATTCAACCTCAACGCTAAACTGAGATAAGGTAGTATGTGTTTTAGAAAACCAAGAGATCAAATCATCTTCAAGATATACAAAATAACCAGAAGTCGACCTTCTGGTGTCTGTCTGGACATCCACCCAGTTTGCCCCTATGTAAGATATGAGCTTATTGATGGAGGAGGGATATAAGAGATACTTGGTCCTGTAAATGTCAATTATTGTACCACATACTCCCTCCGTCCCAAATTGTATGTCGTTTTAAGGAAAAAAATTGTCCCAAATTACATGTCGCTTTACAATACCAATGCAACATTAATGTTACTTTTCTTATTATAACCTTAACTATTTATTACTCTCTCTTCTTTCAGTTCTTTCATTTATCTTTCCCATATTATTTCTTAAGGACAATTTTGTAAAATAACTCATATTATCTCTTTTCCACACAATATTAATTGCATTTTTTAATATGTGTGAAATGTTCAAAGCGTCATACAATTTGAGACACATGGAGTATATAAATACACTTGTTGGGTATAGCAAATGATTCACTTTAATGTAGACATATATAAATACATTTGTTGAACGACATAAGAGATACTTGGTCTTGTAAATGCGAAGTACTGTAAACTAAAAATTTAATTAACCCTTTTTTTTGGTCAATTTAACGTTAAATTTAAGTAATTAAAATGAATATAAAATAAAACTATTATATAAATTATTAAACATTGTCAAAAAAAAAATATATATTAAATATCAGTTATGAATGAATATTATATATTAATCATCTCATTAAAGTACAACAATCCCAACTAAAAACATAAGTTGTTAAGGGTCTGTTTGATTCGAGAGTTTTGGAGGGGAGGGGGGAGGGGAGATTTTTAATTTTATGTGTTTGGTTCAATTTTTAGAAGGGGAGGGAAGGGGAGGGGAGGGGAGCAAATTTTATTGCATTTATTATTATTAGGTTATATTATCCTTGAAACAACTTTTACTATTATTAGGTTATACTAGACTTTTCACCCGTGCGATTTAAATTTCTAGTTGCTACTAACATGAATGACATTTATATTATATTCGCAATAAGAAAAACGAATATAATGGCATGAAAGAATAGATTTCTCACAACTTTCACTAATATAAGATTTTATCTTAACAAAGGTATCCTGAGTTATAAGTTTTTGCTGGATGGGGTAATAGGAACTTGATCAATGCTTGATCATTTTTTATAGACAACTTGGACACAACTTAATCATATTTAATTTTCTCCACATGTTTGATTGTTTCCGCTGTGATCCAATTCAGTTCAATGTCTATAGAGCCAATAGCTTTTTTTTTTTTGTTTTTTAAAAAAAGCCAATAGCTTGTTACAAAAGTGTGTCCAGGAAGCTTATTAATGCATTGTTGAAAATCAGTGATTTAGGATTTTTAAGATTGAATTAGTAATGTGACAATAATTTAACATACGTACGCAAATATAGATAATGAGAATCGTCGATCAAGCATTCAAATACACAACTATAAGCTCCATTGAGAATAATCAAGATACATAAACACTTAAGTGGAATACAATTGTATTTTTCTCTGCATTCTTTTTCAATTTTACTAAAAGTGTGTCAATTGATTAGGAACATACCTAATAGGCAAAACATGTAGTTTCTGAAAACTGGGAAATAAATTGATACTTCACTTGCTGTAAAAAAAATAAAATTGATACATCACTTAACAATAGAACTCATATAAGAGTGTGAAAGCCATTGATCCAAGATGACATTGCCTGTGTTCATCGGTTCTAATTCAACGATTAAGTAAAAGAATTTTAGGACAAATTGTAAACCGATTTTGTAGTCCATTGCATCCTCCAAACCTCAGTCATTTTGCAGCTATTATTGGCAACTGCAGGTTGCCATAACACAACCGATCTCATCTCTAATTACCAACAAAAGACCCCATCTGCCCTCCTTGTTCGGTCTGCTGCATTCGCGTTAAGTTTGTATCAGCCCGCGGGTGGATATTCCAAACACACATTGGAAATAGGTGCTGCCATAACCTGAAAATCAGCTCGACAGTCCGCGTTATTTGAGTTGATACATGCATCAATAGAAGACTGAGCTCTTCGAACCACTGCAGATGCAATTAGCAAAAAATTTCCTTCAAATTTTCTTTTGTTGCAAGTTTTTGTATCTTCATGCTTCCTAAATTTTCTTTTGTTGCAAGTTTTTGTATCTTCATGCTTCCTATGCGAATGACATGTTTAGAACTGGAATCCTAATTTCACATAGAGAGAGAGAGAGAGAGAGAGAGAGAGAGAGAGCATTACACAGACGCATACTCAAACTATCATCCATGCCTTAAAACAAACATGCAACCGAAGCAAATTGCAACAAAAAATATTGCAAAACGAACATCACTTCACTGTTAAAAACCAGCAGAATCTTGCACCAGAAAAGCATAAAAAGTCAAGCTGAAGAACCAACCCTCAAACGAAATAGACAACAGCTGCACACATAAAAAACAGGTTGTCATTAGATAACTAAATTATAATTGTTCAAAGGCAATATCCATTGTTCAGTATGACAACTCCTAAATAAAAATGATTGAAACATATACCTTCTAAAAAAGTTTAAACATTCATGAAATAAAGTTGAGAGAATTGAATTTCCCTTTACAAAATTAAAATGAAATCAAACTTAATCACAAACCATAAAACAGCCCAACTGCTATCAAGATCTTGAACATGAGTAGGAAATCCATCTTTAGCGAAGATGCTACGGCTCAACAACTATCTTCAGTCGCTTCACTCAATGTTCGACCTCAATGATGAATATCTTTTGTGCAATTTCTCCACATAATTCTCCGATCAAAGAAGAACAATTAGTCAATCAAATGGAGGAATTCAGCGAGAGAGGAAAGAAGAATAATAAAGAAAATTAAACGAATAATAATCAAACATTGAGATAGTACTACCTGATAATTTTTTTTGTCAAAACGTATCTACAACTTCTACAAACAAATTCAACTTCACACAACGCAGCTTTAATACAATCTCGAAGCTACACACATGAACAACCCGACAAAACTGCAATCAATAAAAATAGACAAAACTATACAGGACGATTCAAAAATTTAACCCCAACACCATGAAATAATCGCACCCTATTACATTATTACCGGAAAATGCGTCGATTCAGAGGAGAAGGACAATGGTGAAATTTTGGGGTAAATGAGAGGAAGGAGGAGGAAGAAGATGATAGAAAAGGGAGAGGCAAATTTGAAAGAGAGAAAGGAAATGAAAGTAACAAAGAAACCTCTAATTATGTTGAAAATATCAATCAATAAATGCTCATTTTTCTAGAGCCCGCCCATCAGCACATTACACTATAAGGTATATGGGAATTTGGTGCATAGGAAATAGACATCAAATTTGAATTTCAAATGGTGTAGATTAGGGTATTATGATGTAAACCATGTATGTATAATAATTGATGGAAATCAAACGGTCGGAAATGTTTGGCGCCAAAATAATTAGGATTAGGGTTGGCACATTTTCTTAACATTGTTATTAGTATTATAAATAAGTAAGATTATCTTGTAACAACTTTTATTCCATATGATTGACAACTTTTTCTTGTAACAACCCTATTACTAATTCATTATTTCATCGTCTACATCGTGTTGTTATCGATTATATCGTTATTGTTTCATTACTTCCTTATTTAATTAAGTTTAAGGGTAAATCAGTAAAAATAATTTTAAAATCGCTCCCCTCCCCTTGCGAACCAAACACAATTTTAATTAAAATATCTCTTCTCCCCTCCCTCCGTTAAAATTCCTCCCCTCCCCTCCCCTCCTAATTCTCGAACCAAAAGGACCCTAATAGTTAAAAGAACTCTAGCACCCTAATTTCTTTCAAGATCATTCAATCGCCTGGCATGGATCCTTTAATCATAGAACCATCATACAAGAAGGTTCGGTCTATCTTGTTTATTGTATCAATATTTTTTTGTTTTGTTTGAGAGGTATTGTATCAATGTTAATATGTCATACTTTTGTATATTTCGACTTTCTATGATTATAATTGTTAATTTGATCATTCTTATTGTTACTGTAAATATGGCATGAAGACTAGTTGACCTGTCAACGATCAAGAACATGTAGTATGTCATATTGATGTCTTTGGTCAAGAATTGTATAGTATTATTATGGAGGTTTTTTTTATCCGTACTATGTAGGTGTTTTCGTAACCCTAACAATTACGATATTTTTTAGGGGAACACTATTTCATACGATTCAGTATTTTTGTTAAGTTAATGCGATTCAATATTTGTTAACTGGACTTGGAGGAAATCCATTCCGTTTTTGCTAAAACAAAACTTCCATGATCGTCTCTGATACATATACCAATCCCCACTCTCTTATTTGACCCGGAGAAAGCTGCATCGACATTACACTTGTAGTTCCCTGCATTCGGTTTCTTCTATCTGTGATTGACAACTTGCTTTGCTGTGCCGCCACATTATTTCGGCATGTCAGCGCGTCATGCCAACTCGAGAGTAGATTCATACCCCCCTCTTGCAAACTGCTGTCCGCGGCAATGTCTCATTGAAGAGGAATTGTTTATCCCCTAATCAACTAATTAGTATTATGTTATTTTAGAACCGTTGTTTTTTAAGACAATTTGGTCAATAGTTTTCATGCAAAGCTATGCCATTATATTATATACTAGACAAATAAACTTTCGAACTATATCATTTTGTAATTTTTTTTTAAGAAGTATATCGTTTTGTAATTTGAATTCAGAGGAGTAATTAGTTGTGTTGTTTTTGTTTAATGAAGTTACATTAGCGTGTTTATTTACGGTAACCTAATTTGTTTTCTGAATATTGGATTTTTTGTCTGACTATATCTATAAAGATAAGAGAACAATCTTAGTTTCCTTGCGTAGCAGATGAGGAGCCCGATAGAGTTAGTAGTTTACCAGGTCATATAATAGACCAGATTCTCTCACTTTTGCCAATTAAAGAAGCAATCAGAACAAGTATTTTATCTACCAACTGGAGGTACAAATGGACCACACTTCCAAATCTTGTGTTTGATAATGAATGTCTCCCCGAAACTTCTGAAGACCTTTTAGTTATCAAGAGCAAGCTTTCAAGAATTATTGATCATGTACTCATACTCCATTCAGGACCAATCAAAAAATTCAAGCTCTCTCGGGATCACATTGATGTCGCGGATATTGATCGGTGGACTCTTTATCTAACCAGATGGCAAGTTAAAGAGTTTGTGTTAGAAGTCTGGAAAGAACAACGCTATAAAATACCTTCATGCTTATTTTCTTGTCAAAGTTTGCATCATTTAGAATTATTAGAATGCTGGCTTATACCACCATCAACATTTCAAGGCTTCAAGAACTTGAAGAGTCTTGATCTGCAATATGTTACATTGACTAAAGATGCTGTTGAAAACTTAATATCCAGCTGCCTTCTGCTTGAACGATTGACATTGGCAAACTTTGATGGTTTCAACAGTCTTAATATTCATGCCCCAAATCTCCAATATTTGGAAATGAAGGGTAAATTTGAGGATATTAGCTTTAAGAACACTTCTCAATTAGCTGTGGTGTCCATTGGTCAGTATGTTAACTTTGAAAGCAGTCAAGGTAGATTGCACGGACGCACTAGCAATTTGGTCGAATTTTTAATTCATCTGCCTCGTATACAAAGGCTGGAGATTCAAAACTATTTTTTGAAGGTATAATGCTCATCTGGTTCGAAACTGTTTTTTTTTTCGCACAAATTTAAAATGCACCACAATCACATGTATGCAACTTGAGTTCTGTAAGTATTAAAAACAGTATATATTAATGTAATCCATTCATTTTTTGTCTTCTTTCTGCTCTAGTATTTGGCTTGAGGGGTTGTGCCAGTCAGTGGCGGAGCCAAAAATTTTATAGAGCCTGGGCAAAAAAAATTATCGCAAAACATTACTTCCTTCCTGCGAATAATTTCACATTTCCTGCAGATAATTTCACATTTCCTGCGGATATATCTTTCCTGCGGATCCTAAAATCCTAGTATTACCTCACCTGGGAACCTAAATCCATGGCAAAATCTGCAGGAAATGTGTTTCCTGCGGAATTTGCCCAAAAATCCGCAGGTAAATCCGCAGGAAAAACTAAAAATTCTAGTAATGGCTGGGCTTTCTACAAGGAGAGTTGGAGCTGAGCCTGGGCTAGTGCCCAGGCTAGCTGGGGGGTGGCTCCGCCCCTGGTGCCAGTAGAGCTTCCTACCCCGTGCATTGATCTAAGTTATATTTCCATATGCATAAACTTCAATGATTCAAAGGAGATTTCAGCTGCTCTTTGTTTGTTAAGAAGCTCACCCAATTTACGAGAATTGGAAATGGTGGTGAGTACTCATATAAGCTTGATTTGTGGTTGCACATACTGTTTTTGTTGTTTATATATAACTGTTAGAGAAAGAGAGTAATAGAGATTATGTTGTTTGCACTCTTCGAGTTATTAAATTCTATAGAACTAGATTTTCGAAGTTGTTTTGCTTTTGAATATTTGTCTAGTAAGTTCTGGATCTAGTCTTGAGATTCTAAGATTACTTGTGTGTTACGATTGTATGTAGGCACGATCTGAGGAGCAATATGTTCCGTTGACTGATGCCTATTTCGATCGGCCAGTCATGCAAGTGAAGCATGTGAGAATAGTTGGCATCTCTGGTATCAAACCTGAGTTAGACTTCATCAGCTTCCTACTTCTATATTCTCCTGTGCTCGAAAAGATGACTGTGAAACCTGCTTTAAACGTCGGACCGGAGTTGATGAAAGAACTATTGCGGATGAGGAGAGCCTCACGAGCTGAAGTTATTTACCTAGACCCAGACCTTGAGTAATGATTTTTACTAAACTCTATGGAAAACTGCATCGTTAGTGTCTCCTACGTGTGTGGTAGGGAGCTGCTTCCCTATCTTGAAAGTATTTCTTTATACTGTCCTTGAATAAAAAATATGATTTGTAATCTTAAGATCTAGCACAACCGGTAATACCAACATTGTTTGGGTAGATATCTTTTGTGGTGTCTCGGTTTGAACCTGAAATCTTCCACATTGTGTGCGTAGGTTTATAGTTGTGTTGTCACATTGTCTGCAAACTCAAAAAACATGACTCTTAAATTATGATTTCCCATTTTCCATGTGATTTGCATTGATGCTTAGAGTTGATATAGAATCGAGTTGAATCAAATTTATGAAATATTGAGTTGGTTATTTCTTTTTATCATTGACACAATTTCAAATCTCCATTGATTTCTGAATATCCACACATGTCTCTTTCAAATGTGAAAAAACAGTTTTTGTTTGGATTTATCCATCCAAGGCTAAAAATGGTTTTTGTTTTCTTTCTGAATTTATGCAAAAAATGAAGTATACATGAGGTTGGGAAATTTTTATATAACCAATAAATTATATTTTGGATCTAACTAACAATAAATTTTGAATGACAAATACTTGTAATTTACTTTTGTCAAAAAAATAAAAAAAAATACTTGTAATTTACTAGATTACGTTCTTCTTAAATTTTATTGGACAATTGCATCTAATTAACACACTTTTGATTTAAGTACTTCGTAAATTTCATTGGAGTTATGTATCTAAATTAACAATTTTGATTGCGGCACATATTTATGTGCTTAAATATTTGTTAATTATATAGATTATAAATTTTAATTGGATCAAATTTTAATAGAGAAATATTGTTTCAGATACGCTTGAGTGTATGTTTCACTTATAGAGGGATTTAAACGTATAGAATTTATTTCGGTTGATTTTGAGTATAATTGTTTTTGTGTCTAAAATTGATTATGTTTAAAGGTAGAATTTGTAGTTTTTGATTATATAATTGATTTTTACAAACAAATTTATTGTTCAACCCAGTATCACACGAAGGTATCTAAACACAAATCACTTTACTTAGAACTCACTTTTAGTCATAATTAATTTTACTAAATCAACTCAATTAAAATCATATTTTTGTCAAAAATAGAGCTAGTTTTCGAATACGGGATATCCATTCTAATCACTATGGACGCATTTGTCCAATTGACACCTCGGAAGGAATCAATGTAAGACTTATTGGATCCTTGGCAATTCACGCAAGGATTGGTCGATGGGGGTCTATAAAAAGTCCATTTTTTAAAATTTCTGAGAGATCAAAACGAATACAAAATCATATTTTTGTCACAAATAGGACAATTCATTTAAGTGTTGTTCAGGACTTAAAACATCATACGCCATAAGCTTAACTAAACTAATTAAAAGGCTAATATATTTTCTCTTAAGGTAGTATTTCTTTATTCTATAAAATAACAATTAAAAGGAAATATATTATCATTCCTATAAAAAAAGAAATATATTTCAAAAATGACATGAACACTTTCTTTTCATAACTCTTTCTAACATCCAATCTCATATAATGAAATCAATGTATCTTACATTCTATCATTTTTAGTGAGATTCATTTTTAAAATGTGTATACCACTTTGATTTATTTAAGTCAATAGAAAAAAAATATTGGAGAGTGTTGCAATCACTACTTCCTACTTATATGTAATATACCACTTTGAGTTCAATGACCGTCAGGTGTACCCACAAGTGGTTTATCTCGTGCCAACCCCCATCAAGTTTTCCAATAACCTTGCTACGTATATGTAATATGGACCGTTCATTCAAATCGAAATTTCCATTGGAAGAACCAAGCCAACATTCAAATCGAAAACAATCACTTTATTGGCGATTTATAACAAAATTTACGTATTACATATTAAAATATTTAAACGAGAGTTTTGAACTTGAACCTAAATTATAATGGATATTAGAGGAGGATCCAAACTTGACATAGTATCTACTATTATCATAATTATTTACACTTTATTTTCATATGATGATACTAACATTAATTAAATTAACCAAAATACTAATAATAGATACAATTATAGTCCTTTTCATACTTAGAGGAAATACAAACTTACCAACCAGGTAGCTCCCCTTCTTGCTCTACCTCTTCCTCACCAACCATTACATTTTTGTTAGACCCAATTCTTCATGTCCTATAGTGTATAAATAACTAACTATATAATATCAACTAAATCAACACATTTCTAATATGCCCATTTGAAATTCAAAATATATAGTAGCAGCAAATAGTGTGATCATAAATTTAATTTACCATGGCTATCGACAGTCCTCTACTAGATAACAATGTCAACTCTCCTCCTAGTGTTGTTCATCATGAGGAAGAGAAGCCACTGAAAATTGTTCACAAATTTGCGGTGGAGTCGAAGAAGCTATGGAAAATAGCCGGTCCAACAATCATAACTGCTTTATCTCAGTACTCGCTTGGTGCATTCACTTCTACGTTTGTTGGCCATGTTAACGAGCTCGATCTTGCAGCTTTTTCTGTTGAAAATTCTGTTATTGCTGGTTTCGCCTTTGGTTTCTTGGTATGCAAACTTTTTTCATCTCCATTTTATTCATACATTACACTTGTTTTTTTTAGCAAATTCACGCACATTAAAATGTTAAATTGTGTGGAATTGCGTGTTAGAACACACATTAGCATATCAGATGTCACGGTAGTCTTTTATTATCTATGTTGTACTTACACAACACATTACACTTATCTTTAACTAGTACATCTGTTTTTATCATAATGAATTGTATCCTAAATTTTATGATTTATAAACTTGTTTTTATTTTTGGTTGGCAATAGTTGGGTATGGGAAGTGCATTGGAGACACTATGTGGGCAAGCATTTGGTGCTGGACATATAAGGATGATGGGAATTTACATGCAAAGATCATGGATTATCTTGGTTGCTACTGGCATTTTATTGTTACCTTTCTATATTTGGGCAACTCCCCTCTTGAAGCTCGTTGGACAGACTGATGAGGTCGCAGAAGCTGCTGGTTAGTTACTTACATAAGTTATATTCCTATCATCTAAATTTTGGACTAAAACTGACAGCAGGGAATCCATTTCCATAAATTTTACTCTTGTAAATACACTAATTTCTACTTGCTATTATTTAATTTGAAGGGTTTGAATCGACAGTTGTCGAAATTTTCTACCATCATTATAGTTAATAAGTTCATTTAAGTAGTTGGACGTCTTACACTATGACTTTAGTATATTGACAACTCAAAATGTGGATCGTCTAATTTAAATTAACGATCGAGATTATGACTACAGTACCTAAGGTATTAAGTTCCATCTTTTCACTAATTAAAAGGGTAGCTAGGATTAGGGCGTCAAGTGAACATGGCTACTCATACGATGGGCGGCATCTTATTGGCCCGGTCGTCATATTTTTTTAGATTTGTTCTCCTTATGTTGACGCTATTTTAATTAATGATATCAGTTAAGTTTGTTTTGGTAAAAAATAAAAAGTAGTTAGGATTAGGGCCCGCTAATGTTCTCAAAGAGGGGGCCAAATGGTAAATATACTACTTTCGTGGGTCTTGTTGAACACTTTTATTGAAGTTTACATGTTAAAAACTTCGATTCATAAAAATTTGCAGCGTAACTGGTACGAGAGCCCCCATGGTACCAGAGCCCCATATAGCAACTCCTACCTTCATATGCCCATTTTTTTTTTTTTTTTGACAAACCTTGCTAGGAAATCTTAAATGCGGATTAAAGTACAAGTACAAGATATTATCATACTAAATGCACATGCTTGTACGAGTAAAGCAATGATAATGACTTGGGGAACTTGTTATCTAGATGTGATATAGGTTGGTATGAATTTGTCTAATATAACATGCACATATAAAATGGTTTTGCAATTGTCACAAGGCTTTGTTTATGAGATTGGAGGGAAGGGGAAGATAATGTTTCGAGAGGTGGAAAATAAGAGGGAAAATGGAGAAATGTTTTAAAAAATTTAAAAGAGTAGTTTTTTAGAGAATGATAAATTAATGCATATGATTACTATATTTTTAATTTTAAAAGTAATATAACAACATAGATTAAATTTGAAGAATTCATATAAACCCTCCAAAAAATCCCAAAACCCTCATCCAATACAATTTTTTAGTTCCTCAAATGAGGAGGGTTTAGTATGACGGAGAAAAAAGTTAACCCCCAAAACCCTCCCCTCCTATTTTCCTATATTTCTTCCACTTATTCATTCCTTTTTTCTCAAGCATTCCCCTTTAAACTCGCAAACAAAGCCTAAGTGTCTTTTTTTACTATAAGATCAATAAATTATATCATATCTCATTGATATTTATTGATCCAATTATGAAAATTAGATTGTGTATGATGTACGATTTGTTTCACTTATCTACCATAAAATTGATAAGTTTGTTGTACATGATAATGGCTTATTGTTTGTTTGGATGGTTTTTTTATGAACTGTTTGGATTTTAGCTATCCACATGCTTGCAACAAGCAAAATAGTTTGTGACGCATACAAAAATTGTTGTAAATGTTGAATAAATCAATATAGTTTAATAGGAAAAACAAAATGAACAAGGAATAGACAAGTTAGTTAGAAGAAAAAAAGTACCAACAGACAAAATGTTTTTTGTTACATTTTTTCTATTTATGAATCATTTTGAAAATGCACTTCTATTCATTTTTTTCTTAAAAAAAGTAAGAAATAATGATAGGTACATTTTTTTTCCTTATATCAATTTATCTTTTTGTAGGTACATTTGCTTTGTGGATGATACCACAAATATTTGCATATGCTTTGAACTTTCCCATCCAAAAGTTCTTACAAGCACAAAGGAAAGTCCTAGTGATGTTATGGATATCAATGGGTGTTTTAGTGTTACATGTACCTCTTAGTTGGCTTCTAATATTGAAACTTAATTGGGGATTAGTTGGAGCTGCAATTATTCTCAACACATCATGGTGGTTGATTGTCATTGGTCAACTTTTGTACATTTTCATCACCAAATCAGATGGAGCTTGGAGTGGATTCTCATGGCTAGCATTTGCAGATTTGTTTAGTTTTTTGAAACTTTCTATAGCTTCAGCTGTTATGTTATGGTATATTTTCTCAACTTTATATTTTCAATTCAACTTAATTATTATTTTATGGAAATTTGATGTTAAAGTGAATTTTGAAAATGTGATGGCAGCTTGGAGTTTTGGTACTTGATGATATTGGTGGTGATAACAGGGCATTTGGCAAACCCTTTGGTGCCATTGGATGCTGTATCTATTTGGTAAAAGTTATTTAGCATCCCTTTCTCCAAATTCTCATTGTGATATAGAAGTATAGATATAATATTCAATTTAGTGGCCATGTGAAAGCTATCAAATTTTTATATAGGAGATAACTCATTTATAAAATCAATTTATAAACTTAGTGGCATCACTCTTTATAAAAGAGTTTTGAATTTTTCGATACACCCACTTGAATGGATAAGCTTTGATATCAATAATATGCTATTAGATTTTTATAGTGGTTCTAACTCATATTTACAAAATTGGTTTATAAGATGCCACTTTTTATAAATTATGGTTAGGTCTTAATCTTTTCAAATGTAGCACCAAGGGCTTTTCATATAAAAGTGGTAGACATTTTCTCTTTTGCTCCATTGTTGTGTGCTTGCAATTTAAAATTGAGCATATGTTAGGCTTGTGTTAGTCATTATTAGCATATCATGCAAGTGCATAATATAAGGTGAGCATGACAAAGAAAAAATTAAGATTAACTTTAGTTACTGATTTGTGTTTCCATGTTTGCAGTATGAACATAAATGGTTGGGATATGATGATCGCGTTAGGATTTAATGTAGCAATAAGGTGATCATCTCTTCACCTATTTCTTTTCTTACCAAATTTAGCTTGTTTAAAGAGTACATTTTACGTGTGAAATTCAAGATGTGTTTGTCACTTCGAATACGTGCCTAAAAAATGAACAATTTGCTTTTGAGATTAAACTACTTAACTTCAATAGTTGATAGTAAGTATTAAAAACTGTAAAGTGAGTAGTTCAGGTAAGAGGAGAGAAATATTTTCTTAAAAAAGTTTCTAATTGCTCATAGCATATCAAGGATCTATTTAGCTTGATTCATTTGAGATCATCTATTGATATAAGAATATTTGAGATAACTTATGAAAATAATTTATGACATGTTCATAAGTTGTTTTTAGTTTATCAAAAGTTCTCGGAGATAGTTTATGAACAGAGTCGAATATGGGCCAGCATAGCACACTCGAAGATAATTTATGAACAAAGCCGGATATGGGCCAGCATAGCACATAACCTCAAAATTTGGAGGGTTCAAATTTTGAGTTTTGGTGCTTTATTTGGTAAAAATATAATATTATGAAATAATTTTTTTTAATATCTAGAGTTACACTTTCTTTTTGCGAAAAATATAATATAAGACGATCATATGTATCGAAACAATTTATAGTTTATATGAAAATAATTTGACTTTATTTTATCTTATGTAATAAAAATAGCTTATCTATTACCACTTATACTATATCAAAATCTATATTGAAAGCATAAGTTTGTACTGATTGTTTAATTTATGAACAGTGTGAGAGTATCAAATGAACTTGGAGCAGGTGATTTTAGAGCTGCAAAGTTCTCAGTGATAGTGGTTTCCCTCACATCAATATCCATTGGTGTTGTTGCCATGATCATAGTACTAACAACTAGAGATTACTTTCCTCAATTGTTCACTTCAAGCTATGAGGTTGCAAAGGAAACAACTAAACTTGCTGCTTTGCTTAGTATCACTGTACTTCTAAACAGCCTTCAACCAGTCTTGTCTGGTTAGTCACAAAATGATTGAAACATTGTCAAATTATATTCAATCAATGTTGATTTTTATTATAATAAAATAAAAAAATTTATGCATTTGTTGTTACTATTTTAGGTGTTGCTATTGGAGCTGGTTGGCAATCTCTTGTAGCTTATATCAATCTTGGATCCTACTATGTTGTTGGATTACCAGCTGGGATATTGTTAGGCTTCACATTTGGTTTTGGTGCAGAGGTGATTTATTACCCCTTATTTCTCTTGAATTGAATACTATAACACTTTGATATAGATAGTATAATTATTAGAAGGACTCATTTAGTGATATAATATTTATTTTGTTAATGAGAACTATTTTGTAATTTTCCATTGTATTATCAACATAAATTTATTTGTTCTTACTATTTTTTATACTTATGATTTGTTATTCAGGGTATTTGGTCTGGTCTGATTGGAGGCATAGGTGTGCAGACCATAATCCTTATAATTGTTACTTCAATAACCAACTGGAAAAAAGAGGTTAGTGCAATTCATTCTTTTTATTAACGCATGTTAGTGGTTAATTTGTTAGAAGAGTGAATATGCAAGAAATAGGGATTGAACCATGGATCTTCGTTTTGACGGTGGACTAATGTTTTTATTTAGTATTTTATTTTTTTAATTGACTTCTATAAGGACATTAAGAAGCTTTCACAACTAAACTAATTAGGGTCCTTAAAAGGATGAGAAAATGGAAAAATGAATGAGACCATAGTCAGTTAGATTCATTAGGAAGTTGGACATGATATTTTCCTTTTGTTCTTCAAATCAATAACTTATTCTTTGTTAAAAATTAATTTCATATCTTTGGATTTTACAGGCTGATGAAGCAGAAAGCCGGGTGAGGAAGTGGGGAGGAAAAATTTCAATTGAGAATTGAATTCCATTAGATTGAGTGAACAATGAAGGGAGCAATTTCATTGCCCAACTTCACATGACTCTCTGTCAAGTCACGTTAGGATTGAGGGTACATTGAGTTGCACTAAAGATAATATTGCCATGGAAAATCTTTGAGATTTTGCAGTTTCAATTATGGATTAGTTTAGCTTGTTTAGTTTCTAGAAATTATTTAATCAGTGATTTGTAGTATTCATTTTTCTTCAATCACAATAATGTTGTATTTTTTTTTAAACAACAATACTAGTAATTTATTGTAAAATTAATATTTTTCTTCTTCACTTGTGTTTGAACCCGTAATTTTCAATAATTTTCAACTATTTTACCCCAAACATGTTGAACTACCAAATCTCAACAATAATGTTGTCTCTTATTACTAAAATAATGTTGTCTTGTATAATTTTCTTTAGAAAAACATTAACTTGTTCTTAGATGATTGATTTTTTATCGCTGGCTAAAGGACCTAATTGTCCATTTTCTGACTGTAATTCAGTTAGGCTTTGTTTGAGAGTATAAAGGGGAATGAAAGTTTGGGAGTGGGAAATATAAGGGAAATTTGATAAATGTTTTACATTTTTCGAAAGAGCAATTTTTTATAGGACGATAAATTAATGCTTGTGATTAATAAAATTTTTATTTTAAAAATATTATAAGAACAAAGATTAAATTTAAAGAATGTATATAAACCCCCCAAAATCCTCCTCAATATAATTTTTGAGTTCCCGAATAACTAAGAGTTTTGTATTACGAAGAAAAATAAATCCACAAAACTCTCTCCTCCCAATGTCTTCTATTTCTTAACTTGTTCCTTCCTCTTTTTTTTTTCTAAACTTTCACCTTACTTTTCCTCCAAACTCGTAAACAAAGTCATAAAAACTACGTTCTCCTAGGCTTTGTTTACGTATTACATATTAACATGTTTAATCGAAAATCTTGAACTTGAACCTAAATTATAATGGATATTAGAGGAAGGATCCAAACTTGACATAGTATCTATTATTATGATTATTTACAAATCATAAAAAGTCAGTTTATTTTCATATGATGATCCTATAATTAATTAAATTAACCAAAATACTAATAATAGTTACAATTATAGTCTTTTTCATACTTTGAGGAACTACAAACTTACCAACCAGCTAGCTACCCTTCTTGCTCTACCTCTTCCCCACCAACCGTTATATTTTAGTCAAACCCAATCTCTCATGTCCTATAGTGTATAACTAACTAACTATATAATATCAACTAAAGCAACACATTTCTAATATGCCCATTTGAAATTCAAAATATATAGTAGCAGCAAATAGTGTGATCTTAAATTTAATATAATCATGGCCATCGACAGTCCTCTACTAGATAACAATGTCAACTCTCCTCCTAGTGTTGTTCATCATGAGGAAGAGAGGCCACTGAAAATTGTTCACAAAATTGGGGTGGAGTCGAAGAAGCTATGGAAAATAGCTGGTCCAACAATCTTAACTGCTTTATCTCAGTTCTCACTTGGTGCATTCACTTCTACGTTTGTTGGCCATGTAAACGAGCTCGATCTTGCAGCTTTTTCTGTTGAAAACTCTGTTATTGCTGGTTTTGCCTTTGGTTTCTTGGTATGCAAACTTTTTTCATCTTCATTTTATTAGTACATTACACTTGTTTTTTTTAGCGACAAAATTCACGCACATTAAAAATGTTGAATTGTGTGGAATTACGTGTAAGAACACATGTTAGCATATCAAATGTTGCGGCAGTCATTCATTATCTATGTTGTACTTACACAACACATTACACTAACTAGTATTTTTTTTTTTTTTATCAAAAAGAATTGTATCCTAAAGTTTATGATTTATAAACTTGTTTTTATTTTTGGTTGGCAATAGTTGGGTATGGGAAGTGCATTGGAGACACTATGTGGGCAAGCATTTGGTGCTGGACATATAAGGATGATGGGAATTTACATGCAAAGATCATGGATTATCTTGGTTGCTACTGGCATTTTATTGTTACCTTTCTATATTTGGGCAACTCCCATCTTGAAGCTTGTTGGACAAACTGATGAGGTCGCAGAAGCTGCTGGTTAGTTGCTTGTATAAGTTATATTCCTATCATTTAAATTTTGGCCTAGAACTTACGGCAGGGAATCCATTTGCGTAAAATTTTCTCTTGTAAATACATCATTACTTGTTAGTATTTAATTTGACGGACTTGAATCGACCGTTGTCAAAGTTTTCTACCATCATTATAGTTAGTATGCTAGTTCATTTAAGTAGTTGAACGTCTTACATTATTACTAATTTAGTCTATATGACCATCTTTTCAATAGTTAAATAAAAGGGTGGCTAGGATTAGGGCCCACTAGTGTTCTCAAAAAAGGGACCACAGGGTAAATATACTACTTTTGTGGGTCATGTTGAGCACTTTTATTGAAGTTTACATGTTAAAAACTTCGGCTCATAAAAATTTGCGGGTAACTGGTGCCAGAGCCTCCATATAGCTACCCCTTCCTCTACCCATTGCTAAGAAATTTTAAATGTGAATTAAAGTATAAGGACAAGTACAAGATATTATCATATTAATAAGAGTAAATTACACTCTTCTCTTTTCAAAGATACTTAAATTACACTTCCTTCTCCTTTTATATTAAAATATACACTCTCCTCCCCTCTTATTCAAAATATATTATAAAGTACTTCACTCATCTTCCTTAAGAGAAGTTTGAATTACATTTCCCTCCTCTTTGAAGCTAAAATCTACACTTTAATCCCTCAAAAATTTTTTTATTTATAAAAATCTTGCAAAAAAATAATCATTGCGGACTTTTTTAATATAATCAGAATTTGAATACATA
The DNA here is from genome assembly GCA_958299785.1 of Medicago lupulina. Lineage (NCBI taxonomy): Eukaryota > Viridiplantae > Streptophyta > Magnoliopsida > Fabales > Fabaceae > Medicago > Medicago lupulina. The sequence continues at coordinate 69,696,786 of OY283141.1, read as the reverse complement.
TTTTTTTTGCTATTTTTTATTGACAATTTCGTTAACATATAGTTTTAAACCCTAATATAAAATATGAAACAACCCAAAATTAAATTAAAATATCTAAAAAGTTACTGAAGACAATAAATTATGGTTATTTAAATTTTTTTTAAAGGAATTGTTATTTAAAAGTTAATTTTGTACTCTAAAATATAAAATTAATAGCAAAATACTTAAAAAAAATTGAAGAAAGTAAAATATTTAAATTTAATTATCATTGACATTTAAATTATAAAGAAATGAATTTATTTTTTCTTAAATGCTGGTTCAAAATTAATATATATCATAAACATATTTATTTAAGTTAAAATAGATTAAAGTGTAGTGCATATTTAATTATTAAGGGAGAAGGTTGTAATTCAAGCATCTTATTAGAGAGGGGAGTGTAAATTTTTCTTTTCAATAAATAAGAATGTATATTTTAACATAAAAGAAGAGGGGTGTGTAATTCAAACATCTTTAAAAGAAGAAGAGAATAATTTACTCTATTAATAATTTAGCCCTATAAATGCACTTGCTTGTGCGAACAACGCTATGATAATGACTTCGGGAACTTGTAATTTAGATGCAATGTAATTTGTTATGAATTTATCTAACATGAGCAATCAAAATGATCTTCCAGTATATATAAGTATCTTTTTATCATTAGATCAATAAATAACATTATATCTTATTTAATTTAAGGGTTAAATATGTTTTTGGTCTTTATAAATATGTCAACTTTTCGTTTTAGTTCCTCTAAAAAAATTCTTCAACTTTTAGTCCCTAATAATTTTTCATCTTCACTTTTGGTCTCTCCTTCAAAGTAAACTAATATGTAGAATTCATATTTTTAAAAGAAAATTGCAGAAAAATTCATATTATTATAAGAATATCTCCTAAAAAAATTAGATTTTTTTAACAAAACATGAATTTTTATATATTTGATGGTTAAAAATTCATATTTAATTTATGTTTTGTTAAAAAAATCTAATTTTTTTTACAATATGCTACACATTTCTGCACAATTTCGTTAAAAAAATTCAAAAATTAACTTTAAAATAGGAACCAAAAGTAGTGATTGAAAATTTTATACGGATTAAAAGTTGAAAAAAAAAATTAGAAGGGACTAAAAGAAAAAGTTGGTATATTTATATGGACCAAAAATATATTTAACCCTTAATTTAATTGTGATATTTATTGATTCAATAGTAGAGATTAGATTATGCATGATATAAAACTCGTTTTACTTATGGACCATAAAATTGATCAGTTCATTCAGGAACGGATCCAGAAATTTTAATAAGTGGGCTCAAAGTTGTTTATCAATTATCGTAAGTATTTATACAAAAATATATAAATTTATAACCAATAAAATGATGACATCATTATAATTAACTAAAAATTAGGGATTACAAAAATCACGTCAATGTATATATGTAAAATGAAGAAAATTTAATATCGAAGAATTACAATATTAATTGCTCTATGTGTGACTTCATATTTTAATTTGAATGTGTTGTACAATATATTTCATATTTACCACTATCAAATATATCACTCTCCATGTATATTACCCGACAATCATTAAAAAAATCCATCTCTCATTCAGTCACACAATTGATTCTTGACAAAGTTCATAGTAGAGAAACTCTTTTCAACGGTTTCAGTTGTCACATTGAATTGTGATGATAACTTCAAAAGTAAGTACGCCATTGGATAAACAATACATTTTCTAGTAATTTGTAGTTGTCACATTGATCAGTTCATTCAGGGACGGATCCAGAAATTTCAATAAGTGGGCTCAAAGTTGTTTATCAATTATCATAAGTATTTATACAAAAATATATAAATTTATAACCAATAAAATGATGACATCATTATAATTAACTAAAAATTAGGGATTACAAAAATCACGTCAATGTATATATGTAAAATGAAGAAAATTTAATATCGAAGAATTACAATATTAATTGCTCTATGTGTGACTTCATATTTTAATTTGAATGTGTTGTACGTTATTTTTCATATTTACCACTATCAAATATATCACTCTCCATGTATATAATCCGACAATCATTACAAAATCCATCTCTCATACAGTCACACAATTGATTTTTGACAAAGTTCATAGTAGAGAAACTCTTTTCAACAGTTATAGTTGTCACATTGAATTGTGATGATAACTTCAAAAGTAAGTACGCCATTAGATAAACAATACATTTTCTAGTAATTTTCACCGTTTTCCTTGAAAGATCACTAATCACATCTAAATTAGAAAAGTATTTTTAAGAACTAACATCTATAATATAATTTTCAAGTTGACAGTCAAGTCCATAAGCTTCAACGAAAAAAATTCAGACGAAAAAAATCAAGCTAAATTGATCAACTTCTTTTTATCAAATGCAAAAATTGAATCTCTTGAATTTAAACTTGCTATGCAAATATAAACTCACCCTTATAAATATGTTATTAAACTTTTGAAATTGTGTATTTTATTTTATAAAGCGCCTCAATTTGAAAGTGAAAAAGAGAAGTTGAAAAAGTTGATTTATTTTAGACTCTCTAATTCTCACTTTTCCTTAAGCACTCGATACTTCAATTTTCTTTTTATCTTCTTTATTAGAGCATTTTATATTTATTTTAAATAAAAGCTAAGGACCCTTCCTGTTAAGTACTTGGTTTTTGCACACTGTGATATACTCGAGGACTAATAACCATACCCTTTTTTGTTGTTTAATAAATACAATACCATAGTGGGTTCAACATAAAATTACTGGTTGCAAATTAAAGGTAAAGAGTGGGGTCAACTGACCTCAAACCACTCTACCTGCATCCGCGTCTGAGTTCATTACATGATAATGGTTGTGTGTTAGTTTGATTGTTGGTTTCCTTTTTATGAAGTGTTTGGATGTTGTTAGCTATCCACATTCTTACAACAACCAAAATAATTTGTGACGCATACAAAAAGGGTTGTAAATATTGAATAAATCAATATAGTTGAAGAGAAAAACAAAGTGAACAAGTAATAGACAGACAAGTTAGTTAAAAAAAAACCTAGGGTGAAATATGTTTTTGGTCTTTATAAATATATCAACTTTTCGTTTTAATCTCTCTAAAAATTTCCTTCAATTTTTAGTCCTATAAAATTTTCAACCACTACTTTTGGTCCCTGTTTTAAGTTAATTTTATTTTTTTTTTAATGAAATTGTGCAGAAATGTGTAGAATATTGTAAAAATATTTCCAAAAAGAAAAAAAAAATTAACAAAACATAAATTTAATATGAATTTTTAACCATCAAAAATATAAAAATTCATATTAAATTCATGTTTTGTTAAAAAAATCTATTTTTTTTTGGGAGAGGTTCTTATAATATTATGAATTTTTCTGCATAATTTTATTCAAAAATATGAATTCTACATATGAGTTTACTTTAAAGAAGAGACTAAAAATGAAGATGGAAATTTTTTGAAGGACTAAAAATTGAAGGAAAATTTTAGAGGGACTAAAACGAAAAGTTTGTATATTTATAGGGACCAAAAACATATTTAACCCAAAAAACTACTAATATATAAAATGTTTTTTTGTTACATATTTTCTATTTATGCATCATTTTGAAAATGCACTGCTATTCATTTTAACTAGAATTATAGGTACATCTTTTTTGTTTTGATAGAGGGTACATCTTTTATATATTTATTTTATCAATTTTTCTTTTTGTAGGCACATTTGCTTTGTGGATGATACCACAAATATTTGCATATGCTTTGAACTTTCCAATCCAAAAGTTCTTACAAGCACAAAGGAAAGTCCTAGTGATGTTATGGATATCAATAGGTGTTTTAGTGTTACATGTACCTCTTAGTTGGCTTCTAATATTGAAACTTAATTGGGGATTAGTTGGAGCTGCAATTATTCTCAACACATCATGGTGGTTGATTGTCATTGGTCAACTTTTGTACATTTTCATCACCAAATCAGACGGTGCTTGGAGTGGATTCTCATGGCTAGCATTTGCAGATTTGTTTAGTTTTTTGAAACTTTCTTTAGCTTCAGCTGTTATGTTATGGTATATTTTCTCAAACTTTATATTTTCAATTCAACTTAATTAATATTTGATGGAAACTTTATGTTGAATTGAATTTTGAAAATGTGATGGCAGCTTGGAGTTTTGGTACTTGATGATATTGGTGGTGATAACTGGGCATTTGGCAAACCCTTTGGTGCCATTGGATGCTGTATCTATTTGGTAAAAGTTCTTTAGCATCCCTTTCTCTAAATTCTCATTGTGATACAGAAGTATAGACATAATATTCAATTTAGTGGCCATGTGAAAGCTATCAAATTTTTATATAGGAGATAACTCATTTATAAAATCAATTTATAAACTTAGAGGCACATTCTTTATGAAAGAGTTTTGAATTTTTCGATACACCCACACGAATGGATAAATTCTAATATCAATAATATGCTATTAGATTTTTATACCGGCCCTAACTCATATTTATAAAACTGGTTTATAAGATGCCACTTTTTCCTTAAAAAAAAAATGTCACTTTTTATAAATTATGTTTAGGTCTTACCTCTTTTCAAATGTAGCCTAAGGGTTTTTCATATAAAAGTGGTAGACATTTTCTCTTTTGTTCCTAGCACTCATGCATTGTTGTGTGCTTGCAATTTAAAATTGAGCATATGTTAGGCTTGTGTTAGTCATTATTAGCATATCATGCAAGTGCATTATATAAGGTGAGCACGACAAAAAAAGAATTAAGATTAACTATAGCTACTGATTTGTGTTTCCATGTTTGCAGTATGAACATAAATGGTTGGGACTTCATGATCGCGCTAGGGTTTAACTCAGCAATAAGGTGCTCTTCACTTTACCTATTTCTTTTTTTAACAAATTTAACATGTTTAAAGTGAACAATTTAGGTGTGAAATTTAGGTTGTATTTGTCATTTCGACTACCAAGCTAAAAAGTAATAATTTGTTTAAGAGTAAACTAGAATTTCAATAGGTGATCATACTTATTTAAATTTGTAAAGTGAATAGTTAGTGTAAGGGGAGGAAAATATTTGTAAAGTGAATAGTTAGTGAATATTTTTTTAAAAATTTGTAAAGGTCGTAACATATCAAAGAATTACTTATTGTAAAAAAAATAAATATCAAGGAACTATTTAGCTTGATTTATTTTAGTTCATCTATTGCTATATACAGATTTGAGACAGTTTGTGAGAACTTATAAAAATAACTTATGACATATTTATAAGTTGTTTTAGCTAATTTTCAAAAGTTCTTCAAGATAGTTTATGAACAAAGTCGAGTATGGACCTACACGACACATAACCTCAAAATTTTGAGGGTTCAAATTTTGAGTTTTTTATGCTTCATTTGGTAAAAATATAATATTATGAAATAATTTTTATAATTAATAAAGTTACACTTTCTTTTTATTATAGACCCAATTTTTAAGATTAAAACTGAGATTCAAACTGTTTTTTTTATCAAAGCTCTAAAATATAAAAGATATGAGAGTTCTCAACCAATACAGCAGAGTCACAAAGTGTAAAACATATGAAAAGAAAAATCAGTTATATCTCAAGAAAGGAAAGGTCATGAGAAAAGAGGTGTCAAAGACCACCATTGTACAGAAAAACTAGTCAGATTATGACCATTTTTGGCCAAACAACGGCTACAAGACTATCCTCTCTGTCAAAATTTGAACAAAAGTATTGAAATTCCTAATTATTCTTTTGCAATTGAACCAACTATTATGTATCTGCCAAGGCAGTTTTGGAGGTACCCTTTTAAACACGGGTCCTCATTTCGACTGAGTTAAAGCTAGTAAGCTTCATTTGTTCACTAAGTTTCTCTCTACCTTAATGCTCTCAGATAGATTTGAATAGTGCTGCTCAAAGTCTGATTTTGTGGTTTGAGCATTGTCTTTCACCTCAAGTCTCTTGTCATGGCTGAGTTTCAAAGTGTTTAAAACGACCATACTTATGGAAATAATTTATAGTTTATTTTATCTTATGTAATAAAAACATCTTATTTAGGCTTTGGCCCTCTTTCATCACCTAAAAAATAAGTAGCTTATTTATTACCACTTATACTATAAGTTACAAATTAAATTGTCTATCCAAAAAGAGAGCACAAATGTTGAGAAGGCAGAGACAACTCAAAACATCAGGATATATTTCAAATTTTCAATTGAAAGCATAATTCTTTACTGACTATGTTTAATTTATGAACAGTGTGAGAGTATCAAATGAACTTGGGGCAGGTGATTTTAGAGCTGCAAAGTTCTCAGTGATAGTGGTTTCCCTCACATCGATATCCATTGGTGTTGTTGCCATGATCATAGTACTAACAACTAGAGATTACTTTCCTCAATTGTTCACTTCAAGCTATGAGGTTGCAAAGGAAACAACTAAACTTGCTGCTTTGCTTAGTATCACTGTACTTCTAAACAGCCTTCAACCAGTCTTGTCTGGTTAGTCACAAAATGATTGAAACATTGTCAAATTATATTCAATCAATGTTGAGTTTTTCTCATAAAATAAAAAATAAATTAATTTATGCATTTGTTGTTACTATTTTAGGTGTTGCTATTGGAGCTGGTTGGCAATCTCTTGTAGCTTATATCAATCTTGGATCCTACTATGTTGTTGGATTACCAGCTGGGATATTGTTGGGCTTCACATTTGGTTTTGGAGCAGAGGTGTGATTTACTATCCCTTATTTCTCTTGAATTTAATACTAAAACACTTTGAATATAGTATAATTATTAGAAGGATTCATTTAGTAATTTAATATTTTTATTGTTTGATAATAAGGACTATTTTATAATTTTCTATTGTGTTATCAATATAAATTTATTTGTTCTTACTTTTTTTTATACCATTTGTTATTCAGGGTATTTGGTCAGGTCTGATTGGAGGCGTAGCTATGCAGACCATAATCCTTATCATAGTTACTTCATTAACCAATTGGAGAAAAGAGGTTAGTGCAATTCATTCTTTGTAGTATCGAATGTTAGTGGTTAATTTATTAGAAGAGTGAATTTGCAAGAAATAGGGACCGACCGAACCATGAATCTTCTTTTTGACCTTGAACTAATCTTTGTATTTAGTTTTTTTTAATTGATTTCTATAAGGACATTAAGAAGATTTCACAACTAAACTTAGGGTCTTAAAGGGATGAGAAAATGGAAAAATGAATGAGATGTTCTATCATAGTGAGTTAGGTTCATTAGGAAGTTGGACATGACATTTTCCTTTTGTTCTTCAAATAAATAACATACTGTTTGTTAAAAATTAATTTCATATCTTTGGATTTCACAGGCTAATGATGCAGAAAGCCGTGTGAGGAAGTGGGGAGGAACAATTTCAATTGACAATTAAATTCCATGACATTTCCCAACTTCACATGACTCTCTGTCAAGTCACGTTAGGGTTTAGGGTACATTGAGTTGTACTGAAGATATTATTGTCATGGAAAATCTGAGATTTTGCCGTTTCAATTATGGATTAGGTTAACTTGTTTAATTTCTAAATATTAATTAATCAATGATTTGTACTCGTCATTTTTCTTCAATCACAATTATGTTGTATTTTTTATTTAAAACAATATTAGTAGTTTGTTGTTAGATTAATATTTTTTTTCTTTGCATGTTTGAACTTGTAATCTTCAACTCTTTTAAATCAAACCAATTGAACTACTAAATTCTAACAATAATGTCGTCTCTTTTTTTAGGAGATTAATAATGTTGTCTCTTATTAGTAAAAAAATGGTGTCTCGTATAAAAATGTTGTCCATTTTCTTACGGTAATTTAGTTAAGGATCGTGTTCTCCTAGTTTTTTAGGAAAATAAAAAAATTGTTTTTATTTTTCTCATACACCAAATTAGATTCTCACGCGGGCATGCTCGTGTTAAACCTCTTTGAGAGAGCTTGTCCTTCATTTAAGTTCTACGATGCTAAAAAAATTAGTTTTTTCTTTTTTTGGTTACATGAGAAAAAGTCAAAGTAAAAAAAATAAAAAGAAACTACTAGCCGCGATGATAAGCAAAAGATTAATCTTTACAGTTGCACACGAAGGATATCTGATTTTAAAAAAAAATAGATTCTCATGCAATTTTTCTCCAAATACAATAAATGTTCTTATCACATCTAGACTGAGCTATTTTGAGTAAAAAAAAATCTAGACTTAGCTGTTTGGAAACTTTGGAAAATTGCCAATAATTTAGCAATAGTAACAAATCAATATATTCCCCATCCGAATTATGCATGACACCACCACAAGCAGTCGTTAAACCATGCCCAATAACAATTCAATCACAGTTAAATTTGATCCAATTTTCCATAAGAACGACACCACGACATTGTATGCTATGTTTGAAAATTGTTGTCTACACTCTAAACAATGCTAAGAAACGTAAGTAAAGACTTAGATGAAAAATCAAACAATATTCCACAAAGAAAAATAACATCGAACCAACATATAAAGTCACAAAAATAAAAACCTAATCTATTATGAATATAACTTTTATACTTTGCAATTTGTACAAAATAAATAAATACGTAAATTTTTATCTCTAAACATAACTAAGTTGGTAGTGGTGTTGCAATATGCAGAGACATTGGTTCCAACTTGAATTTCTCACTTATTCATGATGAAATTATGGCATTTAGATTTTTTTCATGACAAATATTAGAGTAAATTACCCTCCTCTCTCTCAAAGATACTTAAATTACACTCACCTCCTCTCTTGTGTTAAAATATACACTATTCTCCCTTCTTATTCAAAATATGTTAGAAAATATTTCACCCCCCTCCCCTAAGAGAAGCTTGAATTACATTACCCTCCCCTCTTATATTAAAATATACACTTTAATCCCTCAATAATTTTTTTATTTCTAATAATCTATATAAAAAAAAAATCTAACATATGTTGGAAGGAAAAAAAACATTTCAGGTCTATTTTAATATATTCAAATTTAAATACATATTTTTCGCCATTTTTTATTGACTATTTCATTAACATATAGTTTTAAACCCTAATATAAAATATGAAACAGCCTAAAATAAAATTAAAATATGTGAAAATTACAAAAGACAATAAAGTATGGTTATTAAAAGTTGATTTTATACTCTATAATATAAAATTAATAGCAAAATATTTAAATTTAATTATCATTGATATTTAAATTATAAAAAAAATTATTTTTCTTAAATGGTGGTTCAAAATTAGTATATATCATAAAAATATTTATTTAATTTAAAATAGATTAAAATGTAGTGCATAATTAATTATTAAGGGAGGGAATTGTAATTCAAAAATCTTATAGGGAAGGTGAGTATAAATTTTTCTTTTCAAGGGAGAGAAATGTATTTTTTAACATAATAGGGGAGGGGTGTGTAATTCATGTATCTTTGAGGAGAGGGAAGTGTAATTTACTCCAAACTTTTTCTAACATTTGGAGAAAAAAATTTACTCCAAAATTTGGTTAGCAAGATAATTTTTCTCTCTTTCATCCGAGTTTGAATTCAAGATCTCCAATTAAATTATTTAATTTTGTCATTATGGCATTTAGATACTTGCCAAACAAAAAATTAGGAAAATAAATAAACTTATATTAATTATTTTTGTTCCCATTTTATATTTAAAAAAAAAAAAAACGATTATTATCCCCTTTCTCTATCTTCTTTTTCATTCACTTCCGCATCCATTCATAGCATAGCTAACAATGGCAGTTTCGTTATCATCTCTCACATCTTCCCTTTCTTCACTCTCCTTCTCCTCTAACATCTCTTCCAAACCAACCATTCTCTCTCTTCCCAGAACCTTCTCCCTCACTCGCTCTCCCAAATTCCATTCTCTCACTGTAACTGCAACAACACTCGCTTCCCCTGCCGAACCCGAAATCGCTGACCTCAAAACTTACGTTAAATCCAGACTTCCTGGTGGATTCGCTGCTCAAACTATCATCGGTACTGGTCGTCGGAAAACTGCTATTGCTCGTGTTGTTCTTCAAGAAGGAACGGGAAAAATCGTCATTAATTACCGTGATGCTAAGGTTTATTTCTTGATTTTGTTGTTAATTCAATTGTTATCATAAGTTAATGCTGAAAGGGTTTTCTTAATTGATCAAGCAAGTAGAGGAGTTTCAATTAGAATAGAGTTAGTGAGTGAGTGTTTGGGATGGAGGGTTTACTATGAAGCTTTATCACTTCATTTGTCTCATGTTCAACAAGTTTCGGTGTCGGAAATTAACATGACACTGACACATCTGGTTACATTCAATCATTTTCATGTTCTCAAATTACGAAGAGTGTATGGGCTTCATATAGATAGATTCACATGAATTCTAATGTAGTATTGTTGTTGTCAAATATAAGTGGGAGGGAGGGTTTAAGAGAGAAAATGAAAGATAAAATTTTCAATTAAAGTAAATGTTATATAGTTCAATGCTTTTTAGAATAAAAAATGAAATAATGGATTAATATGTAGTAGCACCGAGACTTTAGATTGTAAGTGTGTCGGGTATACGACAAATGTTGGTGTTTGACACTAACATGAACACATGTGGTTATGTAGTAGCACCGAGACTTTAGATTATAACTTATAAGTGTGTCGGGTTTACGACAAATGTTAGTGTTTGACGCTAACATTAACGCATGTGGTTATGTGCAATTTACAGTTGTCGAAGTGTCTGTGTTTCATAGATAGATTATCATGAAATTTAATGTTTCAGTTTATTTATTTTATTTTTGAAACACATAGTGTGCATATTTCGAAATCAATTCAGACGAATTCCAATGTAGTGTTATTCATCCGAAAAATATAAGGATCCTCAATCATCTGCTGCCTCAATCAAAAAGCCAGTCATTGGATGAATTCAATTTCTGATCGATGCTCTGAGTCTTAGTTGTTAGAATCCAACGGCCACCCTCTGAACTGCAGAGGTAGCTGAGGTAAAAGAAGATTAGTTACCAAATATAACGTGAAAAGAAACGTAAATATAACTATCTTAATTTTAAAAAAGTTTAATCTTTGTTCGACTTTGCCTTCAAAACTCTTCATCCAAACATTTTCTTTGATTTCTTTCCACTGGTTTTCTTATTAGTCCTTATGTTGCTATCTGTCATCACTGTTTAATCTTCGTTTGTCTGATTTATTTTAGATTTTAATGCTGTACAGGAATATCTTCAAGGAAATCCGCTATGGCTTCAATACATTAAGGTGCCCTTATTAACTTTGGGATATGAAACTAGTTATGATGTTTTTGTTAAAGCCGAAGGTGGTGGCCTCTCCGGTCAAGCTCAGGCGATCACCCTTGGTATTGCTCGTGCATTGCTGAAGGTTAGTGAAGATCATAGAGTACCTTTGAGACAACAAGGGCTTCTGACTAGAGATTCTAGAGCTGTTGAGAGGAAGAAAGTTGGTCTCAAGAAAGCTCGTAAAGCTCCTCAATATTCTAAGCGTTGAGGGTGGAGTTTTACATGTATCGTCTGTCCTTCTCACTCTTCCTTGTATCTTTGTAGTTGGTTACTTTCAGTTTCGGAACTATTGATTGTAGGTTTCACTGAGGCCTTTGTATTTGGAATCCTGCCCTTTGTTTCCTTATTATTTTGACACTATGGAATTGGGAAATGTAGGTAACTAGCCAACCCAAATACACCTTTTTACTATGTTGAAGGTCTCTTTGGAGACCTGAAATATATGTTATTTCCTCTTTTAATTGATTATGTGTATTATTTGTTCCTTGTTCAAGTGTATTGAAATGTCTGAAACATTGCATCTGAATATCTCAACTATCTGTAAAATTTCTGGAGATGGTTGTTATGGCCTTGTACCATGTGTATATATACTATAACATGCAGTTTTTAGAGCCAAGGTTTGTAGTAACCCTAAATAATAATCCACATTAGTATTAAGTAGTATTGACTAACCTAGACAAGAAAGCCTTACAATGGAACATAATATGATCTATATCAGGAAAGATTAAACCATCGTTAAAACAGCTATCAGTAATTTCCGAGTCTTGTAAAAAAAGAGTGATTTCTGAGTCTAAATAGTGAATTTCTTTCAAACAGAACTTAATAATGACTTTGTTCAGCCGCTGCTCATAAACCATTGGGGAGACCTCTCTTATGAGAAAGAAACAAAACGTCAAAAGAAAATAGTGAATAACATACTAAGCTCGCGAATGAGCAACGCCTAATCAAAACATGACTCAATTGTGAGTGACGATTGTGCTAAATATTGAGGGATCATCGGAGGGAGTTAGTGAGCCAATTCGCACACTCATTGTCGGTACCACTTTGATATGGTCACACTTGTTAGCAACAAAATTAACAACTGACTACGACTCTTCACACTTGTTAGCAACAAAATTAACAACTGACTACGACTCTTCTATCTCAAATACTGTATATATAATCTCAAATGATAAACTAAAAATACTCATATTTGGTGATCTCAAATATAAACAAACATAATAACTATTTGAACTCTTCCCTCAAAAAAAAAAAACTATTTGAACTCTATTTAACTACATCATTTCTAAAATATTCTTCAATTAATATATATTTTTATTATTTTACATGATTACGTTTTTCATGGAATAAATTCCTATAAAAGTAGCTTTTTGAGGATTTTTTGTTCTTCAAGAAATCACAGATCTTTTTTTGACAGTTGAAATTATTCTTTTAGAATTTTTTTAATAAGTATGAAATTTTAATTTTTGTTTTTAAACAAGATTGAAGTGAGTAATATTAAGAGCTCTCCTAAAATAAAGTTAAATTATAATTTTTTTCCTCTTGTATCTACTCCCTCCCTTATAAAATATAAATTAAAAGTGAATCAAACAAAATAAATAAAGTAAAAAAGAAACATATCATTTAACCATCGACTATATAAATTAAATTCATGGTTTATTGGACCCATAATTAGAAAATCTAGAAGTTGATTAGTTTGTGAAGCCCGCACAAGTAAATTTATCTCTGCGTTACCATTCCAATTTCGTAAATCCAATGTTCCACAGCAACACTCTACCGATCTCAATCTCCGACGACGAAACCGATGAACTTGGTCGAATGCGCGTTCGCGCTCGCCGCAAACGGAAGAAACTCGGTAACAAACGTTTCTTCAAGAAGCTTCTTGTTAAATACTGGATGTTACTCATCATTATTCCAGCTGCGTTTTTACTCTTTTACGAAATCACACGAATTGGTTTAAGACCTTCTTCCAACATTGCTTCAACAACCAAAAATCGATCTAAGATCGAGTTGGTTAAAGAGCTGAATGTTAAAACTAACTTGAATCGTCTTGATCCTACTACTCATGTTGTTGCTGGTGTTAGAGAACGTAAGTCCCTTAATCTATAACTCTTTTTCTTCATTTTTAATTCATTCATTATTTATTTATTTATTTGCTTCAGGATTCTGAGGCGTCAAGAATTTATTTTGAGTAAATTGATTTTAAGTGTGAAAATTAATTCTACAATCAAAAGCTCTAATTTTTAGCTTAAAGTTAGAATCAATTCTAGTGGAATCAAATATACAGCGAGTGATGCTCATTAGAATTTATTAGAACCTGTAGTTAGGATTTGTAGCTTTCAACTGTGAAGCAAGGACACTGGATTAGATTTGTCCCGGTGTCCACACGACACCTATGATTACACTAAATTATATCATTTTCTTAAATTATCACCCGTGTCGGTGTCCGTGTCTGTGTCCGAGCTTCATAGGTTTTCAACTCAAAAAGTGTTTTTTACACTCAAATTTGTCGTTCAACTCACTTTCATGGAGATGCATTCAAACATAAACAAAGCATATCATGAAAGTTAGTGTATGTTTAGATTGGGCGTGGATCACCCATTGTCACTTCTCAATGCATGTGGGCTATGCTTTTGTTAAAGTTTTGTAGTGTAGCTTTTGCACTACCATGATAGAATGCTCTGTTTGTTTTTGCGGTGCACCAAGCATAGACGCACATTTTGCCTAAAACCACTGTTTTGAGCTTCTTAAAAATCACGGTAATTGAGCATTGGGACATGATATTTGTGCTCCCACCACCAAACCAAACAGCCACTTCGGGACGCAATTCTGTCAAATTCATTGCCAACCCATATACTTGGTTGATTTGCTTGCGGGTTTATGTTTGAATTTAAAAAATTAAGTTCATTATTTGATGCAAGTAAAAAAACGTCCGGAGTCCAAAGCTCCAATTTTCAGCTTGAATCAGAATCAATTCTAGAGGCAAAAACAATTCTCCATGAAAGCATTCAAACATGTCAAAATCAATTTTGTGTTTTTAGAAATGCTTTTGTCGGTATGTAGAGAGAAGACCTGTATATTTTGTAGTAAGGAGAGTAGACATGTAGATTTTGTAGTAAGGAGAGTAAATCAGATGGAGGGTTGTTAAATCACCAAAGGCAGAGGAAGACCTACCAAAACTAAATGGAAAACTATTATGAAAGGTCTAGGGATTAATGAGTTGGGTTAAGATATGTGAGAGAACATTATGGCTTGATTGTTGTTGTTTGTAGAAATACTTTTGTTGGACTATCATAAAATTCAAACAGACACTTATTTTTACTGTCCTTAGTTCTTTCATTTCACTTCTAGGAATGAGTGAGGTTGTGTATTTTATTTTGATAAAAATTAAGGAGGAGGATGTTGTGTATGACCTGTGAGTTAATTTTATCAGGTTGCTTGAAGCTTCTACCACCTGAAAAACTTGAGCAACTAGAGATTCCCGTGGAAGAAGAATCTAGTTTACCTATTGGTAAAGTCTTATATATGTCAGCGACTGATGCGTCTTTAATAGGAGGGAATGCTATATTGTCTCAATTGCGTGCAGAGGATACAAGTTTTAATTTATTTACTGGAAATCAAACATTTGAGGAAAGAGATAGAAGTTTTGAGGTGATTAGCGCTGCTTATATTATTTTTCTCCCGGATTAATTTTTATTCACATTTTTTGCTACTTGTTTGCCCTACTGAATACGCTTGGTTGTAGTTATATATTATTATAAGTAATATATTGTTTGGTTTGTTTCTTCATTATATAGGTGAAAGAAACTACGACGGCACATTGTGGGTTCTACAGTGCGAATGGTGGGTTTAGGATATCAGATGAAGATAAAAGTTTCATGCAAGGTTGCAAAGTGGTGGTATCTACTTGTGCATTTGGTGGCGGAGATGATCTCTATCAACCGATTGGAATGTCAGAGGCTTCACTTAAGAAGGTTATTTAAGTAGTATAAGACTTTATTCTTGACATATCTTAGAAGTCAATAATCTTATTTGCCAAATCTATTTAGTGGTATGCAGGTTTGCTATGTAGCATTCTGGGATGAAATCACACTAAAAGCGCAGGAATTAGTGGGTCGCAGAGTTGGGGATAATGGATTTGTTGGAAAGTGGCGTGTTATTGTTGTTCAGGATCTTCCTTTTTCTGATCAAAGGTTGAATGGTAAAATTCCCAAGGTATTAAATCTTTGATGCCCGCTTCTCTTTCTATACGTCATTTGCTACATTTTGATTATGTTTCATATGTATAGTTTGTGTTGCTGCGCTTTCACATGCCCTGCCAAATGTTCTCACAAGATTTCTAATTTTTCCATTTTCTGATATGTGAATCACATGCCCTGCCAAATGTTCTCACAAGATTCCTAATTTTTCCATTTTCTGATATATGAATCATGTACAAAAATATTTGTTGTCTTCATTAACCCCATGGGGGTACTTTCCTCTTAAGAAAGTTTTTTTTGTTATTTGTTTCCTTTTTCAACCACGTGTGGGCTTGGATATCTTTCAGATGTTAAGCCATCGCCTTTTCCCTCAAGCAAAATACTCTATTTGGGTAGACTCCAAGTCCCAATTTAGGAGGGACCCACTAGGTGTGTTGGAAGCGCTCCTTTGGCGCACAAGTTCTGTACTTGCCATATCAGAACATGGAGCTCGTAGTAGTGTCTATGATGAAGCTAAGGCTGTTGTCAGGAAAAACAAAGCGAAGCCAGAGGAAGTTGAAGTGCAACTGAATCAATACAGAAAAGATGGCATGCCTGTAGACAAGAGATTTAATGGAAAGAAAGGTATAAACTGATTATATTTCATTAGCTAACAGTAATTTTAACATTTTGTCTTTTCTTCATACAGAAAAGTTTCTGTTCTGTTTTATCCAAGATTTTGCTGTCATATTTTCAACTGATATTTTCGATAGGCTATAGTTGTATGTATGTTGATAGATGCCAATCTTCTCGTCTAGTCTGTTGACAAACTCTGAGTTCCACTGATTCAACTTTTTATCAATCATTGCATTGCACCAATATTTTATGATGTTGAATCAAACTTGTTTTTGCAGCTCTATGTGAAGCCTCTGTTATCGTGAGGAAGCATACACCACTAACTAATCTATTGATGTGCGTCTGGTTTAATGAGGTGGTTCGTTTCACGTCTAGGGATCAGCTCAGCTTCCCATATGTTCTGTGGCGGTTGAAAGCATTCAAAAACATTAACATGTTCCCTGTCTGCACTCGCAAGGATCTGGTCAATAGCATGGGACACATCCGCAAAGCAAAACCATTGCAAAACTGATTTAGTTAAATTGGTTGAAACAATGCCTAGCTATAGTTTTCTAACTTATTCCTTATTTCATTTGTTCATTAGTCAATTCAAATCAGGTATATGTGTTATTTTTCTAGTGCCTCTCTTCCTCTCCTCTCATAATCGGTATAGGTTATAGTTTGTATTGATTGTTAATGTTACATGTGAGCTCTTTGAATAGGTGCTATTCCTGAAAAGAGATTTTGCTTTGGATTTGTTTTCCGACACAGACACAGATTTCTACGATAACACCAATATTTTTTAAGTGAAAATAAATAAATCAGCAATATGTAGTTGTTAGAATAAACCTCCCTGCCAGACATAGGCAGTTGCTCCATTACCATTTTTGAAGTGGGATCTGATGGCAAGGATAATGATCAATGTTAAAACACACAATGAAGCAGTTGTCCCCAGCAAATCTACAGATGCAGTAAATGCCTTGTCACCGTGAAAAGAAGCCCTTTAGGCTTTGGTTAAGAGTTTGGAGGGGAGGGAGGGAAGGGGAGACCTTGGGAGTGGAAAATATAAGGGAAAATAGATAAATCTTTCACATTTTTTAAAAGAATATTTAATGTATAATTAATATTTTTTTAATTTTAAGGGGGTTTGGTATTGTGAAGAAAAATGAACTCCCAAATTCTTCCTCTCCCAAAGTCTTCCACACGCTCCATTCTTTTTTTCCAAAGTATCACATCTCTTCGCCTTCAAACTCGCAAACAAAGTCTTACATGAGATAATAAAGTTGTTTGATGAAGGTAATGTGTTATCGGATGTTAATATATAACTAATTTACACATAGAGCATACTCGTTAAGCTTTTTTCAAATACTCAAATTTTCCTTTAGTTAAGGAAACTTTTAGCGTTAGGATGTGTCTTTTTGGCGGTGATAAAATATGTGAACACTGCGAAGCTGCTATGTGTAGCTTGTGTCTTTTCACATTGAACAAGATTTTTAACTTACGGTGGTGCTAACTCAAATGCTAAAACAAACCCGCATTTAATAGGGTTGAAATCCTCTCCGTTAATAGGCAATTTTATTTGAAAAGAGATAGACACATGAAATAAAATAATAGCGAAAATGTTTATTAAATGGAGAAGATCTTGACCCCATAATAGGTTGGGTTAATGATCCAAATAATAACTCAACATAAATTTTGTTTAATGCTCTACTAATGCAAATCTAAAACTGAATCATGTATATCTTCACTAAATTTTAATCGAATTGTGCATGATGTTGAGTCATGTGTTAGGCGCACATGGGAGTCTTGGGGGTTATTTTCTAGTTTTTGGATTGTATAAATGGTCAAGATTTTTGTCCTGTGTAATCTTGAAAAATCAAAGGAGGAAACCTTTATGGAACTTAGAGGCTAAAAGTTTGATGTTTTTGAGTGAGATTTTTAGGTTAGGAAACACTTTGCATAAACACCTTGAGTAGTTGAGATCTCATTAGAGGAAGAATCAAAAGTTTCGTATTTTGATTTCTCTTAGGATCTATTGCGAGTTTGAATAGTAATCACAATTTTGAGGAAAAACAATAACTTTACATCTATAACTTCAATGGATTATTGTTAGCAAATTGATCAACAATCTCGATTGGTCTTAGTGCAAAACATCAACTTATTGAACAGTTGCGATTGTAACAAATCAAAGAAAAAGTTTAATTTGTTGAATATGCATGTACAAAAGACCAACAATTGCACATTTAGTGTATACATCACTTTCTTCTAACTTCATGATAAGTGGTATGAGTAACAAAAAAACAGTGGACAAAATTGTGTTACACCATTAAATAAAAAATATAACATAAAACAATATATCACAACTATTGATTAAGAAAAAGGTTTCTTGTAAATTAAAATGAAAATGTAAAAGAGTAAAAAAATAGTTTGAAATAGTTTTTATGCAATCATAAAATTTTGAAATATTATACTATTTGACAAATAATAGTTTTTCAGCTTCACGTTTAAAATCAAACAAGGGTTTGTAAGAAATGAGAATAAGGATTTTCGACCAAATCCATACGCAAAATCTTTGTCAAATTACATCAACAAAATTGTTTCTTCAAGCATCCGATCTAAAACTTTATGATTGTTACCACAAAACAACTTCATGAAACTTTTAAAAACACTTTTTTGTTTGTTTTTGAGTTTATTTAGTAGGAAGTAAATGACACATTAAATTTTATGTCAGTGATCATTATTAAATTGTAGTAGCAATAAATAGATAAGAGTTTATTGCGATGAAAATGACTCCATGAACAAATTGCAGATAGCGTAATGGAGAATGATGTGTTTTTGGAATTTATGTTATGGTTGGTGGAATATTTTCATGTCTTTGGTTGAGTATTCTCACTTTTATATCTAATAAATCAATTAAATTTAACGCTATTATTTTTGTTCGTCAATGAGGGACTTAATTGAATCCTCGCCCTAAAAGTCATTGTTTAAATAATCAAAGAGGTAAGTTTTGCACTAAATCTCGTTTATTTTATTTTTGTTGTGATTGTCAGTCAAACACTACACAAGATAAAAATTGTTCAATAACTTAAATTTTTTGTTGTTTACTAATTTTCTTGTAGTTATTATTTTTCTGAATTAAAAAGATCTCAATGCATTAATCTCTTTTTTTTTAAAGCAAAATAAAAATCCAATAAAAATAAAAAGGAAGTATAAAACTGGGGGACATGAACCTGACCCAGAGAACCACAAGCTCAATGCATTAATCTCATTTATGTTTTAAAATTATTTATGATTTATTTTTTATTTTTTTTTGTTGGCTACCCTAACCTAGAGAGAAAATCTAAGGGTCTAAATGATGATTTTAGGAACACCAAATGAGTACTAACCATGAAGTTTAGGGTTTAAAACTAACACGACTTGCTAACATTTTCTTATGGTGAGAAAGAGAGTTAGCGAGAGAATCTACGAAACTATGACATACTTTGTGCAACCTGAGGATTCATATGGGTTGGTTGAGGGAAATAGGAGGGGAGGGAATGAGAGATGATATTATACACCATGTATGTTTTGTTCAATTTTTAGGAGGAAATGAGAGAGTATGAGAGCTAAACCAACTATGGACAATTTTTTGCTCTACCCTAAATTGGGGTTTTTTAGGGGAGAAAAATTAATTTATCCCAATTTTAATTATATCGACCAAATTACTCTTAATTTTATGTTAAAATTCAAAATTTTCCTTACTAACATTTTTTTCAATAATGTGAGAGAGCTTTGCCGCTCATTACGATCCTACACGACTTGATGAATTAGTCTCTACAATTGCACGCAGATGATACTCAATTCAAACAAAAAAAACTTTCGAAGTAATGTTTAAGCCCATGTAACAGTCGTTGAGATTTTTAAAGAATATTAGACAAAACTAATTTAATAGACACTTTCAAGCACGTTCATTTTGATTGCCTAAAATTTATAGATTGTTTTAGGGGAAAATTCACATAGGTTGCAATGAAATTTATATGGGACTAACATGATCTAGAGCCTTTTTGTTATAACTTTTTTAAAAAGTTATTATTTTCGTATTTCATTATTTGATATAATTTTTTTAATAAAGAACTTTAAAAAAAAAAACTTCAAAGGTGAAATCAATGTAAGCAAATATAAAATATATAAAAAGTCATTTTAAGTATTTCACTGTTTTGTTGGGACTTTTTTTTTTGGTAAATAAAGATAAATTTCATTAACCAACATAGTTATTACAAACTACATGGAAACATGAAACAACCATACAAAGAAACAAGAGCTAAGCTCAAACAAACAAAAATTCCACAAGCCTCACAACATAGTCATCAAAGTTTGCACCTTTTTGAATTGCAATCCTCTAATGTAAGCAACCATTTTGATCTGGTTAAGGAGTTGTTGAATAGATCGGGAACTATTATGAAATCGTCTATCATTCATCTCCTTCCAGATCATATACAGAGTCACCCTCAACATCATTCTATGAGTTTGATGCATATCATTGTTCCTGTTACAATGAGACTGGATATATTGCAAAATAGATTGCAAGTTGCTAGTATTGACGCTCATATTCATCCATCTCATAACATCTTTCCACACGACATCAACATATTCACAAGAAAAAAATAAATGAGAATGAGTTTCATTCTCCTTGGTACACAAAATGCAAACCTGATCACACTGGATACCTACTTTAAGCATCCTATCACAAGTTGGCAATCTAGCATGAATAATTAACCAAGTCACAAACAAACATTTTGGAGGGGTTGGATTATTACATATCATTTTCCTCCATCCAACCTTTGCAAACTCACCTCTTAAGGCGTTGTACATTCTCTTAATTGAGAAATTAGCTTGGTGAAAACCACTGCCATTAACACTTGAAATAGTCTTTGCTACACTAAAGATTTTTTTTATTACCCATGAAGCTTGTGCAGGCACATCCATTAGTAGCACATTCCTCCCCTTAGTGTAATATTCATGAACCCATTTCACCCATAAAACATCCTTCTTGTTGGCCAAGTTCCAAAGAAGTTTACAAATTGCAGCTTGATTCCAAAATTTCAAATCAATTACATTCCAACCACCAACTGTCTTAGGTAAACATATATGCTCTCAAGCAATAAGAGCTCTTTTGGAGGTGCCAAATTTACCAGTCCAGAGAAATACCCTACAAGCTGTTTGAATGAGCTTTAGAACCTTCTGAGGAAGCACAAAAACCTGACTCCAATAAGTTTGAACACCAAACAAAAACTGATTTGATAAATTGTAACCTACCAGCATACGATAACAACTTAGAAGACCAATTTTCAATTCTACAAATGATCATTTTCACCAACGGTTGACACTGAATAACAGATAATTTTTTGGAGGACAATGGGACCCCAAGGTGTCTAAAAGGAAGCTCACCTTTGGTGAGGTTAAACTTAGTGACAATGGTATCTTGAACACTCATGGATACACCTCCAAAATAAATTGAGCTCTTAACTGGATTTGCTATAAGGCCAGAAGCAACACCAAACAAGCTAAAAGCTTCAAATAGTTGTGAAACAAAATCCACATCATCTCTAGAAAAACGTAACAAATCATCAGCAAAACACACATGAATTAAATTCAATCTTTTACATCTGGGGTGGAACTGAAAAGAAGCATTTTTCCTGAGTTGTAAAAGACATCTATTAAAATATTCCATACATATCACAAAAAGATATGGAGATATAGGGTCTCCTTATCTAAGACCCTACTTGACAACAAATGGTCTAGCCAAATCTCCATTAGCATTAAAAGTATAGGAGGCAGTAGAAAGACAAGCCATCACCCAATTTACAAATTTGTTTGTTAGGACTTTTTTTAATGATAAAATTTCAAACAAAAAACTTAAAATGGAAAGTTATTTTGTGATGTACCTTTCGAACAATATCTATCAATATTACTTAATGTCAAAAGTAGTTTTTTAATTCTTAACAAATAAGTTCAAAATGTATTATCCCATTTCTAATAAGTTTTCATAGAAAGAAATTTAAAAAATACAAAATAAAATATTTTTTCAATCTATAACAAACAAACTTTTAATTAAATTCTTGTAATTTTTTCAATATTAAATAGACAAAATGACAATAATCATTAAAAATTCACATAAATAGATATAAAAGTCGAAGTTTGAAACCAATCGCTCTATCCTACTTAACAGTTTTAGAAATAACAACAATTCAAAAAGATATTTCTTTAAAAAAACACAGTTCAAAAAGCTATTAAAAATATATGTTTTTTCAGGAATAATAAAAAAAATGTCATAAAGTCTTTTTAGCATCATTTATTGCGGGTAAATGTTGTCAAGGTCGAACCATTGTCCCCCGCGGTGAAAAAAAGTAAACCGAAGTCTTACACAGTAAAAAAAAAAGTACACGCACTCTACGCAAAAGAATCTAAAAAAAATCCAACACCAACCTACAAAACCGTTGTTTTTTCTTTACTTTTCTCTCTTTCTGTGTTCTCAAAGTTTTTTCTCAGATCGGAGAAACAACAAACTCCGGCAAAATGGCGAAATCTACTGGCGACGATGTTGAACTCCGGCGAGCTTGCGAATCAGCAATTGAAGATCCTAAGCAGAAGATCATCTTATCAATCCGCGTTGCTAAAAGTCACGGCATCTTAGGAAAATCTTCCAAGCTTTCTAGTCGTCACATGGCTAAACCTAGGGTTCTTGCTCTCTCTAGTATGCTGCTAATTTCACTCTTGCTTATGCTTCTCGTTAATTGTTCTGATTTTGCTTCTGCTAGATTTCTTCACTGTTTTAGCTTTTAAGATATTAACTACTTGATTGACACTGGATACGACACTGACGCGTCGACACCGGTAATTATTTGAGAAAATGACATAATTGAATGTTATGGTATGTGTCGGACACCGGATATGCCTTTGATCAGAAGTGTCGGTCTCTACAGACTGCACATTTTATTTTATTTTATTTTTATTTATGACAATGACATGTAGAAGGTAGCTTCAATTTCCTATGCTGATTCATCTAAGAAATAAATAATAACTGTTTAGGTTTTATAATGCATAAGCTATTCGAATTTATACATAAGTTTTGCGAGACTGTGAGAGAACTTATGAAAACAGCTTATGACAGTTTTCAAAAGCCTTTTTTCAGCTTATTTTCGGAAGTTCTTTAATATATCTTATAAAAACAACTTAGAGCATCTACAAGAACAATTTAACTTGCGGTTATCATGATAAGCGCTCGTGCTATAAACTACAAAGAAGCTGTTTATCCAAACAAACCCTAAATGCATGTTTGGTTCCACTTTTGGAGATACCAAATTTGATTCTAGAGATGTAAAATTGATTTTGATGTGTTTGATTGCTCTTGTAGAGAATCGATTTTAGAGTAAACTACCAAATTCGTTACTGACTTTGTAGGCGATCTCAAACACGTCATTGTCATTATGAATATTTTTAAAAGGTCACCAAATCTAAAATTTTACCCATGTTGGTCATCCCGAGAGTATGCTAGAGACTAAATTGATAGTAAGTGTTTTAATATAAAAACCAAATTGATAGTAAGTTTTTAAAATATAAGGACCTGATTAATATTAAGTGGTTAAGTATAGGGACCAACTTGGCAGTTTATTAGAGTCAGTGATTTTTTTGAAATAGTCATAATCTCAGGGACCTATTTGATAGTGTCCTGCAAAGTTAGAGATTAATTTGGTGGTTTATTTTTTATTTTTTATTGTTCTTATTGCATTCTTATGATGATTTTTGTGAGATAGCTAGTTGGATCTTGAACTAATTTTGGTTGAATTTTCATGGTGATTTTTATTGTTGTTATTGCATTTTCTTGCTGTTACGAATTATAAAAAAATTGATCTTTAAGACTTGATCATTTAGAAATTTTTATAAAGAAAAAGTTGTTCTGTGTTTGTTTATAAGAATGAAAATCACTTTTTTATTTATTTATTTTTTTTAAGAAAATCAGTTATAAAAATGATTTTAGATGTTTTTTAGATTCTCATTTTTTCGAAAATCTGTAACAACGGATAAAACTTCAAAAAGGGATTATTTTGTTTAAAAAAAAAGATTTTTCCACGAAAAAAGCTGTAAGACGCTCTCTTGAAAACTTCTGAAAGTGATTATTTTGTTTTATAAGGGATGGTTTAGTGATTGTGACTAGTGATTGATTTCATTTGGCGTTATTCCTATGATCATTTGTTAAATTTCACATTTGTGTTATTGTTGGTGACAACTTGATATTTCCTACAGCATTTACAAAGGGCCAAACGACTACGGCTTTTCTTCGAGTTTTGAAGTATTCTACGGGAGGAGTTCTTGAAGTAATTTTCCACCCCTTTATTCTCTTTTATTTGGGACATGCTTGATTTTGTAGTTTCTGCGGGTTTCATCTTATGATCTCCTACCACACTCTTAAGATCCAATGAACATAGTAGCTAGTGATACATACCTCTTTGACTGTTGTTTTTCCTTCTATTAACTATTTTCTTGTACTTGCAGCCTGCAAAACTATACAAGCTAAAGCATCTTTCAAAAGTAGAAGTTTTAACAAACGATCCTAGTGGATGTACATTTACACTGGTAATGTTCCATAAATGAAAGATCTTATGCTCTGATTCTACGCAATGTTCTCAGTTTCCGGCACAAAAGCTGTATGAGAAGCAACCATTCCCTACTTTGATGGTCGTTTCTTAATGCCTTCCTAGTCATTTGCTTCTTGAATTGATGAATGCATATGTCTTGTAGGGATTTGATAATCTTAGAAGCCAAAGTGTGGCTCCTCCGCAATGGACGATGCGAAATATTGATGACAGGTATTGTTGAGAGGAGTCTTAATCTAATTGTGTATAATTTAGTGCTTGAGTTGTACGTGAGGGGAGGGAAGTTTGCTAATCATGTTTTTTTATTTTGTAGGAATCGTCTCCTTCTTTGCATCTTGACCATCTCTAAAGATGTTTTGGGTCGCCTTCCTAAGGTCGTTGGTATAGATGTTGTGGAGTTGGCTCTTTGGGCTAAGGTGCATGGTTTTCTATAATCCAGTCTTATAAGTGCTTCTTTACAATCAATTAGCCATGGTTCTGTTCTAATGAATAGTTTCTCACTTTACTGCTTAATGATAATAACTTACTATGCATGGAATCATTGGAGTGTCACAATCTTATTTATTATCAAGTCCATGACTTCAAGCTGGGGATCTTAAACTCTAACTCTGTTCGGAAATTTTGAGTAGAGGGAAGAGAGATAACAGGATGGAAGGGGGAGTTTAAGCTCCCTTGTTTTTGATGTTTTTAAGTGAGGAAAGAAGGATAATTCTCTTTCCCTTACTTGAGAGTTAGAAGTTATACAAATTGGGAAGTTACTTTCCCTGATTTAATTTGAATAAATCCTTACCTTCCCCCTTCTTATCTCCCATTCAAACATATTAATATTATAGAATATAGATTATAGATGTCTTAATTGGAACTGTCTCTCTCATTTTGAACTTCACATCAGTGGTTAAATGCCATTGGATACTCCCTCCATTCCACAAAAATTGTCAAAGTATGTCATTTCACACAAATTAAGGTGAAGTTATAGTAAATGAATGCAAGAGAACAACAATTTTACCAAATTAACCTTGTTAACTTTTAATTGATTTTCAATATCATAAATGCTCAGTGGAAAAAAATACCTCCGGAGTGATACGCATAATATGACTTAGAGGGTATTATTGGAAAAAGTAATTAATGTTACATTGAAAACAAAAAATGAAAATTGTTTTGGAACAATTTTTTGTTGCAATTTTGACAATTAATATGAGACAAAGGGAGTAATTGTTTTTACAAAAATGTGCAATAGGAAAATATAGCCCCTGTTTCAACTCAGAATAATGTGAAAGATGGCGGTCCTGTTGCTTCCGCTATGACTGAGAGAGAGTTGAAAGTCAATGTTGAAAAAGACCTTGTCTCCCAGGCAGAGGAAGAGGACATGGAGGCTCTTTTGGGAACGTAAGTGATAATCTTCTTTGACTCAAATGCTATTGAGGTTAAATATTTACGTTAGTAAGAATATGCTTGAAGTAATGTCTATTTATTTTTTATTCAATTGCTGGATTAAGTACTTTAAATTATAGGGACACAGGTCATTTCTGTCTTCCTTTATACAATTTCTAGCCAAACTTTATTTATAATATAGGTACATCGACAAGGAAGTACAAACACTCCGAAATTGTAGTTATACCCTTATTGGGCACATATTGATGCAGGACACTTACAGTGGCGGATGATAATTTTGACAGGGGGAGCCTTTGGCGTTAGATAAATGTTTTACTGTTTCTGTTGACTAATATAATTATCAGGAAATATTGTACTTTTAAATGTTTGTTTAGCCCCTGTAATATATATATATATATATATATATATATATATATATATATATATATATATATTATTTTAATCCCTATAAATTTTTTATCAACTTTTAGTCCCTACCTTCTATAAAAATGGGTGGTCAAAATTTTAATAAGGGACTAGACTTGAAAGATCCGTGTAATGTTTTGGGGACTAAAAAATATTTAACCATATTTTTAATTATAAGGACACATTTGATCTGTACAATTTTTATTCCTTTTAATTACCTTAATTAGATGATAGCAGCATGTCTATATATTTGTGGTGTAACGGCTTTTTTTTAATTAATCTGATTGAGAGTTTTGTCAGATCAATTTCTTTTCAATAGTGTCTACAATCACTCATGACTTTTGAAACAAGTCTGAGATGTAGTTATAGTTTTTTATCTTTTAAAATTTTATTTTTTTCACAAGACAAATGGGAAATACTACAAACCTTAGATAAATGTTTTACTGTTTCTACAATCACTCATGCTAACTTTTAAAACATTGATTTTTTCCCTTTTTATTTAAGATTTGTTTTTTTATAAATGTAAAATTTTAAATTTGAATTGGATTTGTTTGTTGTATGATATCCATGCTATGTCCTATAATTATAATTTTTTTTTATGTATCCCTGTGTTGTGCTCATATCTAAAGATGGATCTATGTACCAGGCAGTAGGGACAACTGCTCCACAAGATAACTTTTACGGCACCATATTTAATAAAATTTTATTTTGCTTTCAGAAATTTCAAATGTCTGCTCAAATTTATTCTTTTATAGTGATACTTTAGTATCTATCAAGGAATAACTTCTACGACATTTGAAATTTTTGAGCAAAGTGGTATTTTCAATTCTTAGGGAACACGTATGTGTTTGTAATTTTTTTCAAGGGTCTCTTTGGGCCTTCACTCTTGAGAAAATATTATAAACTATTTTTTACCCCTACCATCAAAATTTTCTGGATCCATCCCTGGCCGTATCCATACTTCCTAGTTTAGAGAATTCATATGTTAACAGAAAATGCTGAACGTAATGGTTATAGGTTGAAACATATTTGTCAAAGTTTAAATAAAAAATTGTCAGTTGGACATGCATAAGTTTTGTGCTAAATCACATCTTTCACAATGTCAAATGATTAAGAGTTTCTAATGTGCAGTTATGTCATGGGTGTTGGTGAAGCAGAAGAATTTTCTGAAAGACTGAAGAGAGAGCTCCAGGCTCTGGAAGCAGCAAATGTGCATGCCATTTTAGAAAGTGAGCCTTTGATCAGTGAGGTATTACTGTTGTCAGAATTTACCGCTTTTAAATTAAAAAAAAAAGAGTTGACCGCTTTTGTTTTGTTGTTATTAACTTCCTTGATATGATCCAACTTGGAGATCATTAACAATGAGGATCTATCCGTATAGCTTGTACCCAAATTTGCAACAAGAATTGAAAATTAAGAAGTAGAAAACTGGAAGCACTCTTTACGCAACCAAAACATGATCATTCAAGATGGAGAGAATTCGTGGATCAAACTAAAGCTAGATCAATTAGGATGATACTAAGAACAGTAAAAGAGAGAGGGTGTATAATAGGATGAACAAACAGAGCAAATATTTGAGTCACATCTTTGTCCTTTATATTGTTAGATGGACGATACAAGAAAAGTAATGAGTCATTTACCTAAATACACTTATGCAATATATTGTAAAATATAATATTTTATATATTTTTTTAATTGGTTTATTGGACGAAATGTTGGATGGTAAAGAGATAACAAGAAAGCATCAAAGATAATTTCTTGTAATATCTTAAATCTTACACCCTCTGTCCCATAATAACTGTCACATTTGCAACAAAAAAAGTTGTCCCAAAAAGAGTGTCATTTTCAATGTTCAATGTAGTTTTAATTGATTTTTTCCCTCAATTGTATTCTCTAATTAATACTATGTAAATTCTCCCAATTATTATTTTCCACTTCACATTTATGATAAAAATAATACACCAAAGTTTAATAAGGATAATATAGTACAATCGCCATTCTCTTTCTTTCATGTGTCATCTTTTCTTAATCTGTGTGAAATGGTCATATGTGACAGTTATTGAGGGACAAAGGGAGTATAACATAAGATAGTTTTCCAAATAATACATTTGTAACAAGCTTAAAGCTTAATATACTTTGGCTTGAGGAGGGTTAGAATATATGAAAATATATATTTTTTTAATAAGGATTAATGCTATGTCTTATGTAATAACATCCAGCATAATATCATTCACATCAATATTAATGTTAGTAATATTTTGAAAAATTTATACTTTAAAGGAAAATACTATAACTTCAAAAGATTCATACTAAGTTGTGTGCCGCAGGTGTTGTGTGGGCTTGAAGCAGCAACAAATGTTGTAGACGATATGGATGAATGGTTAGGCACATTCAATGTTAAACTCCGGCACATGAGAGAGGATATAGCATCGGTAAGGGCTTGTACCCTTCAATCAAGGCTATATTTTTTCCTTGATACAACTTTGTGTTTGTAATTAATGGTAGTGTTTTCTGGAATAGCTACACATTGGTTTGGTTTCTTTGTTCCTTTGTTCAGGCAAGGAAAAGGAAATTTATGCATTAGTTTAGTGTGTTGTGTTCAATTTTTATGGTCCAACCTTATTTCTATTGATGCTACCCTTTTGTTTTCTCTGTTATACTATCAACTCATTTATTTGTATCTTGAACTTCACTTCCCAAAGTCCTTAAGAACAGAAATGGAAATAAGAGATTAATCTCTCCTGATTTTTATGTTTTCTTGGAAATTACTGCTCAGTATTTTTGCACTGTCCAATTTCCGGTTTAAAACTAAAAGAAAGAATCTCTGGTGGATCTTGGGTTTCCCTGCTTAATTTGGAGCAGTTTTTATTTGTATGAGGGGTTAGCGGCAAAGTATTCAGCTGGAATAATAAGGAAAAGCTTCATGTCACATGCATTTATGTTGTTATTTATTAGTCATGTTTAATAAGGGTAAAATTCTCGTGTTAAGGGACATTATGTTGCCTCTTGATTTGAAGATAGAAGTGCACAAACATCATCTCTTATCCTCTTTGGAGTTTGTCTTGTGGCCTCATCAGGGCATTTTGGTATAGAGAGGGATTGTGGGTTCTCTCTCTCTCACTCTCTCTTACTCTGCCACCACCTCTCTCTGGTGTGTGAATTAGTCTTGGGGATATTTTAATTTTTATCCA
Organism: Medicago lupulina; assembly: GCA_958299785.1. Classification (NCBI taxonomy): domain Eukaryota; kingdom Viridiplantae; phylum Streptophyta; class Magnoliopsida; order Fabales; family Fabaceae; genus Medicago; species Medicago lupulina. The sequence continues at coordinate 69,667,079 of OY283141.1, read as the reverse complement.
CCTTCCATTATGCTGTTTTCTCTTTCCAAAGTTCATAAAAAAGGTTTCTTTTTCCCTTTTTAATATCTTCCTTTTGAGTTTAAAATGATATTACTTAGATTTGGATGATATCTTTGAAAATAATTTATGGTTTAGAAGCAACCAATTTTTGGTGCTGGGAAGTTGCTTTCTGCTTTGAATTTTTTTTTCTTTCTAGCTTTGTTTGTTTCCCTAAGTTGTCTAGTTGATATGATTTCAGATTAGAAGTTTTAAAATCGGGGATCTCTTACTTTTTGTTTGTTTTAATGGTGTTTGTGTCCAGATAGAAACCCGTAATAACAGCTTGCAAATGCAATCCGTAAATAACAAATCTCTCATCGAGGAGCTTGATAAGCTTCTTGAACGGTTGCGTGTCCCTTCTGAGGTATGCCCTTATCGGTAAATTGTATCCAATTTTAGCTGTATGAACTTACCTGACTTGTTTATTTTAATGATGCCTTTGTGGTTGTAGTTTGCAACATGTTTGACAGGAGGTTCATTTGATGAAGATCGGATGCTTCAAAATGTAGAAGCATGTGAATGGTTGACTAGTGCCTTGCGTGGTCTTGAAGTGCCCAATATTGATCCCACTTATGCAAGCATGAGAGCTGTATGTTCTTTGTTTTACTTTTCTCTTGTTTAATCATCTGGCAAAGGAAGTTGATTGTGATTTTTATTCATTAATTTCTACAATTTTAATTGGTTGGAGAGAATTGAGAGTACTATGAATTTGGGATCACAAAGCAAAGAGATAGTACTCTGGAAAATTTGTATGGGACCTTAAAGTCATCTATTTTGATTGCTCGTCGTGCTTTACAGGTTAAAGAGAAGCGTGCAGAACTTGAAAAATTAAAATCTACTTTTGTCAGGAGAGCTTCTGAATTCTTGAGAAATTACTTTGCTAGTTTGGTGGACTTCATGATAAGTGATAAAAGTTACTTCTCTCAGGTATTTTATCTAAATTCGTTTCAGAATCGGTACTTTTGAATTCTTGGATTGAATTTATTGGTTTCACATTGGCTGCTTACTCTCAACAGCGGGGACAGTTGAAGAGGCCTGATCATGCTGACCTGCGGTACAAGTGCAGGACATATGCACGTCTTCTTCAGCATTTGAAGGTTTAAAATACAGAGGACCTATTATTCCTTTTGCACGTGTATACTTTTGGAGTGATATTCTTTGTTTTCTATCTAAATTATCTTCCTACACACTTGCAGAGTCTTGACAAGAATTGCTTGGGTCCACTGAGAAAAGCTTATTGCAGTTCTCTAAACCTGCTTCTTCGCCGGGAGGTCAGTTACATTATATTGCTTTTATTTGTTACTTGATCATAAGATGTCAAAGTTTGTTCCACAACTCGCTTTTTTATCTTTTATGAACTGAGAAGTAACCTTATTACATGTGAGTTCTGGGTCATATGCTTTGCTTTTTATGTTTCGGTATGCATATTAATACAGTTGAAATTTCAAACATCTATTTACAGGCTCGTGAGTTTGCCAACGAACTCCGTGCTAGTACAAAAGCATCTAGAAATCCAACTGTTTGGCTTGAAGGCTCAACTGGTTCTGGTCAGAATGTAAATGCTACTGATACTTCTACAGTATCTGATGCTTATGCAAAGATGCTCACAATTTTTATCCCACTTCTGGTGGATGAGGTGAAAGTTTAATATTCCTTTATTTCAACACTATTTTTTTTGATAATTAAAATGTATAATTCTTCATGGTTTACATTGCAGAGTTCGTTTTTTGCACACTTCATGTGCTTTGAAGTTCCTACACTTGTTCCTCCAGGAGGTGTTGTTAACGGCAACAAAGCTGGTTATGATGATGATGATGATTTGGGAATTATGGACATTGATGAGAATGACAGTAAATCTGGTATATATGCCTGACTTTTTTCAAATAGCGGCTTTGTACTTTTGAAGTTGAGAAGTGCTAGCAACACTCTTTTCAACACTCACTCTAACACTCCCTCTTTAATTGGGTGAAACATATGTGTGCCCCACCACTTTATGTGGATATCATTTCCAAAGTGTGGGATCCACATGATTTCACTCAATAAAAGAGTGAGTGTTGAAAAGAGAGTGTTGCTAGCACTCCTCTTTGAAGTTATATCTAATGTATTGTAGTTTAGATTTTTACTTGATGATCAATGCCATAAACAGTCAACAAGGTTTTAGTTTGGCTCTTAACTGCGCAACACAATCCTCCAATCTACGCTATGTAATGCACGTAGGCATTCTTTAGGTAGTTTGCACATGTGTAGAGAACACTTATAGAAGCACTGTTAAGGAGGATAATCCAATAGATGATTGTCCAATAGTTAGAGGTAGAAGGAGACAACTATAACCCAAACCATTACAGGAGATTTGGATTAAACGGTGGTTTATTGTATGACATTGATACCATTTGATCCATACATCGTTTGATACGTACAGTTGACTCCACCTAAATGGTTTTGGCTGTTGCATAATGTAGGTTTCCTATAATTTTTTTTTTGGTAATTTGACCATTTCTTCCATTTTGTAGGAAAAAATTCTGCTGAGCTTGCAGCTTTAAATGAATCACTTCAGGATTTACTGGACGGAATTCAAGTATGTATAGAACATGCTCTACATTTGAATCTACTTTTATTCTTGTGATATTTTTAAAAGATGAGAGGGTTTGGATTTTGGATCTTCTCGATGTTACATGATAAGCATGCTAACTTAAGTGCGTTTTTTGATATATATATATATATATATATATATATATATATATATATATATATATTTCTTTTTCGTGTGCGGGGTTTGGAAGAAGTTATTTCATTAAGGAAGAAAAGACACATACGGAAGTAGAACAAAAACATCACCCACACAAAAATTTCTAAAGAAAATATTTAGAAGCTAAGCAGGAAGCCATTGAAGGGTTTGACATCCAGCCAATGTAGTGAAAGCAGAGTAAATCTCTGACTGTTAGATTTACCCCTGCTCTACCACTTTTAGCCTTGTCATTGTCAATCTTAATCCCAAAAATGAACTCAAACAATCTTGAGATATACAAAATATGAACAGAGGAAATCTTAGGTTCCAAGAAGCCATCCACATCAGCCTCTAAATCGAACCCCCTTAACCAATCCATTATGAGCAGCTACTGACACCAGGCGACTAAGAACATAAATGGTAAAGAGGGTCCAAGTTTGCTGTTCTGTGTTTTTATTTCTCTACACCTGTAATGATACCCAAGTGTACCCAAATCCAGGATAAATTGGTATCAATTTCATATATTTGCACACTTCTGGTTACGTCGCAACTTTGTAGAGGGTAAGAAGAGTTAGGACTAACAAATTTTCTACATGTGATATATTCTATATATACAAAAAGACATAGGATGACAAGGTTAAGTATACAATTGAGCCTCTAAGTCTCTAATAGAAACTAGATGCTAGAATGCACCAATTTTGATATACAATGCAATATTTAAAACTACGCCTTTCAAAGGCCAACGTTATTGGACTTTTGTATGGTCAGACTGAACAATATATTGTTCCTTATAAAATGATATCTTTATAAACTGTAGGTAATTTAGTCTATTTAAAAAGCCAGATTTTACAGCTATAAAGATGCTTTATATGATTTCAGGAAGACTTTTATGCTGTCGTGGATTGGGCATACAAGATCGATCCTTTACGCTGCATATCAATGCATGGAATAACAGAACGATATCTTTCTGGTCAGAAAGCTGATGCAGCAGGATTTGTACGTCTTTTGCTTGGCGACCTAGAGTCTCGGATATCTATGCAGTTCAGCCGTGTATGTGACCAGTGTATTGAAGTAGACTATTTTTTCCAAATACATTTAGAAGATTGAGACACTAACCCAATTCATTTAATTGGAAAACTTTTGGCAGTTTGTTGATGAAGCTTGCCATCAAATTGAAAGAAATGAACGCAATGTTCGTCAAATGGGTGTTCTATCCTACATTCCCAGGTAAAATGGATCCATATTTTCTACTTTTCCTCTTCACCAAACTCCAAAGAATTAGGATGTTCTTTTTAAGCATGATAGAACAGTTGTATGCTACCTTCACAGCTAATTATACAAAGTTTGGAACATGGAAGACTGAGAAAAATATCTCTTATTATTGCAGTGAACGGCCCCAACTCCATCTTGTATTGTATTCATTAAAGATATTGTTACACTACTTTTTGTTCTAGTACTCGACTTTTGCAAATTGCACTGAGTTGGAGTTAGTTTGTTTTTGCGTTCCTGAAGTATACATGATCAATGATTTTTGTTAATCATTCATGATAATTTTCCTTTTGAGTGAAGTTTATTTATTTATTTATTTTTGGTATAACTTTTATTTTTATTTTTTTATATTGATTTTAGATGAAATTATTGACATAGTTGCTGAAATTAAGACAGTAGACAACATGAAATGGATTAATCAGCTTACTTCCTTGCATGCAGTAATGTGTGTGATTTTTTTATATTAATTTTAGATGAAATTAAGACAGTAGACAACATGAAATGGATTAATCAGCTTACTTCCTTGCATGCAGTAATGTGTTAAATTTTTAATTTTTCCATCTATTTTGGAGCCATTTCAAATTAACAATTCTGAGGACCTACTTTAAAAGTCAATATTTCAAATTTGTGATCCTCTGCTTTGGATATGGTTTCTCCTGATTTTTGGATTCAATGTTCAGGATCACATTTAATACCATACATCTTAATTGCATTGAGACACTTAATATTTGTATGGTGTTTTCTTTGATATCCATTTGATTTGGTTGTAGACTTCATGCTCTTATATTTCAACTGGCAAGTAAAGTTTAATATGCATAGTATATGTAAAATTTACTTTATAAAGTTTAAGGTAGTCAAAGATTGTTTTCTACTCCATCAACTTTAGCAAAAATGCATATATGTTTTCAGGGAAATAAAAATATCTATCTCTTGATCACATGCTTGTAGTTGTTTAAATATATGATGAAAGTTGGGATATAATATCAACATATAATTAAGAGTAGTTCAGGATCGAATGGGTTAGATATGTGAAATATGGTTTTTGTTTAGCGAACAATTACAACTGCTAATGTTTGCTCGTTTCTAGTTTGTATTTATTTCAACTTTCAGTCTTTCTTCACGGTTGATATTAAATGCTTTGTTAATTATTTTGCACAGATTTGCGACCCTTGCAACTCGTATGGAGCAGTACATTCAGGGGCAGTCTAGGGATTTGGTTGACCAAGCATACACAAAATTTGTAAGTGATTCTTTTAAAACACTGTCCTGTTTTTATGATGTCTACTGTCTTAGTATTTTTCTGGGAAATCAAGCACTTGCTTCCGAAAACGGAGAGGATAAGAATCATTGATCTCTCTTCCAAGGGTTTCCTGTCTACTCTATTACTAAATGTTTACAATACTCAATCAATTCCCTCAATTCTTGTATCCTTTTATTTATACAAATATTTCTCTAACTAATCAACTTACTGCTTTAACTACCATAATTTTTCTCAATTCTACATCCTAACAGTTACTGTGGGCACTCTTAGTTATTTATTGTATATCAATTTTTTTATCTGCAGTCCAAATAGGTGGAAAGAAATGCATAATATTTTTTTTTTCAATGTACTGATTAACTATTGACATAATGTTTACCGGTGGGAATGTTGCTCTACAGGTTAGCGTAATGTTTGCAACCTTGGAAAAAATATCACAAACAGATCCAAAGTATGCAGATATTTTTCTTTTTGAGAACTACGCTGCCTTTCAGAATAGGTAAGTGTTTCCCTAGCCCTTCGGCCAAGAGGCTGTTTCAGTTCTTGCTTATTAAGTTGATTTTGCAAAGAAGACAACTGTCATTTTTAGCTTATTTTTTGTGTTTTACTTAGTTTGTATGACCTTGCCAACATCGTGCCCACTTTGGCCAAGTTTTACCATCAGGCCAGTGAAGCCTATGAACAAGCTTGCACACGCCATATTAGCATGATCATATACTTTGTGAGTAATTTTTTCCCCCTGTTTATCATCTTTTTCTCAACCACACTGGAATTCATATCCTTTCGGACCCAACTCATTATCACTTTTTTTTCCTTGGAAAGCAATTTGAACGTCTTTTCCAGTTTGCTCGAAGGATTGAGGATTTGATGTTCACTGTTGCACCTGAAGAGGTTAGTTTGTGTTATGTTTTCCTTTTAATCCTTCATAGCCTCTGGCTATACAGTATCTCACTATCTAGAATTCTTGTATATCAAACTGGATACAGTTATGTATAGACAAGAAAGTGTTTTTCGAATTGCTTAAAGTAAAAAAATTCCTTATAGGATGTTTGTTTTTTATGGACCAAACAAGAATTACAACCATAAATACATTGAAGCAAATCCAGAATGAAAAGAAATGGAAAAACAAGGAAACATATCAATATTGATCATGTCTAAATTGAAATCGAAAGCCTGATCATTTGACTTTCAACATCCAGAAAATCCTAAAATATTTTATATCAATTTCAGATACCTTTCCAGCTTGGGCTGTCAAAAATGGATCTTCGAAAAATGTTAAAAACCAGCTTATCTGGGGTAAGCTGACTCTTTTCTTCTTTAAATAGCCTTCGTATTGTTGCATGCTTCTCGTGTAAATTATCTTTTTTGCTCTTTTACGTAGGTTGACAAGTCCATTAATGCGATGTATAAGAAACTACAGAAGAATTTGACTTCAGAAGAACTGTTACCTTCCTTATGGGACAAATGCAAGGTAAGCTTTACTTATTCCTTATTTGCCAACAAAGATACCTTATTTATAGTAATTCAGTTAATAAGGCCAAATCTGAAGTGTCTTCCAAGAGTTGCCTTTGCATTAAGATGAATATGCAATTTTTGATATACATGTAAAAGGCAATTAAATCGGATTTAATTTCGATATCTTGATATAGAACATTTTTTTTCACTATCATGCTTTTATCATAACACGAATAGTTTGACTACGTAATAATGTGGTCAAACTGTTTTAGTAAGTTGGCAACGCAATATACAATAGAGTAAAGATTTACTCTACTGTATTTCAAAAATAAAATCCTTGAAATTCGAAGAGATACATGAATCCATTTGAATGATATCTCACATTTTGTAAAGCAAGGCTCCAATGTTGAAGGCCTTTCCAATGTGAAAATGGATTTCTACTATGCTGTATATTGTTGGGAAAGAAAAGGAGGCAGCCTAAATATTGTACAAATCTACTGTGTAGATTTGTAAAAGGAAAGATTGTAAAATTAAAACATGTAGGGAAACACTTAATTATAGGAAAATGACAATTTTTTGTAAATACTTCTAGGAAAGTTAAAAAAAGTTTAACTTTTAATATGAGCTTAATTCAAACAGACAAAAAATACATTGAGGTGAACAATTTCTTAAACTTTTTTTGCAGAAAGAGTTTCTTGACAAGTACGAAGGTTTTGCTCAACTTGTGGCTAAGATTTACCCTAATGAGACATTCACATCTGTTGCAGAGATGAAAGGCATTTTGGCTAATATGTAAATGATGTATGTGTTTGTATATATTATTCTTTTTTACATCTTCTAATCTTTTTTTGTTTCCATTGTTGTATGTGATTTTATTTATTCAATAAAGTGCATCTTTTTGTAGCTTTAATTTTGAAACAGATTTTAGCACATCTTCGAACAAATGTGATGAAATGAAATGTGCACATTTGTTCTAACTTTTATTATTATTATTATTATTATTTTTTTTTTATTTTTTTTTTTTTTGAAGGAAAAGCAACAACTCTTGCAAAAGTCTTTTTTTGAGGGGAGATCTTTTCAAAAGTTATTTAAATGAGTTGTGAAGGAAGTGATAAAGGGAAAATGAGAGGATAGAAAATGGATAGTAAGAAGGTGAGAGGAGAGAAAGTTGATAATTTATGTATTGTTTGGAAAAAGAATGAAAGAGTTGAATAGATTGTTATGGTGGAGAGGATCCAAACCCATAACATTACTCATTAATTAACGTTGGGTATATTAATCAACAAACTGAATGGTTGTAATTGATTACTGTTACCTCGTAATAATAGTTTGGACTGGAATTGGTTATCAGTCTCAAAACTGAAAATTGTACAAATTGAATATAAGAATGAAACAGTTTCTATCTAATAGAAGAAAAATAAAATCTAGTGTGTGTTTTGTTCAACTTTGAATATAATTGATTCTGACAGAATTGATTATGATAGAATTGATTTTGACATAATTGCTTTTGAGAGAATTGATTTATGTTTGGATACAATAATGCAGAATTGATTAAACAAACTAAATGTTGTTTGGATAATTTTTATCAAAATTGTTTTTGAATGTATAATTATTAAAATGTACATAGCTAAATTGAAGTAAATGTGCATAGTTGAATGTATATGTAAATCAATACTAAATGTAGATATATTATTTAATTTAAATAAATAAATTGTCTATATATTAATTTAAAACATAATAAATACGATCATTAAACTAATTTTTTTTACAAAATATATTCATATATTTTATATTTTTTGATAAAATATATTTAAGTTAAATAATACTAGAGATAGTTGCCAAAAATGATAAAATATAGCGCAAAAGAAAGATAAAAGAAAAAATACAGTCAATCTGAATGGGGACACCGTAAAGGATAATTCAAAACTTGGTAACCTATGACCATAAACATTTTTTGGGGGCTAATTTAGTTCGTTAAGTTTTCTGATTAAATTTGGTTCATCAAATTAATTACAAAGAAAAAAAATGATAATTAATAAAGGGCAATAAAGGAAAATAATATGTTGTAATAATCAAAATATAAAATTTAATGTAGAATTGATTCTAGAAAAGCCAAAAGCTAGGAATTGTAGCTTCAAGGAAAATTGCTTTTGGATGATAGAAGCAATTCTGAAAAGCCAAACCAAACAACATTGAAAACTCAATTTCCACTTTTGAAGTTTGTAGAAGCACTTCTTGTAATTGAAAAGCTAAAACAAACATAGCCCTAATAGAAAATAAATTCAATGGCGTTGGTTTGAGGTTTATGGGGACTAAGCTCATTGCTTACTCTTTTGGAGCATGAGTCAGCTCCAGTAGGCAAGAATAGAAGAACAAAGGGAATATGAAATTCTCTGGTGTAATACCTCTCATCCTTTCCTTTAATCATTGATATATTGGCAATTTTGTTCCTATAGATTTGGATCTAGTGCCAAGTGTGTATAATAATTAATAACAACTTGTTCATTTATTCTATCTAATAGAAAATAAATTCTAGAATAGGCTAGTAAGTGTGATTAACAAGAGTATTTTTCCTACAGAAACTCCATTGGCTTTATTTTTATAGCTTTCTGTCCGAGCTATATGGGGTGGGTCATTTTGCTAACAAGAGTCTTATTATGCGTATCCTATACTCCGGGGATGTTCAAAATGACTTGTTTTCAAGGTCAATATTGAGGTAATACTTAGCAAATTCCACATTGCATTTTCTATAGCGTATCAATCCAGAAGGTTTCTGTCATTGTCTAATGGATTATAGTCTTAATTTGGCTGTCTAACAAACTATCTTAATTTTTACCAATTAATTAGTTTATATCAATCCAACATCATGCACTCAATTTATACACATTTTACCTCTCTTCTTGTATGTACCAAACGTGAGACTTCCAACAGCTGCTACATGCATGTTTGAATTCACCTTCGTTAAATTGATGTTGATAATTATTTGACATGTTTAAATGTTCATCATTCAAATTGATTTTACCTCTAATTTTAGAAAACAATTTGGTCTCAAATTTAATGTTAATGTTAAAAACACTTTTACACAAGTATATACCACTTTAAATGAGAATCATTTTATAAAATCAACATCAAGTGCAACCATACACTAGATACACTAGAGTCTAAAGAGCAAGAACAAATGCACACTACTTAAGGGATTTGGATTCCATGCAGCAATTAATCTGGACAACACAATCTTCGATCAATGGCCGAGATGTGAAACTAACAAAATCCGTACTGCATAATCGGGACAGTTGGATCACAGATCTACGACCGAAATTAAAAGCAACATGTAACTATGAGATTTTATTTCAACAGGGGTCCCAATCCATACTTTTGTGCATCTTACTTAGGTCGATGTGTGTGTGTTTTTTTCCCACTTATCTTGAACATCAGACACAACACTACTTTAAAAAAGTTCTTAATACGAAAAAAGAAACTAATTGTTATTTTCATAGTTAAAAGTGGAATACAAGGAGCATTTGGGAAACGGGGATTAGAGGAGCTCATCCCATCTCTGTTCAAAGAGCCTCTATTATTGGAGTCCCTCAAATGGGAAATGAACAAAAATGTCATCAAGTTACAGACTGAGTTGTTTCAATTATTTATTTATGATAAAAAGAGTATAGATTGTTGTATGTGGTCATGACCATGCAATCACAATAGATTAAATCACAATATGACGGTTCAATAAGATCGGACAATCAAAATTAAACGTAATTTTTCTTTTTTATTTAAACAACTTTAAATTTAAACCGTTTGTTCTTAATCAAATGATTAAATCTGTTTTGACTACATGCAATAAAAATCCGTAGTATATGCTATAGTAATATTTGAATGAATGAGATTTTTTTTTTTTGTTTTGTTTTGTTTTTGAGTTTTAACTTTTAACCAAACATACTTTATGCTTTTACTTCAAGTAAAAACAAAATAAAAAAAACAAAAATTGTTGTTAATGGGAAGCAATTATTTATAGGACGAGTAGCACGTTTGTTTCGTTTCAAATAGAAAAGGCACTATAAGTCTGTAATTATTATGGCACATTGAAGCTCAAAAGCGTCCTACTCCTTTGGCATCATCATATTTGTTTCGACTTTTTTGTGGTCGGAGACAGAAGCATTGTTAATACTCACTCTATCATTGGTACAATTTTTTTTTATTTTTATCAATGGGCCACTTTGGCAGCAATCACGAAAAACTTGATTATAAGGACAGTAGTATTTGGAGCACTCAGTTCAGCACCAAATATGAACCATAATTTTACTCACATTTTTATTGCCGACTTCAGCATCAAATATGAACCATAATTTTACTAACATTTCATTGGCAACTTAATTTATTTTTTTAATGAAAAATGTTTCTATGTTAATCGCTAGTTTTTCCTTCTTGTCAAATTTTTTTTGGGTAGTTTTTCTCTATATCAGAGCTTAAATCCTGAACCTCCTACTTATTAACCTTTAGTTTAAATTAGTTGAGTTACTCAACCTCATCTAAATACTGACCTAAATAATAATTCAACTACTCCTCCTTTAGCTTTATTATAAGTCTCCTTTAAGAAAGTACATTGGTTGTAGTCTCATATAAAAAAAAGTTTATTGTTTTATTAAGCTATGAAGTTTCATCTAATTGATTAGTCTTTTTAAGTTTGACAGCTTTCATGACATACGTCATAAAAATTGAGAGTACACCATCAAATAGTAATAAATTAGTTAAGACTTTAAAGAAGAAAGAGTAGATAAAATGTTTAATGTGATACCGAAGTCATGCGACTAATGTCATGAGTGTGAGTCATAACATGTACTTCCTTCGTAATAAAAAAGAGAAATGCTGACAAATATCCTAAGAGATTTATGTATTCAACACATTGAAATATCAAAAAACAACTTTTTCTATATGAAAGTTATAAATTGTTTCCATTTTTGAATTCTCAAAAAGTAACCTTATTCTTTGTTTGCGAGTTTAGAGGGGAAAGAAGGGGAGGTATTAAAAAAAAGAAGTAAATAGAAGAAATAGAAGACATTGGAAGAGGAGAGCATTGATGGATTCAATTTTCTTCATAATACAAAACTCTTCTCATTTGGAGGAACTTAAAAATTGTATTGGAGGAGAATTTTGGAGGGTTTATATGAATTCTTCAAATTTAATCTTTGTTGTTATAATAAAATTAAAAAAATATTAATCATAAACATTAATTTATCACTCTCTAAAATATTGCTCTTTCAAAAAATGTGAAATATTTCTCTATTTTTCCTTATATTTTCCATCCCAAAGCACTCTATTTTCCTCCTCTCTAAACTCCCAAACAAAATCTTAAGGCATTTGTTAAAAGACCCATAAAAAATATAAGCAAAAGTACACATACCTTTTTGCTAATATTGTTACGAAAGGAATCCACTTTTTATAAAAAATGGTTAGGTTTACATTGATTCCAACGGTATAATATTGTGTTAAAACTAAAAACCCACGAATGAGTGAAAATTAAAGTAGTTAAAAGTAGTAGTAGAGTAATTGATTGGTAAAATATTGTGTTAAACCTATCAAATCCATGAAAGTAAAAATTAAAGTGGTTGAAAGTAGTAGAGTAATTGATTGGTGATAGATGCATGAAGTTGTCCATAGAGAGAAAGTTGTTTTGTATGTACATCAGCTTTTAAAGGGATGACAATCTTATAAATCTCACATTGAGCAAATAAGATAACTTAGTGTGATACTTATTTAGGTATTGGTAATAAAAAATTATAAACGAATGATGTGTATATATAATATTACGTGTATACATGAGAGTTGTCTATGTATTTAAAATTGAAGGTTTTCAAAGTAGATGCTCTTTTTAATCCCATGCATCCATCAGCAGGTTGGGCATTAGCCCCATCCAAAACATTGTTAATCACCATCATCAATTTTTTAATTTCCTTTTTACCTATTTTTCTTGCGTGTAAATCAACGTTCCACTTATTTATGTTAGAATGTATACCGAAAAGTTGGGCGGAAAGGATCGCAAGCCAAAGTGTGTTCTATATATGGGCGGAATGCTGCATTTTGACTTTTCAATTTCAATGTAATAAAGTTTGATAATGAGACTTATAATACTTATAGCTTTATTTATTGTTCCATCCGTTCAATATAGGAACATATAACAAAAATCAGGAGTATTAAAAAAGTTGGTTGAATAATAAAGTTGTTTGAAAAATATATGATTATTACTATAATAAATATATCTAAAAATTTATAAATGATCTTATATATAGGAATAAACATTTATTTCTTCTTCTTTCTAAAGGATATTATAATTAGAGATAAAGGGTGTAATATCAAATTATTAAATAGTAACACTATAATGTTTTCACATGAAGAGCCTAGAGTGTTGTATGTTGGCCGGCAGTGAGAACTATGAAGTTGAGCACGGCTTGAAGCTAAAGTTCAATAAAGCTTCGAAATTCGAATGTGTTGAAATTATAATATTCGATTTGGATTTCTTATATTAATATTACACGTATGCTAATGCTATAAGCCTAGAGTATATATTCAAACGATCTTATTGAAAAAAAAAAGGAGTATATTCATTCGATAAGAATTTTTTTGTTTTGTTGAGAGGACTAAAATTCAATTATTATTTTTGGTAATCTACTAAAGCTCAATTTTAATGAGATTATTAGATGCAAGTCAAACATGGTAATTTTTGAGTATGATTGAATGGAATATTCAAGTTAGGTATTGCCCTGGTCAACGAGGTTTGTATGACGTTGTTTCCGGTTTCCCACATGTGCAAAACTCTTTGTAAGCGTGTGTGGTGTGCTGCCTTTTTGAACCCATGTGTCAATAATAAAAAATTGAGAATTTTTTATTGTACCTCCTAAAAGAGAGGGAATATTAAAATGTATTTGATTTGCAATATAGTAAATATTAAAAGAACATTATGGGACAGAATAGAACCATATAAGGCTCTTGTAAAACAAAACAAAAAAAACAACAATATAAGGCAATATATAAATGTATTGAAAGAAGATAGAGATGTGATCTTTTTATATTGGAAACTAAGAAAAGGTATTTTTAATGATATGTATCCTCAACAAATAGTTATCTTATGGTTTAGTGACGTAAAAGAATTTCTAGTTTTTTTTGTTGTTTTTCTAATTTTTTGTTATTTTTTTTGTCTTATGACCAATTTACAATAAAATTGTTCAGTTCGGTCCCATATTTTTTTAGTAAATTAAACGCATCATTAGTATTATAAAGGAGTTCTTAGGATTTGTTTGACAAGTATAATAAGCTAGCTTATAGTTGATAATGTGATATAACTAAAAAGACATGTTCAATAATTGTCATTTTTTTACGAGTTTTTAACTTACTTTTACTAACTTATAGATATGTTTGAAGTAGCTTAAAGCTGTAAGCTTATTATTTTTCTTTCAATTTGACCTATTTATCTTATTTGTAAATAATTAAATATTAATTATACATATATTTTTTTATGTCAGTTTATGTTTATAAGTTAGTTTAACCATTAATTTTATCAAACTATACTATAAATTCAATCAACCCAACGACTAATAACACTTCTCAACCAACACTAGATCCAATATTAAGGCAAGGTACACAAATCATTCTACTTGATACCTCCCCACTCTTTTGCTATTATACTAACTTGAACGTACTCCCTCTAAAATGAAATATTAACAAAAATGGTAGATGAATGTTAAAAACTTAGTCAACATGCATTAACTTTTGTTTATATTTCATTATCAAGGATGTAGAGTGCAAGCAAATATCACCCTCCACTATTCATCTAGAAGGACGATGCTCAAGGTCGAATAATCTTTCTTGATCCCATCATATCAATTTTCCTTTTACATATACCTCAGTTGATATATGTTATTTGAACGTCTATTTTAAGACAACTTATAAAACAACTTTAAATACACACGACAAAGTGAGTATTGAAAAAAAATATATTAAAAAGCCACATTACATTACCATACATATCTTTGGTTGTCCCATATTATCCAAAAATAATTTTTCAAATAACATTAGAATAGGGTAAGTCCTCTTCCTAGTTTTCATAAATTTTACTACTTGCTCCTCCAAAATTAGAGAGGACAAGCGTGACCGAATAACAGTGTGTACACCAAAAGTAAGAAAGAAAATAATTGCACGAACTTTCACAACTCCTTACTTTTTCTAATCTGTTTTTGTCAGGTCAATAAAAGTACATACACATTGTGATTATAGCTCGTGATGAAGAATGGTCATAGCTACACATACACACACAATTTAATATTCTATAAATAACAACACCACCTTCTCACCAACTCAACTACTATCTACACCACCCCACCATCCCCACCACCAAGCATGGCTTCCTCTACTCTTTCAACTCCTTCTCCTAATCTCCTCAAACACCCAAAAAGACCCTCTTCCACCACCTTATCACGACGTTCCTCCACCTTTCTTCCACCTATAAGATCCTCAGTTTCAGAAAAACCACCTTACCAAGTCTCCATCTCTCAGCCACAAACAACCAAGCTTCCGATCCGTAAAATCCCTGGTGACTATGGCATCCCTTTCATCCAACCCTATAAAGACCGTTTAGACTATTTCTACAACCAAGGTCGTGATGAATACTTCAAATCACGTATTCAAAAATACCAGTCAACCATCTTCCGCACTAATGTTCCACCTGGTCCTTTCATAGCTCAAAACCCTAACGTTGTTGTCCTCCTTGATGGTAAAAGCTTCCCTATCCTCTTCGACGCATCGAAAATCGATAAAACCGATGTTTTTACAGGTACATATACACCTTCTACAGAACTTACTGGTGGTTATAGAGTTTTGTCTTACCTTGATCCCTCCGAACCAAAACATGAACAGCTCAAGAAGTTGATGTTTTTTCTCCTTAAATCACGTAGCCGTCATGTTATTCCTGAGTTTCAGTCATGTTATAGAGAGTTTTTTAATGCTTTGGAGAATCAACTTGCTGAAAATGGTAACGCTAGTTTTGCTGATAATAATGATCAAGCAGCATTTAATTTCTTGAACCGTGCTTTGTTCGGTGTTAACCCTGTTGACACCGAACTTGGACTTGACGGTCCAAAAATGGTTCAGAAATGGGTTTTGTTTCAGTTAGGTCCAGTTCTAAAACTGGGCCTACCGAAATTTGTGGAAGATTCTATGATTCATAATTTTCGTCTCCCATTTCGGCTCATTAAGAAAGATTACCAAAGACTTTATGATTTCTTTTACGCTTCCTCGGGATTTGCTCTCGAGGAAGCAGAGCGTTTGGGTGTTTCAAAAGAGGAGGCTTGTCATAATCTATTATTCGCAACGTGTTTTAATTCATTTGGTGGGATTAAGCTGTTTTTTCCTAATTTGATGAAATGGATCGGGCGCGGTGGTGTGAGGCTACATACAAAATTAGCGACGGAAATTAGACAGGCAGTTAGATCTGCTGGCGGGGAAATTACTATGGCGGCCATGGAGAATATGCCGTTGATGAAATCGGTGGTATACGAAGCTTTTCGTATTGATCCACCGGTTCCATTACAATTTGGAAGAGCAAAAAGGGACATGGTGATTGAAAATCATGAGAATGGTTTTTTGGTTAAGAAAGGTGAATTGTTGTTAGGATATCAACCTTTTGCTACTAAAGATCCTAAGATTTTTGATAGAGCTGAGGAATTTGTTGCAGATAGATTTGTTGGTGATGAAGGTGAGAAATTGTTGAAACATGTGCTTTGGTCTAATGGACCAGAATCTCAATCTCCAACTCTTGGGAATAAACAATGTGCTGGTAAGGATTTCACCACATTGATTTCAAGACTTTTGGTTGTGGAACTTTTTCTTAGGTATGATTCTTTTGAGATTCAAGTTGGAAATTCACCTTTGGGCCCCTCTATTACCCTCACCTCTCTAAAGAGATCAAGCTTCTAATTTTTTAACAACTTTTTGATTTTTTTAGAGTAGTTATAAGATGATTGTTAATTTTGGGGTCTTGTTATTGTAATGTTGTAAACTATTATGTCTTGATTTCATTTAATGTTGATATTTAAGTGTAGTTTTTGGATACTAGATATTGTTGTACTTGTACACTTGGATTGGATCTTTAATTAGATTGGTCTTGTAGTTGATGGTTAGTGGGTGATCAATCATGCACTATAGGAGTAGTGGTCTCTGAATGGGATGAGGGTGGTGCCCTTGACAAAGGAATGTACTCCACCCCACTATTGATTGTCTAAATGTATGAGGCTTGAAAATGAAACCAATTGTACTATATGGAGTTAGATTTTATAAATAAAATGATAGTAATATATGATGAGAATTGCATGATACACGTGGTAATTTCATTTTTCTTTATAGACGTGTACTTTTTTCATGACTTGTCCATTTAAACTAGCACGTAGTAGAAATTATTTCCTTTCCTAAATCTTTTGATTGCCTATTCTTTTGAGTGAATCCGTGACGTTGATTCGTACAGTGCAGCAGGCACTCCAGGAAGGTGATTTGGTTTATGCACTTTCTATTTTTATTACCACCTTTCAATAGTTCGGCTTAACTGGACTTTTTGCCCCTTAAGTTTTGAAATGTTGCGATTTTAGTCTCATATTAAAAAAAATGGCAAAAGTGACCTCCTATGTTTAAGGAAATATGCTCTTTTGACCCCCTAACATAAGGGAAATATACACTTTTGACCTTTTATCTTTACAAAAAGTTGCGATTATGACCTCTTTTTTGAGACACGTGGCATCCTCTCAGCCATTTTTTGACGAAAGGGGCCAAAATCGCAACATTTCAAAATTTAAGAGGCAAAAAGTGCAATTAAACTTTTCTTTATTCACATTAAGGGAATCTATCCATAAACTATTAATCTGTAATGCACTAATTTTAGAGAAAGTTTGATGTGTTTCTTTAGTTTATAACTAATTTTAGCAAATTAACCTTCTTGTAATGTGTAGCAGAGTGTTCAATAATATAACAATGAGATCAAATAGAATGAAGTCTTTCATATTCGTCGATATAAAAGCAAAATCCTCTTGTTGGACCGTGATTTTAATATGCAATTTTCTTGTGACGCTAATGTCAAATGTCATAAAGGACTATTGCAAAATGGTCGAATATTTGATCCCCCGTGGTTATATATAAAGCAATTAGAGTCTCAATACTACCAACAATCTCAAACAATAGTCTAGGTTTCCAATATTTCAACGGCAACTCGACTAACTGAATCAAACTTTGACATTTATTGTGTTTGTTTGCTCCGACTGAAATCTCAAATCCACCAAAGCAAACACAAAACTAGGATGGATCCATGTTGCCACCACCCAGACGCGGCTCAAATCCTCTTGTGAAGCAAAAGGAAATTCATAAAATCTTTACTTAGTGGTATCATCTTCCAAGAGCATAATAGTTTCCATAATTTGGCTAGTTTCATTGAAGGCCGCTCGATGTTAGCGCGCATCCTCCTCCTGCAGCATAAATCAGCCATGTAATTTGGTTTTGCATTTATCGAACCTTCAATGTTAGTGTGTATTACTCATTAGTGGACATCAATTGTTTCAAGAAGCTGAAGCCATCTGTCGGGATTTCATATGATGCTATCATTAGAGGGATTAAGCTTTAGAACTCTAAAATTTCTCGTTGAAGCTTATTTGGCAAGTAATAGCTAATCTGGATAAATTGCGGGTGCAATTAGCAATATCTAAATATAAATCTGGCCCATACAACATGCTACTAGTAGGGATAGATTGCCAAGGTTTGTTGTTGAAAATCTTGAAATGTTCTTTCAGATGAACAATTCACTCTAAAGCCTGCATACTGTCTCTCTGCTAAAGGCTCTCCTGTAAGTACATACACTTCTGTTGATATTCTCAACTAGGTTTGGAATATGTTAAACCCTCTTGATTGCTTCATTTTTTTGTGAATTTGTTTTACCATTTAGTTAGGAATTAGTTTAGTTGTTCTGTTTGTTTTCTCAACAAGTGTCATTCGAGCTAGTCTTATATGATCACAAGACAAAATGTATAGCGTTTAGGCACACACATACTTTTGGTCTTGTGTGTGCGCTTCAGCGCTTTACATTTGATCTTGTTGTGACCAAGACTAACTTTTTGAATTCTATTTCCCAAGATTACTTATGCATATGACAAAATGTAATTCTCTCATAATTTAAAAACCTTCTTCACACAAGGCACTTATCAAAATTTTACATCTTAGGATATATAAACTACATGTTTGGCAAAGGAAAGTTACATTCATGTTGGATCAAACCATAATTTGTAAACTATTATTCAAATTAGCACTTAAATGAGTTCCTATACACAATGTCGTACGTGAGGAATTAAATTTATTATTCTGAAATCGAATCGACTATGTATTATTGCTATCACCAATATGATCAGAATCTAGCGAGGATACGGCTCAGTAATCGAAGCCTCATTTACTGATTCTTGAACTGAACTAGACTCCCATGATTGCATCGTGTCTTGAAAGTCTCCAGCTCCACTATCTACATAAAATGCAGGTTCGGAAGGTCTCGAGAGAGTGAGAGAATGACTATTAAGCATTAGTACAATAGAAGCCATAGTTGGTCTGCTAGATGCATTTTCTTGAACACAAAGTAATCCAATGTGGATGCATCTCATTATTTCATTCACTGAATCATTGTTTAATGTGGGATCTATAATATTTGTTGGTGACCCATCTCTCCAATTTCTCCATACCTACAAGAATATTTCCATATGCAAAATGCAAGTTAGATTACACTTCTAGAGTAATTTAATCTTACACGTTATCGTCTAATTCCATACTTCTATCGATATGGAAGATATGATGGGAAAAAATTAATGAATTACTTTACTTACAAAGCTGAGTAAATACTCCGTATTTGTCCCACGTCGAATGCCACTGTTTTTGTGGCCACTTATAATCTCAAGAATCAATACACCAAAACTAAATACATCCGACTTTATTGAAAATTGTCCATGCATTGCATACTCCGGTGCCATATATCCACTGCAAACAATATGAATAATTATTCTCAACTAAATAGAATCTTTCCACAATCATGCGTCTTCGGTCAATTTATAGCAACCAATACTTCTTTTGCATACTTACTAGGTTCCTACAATTCTGTTTGTATTTTCCTGAGTTTGGTCCACATCAAACAGTCTAGCCATGCCAAAATCTGCTATCTTAGGATTCATCTCTTCATCTAAGAGAATATTGCTTGCTTTGAGATCACGATGAATAATACGCAGCCGAGAATCCTCATGAAGGTAAAGAATTCCTCGTGCAGTACCTACAATGATTTTATACCTTCTGTTCCAGTTTAATTGTGTTCTCTTGGTTTGATCTGCGTAGAAACATAAAAAAACAAATATGAATCGTCGAACTATGTGATTAAGTTGTCTTCAATCTCAACAAAATAAATAGATACGTTTCAGTTGAACGTATATTAAAACCTACCAAAAATGAAGTAATCAAGGCTTTTATTCTGAACAAATTCATATACAAGTAGTCTTTCTTTCCCTTCTATACAGAAACCAAGTAGCCTAACTAAATTTCGATGCTGAAGTTTAGCCACTAAAACAACTTCATTCTTAAATTCTAAATCTCCTTGGCCAGAATCCCTTGACAACCTTTTGACACCAATCTCTTGTCCATTGGGGAGCCTACCCTGAAAATAAGTTAGCCATGAATAATGTGTTCTCAACGAGTAACCGAGTAGTAAGTGATATTTAACAGCGTTGCTTACTTTGTAAACCGTCCCAAATCCACCTTGTCCAAGTTTATTAGAGGCAGAAAAGTCATCTGTTGCATCTCTTATTGTGTCAAAGGTGAATTGCAATGACTCCGAAATTTCAATTTCAACGTCTTCATCTTCTTCTCCTTCTTGAACTACACATGAAAACAAGTTAAAATAGAACTTTTCACGTGATATGAGATAACATTTACAATTACAATTCGGTTCATTGTTGGTGAAAGCTAACATTGTTAGAAATAATTTCTTCACATGAATACTTCAACTTACTTTTAAACTTTTCACGTGATATGAGATAACATTTACAATTACAATTCGGTTCATTGTTGGTGAAAGCTAACATTGTTAGAAATAATTTCTTCACATGAATACTTCAACTTACTTTTAAACTTTTTCCTTGGCTTCCTTACTCTTAAATAAATGCAGATAAAAATGAGCACAACAACAGCAACAACCGGTACTACTACGGCAATGACAACAGTAGTAGTGTTGCTATTTCCTGTATAAACCAAATTCAACATGGGACATTACATTAACTTCAAACAGTACAATATGTTCAGTCAAAAACGAAAACAAAAACCACACGGAGAGAAAGTGTCATTGCTTTGCCTACAAAATCAAAAGATAGTTTAACATAATTACGAGTACCTGGTGAGGAAGTGTTATTGGTGGTGGTGGATGGAGGAGGAGGTGGTGGTGCTGTATTATCATAGAAGAGAAAATTGGTTTCAAATCTCATGTTACAACTAGGCCTAACAACTCTTCCACCTTTCTTATCTTTACAACAATCAATCGGTATACGGTCAATGGATTGAACCAAACATGAATTACAATCTGACTCAGATAAATCAGGCGTACACTGAACAAGGCCATATATGCTTTGATCATTAGGACCACGAGTCCTAGCCGCAGCATATTTTAAACGAGAATCACCAGATGCAGCTCTACTTGTCAAGTTATCAAGCAAGTCTCTAACAACTTGATTGAACTCATTCAAATCAGTTGCATTTACCATGTTGTTTGCATAATATGCAGGTCCTATTTCCATTAACCTAAATATCGAACGGTCTGAATAACGCAACATGCATTTTTCATCTTCATACCAACCAATTGCTTCTTTTTGGTTCGGACAAAGCTGCGTTAGATTACTACTTGAACCGTTAAGGCAACTAAGACACTCGTTTTGCTTAACATCGCCTCTGCAAAGACCAATTGCGTTTACTTTGTTTGTGTTTTCACCGTTTGAGAAATTGTAGAAACCGTAGTTGATTTGTGTGTTGGAAGTGAGAGAGGACAGAAGTGTTTTAAGGTTTGTTTGGTAGATACTGTTGGCTGTGTAGGTACCGGATACGTTGTTAGGATTACAGAAGTAGTGGAAGTTTTGTGTGGTGTTCTCGCCGTTGGCTAATTGTGATGATGAGAAAATTATTATTAGGAGAAAGATTGAACAATGAAAAGAAGCTATCCTCAAGGAAATAATAGCCATATTGGTTGTTCTTTGAGAAAAAGATGGAACAAATTATGAGCTTCTATGTTGCAATGACCAAGGGCTTGCAGAAAAACCTAAGACATCATTTATTTAAGAATGGAGGGTCTTTCTGTTGCCAAAGTATAGTCAAGTTGAAAATCAAGACCAGTTTTTTTGGATGATATATTATTTTAATATTTAGATTGGATCACAATTTTGGCTCAAATCAAAACCAACTCAAGCCTAATACTATTGGTACTACTAGTCAAATTCTCTTTCTCTTTTTTTATTGGGATTAGTCAAAGTCTTTCTTTATTTCAACACATTCAAGCTCTCCTTCTTGGATGCTTGTGAGTGTAATGTAATCACCAGTTGCTATCACTGTTAGGGAAGATAGTGACTTCCAACGACCCCAAGTTATTATG
The DNA here is from genome assembly GCA_958299785.1 of Medicago lupulina. Taxonomy (NCBI): domain Eukaryota; kingdom Viridiplantae; phylum Streptophyta; class Magnoliopsida; order Fabales; family Fabaceae; genus Medicago; species Medicago lupulina. The sequence goes on along the minus strand of OY283141.1, from coordinate 69,644,648 downwards.
TTTATTCTTGTTGTGCTTGGACCACCTCAAAATTGACTCCCTCAAATTTATACATTATACGTAATTAACTAAAGAAATTTTTAAAATACTTTTATGTAAACTACATTTGATGTAACATCTACATTTTCACCTTCCTCATCGGTTACCAATATCTTCAAGTCTCCCTTGAAGTAACTCTCTTGTAAAACATGCCGGTAACTTGGCGTTTTCTGTTTATAATTTAAAAGTAAATTTTTAGAACCAAATCACAGTAGCATAAAATCTTAGCATCAAAGTAATTTATTTTAGAAAAACAGTAGCACAAAATCTTATTTCTCTTGTATATCGTGACGGTACCATATTTATCAATAGCAAAACACAATTTGTAGCAGCCCACAGTAACACAAATAAAATGGTAAAACATGTGAGAGTTAAAGAAATTATATGATATCAAGTAGACTTGCAACAAAAGAAATTACATTCTACCAAATAAATTCTCTGTCATCAAACTTGCACAAAGAGGAAAGTATTAGCATAAGACATTTTTTTCGAAATCTATTTTTTCTATGGCAGCAGTAGAAACGTACACAACTGCTTGTAAACTATGCTAAGCACTAGAAAAGTACATTTTTACACTCTTCTTTAATTTTGCTTATCGTTTATAGCAGCATTACAGGTACTAACTTCTTCGCAAACTGCTTGTATTTGCGCAACACAACGACCTTTATATTGGCAATGTCATTCAAAGGAAAGGTGAAAAAGTTCAATGTCGAAAGTGAAAAAAGTACGGAATTGATTTGTTTGAGACTAGAAAAAGCAACTTGGGATTGGCTAGTTGTAAACAGAGAATCCATAAATAAGTTTGAAGCAAAGGTATTTTGGAATAAAGCGATTCCAGGTAATTATAAGTATCAACGAGTATATCATGTTCACCTGCATGCGATAAAAGCCTTAACAAGATTACAAAAGGTGGTGGAGACGTTGTTGTGTATTGAAATTACTTATAACGTACAATCAAGAGATTGTACCTTTGAAATAATAGTTTCAAATGATTTGAATATTTTAAAAATTCATATTTAATTTATTTCGATGCGGATTGTTAATTTCGATGGACAACTATGAACATATTATGAGGAGATGACCAGGGCCGTTCCTAGCATTTTCGGGGCCTTAGGCATACTTTGAAAAGAAGGTCCCTTAGACAATATATCATAAACTTTTTTAGTTTCTTGTTATGATTTTATTAACGTTTCATTTCGTTTTTTTTCCTCGCTTTTCACTACAGGATAAAAAAAAAATCAGCAACATCTTCAAATAAATTAAATACTCCATAGAAACCAAAACTAAACAAAATACCATAGAATTGGAGAACAATTGCTCTTGCGAAGTAGACTGAAATTTCTCTAGTAGGACCATTTTTCAACTAAAATATAATTTGTTTAGTTGCGAAGATGTTTCCAATTTTCTAGATAATAAATATCAAAAATATTTTAATATTAGTGAGACACATTATTAGGAACAAAGGGCCCCAAAAAATATCACAAGTTTCTTGACACATTATTATGAACAAAAGTTTTATTTGGGAGGGTGTAAAGAGAGAACTTTGGTTTATATAGGGTATATACAACAAATTGCACCAAAAGGGCCAAAACAATATAGCCCAGTCTTCCATGTCAATTCTTCGGGCTTGTCTGTTGGTGTATTTTACTACAGACACCCCCCAAAATCCAGATCTTGCTATATACACCTCCTCTAGTAAAAATTTTTTTAGAGCCCCCTACCGGCATGGGCCCTAGGCCGTCGCACTCTCGGCCTATGCCTAGGGCCGGCCCTGGAGATGACTTTGGATCTGGACAGGAGGGTTCAAATTGCCTTCAAGGGCCATTATTCCAATACCGCCCTAAGTGAGGTTCATTCCATGGTTCTTATGGGTCCCGTGCAAGCACAGGAGCGTCTAGAACATATCATGAAACCGGAATATAATTGAAATAAAAAATAAGCATCAAATGACGGGAGGTTGGATATGGTACTCAACAAAACTCTAGGGTATTGTATGGTCGTTCACCTTTATTTATTTACACTAACATAATATTCAAATTATTTCCTTGGATTTCCTTGTTCTTCTTAATTGATCAAAAAGATGATAACAATGATTACAATAAAATCAACATCAACGAAATTACAGGGACGACATTTCTTGACGTGTCGCCCTTATCTGCAAAAACGAGAATTAACACCTAGTGAGACATTAAATATTTAATATATCAAAGATATAGTAGAAACACATACAAAAACCACCATAAATTTGATTTTGAAATCATTTTTTAACAGATATACTATACGTAAATTTTTCTATAGATCGATTGACATTTTTAATATTATAAATACCTTGTGAGGAAGTATTGTTTTGTGCAAACAAAGGAGGAGTTGAGAATGATGGCACGGGCACAGGCACCCATCCTGATTATTAACATCTTGGGGTGAATCTGATGGTGTTGGATCATAGAAGAGTGAATCGGTTTCATATCTCAAATTACAACTGGGTCTAACAATTCTAGCACCCATCCTGTTGTTACAACATCTTGGGATTGCTTTGATAGATTTTACCAAACAATCATCACACAATGTTTTGATTATTATTTGGACCAACCTGGTCACTTCCTACAACATATTTAAGATCACTGTCCCCTGATGCAGCTCTATTTCTTAAACTATCCAACATAATTTTCACCACTTTATTAAACTCAACCTCATTTGTTGCATTGTTTGTATTCCAAACAAAATAAGCAGGTCCAATTTCGTTGAGACCAAATATTGAACGGTTTGAGTAACGCAACATGCATTCTTCATCGTTGTACCATCCAATTGCTTCTTTTCGATTTTGACAATGTTGTGTTAGAAGAACAGTTGAATTTTTTAGGCAATTTTGACAATCATTGGGTTTGACATCTCCTCTACATAGTCCAATCGCGTTTACTTTGTCAGTGTTGTTTCCATAAGAGGAATTATAGAAACCGTAGTTGATTTCTCTGTTGGAAGTGAGAGTGGATAGAAGGGTGTTAAGGTTTGTGTTGTAGGTGCTGTTGGTTGTGTAGTTGCCTCTATCGTTATTTTGATCACAAAAGTATTGGAATTTGTTTGCAGTGTCAGTGGTAGCTGTGGTGAGTTGAGATGTGAAAATGAACATGAGAAGGAAAGAACAAAGAAATGAAGACATTGTTTAAGAAATAACAAACAATAATAATGGATGTTTGAATGTTTAAAATGTGGAATGAGAGCTTTTATTGAAAAAGAATTTGGCCGGCTATAGATTGGACCTGAATAGCATATTCACACAATTTGACTAATAAGAGATATTGACTGTTAGATTTTTTTTGGTGTCCGTCGGTTTGTTTACTCTTTTTGTATATTGACGGTTGATTTGAGATCAAACAATTTAAATTATACATAATCAAAATTATTTATAGGAATTTGCTCATCTCTTCTTTTATTATAAGAATTTATTTTTAAAACAAAATTGGCCATGATCATACAAATTGTCACTGTTTTTAAGATGTCGTTATTGTTTAAAAGACTTTTTTTTTACTTTTTATTTAATGTTTTTTCTTTTTAATATTTTTTTGTGAAAGACTTTGTCCTTTTAATGTTGATTGGTCTATTTAATGTTTAACAACTTTTTAGATTGTATTTAACTATTTATAAAAATATTTAAAAAGTTAGAACAATTAATTGTTAAATTGATTTTAATGTTTTTGATTTTTTCTTCTTGTAATAAGGTTCAAAGGGAGTAGGTTTCAATACCAATCAATTCGTGTTTTCTAAAATTAGAAAGAAAAAGCAAGCAGCTTGACCCATTTGGTTCGATTGAGACCGAAATGATGAACAGCTACAAACATTTTGGACCACTCAAAGAGGAAGTCTTTGGACTATTAATAATTTAAGACAAATAATAACTTTCATGTAAAAACAAGTGTCCGTATCATATTTGTTAATTTAATTTTTTTTTATAATTTTTATATAGAAAAAATTTCTTTTTATGCTTTAATGTATGAAATACACAAATTTTTCTAAGCTAAAAGTTCTCATCAAATGTTTTAAGACACTTGATAACATTTCTCTAATTTTAATAATAGTTAACCAAACATTCGTCAAATAAGCAATAAATAAAGATTGAAGGAAGTATTTACGAGTCGTCCGATGTTAACTCAACCGTAGAGATTTTTTGTTTGTTGAGGGAAACTCAACTGTAGAGATTGTTTAGTATTGATTTTAAGATGTAATAAGAACTTACCAATCTGAAATCGATGACCGAGATCTAAAACTGCGTGTAACGGTAGGCTTTTTCTACGACAAGGAAACCTGATCTCAATGAATGGGTAGTATTTACACCTAAAAAAAATGATCTTGTTACTCGAAATTGGCAGATATGTGATTTAAGGATAAGCAAATTTTTCTCAACCGATAACAGGTTATATGAGCGTATCATAACTGAATAAGGGTCAACCATTTCTTTCTTGAGTCACTGAAAAGTACACATGTCTTTAGGTTATCAGGTTGGGTTAAGGTTCAATAGAATTGGACAATGAAACAACCAACTCATGCTACGTGTTTATAGTGCCACTAATCAAAAGGATGATGGGCACGAACAAACGTTTCAAGGGATGCTATACACGTTGCAATTTGTCAGCGGATGGAAAACTACCAGCTGAACGTGGGGGCACCATGTACTCCCTCAACAAGGGAAAACTTACGCACTATACGCGCTTAAATAGTCTAGCAAGGCTAAAGTTATAGGCTATGTCAATTGGTCGTAGGAATAATTTCGTTATACATACTGATCTTGTACAATGCATTAGATATACAATCAAACTCAAGATATTTACATATTTTTATTCTCTTACCTTTTTATCATTATTCCTTATGCATTTTTCAGTTCAATAGTTACAAACCCAAACAAATACCATACTTAAAGCTAGGGGTGGCAAAACGGGCCCAGCCCGTTGGGTCAACCCGCTTAACTCGCCATTTTAGGCGGGCTGGGGTGAGATTTGGAGCCCATCTCTCTAGTTGGCCCGCCCCTATTAAGCCCGTTGAAAAAACGGGTCATAGCGGGGTGGGGCGGGCTGGCCCACGGGCTTATTAAACTTTCTTTTTTTACTATTAGTGACCAAATTTTTAATTTACACACCCCATAAACAATTTGACCAAATGATACCAACCCAACCTCAAATTGTCACACTCTCTCTGATAGTGATAAGTGATAACTGATTCACCACTAGTCCACTACCTCTAAAAAAACTGATTCACTACTGCATTATATTGAGACTTATTTCATGTTGTTGGATTTATTCTGAAATTTGTTTTATGTTGGATGTATGGTGGATTAATTTTGAGATTTGTTCAATGTTAGAGTCTTTATATTGAATTTTTTTTAGTAGCAGCATATTTGTTAATAACAATCGTTAAAAAAAAATTAAAAAAATAGACGGCCCAGCCCGCCAACCCGCTAGTCTGCCTTTAGGCGGGGCGGGGTATGAGTTTGAGCCCACCCCCTCAAGTTGGCCCGCCCCGCCCCACCCCGTTTTTGGCGGGCTAATAGCGGGCTAGGCCTAAACGGGGCAGGCTGGCTCGTATTGCCATCCCTACTTAAAACTCTACTGGAGTACTTAAAGAATCAATAACTTATCAATGTAGTTCCTTTCTAAACGTAATGACTTGAAGTAAAAAAATTACACTTGAGAACTATCAATTGATATTTTGACTAAATCTCTAGTTCAACAACATATACAAAACAACATAAAAAGATACAAAACAACATAAAATGATCTACACTTAATGTATTACCAATTTTTTTCTCCTAAAAAAACTAGAAGCAAAACTCACATATTAAGGGAGAAATGAGAAATTGCATATTAGATGATGTCTCTCCATTTAAGAAAAGTTTGTTTCTTCTATAAAAAGGAAAGTGAAATTTTGTTTCAAATAGTTTTAAAAGCTAGCAACAGCCGAATCTATAGCCGGCCAAATTATTTTTCAATGAAAGCTTAGTCCCCTTGTAATAATAATGAAAAAAAAACTCACTCATTCACGTTTTAAAGCTTCAAACATCCATAATTATTGTCTGTTATTTCTTATACAATGTCTTCATTTCTTTGTTCTCTCCTTCTCACATTCATTTTCGCATCTCAACTCACCACAGCAGACGTTGACCAAGATAAGAATTTCCAATACTTCTGTGATAAAGATAACGATGTTGGTAACTACACAACCAACAGCACCTATCACACAAACCTTAACACTCTTCTCACTTCCAACAAAGAAATCAACTACGGTTTCTATAATTCCTCTTATGGCATAAACAGTGACAAAGTAAACGCAATTGGACTATGTAGAGGAGATTTAAAACCGAATGATTGTCGAAATTGTCTTCAAAATTCAACCGTGTTTCTAACACAACTTTGTCAAAATCGAATAGAAGCAATAGGATGGTATGATGATGATAGATGCATGTTGCGTTACTCAAACCGTTCAATATTTGGTCTCTATGACATTGCACCTTACTATGAAGCATGGAGTTTGAACACGGCAACAAATGAAGATGAATTTGATAAAGTGCGGAAAAATTTGTTGGATAATTTAAGAAATAGTGCTACATCAGGGGACAGTGACCTTAAATATGCTGTAGGAAGTGAGGAGGTTGGTCCAAATAATAATCAAATTATATATGGTCTAGCTCAATGCACACCTGATTTGACTAAAACATTTTGTGATGATTGTTTGGTTCAATCTATCAATGAAATCGCAATATGTTGTTACAACAGGACGGGTGCTAGAGTTGTTAGACCCAGTTGTTATTTGAGATATGAAACCGATTCACTCTTTTATCAACCCACACAAGATTCACCTTCGTCGTCGTCACCATCACCAACATCAGTCTCATCATTCGCAGCTCCTCCTCCATTTGCAAAAAACACTAACTCCTATCCAGGTCCTCGTAAACTTATCAATAAATCTATAGAAAGTTTTAGACTAAGTTACATATTTGATCTCTTAACTTATTTATTAATTTCATCTTGGTCCTCATGATAAGTTGTTCTTACATTTAGTCCCTTAAATTAACTTTTGTTAGTCAAGTTTGTCCATTCCGATAATTTTATAAAGATGGATCAGGACCAACATTATAGATGATCCATCAAAAATCTCGTTAGTTTTTTTCATTATTTTTACATGTTTTTTTTCTTTATTTTAATCATTTGATCTTTTTATAAAAAAATGAAACAATTAAATCTTGCAGGTTTACTACAATCTTCTTGTATTTCCATCCATCATCTTCGTAAGCTTTAATAATCTTCATCAAATTAAAATTTATTTTAGTAAAAGATATTAACTCCTTAATCAATTTCCACTCACTTCAACTTTCAATTTTGTTTTTTTAGGGAAACTTCTTCAAACTTGTTAAAAATTAAATTCCGTGTCTTACTATCCTTGATACATTAAATTCCCTTGTCCTTGTGAGCTTTGCTCGGTTGATATGGATAATACATAATATATTCATATTCAAGGTACGAGGTTCAAACCCCGACCACAAAAAAAAAAATTAAATTCCCTTTTATTAAGTATAGTTAATTATTTTGAAAAACAAATATTATCTTGCAGTTAATTTTGTTAGTTTGTCTTTTTGTTAAGGAGAGATTTTTTTTTTTTTTTTTGAAAAAGGTTAATGGAAAAAATTGAATCCATAAATACTTATTTAGATTTTTTATCACTACTCATTTTTCTTTGATAAATAATCACTATTATTCAAATAACCTGTTTTTTATAAATACCACATTAACTATTGGGGTTTTTTTTATTATCTTAGTACATATGAAATGTTGCCACGGAGTTTTTTTTGTTTGTGCAGGAAAAAGCAACAATGGTTCTACCATTGGCATCGCTGTAGGAGTACCAATTGCTGTTGTTGCTATGGTCTTCATTTTTATTTGCATCTATTTGAGAGTAAGGAAGCCAAAGAAAAAGTTTGAAGGTAATTAAGTTGAAACATTGAGATACCGTTACTTATAGTTCAGTTTAGTAATTTTTCACTATTGCAATGAGAAAAAGTAGATATATATTTGTCATTGAGCATTTGGTTGATCGAAATAAAGCTGTTTTTGATTTCAATAATAATAATAATAATAATAATAATAATAATAATAATAATAATAATAATAATAATAATAATAATAATAATAATGTGATTAGGATTAGATCATGATCTTGACTTTTGTTGTTGTTGAAGAATCATGATCTTGACTTATTGCTCATGTTCTTCTAGCATCTGTTTTCCGAATGGTCTTGTTCCATATTATCACTAGGGCAGAATGCGGATGAAAACAATCTCTTTTTAATCGGTTGTAGGAGTAGCTGGTAAATATGTTTTTGGAGTAGTGTATATAGATCCATTTTCTTACTTTTGATATGTAATAGTCTCATATACGTACTCATGTAGTGCTACAATTTGTTTTGGTAATAAGGATTGGAGTAATATACTCTCTTTAATTAAATTTTGTTCATTAAAACTCTAATAGTCTCGTATCATGTAAGGAAAATTTCTTTTACTCATTTATTGCAGAAGTTCAAGAAGAAGAAGAAGATGACAAAATTGAAATTACAGAGGGACTGCAATTCAACTTCAACACCATACGTATTGCTACAAATGATTTCTCAGATTCTGCTAAACTTGGACAAGGAGGATTCGGAGTTGTTTACAAAGTAAAATAACACTCTTTCTCACTATTTTGTATAACCATTTTGTGACAACTCTCTCTCACTCATATATACTTGTTTTTACTCTCCCTCTCACACTTTCTCTCTTTTGCTTTTGTCTTAAAAGAAGATGAAAGAAATTGTTCTTCCAAAAGTTGTCACAAAAATATCGGTTGTACAAATATCACTCCTCATAATTAAAATTGATATACTCCTATACTTTTTATGAAAACTTATCATTATTAAATGATGTTTATTTTCAGGGTAGGCTCTCTAATGGACTAGAAATCGCTATCAAAAGGTTATCAACGAATTCAGGACAAGGAGATCTAGAGTTTAAGAATGAGGTGTTTTTCCTTGCTAAACTTCAACACCGAAATTTAGTTAGATTACTCGGTTTCTGCCTAGAAGGGAGTGAAAGACTACTTATATACGAGTTTGTTCATAATAAAAGTCTTGATTACTTTATTTTTGGTAGGTTTTGATATCCTTATTTCTATAATTATGGTTTAACACTAAGTTTTTATTTTTGAAGAGGTTAACACTAAGCATATTAATTACATTGTTATAAGATTCAAAGTTGTTGGGGCAATGTCAAATGCAGATCAAGGAAAGAAAGCACAATTAAATTGGGAAAGGCGCTATAAAATCATTTTAGGTATTGCTCGAGGCATTCTTTACCTCCATGAGGATTCTCGACTGCGTGTTATTCATCGTGATCTCAAAGCAAGCAATATTCTCTTAGATAAACAAATGAATCCTAAGATAGCTGATTTTGGAATGGCAAGACTTTTTGGTGTTGACCAAACCAACGAAAACACAAATAGAATTGTGGGAACCTAGTAAGTATTCCAAAATAGTATCGGCTTAGCTTATGCAAAGTAGTAGAAAGTTGATGATAAGTAAAAATATTTTGCTTAATTTAGCTAAACTATCCATATTGTTATGTAGTGGGTATATGGCACCAGAGTATGCGAGGCATGGACAGTTTTCAATAAAATCAGATGTCTTTAGTTTTGGTATATTAGTTCTTGAAATTGTAAGTGGTACAAAAAATAGTTACATCCGTGATGGGAAGAATACAGAATATCTAGTCATAATTGTCATGCCATCATATCTTTCATGTTATAATATTTTTGTTTTAATTTAAATTAGTTTAGAAGTGGAGTTATATCTAACTTAGAATAATATCTACATTTGGGTAAATTTGTGCAGGCATGGAGAAATTGGAAGGAGGGGACTGCAACAAATATCATAGATCCCACATTGAACAATGACTCACTAAATGAGATAATGAGATGTATCCATATTGGATTGCTTTGTGTTCAAGAGAATGTAGCTAGCAGGCCAACCATGGCTTCTGTTGTAGTGACGCTTAATAGCCATTCTGTTACTCTCCCAATGCCTTTGCAACCTGCATTTCATATAGGGCCTCAAGATATGAAATCGTCAGGTCATAGTTCAGCTCAAGAATCAGTCAATGGGGCTTCAAATACAGAGCTATTTCCTCGCTAGCTAAACTTTTAACATTAGCTATTGAAAAAAGTTGAGATAGCCCGATAAGATATAGAATTCTATAGTAAAATTGTTTAGAGTGTTAGATGTATTTGCATAGTTGTTTTAACTTTTCATTAGAATTCTATAGTAAAATTTAGGGATGGTAAAGTGCGGCGGCCCGTCCCGTTTTGATCTGACCCACTTAAGGTCGTCTAAAATGGGACGAGACATGTCGAGTCAATTTAGGTGATCGACTCTAAAATTTTATATCCCGTCAAACCAAAAAAACTTTTTTAATGTATATTTTTGACAATTTTGTTGTTATAACAAACTATATTCTTGTTATTTAAAAAAAAATTGCAGCGGAGGCACCATTACAAATCCAACGACATTTAACAAGTCTCAAACTAAAACTCGCCAACATAAAAAAATCTCAATAAATCCAACAACCAAGGAGGTGGAGCGGAGGCAATGACGATCCCTAGAAAACACAACGGCAGCGGTGCACTCTTCACTTTCTCATTAATAGAGTTTTTTTTTTAGTGTCTCAACTCTCACGATAGGCAAATCATTGTTAAAAAAAATCCTAAATTTATTTAAGTAATAGTTATTTTTTTTATTGCATTGGGTTATGATGAGTTTTTGAGCTACTCCACTTTAAATTTGATCTAAACCCATCAAACAAAAAATAAATAAAAATAGCTAGTTGATGAGTTGACGGACCAACCCGCCTCGTTCCAGTCCGGCCCGCCGCATTTGTTCAGTGAGTTAAACGAGACAGGCCAGCTAGAAGGAACACATTCAAAACTTCGATACTTTCTATAAAAAATAAACACGTTGGCCGACGGTTGAGTCCGTTTTACCACCCCTACTAAAACTATCGTAATTGTTTATGTAATTCCCACACTAAAATCCTACACATAATTTACTACTATTATAGAACAAATATACATAACTCGCCATAAAATCTTTAAAAAAATCAATTATAAGTGAACTTTGACATAACGCCTAATATTTGAGGAATCACAAGATATACTTGTATAAAAACGAAAGCGAAATTTTTGTTTCCAAATAGTTTTAAAAGCTAGCAATAGCCAAATCTATAGCCGGCTAAATTCTTTTTCAATGAAATATTCCACTTTTTAATGTTTCAAACATCCATTATTATTGTCTGTTATTTCTTATACAATGTCTTCATTTCTTTGTTCTTTCCTTCTCATATTCATTTTCACATCTCAACTCACCACAGCCAACATTAACAATGATAACAAATTGCAATACTTCTGTGATAAATATAACGATGGTGGTAACTACACAACCAATAGCACCTATCACACAAACCTTAACACCCTTCTATCAACTCTCACTTCCAACAAAGAAATCGGCCACGGTTTCTATAATTCCTCTTATGGCGTAAACACTGACAAAGTAAACGCTATTGGACTATGTAGAGGAGATATCAAACCCAATGATTGTCGAAATTGTCTCCAAAATTCAACTGTTTTCCTAAAACAATTTTGTCAAAATCGAAAAGAGGCTATTGGTTGGTACGATGAAGATACATGCATGCTGCGTTACTCATACCGTTCAATATTCGGTCTCAATGAAACTAGACCTTCTTATGTAGGTTGGAGTTTGAACAACGCAACAAATGAAGATGAATTTGATAAAGTACTGAAAAATTTATTGGATAATTTAAGAAATAGAGCTTCATCAGGTGACAGTGACCTTAAATATGCCGTAGGAAGTGATGAGGTTGGTCCAAATAATAATCAAACTATATATGGTCTTGTTCAATGCACACCTGATTTGTCTAAAACATTGTGTGATGATTGTTTGGTAAAATCTATCAAAGCAATCCCAAGATGTTGTAATAACAGGATGGCTGCTAGGGTTGTTAGACCCAGTTGTTATTTGAGATATGAAACCGATTTACTGTTCTATCAACAAACACCAGATCCACCCTCATCATCACCAGTGCCACCATTCTCAACTCCTCCGTTTGCACAAAACACTTCCTCTCCAGGTATTTATCAATAGATTAGTTAAAAAAATGTTTATTTAATAACCTTAAACAAACAAAAAAGCATTGAATTTGTTAAAATTTTAAAATCAAGTTTTTTTTTTGGTGATACTTTTAAAATCAAGTTTATGGCGGTCTTAGTGAGTATTGTTATTTATTTTGCACAACAAATATTAATTTTGTTAACATAAAAAATACAGCATTAATTTTGTTAGTTGTTATTTTTATTAATAAAATATTTGTTGTTTTGAATTAAAAAGGTTAACGGAAAGAATTAAACCCACGATAACCTTGTTTTTTTCTTGGCACTACTCTTTTTTTTTTATTATAAAATATCACTATAAGTTATTCAAATCACCTCTTTTTTTTATACAAAACACCTTAATTATTGAAATTTTTGTTTTGAGGGGATCTTAATTATTGAACTTATTAATACTTTAGTATCTTTGTGCAGGAAAAAGCAATAAAAGTACTACTATTGGCATCGCTGTAGGAGTACCAATTGCTCTTGTTCTTATGGTCTTCATTTTTATCTGCATTTATTTAAGAGTGAGGAAGCCAGATAAAAGGTTCGAAGGTAAGTTGAAACATTTATATACGTTCACTATTGTAATGCAATTTTATGAGAAAAATAATATATTATATATCTTTAAATTCCTTAAGTTTAAGTACGAGGATTAAAACTCTCTTTTAAATCGGTTGTAGGAATAACTGATTTAAATTTATTTTTTGGAGTAGTGTATTTAGGCTCATCTCTAACATTTGATAGGTTAGTGATACAATTGTTTTGTTGTTGTAAGGACTGGAGTTCTTATTCTCACTGAAACAAAATTTTGTTGATTAAAATGGTAATAGTCTCATCACATATATGACAAACTTTTTTTACCCGTTTGTTGCAGAAGTTCAAGAAGCAGAAGACAAAATTGATATTACTACCGAGCAACTGCAATTCGGCTTCAACACCATACTTATTGCTACAAATGATTTCTCAGATTCTAATAAACTTGGAAAAGGCGGATTGGGGTTTGTTTACAAAGTAAAAAATAACACTATTAAACATTACTTTATTAATTAAATTAAATTAAAATATATACTCTTATATTTGTTATTAAAGCTTATCATTACTAAAGAATATTTATTTTTAGGGTAGGCTGTCCAATGGAGAAGAGATTGCTGTCAAAAGGTTATCAATGAATTCCGGACAAGGAGATCTAGAGTTTAAGAATGAAGTATTTTTAGTGGCTAAACTTCAACATCGAAATTTAGTAAGATTACTCGGTTTCTGCCTAGAAGGAAGAGAAAGACTCCTTGTATATGAGTTTGTTCACAATAGAAGTCTTGATTACTTTATTTTTGGTAGGTTTTATTATCTTTATTACTATAGTTACGGTTGAACATTAAGCTTATTAACTACGTTGTTATATGATTCAAAGTGGTTGTGTATATCAAATGTAGAACAAGCAAAAAGAGCACAGTTAAATTGGGGAAGGCGCTACAAAATCGTTTTAGGTATTGCTCGCGGCATTCTGTACCTTCACGAGGATTCTCGACTGCGTGTTATTCATCGTGATCTTAAAGCAAGCAATATTCTCTTGGATGAACATATGAATCCTAAGATAGCTGATTTTGGCATGGCAAGACTTTTTGGTGTTGACCAAACCCAGGGAAACACAAATAGAATTGTCGGAACCTAGTAAGCATTTTAAAAAAAAAGTATTGGTTGTTCTTAATTTTATATCATTAGGCTTAGTTTATGCAACTTAGTAGAAAGATGAAGATAAGTAAAAAATATTTTGCTTAACTATCCATATTGTTTTGTAGCGGATATATGGCACCTGAGTATGTAATGCACGGACAATTTTCAGTAAAATCTGATGTCTTTAGTTTTGGTATATTGGTTCTAGAAATTGTAAGTGGTGCAAAGAACAGTGGCATTCGTGATGGGGAGAATACAGAATATCTGTCGAGCTTTGTAAGTCATACTTTTCATTGTCATCATATCTTTCATGTTATACTATTTTTTGTTGAAATTTAAATTAGTTTAGAAGTGGAATTATATCTAACAAAGAGTAGTATTTGCATTTGGGTAAATTTGTGCAGGCATGGAGAAATTGGAGGGAGGGGACTGCAACAAATATCATAGATCCGACATTAAACAATGATTCACGAAATGAAATACTAAGATGTATTCATATAGGATTACTTTGTGTTCAAGAAAATGTAGCTAGCAGGCCAACCATGGCTTCTGTTGTAGTGATGCTTAACAGTGATTCTGTTACTCTCCCAATGCCTTTGGAACCTGCATTTCATATGGATTGGAGTAATTTTCAAGATACGAACCCGCCAAGTTCAGCTCAAGAATTATCGGTCATTGGGGCTTCAAATGCATAGTTATTTCCTTGCTAGCTGGAATTTTAATCATTCGAATGACTACGATACCCATAATACATATTTCATCAGTGTTGTAAATACCAGACTAGATTGTAATTGTAATTTGATCGAAAAGAGACTAGATTGTAATTAAATAGTGGTTTTTATTTTCTTTTTGTATGTTGTTCGTTAGAACCGGTTGGTTTTAATCCCTTTGATGCTATTGTTGTTGTTACTGCCTTACTGGTTCTACTTCTATGCCTATCAATGTTAAGGTTTTGAATTCCATTGTTCATGATTTGGGTGATGAAATTTCTTAAAAAGGAGGATAAGGCTCTTATTATGAGCTCTTCAGATGGATTTGAAGGTGGTGATTCTTTGTTGAATTTAAACAGTGATTGATGTGGTTATGCATGGCGAGTCTTATGATTTTGTGTTCACACCAAGCTGAGTGTTGATAACTCATCCAACAAGCCAAGGAAGGAGAAGAAATTCAAAGTTTTTCAACAAGAACATCAAGAAGAAGAGATGAATACAAATTTTTATAATATGATTTTCTCTCTCATTTTGGAAAATCTCTTGAAAAACATATGAAGATTTGACTTTTTTATTTGGGGATGTTCTTGGAGTTTATAGTTGGGTTGTTTGATGAGAGAAAAAAAATGAATAAGATGAAATTTTGATGAATTTCTACAATTTCTTTTTATGAAGTTTTGAATTTTTGGAAGAATTTTAGAATTTTGGATGATGTCAAATTTGACTATCAAATTGGTAACCACATATGAGAAAGGGGACGTGGACGGCCCGCATCAACATTTAACAATGCATGTCAACACGTCGAACCTCTAAATATGATAGAGACTTAATTGATAGATATGAAGCAAATCAAAGCCAATTTAGCTATTTCAAAAAATTCAAAGACAAAATGGAGTGATGATGGCAAATTCAAGGACAAATTAACCTAATCACTCTTAAAAAGAAAACCCATTTTTACTAGTCTATAACTTACCATTTTACAAGTAAAAACAAAAAACAAAACCTAACATTTTTAGCAAAATAATTTAAATAAAAAATCCTTGACAAGAAAGTGTAGCATGGCATAAAATAAAAAAATCATTTAAAAGTTAAGATACTCTTTTTGAAGAATTTTTTTAAAAAAAATTTAAACAAATTTGAACTAACTAAAGACTATAATTTATGCTGATTTTTTTTTTTGTAGGTACAGAAAGATATCATTTATTACTCAAAAAAAAAAAAGATATCATTTATTTAATGAGAACGGAAAACGAAATTTCCAATTGTAAAGATAATTATTTTTTTTAACTATATTGATTAACTATTATTGTAACAAAAGAAAAGATTAACTATTAGTATTAAAATTAACACGAATAGTTGTCCATGACTTGCTTTTTGAATGGGTCAAAATGTTTGTACCTGCTCATTTAACTATTTCCAAAATGTTTGTACCTGCTAATTTCGTTCTTAGTGAATGGGTCAACTATGCTAAGTTGCTTCTATTTTTTTTTCTTCTCAAATGATCCGTTGACTAAATATCCACTTTATAAGGTTCATACTTGGCACCCTTTGCTCGGTAAGTATAAGTGTAACATTGATGTCGCATTTTCTTCTCATTTCAACCACACCGACATTGGTATTTATGTTTGGGGACTTTGAAGGTTTTTGGCCAAGGTTGCTAGTTACCCATGCCTTTATTCAGTTGATGTTGGTGAACCTTTGGGATTACACTCTGCTTTGCAATGGTTGAGTGATATGCAATTTGATAACGTCAACTTTGAAACGGATTCTAAATTGACGTATGATGCTTTTTATGCTACTCGGGACGACACTTCTGAATTTGAATGTATTATTACTTCATGTCATTTCTTATTCAACTCTTTCTTTACAAACTCTAGGGTGAAGTTTGTTAAGCGACAAGCCAACGGGATTGCTCATGAATTTACCAGAGAATCTACATTACTAGCTAGTCTTGTTGTTTGTTTTAATATACGTGAAATGACATTGTGTGTGCAGCCAGGTGTGGTAACTCCGAAACGGCTAACCATCTTTTACTACATTGCGAAACCTTCGGTGACCTTTGGTCCAATGTGTGGAAATGGTTAGGTATATCTTTGGTTCCTTCTGATGAGCTTCGACATCATTTTATTCAGTTTGCTAAGATGGCGGGCATGCCAAGATTTTCTCATTTATTCTTAAGGATAATTTGGTTTGCTACTGTTTGGATAATATGGAAGGAAATGAACAACCGTATCTTTCAAAATACAATTTCTACTCCCTTTATTCTCATTGAAAAAGTTAAGCTAAATTCATTCTTATGGTTGAAATCAAAATAGGGGTTCTTTAATTATAGTTACCATGACTGGTGGAAACATCCGCTTCTGTGTGTGGGTGTTCACGTGTAATTTATTTTGTCTGTTGGTTGGTGCTCTGCTAGGTACCTTGACTTTGTAAATACTTTTGGGTGTTTCTCCTTTTGTACGCCTTGTGCGGGTTGAATCACCTTGGCTTATTATATATATCTCATTTTGATTTGTTAAAAAAATAAAAAAATACACCTAAATATATTGAACCTCTTTTTTTTTTTGCAAAAAGAAACAATATTCATTCATTCAAATTCAAATTGATAGAGTACATCGATACAATGAAAATCGCTAAAAACAAAAAGGATGAATATGTGAACAAACTCACATCATCCATGTTAATAGCATAAAACGACAAAGTACTAAAGCCTACACATATGACTATATTTAAGTCTCTGGAATACTCATGTCTCCGGATCTGCAACATTGATGACTCCAAAGTCATTGATTTGATTTGCACTAGATCGAAGCTGATCTGACAATCTGAATCGAACAAATAACTGAACGAAACAAGAAAGACAAACAACGTCGAACAAAGACGACGAACAACAAAGTCGCACTAAGATGACGAAATCACGAAATAAAAAACAAAATAGATGTGAAAATCACTTATTTCACTTATTAATGAAATGCTATAAGTATATTTCCTTAAAAAAACAAGTTAATACTTAGAGAATTTAAGATTCGAACTCATGCGTATTATATAAAATGTCTTTATCAATTGATTTATAATCACAAAGCTTTAATTTTTCTTTCTAATCTTCGGTAAGATGAATTAATTGGTAAATGACAACAATAAAAAAATAGTATTTTATTCTCAAAGAACAAAGTTTAAATCCTCGTTATAAAATGACAATTAGTGTAACTTTAATTAATAAAAAGACTTAAACACATGTTTAGTTCCGGTAAATAGGGCTCACTTGAATTTTCGTTTTGTATTTACTAAAACTTTCAAATATTACAAGATTTTTTTTTTTAAATCCCATTAGTTAAGTTGTAAAAGGATTTTTCTGTCGAAAAAAAGTTGTAAAAGCATTTCCTTCTATAGTGACATCGTTGGATTATTTTGTTTCTTCTATTAAAAAAAAAGGAAAGTTTTGTATCAAATACTGTTTTAAAAGCTAGCAACATCCGAATCTATTGCCGGCCAAATTCTTTCTCAATGAAAGCTCATTCTACTTTAATAAAAAATATCACATTCCACATTTTAAAGCTTCGAACATATCCATAATTATTGTCTGTTATTTCTTAAACAATGTCTTCATTTCTTTGTTCTTTCCTTCTCATGTTCATTTTCACATCTCAACTCACCACAGCTACCACTGACACTACAGGCAAATTCCGATACATTTGTGATCAAGATAACGATGTTGGTAACTACACAACCAACAGCACCTACCACAAAAACCTTAACACCCTTCTATCCACTCTCACTTCCAACAAAGAAATCAACTACGGTTTCTATAATTCCTCTTATGGCAACAACACCGACAAAGTAAACGCTATTGGACTTTGTAGAGGCGATGTCAAACCCGATGATTGTCAAAATTGTCTCCAAAATTCAATTGCACTTCTAATACAACTTTGTCAAAATCGAAAAGAAGCTATTGGATGGTATGATGATGAAAAATGCATGTTGCGTTCCTCAAACCGTTCAATATTTGGTATCAATGAAATGGGACCTGCCATGATTGCATCGAATTTGCAGAACGCAACAAAGGAAGTTGAAGATGAATATGACAAAGGGCTGAAAAATTTGTTGTATAATCTAAAAAATGAAGCTGCATCGGGGGAGAGTGACCTTAAATATGCTGAAGGAAGTGACCAGGTTGGTCCAAATAATAACCAAACCATATTTGCTCTTGTTCAATGCACACCTGATTTGTCTGAAACATTGTGTGATGAATGTTTGGATAAATCTATCAAAGAAATCCCAAGTTGTTGTGACAATAGGATAGGTATAGGTGGTAGATTTCTTAGACCTAGTTGTTATTTGAGATATGAAACCAATTCACTCTTCTACCAACCAACGCAAGATTCACCTTCATCATCGTCGTCATCATCGCCATCACCAACACCAGATTCACCTTCACCCTCACCATCAAAATCATCTTCACCAACATCCGTGCCATCATTCTCAGCTCTTCCTCCATTTGCAGAAAACACTACTTCCTCTCCTGGTATTTGTCATATTAAACTTATGAAAAGATCATAGAAAGTTTTACATACAGCATTGGCCGTTTCTTTAAGATTATTTAAATTTTAAAAACTCATTTTTGATGTTTTACTGTTAGGTTTACGTGTTAGCTATTTTTAAAAATAATTTTGATATAAATTAGTTAGAGTATTTTGTTTAAAGATTTTTAAGAAAAACATGTTATTTTGTGTTTGTTTAAATTATATGTAAAAATTCATCGTTTCTCTACATAAATTATCTCTTTTTTATTTCTTCAATGGTTGGTATTTCAATGTTTTTTCATGTCACATGATCATTTCTTTACTATCCTTGATACATTAAATTTTCTCTTAGTGAGTATAGTTATTTATTTTGAACAACAAATTACTATCCTTGATACATTAATTTTTTTGTGGTTAATTATTTTTGTTAAAGGAGAGTTTTTTTGTTTGTGCAGGAAAAAGCAATAAAAGTACTACCATTGGCATCGCTGTAGGAGTACCAATTGCTGTTGTTGTTATGGTCTTCATTTTTATCTGCATCTATTTAAGAGTAAGAAAGCCAAAGAAAACGTGTGAAGGTAATTAATTAATTCATTTGAAACATTGATATACCTTCACTATTATAATGCAATTTTATGAGAAAAATAGTAGATAATATATCTTTATAATCCTTATATTAGTTTAAGATTTTGGATATGAGTGAGACTTGAAATTTTTCCAATTGCACGTAGATAATGTTAATAAATCCTCTTTCAGCAATTCAAAGCAAGCTTATTGCTCATGTTTTTCTAGCATTAGATTTCTAAATGTTATTGTTTCATATTATAACTAACGTAAAATGTGAATTAAAACATTCGGTTGTACCAATAGATGAGTTAAATGTGGGTTTTTTTTTTTGAAGGAGTGTTAAATGTGTTTTTTGGAGTAGCGTATATAGGTTCACCTTCTAACTTTTGATAGGTATTTGTGATACCATTTTTTTTTTTTTTTTGGTAAGGATTGGAGACTTATACTCCCTGTAACAAAATTTTGTTGATTAAAATGGTAATGGTCTCGTATCACATATGACAAGCTTCTTTTACCCATGTGTTGCAGAAATTCAAGAAGAAGAAGACGATGACAAAATTGATATTACTACCGAGCAACTGCAATTAAACTTCAACACTATACGTAATGCTACAAACAATTTCTCAGATTCTGATAAACTTGGAAAAGGCGGATTTGGGGTTGTTTACAAAGTAAAATAACACCATTAAACATTGGTTTATTGATTAAAATATGATATGATATACTCTTATATACTTGTTATAAATCCTTATCGTTATTAAATATTATTTATTTTCAGGGTAGGCTCTCCAATGGGCAAGAGGTTGCAGTCAAAAGGTTATCAATGAATTCTGGACAAGGAGATCTTGAGTTTAAGAATGAAGTGTTTTTAGTTGCTAAACTTCAACACCGAAATCTAGTTAGGTTACTAGGTTTTTGCCTAGAAGGAAGAGAAAGACTACTTGTATATGAGTTTGTTCGTAATAAAAGTCTTGATTACTTTATTTTTGGTAGGTTTTTTATATTTGTTACTTTAGTTATGGTTGATCACTAAGCTTATTTATTACATTGTTATAAGATTCAAAGTAGTTGGGTATGTCAAATGCAGATCAAGCAAAGAGAGCGCAATTAAATTGGGGAAAGCGCTACAAAATCATTTTAGGTATTGCTCGAGGCATTCTTTACCTTCACGAGGATTCTCGATTTCGTGTTATTCATAGAGATCTCAAAGCAAGCAATATTCTCTTGGATGAACATATGAATCCTAAAATAGCTGATTTTGGCACGGCAAGACTTTTTGGTGCTGACCAAACCCAGGAAAACACAAATAGAATTGTGGGAACCTAGTAAGTATTCAAAAAAAGTATTGGTTGTTTTTTTATTCTAGATCACTATGCTTAGTTTATTCAAATTAGTAGAAAGTTGAAGATAAGTGAAAATATTTTGCTTAATTTAGCTTAACTATATATCCATATTGTTTTGTAGTGGATATATGGCCCCTGAGTATGTAATGCATGGTCACTTTTCAGTAAAATCAGATGTTTTCAGTTTTGGTATATTGGTTCTTGAAATTGTTAGCGGTGTAAAAAATAGTGGTATTCGTGATGGGGAGAATACAAAATATCTCTCGAGCTTTGTAAGTCATAATTTTCATGTCATCATATCTTTCATGTTATAACATTATTGTTTTAATTTAAACTAGCTTAGTAGTGAAGTTATATCTAACTTAGAATAGTATCTTCATTTGTGTAAAATTGTGCAGGCATGGAGAAATTGGAAGGAGGGGACTGCAACAAATATCATAGATCCCACATTAAACAATGATTCACGAAATGAAATAATGAGATGTATCCATATTGGATTACTTTGTGTTCAAGAGAATATAGTTAGCAGGCCAACTATGGCTTCTGTTGTAGTGACGCTTAATAGCGACTCAATTACTCTCCCAATGCCTTTGGAACCTGCATTTCATATGGATTGTAGAAACTTTCAAGATATGAAATCGTCGAGTCATGACTCAGCTAAAGAATCAGTCAATGAAGCTTCAAATACTGAGCCTTTTCCTCGTTAGATGTAATTTTAATCATGGCAATATCGATGCTTTTTTTTTTTTTTTTACGAAATGGCAATATCGATGATTGTCATAGTTCATTAGTGTTGTAAATACTAAACTATTGTAAATAGTAGTTTCTTTGTATAAGGCATGTTAAATACTTCCATTAGCTTAAACATATTATCTATTTAAATTTAGCAGCTCTTGTATTGTTATCACATTATTGAAATATACCAGTCTTTTTTTCTACATGGTATATCAGAATCTATCCAAGATATGTTGAGACACTCAAGTCATGTTCTAGATGTCTAGTCCTTGGCTCTAGGTGGTTTGTTAAATGTCCTGCATTGGAAGTGATATTTTGTGAACACATATTTATAAGTGAGGGCAACCCTCACCTCAAAAGCTGATTTTTTTTGGCCGAAATACTAATTTTAAGATGATATCAAAGTCTATCAATGATCAATTGGACCACTTGCTAGGAGTCCCATATTAGACAAGATATGGCATAAACATATGTTTATAAGTGGGGTTGCCCTCACCTTACAAACCAATTTTATAGGATTGAGTTAGGTCCAACTAATAAGTTTATGATGGTACCATAGCCTATTCAAGATTCATTGTACCACCTGCCATCAATTTTATGCTATCGGGGTCACGCTCCAGATGTCTAATTTTGGGCATATGAGGGGGGTGTCATGAACATGTGTTTATAAGTGGAGATAGTTTTTGCCGCACAAGCCGATTTTGTGTGGTTGCCTTAGATCCAACTACAAATTCTAAGATGGTATGAGAGTTTATCCATGATCCATTGGACCACTTGCTATCAGTGTTCCACTATATATGGAAACTCGAGTCATGTTGCAGATGTCTAGTCCTACACGTAAATGGATAGTGTTAAGAGTCCTACATTGCACAATATATGACATGAGCACATGCTTATAACTGGGGAAATTTCTCACCTTACAAACTGGTTTTTTAGGGTTGCCTTTAACCCAACTCACAGTAAAAGAGCTACATGGTATCACGAGTTCCCGCTCTTAGAGATCTTGCTTCCGCATAAACCCTAGTCACCATTATTTATTTTATTTTCATATTCATTGAGTTTTTCTACACGACTACCTTCGTCTCAATATTTTTGGTCGTCGGTTTTATTTTGTTCCACCACCATTGACCCTTGTTTGAGAATTTTATTTTGGTTTTTTTTTTTATCCCCCAAGAAGTTATTTACCTAGGTGTGAAAGGAATGGAAAGTCTTCCAGTTATATCTCCCAAAATCATATAAGGGTGAAATAGTTTGGACCGCTACTTATCTAACTAATCATATGTCATCCCGTGTTATAAGTAATGTTAGTCCTATTTAGTTTATGAACTGACTTTTTCCATCTATTTCTATCATGTGGAGTCTTAAGTCTCAAATATTTGGGTGTGTTACTTTTGCCCATGTTTGGCAGCAACACCCAACTAAGTTGAATTATCGTGCATTTAGATGTGTCTTTGGGGGACATCCTCCCACAATATAGGGTACAAACATTATCATCCTCCTAGTCGTAAAAATCTTGACTCAAAGGATGATAATTTTCATGGAAAGTGTCCTTCTTCACTCGTCCTCGGCATCGGGGGAGAACATGAATGAAAATGACTATGATTTTATGTTCTTGATCGTGCATCATAGCTTCCATGAAACACTTGCCTCAGTTCTTGTTCGTAGTCCTAGTCATGACTCTACTCATAGTCTAACTCATGAGTTTGCTAATAGTCGTAGTCCTTGTTGTTAGTTTGTTTCCATTTTGGTTCGTAGTCTATTTTTCATTTTGCAGGAATCGACACCTTTACCACCAATATTAGAGATGAAATAAATCTGATCTTCTCTAAAATAACTGAAATTGCTTGAACTAGAGGTAAGTACTGAAAATGATTCTTTATTTTAAATCCGACTAAAAATGAGTTGCCCATGGTGCTTTTTTAAATTAAGTTTGTTGATACCTTATATTTGAGTCGTTTTCTCTCAGATAAATCATCTCTTGTGACAATAATATCATCAAAATAAGTAAGAAGTGCCGTCATTTTTCGTCCTTGTAAAGGTAGCAAAAATAAAGTATGATATTTTGCTTATAGTCCAAGCACATCATTGTCTATGTGAATCTTAATAACCATTCTCTATGGGACAATTTTAGTCTATGTAAGATCTTCTTCAATTGACGTGACTTGTTGGCTAAATTTATGAGACCAAAGCCAAGTGAAATCTCCATATATACTTTCCAAGGTATGATTCATTCAACCGTAACTCTCTACTTTTACTTACAAACCAACTTAAGTGTTAGAGTGCCTTTTGGAACTCGGTCTCTATTATTTCAACCACTCACAAGCTCGCCAAACGTCGCTCTTTTGATCATCTTTGATCATAGACAACCAATCATAGTAAAATAGATTGTAATACAACATCGAGCTAGATAACTCTCGATACAGTAAAACGTGAGTCTGACAATTTACACCTAAAAATACTCTAAGTTGAAAACCTACAACTAAAAGAACTCTAATATTTTTGTTAGCACTTTTGTGTTTGATTATTTATGGAGTTTTCGGTTACTGAGTTTTCATGTTTAATATTTTTTTGAAGTGAATAATTAAAAAATTGTGATATTGTTTTAAGATTATAGGGATAAAAAAGTAATTTGGTTTTAAAATTGCTCCCCTCCCTTTATGAACCTAACATACATTTAATCCTTTATTATAAAAGCTAGACTTGGTTAACAAACATGTTGCCCTAATTTTCCCTAATCTCTAACATTTTTCCCTCCTAAACATGCTAATCTAATCTCACCCGTTGATTCAATCTCTATTCTCAAACTCCTCATTTTCTCTCATGTAACTTAGTTAATGCTAATTGAAAACGAATAACACACTTTCAATGCAATTGAAAACGGATAACACACTTTTAATGGTAATTGAAAACGTAGTTAATGCCAATTCGATTAACAACCCCCTACCATCATTAACGATTGCAATACCAATTATCATCTTCTACCATCATTTTTACATCAGAACAATTTAGACTTGACAATGGAAAGTGATGCACTAACTCTCTTAGCATTGCGCTGCTTGAAGGGTACAACTAACACAGCGAAATCTAACCATGTTTCATCTCCTTTCTTGATCTCTTATGTTTTGTTTCATATATATTTTTCAACTTGCACTAATTTCTTTGAATCTTTGATCTTTTTCAGCTCCATTAGATCCATATCCTACAATGTTTTTGTATTACATTGCTTTTTTGTTTTGGGTCATTTCTATTACAAGATATAAAAAATTGTTTTTAACATAGTAATTTTTTTCAGATACTTATTTACAAAGGCCTGTGTGATTTAACTATCGGGAAAAAGCCCGCTTCATTGACAATGATTGATGATTGTGGAAACAAGTGGAATTGCATCACTGTATTTGGAACCAGGCCACATCACCACATCAAGCTTGGTGGAGGATGGAAAAGAATGGTACAGGCGCGCAGACTTGAGGAAGGTGTCATGGTTAAAGTTGGGTTTCCACATGCTAGCATGAACGACATCATCTAGATTCAAGTCAAGCGCGCAGCTGTCGTGAGAGTTTGATGTCTGCAGTGCAATTGATGGAGTGCAGTTTTTAGGGTTTATGTTTTTAGATCCATTTTGATGTTTTTGAATTTTCTTTACATTTTAATGCAATTGATGGTTTTATCTTTCCAGTTTAATGTCCTCTCTTTTGATTTCAATGCAATTAAAAGTTTTATCTTTCCAGTTTAATGTGTTCTCTTTTATTTTCAATGCAATTTAAAGTTTTCAAATGTTTCTTCGTTTGACTATTGAGCTTAAATGCAATTTATGGATGATTGTTTACCTGCAATTAATATTGTACCATAATCCTTCATGGAGCCAAAATCATGGTTTTAAAATGTTAATTTATCGGTTTTGCAAACATTTACTTGCAAGCATGTCTTTTGAAGAGTCACAATTGTGCAAATATGAGTATTGTTAGTATTTACAGAGTCATCTCAATTAATGCATTGGAAGTAGGTGTTTTGTGAATTTATTGCTCAGCTATTTTTTTTTAAAAATGCACCGTGTAATATTTCAAAGAAGACAATTTCCAATATCTGTTTCATTTGCCATGACAATCAACAAGAGTTAAAGGCAATCACTTAAAAATGTTGGAATTTATTTGCCGAGTCTTGTGTTCTCGCATGGTCAGTTGTACGTTGCAACTTCCAAATTCACTTCAAAACAAGGTTTGAAAATACTAATCGTTGATGGAGATGGAGAGAACACTAATACGACCTCAAATGGTGTTTATCACGAAGTCTTTCGTAATGTATCTTGATGTTTAATGTTCAAACCTTTTTGTTATGTATGCTACCATTTCATTTTGTTGCTATTTTTGTCTTAGAAGGAACATATTTTTAAATTATTATAAAACTTTTATTTACTATATATATTTACATTTTTGCGACTGATTCAATTAACTTCTACGTGATATGACCCGTACGATAGCACGAGTCAAAAGTTTAGTTGATATAACTCCTCTCCCCTTTTTTCTTTCCCTCCCCTCTCCTCCTCTTTGTTGAAGCAAACCGACCCTAAAAGTTATTAGGCGGGTCTTCAACAAGATATATAAATACTAGACCATCGACCCGTGCTCCGCACGGGTCATACCAGCTGAAATAAACGCACATAAATAAAACATTGTATAATCCACGATCATTATTGCCCATGCTTATTTTGATTAACTCTCGTCATTATTGTATCATAGGCGCCTCGTTGCTCTGCAATCATTGTTGACATCAATCTAGCGTGTTCTTCACCTAAATCATGCCTATTATAATTTGTCTCCTCATGTATCAAAATATTCTGCTTGTCGGGTATCAATGATTTGTCTGCTTGCGGCATAGGAGGAAAATCACTTAAACTTTTGCCACAACTAAGAAGCTGCTTCTCAATTTTTGCCAATGCATATACTTAAGCTGATCAACATTCAATATTAAATCTGCAATACACGTTTTGGATATAAGCAAACGTCCAGTAAAAGCATATACAACTGGTATAAACATTGAATCTTTAATAATGTAAGTTGACCTTAGTTTCATATAGAGTTAATAGTATTTTTCACCCATGTAATATATATCATTTTCGGTTTGATTTGCACCATTGTAAAAAAAAAAATTCCAAAATACCCCCATCCAGCTCACTAAATTCGCCTACGTGGCGCTGATTTGACTTTTTATTTTAATTTTAATTTTTTTTTGGTTGGCCACAACAGAAAATTAATTTTTTAAAATTTAAAAAATTCAAAAAAAAAAATAAATTCATTTATATTAATTTAATAAAAAAAATTCCAAAATTAATTTTTGAAAATAAAAAATTGTAAAAATTACAAAAAAAAATTTGGAAATTTTTTTATTACCAAACTTTTTTGTAAAAAAATATGATTTTTTTTCCAATATTTTATTTTCGAAAAAGATTTTAGAAATTTTCTGGAAAAAAAAATCAGAATTTTCGAAAATGATATTTTTTCCAGATTTTTTAAAATTAAAATTTTTATGATTTTTTTTCCAATATTTTAATTTCAAAAAAAAATCAGAATTTTCGAAAATGATATTTTTTTTCCAGAAATTATTTTTTTTAAAAAAATATATGATTTTTTTTCCAATATTTTAATTTCAAAAAAAAAATCAGAATTTTCAAAAATGATATTTTTTTTCCAGATTTTTAAAAATTCAAATATTTTCCAGAAATTATTTTTTGTACGAAAATTTTTATAAAACTTTTTTTCGGAGAAAAATCTTACCTTTTTTTTTAACTTTTGATTTTTTTTTTTTTTTGTATATTACAGGGGTGAAAAACACTATTAACCCTTTCATATATTGTCATGTATGGTAGCGCTAAATTCTGTCAATCACATATACTCCCTCCGGTCCTATTTATAAGAAAATGTTGATTTTTTAGATTCATTTAAAAATTAATGTACTTGGTATAGAATATAGACCAAATACATCATTTATGCAATGAATCAAAAAAGTAAAATGTTTATTATAAATAGGACTGGAGGGAGTACTATGGAAGATAATATTTATTAATTGTGTTGACGAGCAAGAAATGACAATCTGGTGTGAATATAAAATGCTATCTGTATTAGAGGATTAAAGGTAGGGGGAATCACACTCAACCCAAGCCTGTTTATGATGTTGATAGCAAAATGGCTTAATCAGAAAATACCATCAGCACCCAGCCCCCAATTCGAATGTCATAAAAGTCACGAATGGCACTAAAGCCAGTGGTTAGATACACAGATCCGTTAATCCTTTCAACTATAATCTCAAATTCCTTAAAGCTCGTGTCTACAAACGTCACATACGAACCAAGTTGATCACCAAAATCCATCACAAACATCTTAGGCAAAATCACGACACCCTGTTCAAATCAAAATATCAAGAAATCAACACTATTTCAATACAATCATATCTTAAGAAAAATGCAAGTAAAAAACGCAGGTAGATAAATGCAAACCTCGTTGACATGGAACTCGCAGTAGATGGTCATGTATTGAAGCCTCAACTCATTGACGATCTTGTCCACATCAGTTGATGGATTTGGATCCAAAGGAGCTGGTAAAACATTAAGAACATAGTTAGAAGAGAGCTTATACAACAATCTAAAACATATTAACTTATAGTTGAAAACATGACAGATTTATAACTGACTTATCAAGCAATGGAGTGCAAGAAGTGTCTCAAACTCAAGATAAGACATCTTTGTTGATGGTTAAGGGTCATGCAAAAGCAAATGAAAATGAATGTGTTAGGCAGGTGTGCATGCGGTTGCCATCCATATATATAGAGCCAGATGCATTGGTTAGGGTCAGCATGGGAAGATTAACCACGGTAAAAGGCATTTAGTGAAGTGGTTAGCAAACCAAAGGTCACTATAGTTATTACATGTGCATAAAGAGGGAAATTCAAATTTGAATTCTTGCACCAACATTTAATGAGCCATACTTAGCTTGCACCACACACCTAGGATTATAGATTGGGAGGGAAATTAACAAAGCAATTAGGGTTAAGCAATTGCTTGACCTAATTAGCTTTCAGAGTAAGTATGATAAATCCAAAGAACACGTGGGATTGAAAAAACTCCTTGATTTTAACATCACCTAAATTGGCATAATTCCAATCCTCTTAAATTCAACATAAAGTAACAAAAGAAATGGAGGTCAAAATGATCTCGTAGTGGTTTCATTATTGTATGAGGAGAGTGCTTAGTCAAACAAAATTTAAATTAGATTGGTATACTGGTAAGACCAAATACTGAAGTAAGGATTTTATAATTAAATAGTCTATGTTTTGACTGGTAATAACGAAGGATTTTATAATTGAATCGTGTATGTTTTGATTGGTAATCCTAAACTTAACTAAGTATTTTTACAAATCATGTAATATCGCCGGTTCGAAAGTGCCGTGGAACTTTGAGATACAGTGTGTGTATTGTGGACCTATTTTTGTCTCAGGTGTCTTGTATCTTTCTAATAAATAATCTCATGCAGAAAAGTCAAAGCAAATAGTTATTCAACCAAAGAAACTTCTAACATTGAATGGGAATTGAGTGAGTCGCTAGCAGAACTATAAATCACTCCATTTCATACTATTTTATATACATTTTTTTCAATGCATGATAATTGATAATACTCAATTAGAAGTATAAATACTCTCCCTATCACATCAGAATAACAACAACAGCAAAAAGTTTGGTAAAAAAACAACAAATGTTATTGATCCCCTAAAAAAATTAGTAATCACATTGAAAGGTAATAACTATAGTCCAAAAGGAAATTTATATTTTAAATTTCTCAAACACAAAAGTTTTCAAATAAAAATAAATAATTCAACTAACAAAATGTTGTAACCAAAAAACTAACAAAGATGTGGGTTTAACATTGATTAAATTGGTAATTTTGTATAGTGAAATGTATGTCAGTTCAGTTTGTAAGAGGTTGACTATTTGTAAAGTTGTGGGTTCAACTCTTATATGAGATATGAGGTTCCATTTGATGAGTGATCTTTAAATACCCCTATAAGTAATTAGCACGAAAACACACTTGAATGATTGTTGCACACATTTAACTCTTTTATTGGATCACGTCGCGAAGTGAAAAACCGACAATCGGACGTGGGATGTCGCTTGCATTTTGTAAACCCAGACAATTAATCAAACTCAAGTTGCTTACACATTGGTATCCTTTTATATTTTATTTTTATGTATTTCTCAGTTTATTAGTTCAAAAATATTATACTTAACACTCTTTAAAATAGTTAAGAAACTTATAATTACGGGACAAAATTATTCCTCAACATAATCAATTGAAGAAAGATTTGAGAATTTTTTTTTTTTTAAGGAAAAAGAGTTGAGAACTATTAATGAGTACTTCGACTAAATTTCTAATTGGTTTTCTGCATATATATATATATATATATATATATATATATATATATATATATATATATATATATATATATATATATATATATATATATATATATAACGATCACATGATTTTCACACCTAGTTTAAGAATAAGAAAAAGAATTGTAGGAATTATTACGGAAATGTGCGGGAACTTAAATGTTCATACCCACCACATTTTGACCAATGCCAAAAACAAAAAGTTACTTTTTATGGGATGAAATAATTTTCAATTCAAGATAGCTGACTTTAGTTTTTGCCTTCAATAGTCGATCCTTCACTCATACACACCTAACGCCACATAGAACCTATCCAAATCTTTCAATCTTCAACAACAAAAAACTTCAAATCAATAGGACAATCAATATGGCTATTCCTTCCTTACTTTGCTCTCTCCAAATTCTCCTAATCATAATTTTCACATCTCAAACCAAAGCAGATGTTGTATACGATGAAATCAATTTAAACCACTACGTTTGTGATCAAGACAACAATAGAGGTAACTACACAACAAATAGCACCTATGACAAAAACCTCAACACAATTTTATCTACTCTCACTTCCAACACAGAAATCAACTACGGTTTCTACAATTTTTCACATGGTCAAAACAGCGACAAAGTCTACGCAATTGGACTTTGTCGAGGGGATATTATGCCGAATAATTGTCGCAGTTGCCTCAGCAGCGCAAGAACAAATCTCACACGTATTTGTCCAAATCGAAAAGAGGCAATATTTTGGTCGGAAGATGAAAAATGCATGTTGCGTTATTCGGACCGATTGATATTAGGTGTAATGGAAGATGTTCCTATGTTTTCTTCAAACAACGAAGATAATTCAACTGATGTTGATTTGTCTAATGAAGTTGTTACTACTTTGTTGAATAATTTAACAAGTAGAGCTGTGAAGGGTGATTCTAGGATGAAATATGCTGTAGGGAGTCAACCTGGTCCTCAATATGAAGTTATATATGGTTTGGTTCAATGTACACCTGATTTGTCTGAAACGGATTGTAATTCATGTTTGGTTGAGAATCTTCAACAAATTCCTGGTTGTTGTAAAAATAAGATTGGTGGAAGAGTTGTTAGGCCTAGTTGTAACATGAGATTTGAAACATCTTACCTTTTTTATGAGCCTAGAGCATCACCGCCGCCGCCACCACCATCACCTCCTCCGCCGAGCACCACCGGTGGTAATACTTCCTCACAAGGTACTTGTTACATTCTCTTAAAGGAGTTTATAGATGTCTAAAAATTTAATTTGTTATGTTTTTGAAAAATATATCTTTTATTGAGATATTTATTTATGGATAAATGATGAGGGGATGATATTTTCTCTATTGGTTATGCAAATGCTTCCAAGGTTTTCAATGAAATGCTTTTTCAAAAGCAAAATCACGTGCAAATTATGTGGTATAGGTTGTTTACGATGAGATATTTAGGAAGAACATAATGAGTTTTGTGGTCCAAATGCGTTAACTGTTTAGGGGATGTCTTTAAATTTTCTCTCAACTTCTTGAGTGATAGAGTCTTTAAAAATAGCAAGTGTTACTTTATCAAAGTGGAAGAATTTGAATCCATAACTCATTTAGTTATTTTATCACTATGAGAAATGTTGCACAAAAAAGAAATAACTACGAGAAATGTTACTTTGACAATAATTAGACCGAATTTGTTTACCATGCATAAATAAATTTAGTCTTTATTAGTTTTTTTTTCTTTTTCTAAGACACATCTATAATTATCAATAATTATAAATGATGTATATTTATACGGTCAACATTTTTATATTCAAGTAACATTATTTGCTTTACTATTTTTAAATAAAACAATGTTATTTGAATATCCAAAAATTAACAACGTATTCGACAATCGTATAAAAATATATCACTTATCATTAATAATATGACTAGAAAAGAAAGAAGAAGAAAAAAGCAAAAAAAAAAATCCATATATTACAGTCAAAAAATAAAATCCATATAGCACTTGATCCGTATAAATATACGGTGTTGGACAACATTTTAGTTGTCAACTTATCATCACTTCTTAATTAAACAACCAAATTTAAATTGTTAATAGAATTTTATTATCTTGGTACATATGGAATATCCCACACGGAGAGATTTGGTTTGTGCAGGAAAAAGCAACAATGGTTCTACCATTGGCATCGCTGTAGGAGTACCAATTGCTGTTGTTGCTATGGTCTTCATTTTTATTTGCATCTATTTGAGAGTAAGGAAGCCAAAGAAAAAGTTTGAAGGTAATTAAGTTGAAACATTGATATACCGTGACTTAAATATTTCATATCACATATAACAATTTGTTTACCTATTCATTGTAGAAATTCAAGAAGAAGATGATGAAGAAGATAAAATTGAAAGCCCTGAGCCACTGCAACTCAACTTCAACACCATACGTAATGCTACAAATGACTTTTCGCATTCTAATGAACTTGGAGAAGGCGGATTCGGGGTTGTTTACAAAGTAAAATAACACTATTAAACATCACTTCATTAATTAAAATACGATATACTTTAATACTTGTTTTGAAAACTAATCACTCCTAAATAATATATATTTTTAGGGTAGGTTATCCAATGGACAAGAGATTGCTGTCAAAAGGTTGTCAATGAGTTCAGGACAAGGCGATTTAGAGTTTAAGAATGAGGTGCTTTTGGTGGCTAAGCTTCAACACCGAAATTTAGTTAGACTACTCGGTTTCTCATTAGAAGGAAGAGAAAGAGTACTTGTATATGAATTTGTTCCAAATAAAAGCCTTGATTATTTCATTTTTGGTAAGTTTTAATATCTATTGAAGTGGTATAATATCTATACTACTTTAGTTCTGGTTGAATACTAAGCTCATTAATTGCATTGCTACAAGATTCAAAATGGTTGCTATGTTATATGCAGATCAATTTAAGAGAGAAAAATTAAATTGGGAAATGCGCTACAAAATCATTTTAGGTATTGCTCGAGGCATTCTTTACCTTCACGAGGATTCTCGACTGCGCATTATTCATCGTGATCTCAAAGCAAGTAACATTCTCTTGGATGAAGAAATGAATCCTAAGATATCTGATTTTGGCATGGCAAGACTATTTGGTGTGGACCAAACACAAGAAAACACAAAAAGAATTGTGGGAACCTAGTAAGTATTCAAAAGAAGTATACGATGTTATTGATATCATATCAACAAGCTTAGCAAATGCAAAGTGTTAGAAAATTGAACATACATGATTGCGAACAAAAATTTATTTATTAAGGTTATTTGTCCATATTGTTTTGCAGTGGATATATGGCACCTGAATATGCTATGCACGGACAATTTTCAGTGAAGTCAGATGTATTCAGTTTCGGTATATTGGTTCTTGAAATTGTAAGTGGTTCAAAAAATAGTGGCATTCGCGATGAGGAGAATACGGAGTATCTCTCGAGCTTTGTAAGTCATATTTTCATGTTATCATATCTTTCATATTATATTACTTTTGTTTTAATTTAACTTTGTTTAGAAGTGTATTATATATCTAACCTAGTATTTAATTTGCATTTGGACAAATTTGTAAAGGCATGGAGGAATTGGAAGGAGGGGACAGCAACAAATATCATAGATCCCACATTAAACAATGATTCACGAAATGAAATACTAAGATGTATCCATATTGGATTACTTTGTGTTCAAGAGAATTTAGCTAGCAGGCCAACCATGGCAACTGTTGTAGTGATGCTTAATAGTGATTCTGTTACTCTCCCAATGCCTTTGGAACCTGCATTTCATATGGATAGCAGAAACCTTCAAGATATGAAATCATGGGGTAATAGTTCAGCTCAAGAATCAGTCAATGGGGCTTCAAATACAGAGCTATATCCTCGGTAGTTTGATTAATTTCAGACATGGGAATGTCTATCACAACCATAATACAGTCCATTAATAAAGAAATTTAATTCTTTCAACCAATGTATATACCTAATGCATGTACTTTTTTTCTTCTTCTTATATTTAAAACTAGAAGAGTATAAGTATAATATAAGGAAAATGCTAATGATTGTACTTTTTTCTTCTCTTTGTATATTTAAACCGAATTATTATTATTATTATTATTATTATTATTATTATTATTATTATTATTATTATTATGCCATAGAGAAACTATCTTCAGTTTGTATTAATTGAAAATCTCATGCTAAAATATTTGTCTAAACTAATAATTATACTTTGGTTAAACCTATGTTTAGCGATGTTGTCTAAAGTGGCTTGTCATTCAATCTTATTTATACCTTGTTTATCAAATATTGATAAAATAGTTGAGATGAAACTAGTTGAGTTATCTAATCTCCTATGATAAAGATAAATATATGTTATGTGTTTGTTATTGACAAGTATATGTCTAATTTTTTATATATATTTATCGGTGATAAAAATATCGTTAAAAACATGTGATAAATACATGTCACGTATTTGTTTATGTATCCATTTACAAATATCCGTTGCTCGTGTTTTCTAATATTTATCATTGACAAATATTTATTTAATGTTTTCTTGATATTTATTAATGACAAATATTTGTCATGTGCTTTCTTATGCATCGGTGATTAATAGTTGTCCCATATTCCAGTGCTAATTTCGGTTGGTATGACTTCTGAAGAAAAAAAAATGGTTGTTCCAATTTTTTTTTAATATTTATTAGTGGCAAATACTTGTTCCGTTCGTGTTCAAGCTTCGCATATTAATTCCAGTGTGTCCCAACTTGGTGTCAATGAAGTTGACATGGCTCATTTCTTTTAACCGAAGATACATGGAAAGATAGATATGACATGCTTAATTGGATATGTCGAGAAGCATTAGTGTAAGTGATTTGGGTACATGTTGAAAGAAAATACATGATATGTTGGTAGTCCAGTTAATTGAGATACAAGCATCATTTAGGAGGAGTTGTACCATCTTGAAACATAGATACAAAGACAACATTTTGTACTTAGGGTTGGGGGGGTTATGTGTCTAAAGCTGCCATGAGCTATATTTTTTAGGAAGCAAAACATTCCAAGGAAACTGGCATGAACAAGAAAAATTATGGCTGTGTGATAAGGACATCATATGGGCTACCTTATGCATGTATCATTGCTATGAAAATATGTCACAACAAGCCTATTCGATTGGATGAGATAGACCGTCACTGGAAAATGTTATGTATGACTGAAGAAAGTAATGAAGATGGTTTTTCTATCATGGAGAAGTGTATTGATATTTGGGAACAACTAAAAAAGTAATGAAGATGGTTTTTCTGTCATGGAAGAGTGTATTGATATTAGTTAATTAAATAAAAAATTTAATTAACTAATTTTGTAATCTTATCATTGAAGGATATTATGCATTTCATAAAAAGTATGTTAAATTTAAAATTAAGTTTTTTATCAAGTGTGACATAATATTAAAAGATATTAACAATTATGAATTAAAAGTGTTATTTTTTACACAAACATCAATTAGAGTAGTTCATGGGTATAAGTTGGACCGACAATTCCATGACTCAACTAAATCCAAAGAGTTCAATTTAGATTTTTTTTTTCATTGTTTGCGCCAAATCTAACCAAACTCGAATAACTTAGTTCAATAATAAATTTATAATTGAACATTCATGAAACTCTCTTTGGTATCTAAATAACTTTTTTTATTAGGAGTTCGGATTGTTTTACCATAAGCAAATAAATCTAGTTTAAGTGTTGACGTTTTAAATAATGAACTTTAATCTAATTTGTTTCAATTTCACAATAACTACAAAATCTGGAAGTTTAAAACTATTCCTAGGCACAAAGTTTTGCTTTGGCGCATCATATGTAGTACCCACCATAAAAGCGGCATGAATACAGTTCATTTGTCCTAGATGTTATAGTCTTAATGCAATTTCAACTTGGAAATTATGAATCTTTGAATATGAACTTTTGCTTTGACGTGTTTTTAAAGTGATTTTCTTTGATGTGCCGTATAACCCAACAAGCCAATAGTCATATGGAAAGTACTACTCATGCTTTGAAGGATTGCCATATTCAAATTTGGATTGGATTAAATATGAATATAAGCAAGATCATGAGGATAGCTTCACATATTGATATAGGAGTGTTTAATTATTAATTTTATATTTCAGCTTAATTTTATTATTGGTTTTCAGTTTGTTATTTTCGATCTATTAGGGTTCCGAAACGAATTTTAAGTAGGCGAGTGATAAGTCCCAAACAAATAACTGACCTATTTCTACCCTAGTAAATACCAAAACATACTAAACTTTCTTTTTACAAACCAAAACATTCAAAACGTAAGTCGCAACGCCAATGCAAGCCACCAGAGAGCTACAAACCAAGAGGAAAATAAAAGCCCTCTAGTTTTCCCTTAAGAATCCTCCATGATAGGATTTTAGCATCTTCCACCACATTCTCCCAATTAAAACATTTATGTCTATCATATTCCTAACTTTTCAATCGGTTGAGACATTAAAAGAACCAAATTAAGGCCAACTTTTCACGAACCTCCGGAACTCCTCTCAAAAGACCTTTGAAAAGAATAAGATTATTCACTCTGCTTTCATTTTTTTTAACGGCAAAATTTATTAATAAAAGTTCTTGTATACGACGAACAGAGGCCGATAAGACAGAAATTATAAAAAGCAAAGAACGTCGTATATAGGTGAAACCCTCAAAAGGAAATGCATATACCGTACATCTTAAAAACCAATAAAAAAACAAACCTACAAAACCAAATCAACGCCAAAATCAAGCTGAAACCCCACCAACTAACATAAACCAAAAGTTGAGCCAAAATCTCGTACTCCATCGTGAATGGCCACATAAACAAAATTCAAACACCTATCATCTGCTTCTCACTTCAGAAAACCGTCACACCCGCTAAAACCCCTAACAAAAACACCTCACCTTCTCATCACCACAACTGAGCCAAATTCCCGCATTCATTCGGATCCCACCACCAATCAATCCTCGGTCTGTCGAAGAGACACCAAAAAAAGCCAAAAAACTTGAGTCAAGAAACTGACTCCCGATCTCGAATCACAAGCGATCGACCCACCAGACTTCAGAAACAAATCACTAAGGTACCCCTCAACTCCCTGACCTTCGGAGAATACACCTTAACCATCCAAAAAACTTGAAACTAGACGATTCCGATCTCGAAGTAAATTTGATCGGCCCACCAAAATCCAGAAGACAAATCTCAAGGTAGTCAATAGGTGGGACAATAGCGCAAACAAAGCAAGCTCAAAAACATCCCAATAACGAACCACCCAAATCAAGTCACAAACCAACGCATAAACAACCCAAAACCAACACGAGTAAGCAACGACGGATTAAAACGACCATAACCACTTCAACGTCTCATTCCACGATCCTGCAAGAACAGCGACAATCTTTTTTGAAGGGAAGTATAGGACAATCTTAAACAAACGTTTTAAAACAAATTATATTTGATTTTAAACCGAAGGATTAATGGTAATAAGACATTTCTGCTCAAAAAGTAACATGGTACTCGTCTCATATTACGTGATACAACAGACTATGTCACATATATTAATAGAAAATTATATATTTGTATTTGTATATTAATAAAAAAAATTGGTCAAAATATGTTAAGTCAATAATATATATTGTCAAATAAGACGGAGTTAGTGTCTATTTACCATAAACATATGGCATCTTGCTACCTTTGTAATATTTTTGACATTTCGTCGGTGGCAAACATATTACGTTTGAATTTGTGACCGCTTGCTGATCCAACTCTTTTAAACAATAAATAATTTAAAACAAATAAATATGAATGTGTTAATTCATTTTTCATTATCCTCTGAAATTTTATTTAAAACTATTTAACAATTTTCAAGAACTCCATATACATAAGTTTGAATTTTCATTAGAGTTAGAAAAATGTAGGAGCATAAAACATTCCTGTCTAACCCAAAAATAATTTTCCATAAATTTCACGTAAAAAATCTTCTAAAGTTTTTTTTGCAAGACTTAGCAACGGACTATTAGTTTTGGCAACACATTTTTAGTGCTTGTGGGACACGTTGTAGATTGTAGATGATGAATGAAAGTGTCCAAGGTTCTACGCGTCAGAATCACAATGAATCAGAAGAAAGACAAATAAGCTGATACCATCAACTGCTACGTGGTAAAACAGTGGCTCACCACGTAGAGAAAAATCAATGTCACTGGTTGGTTACTACTTCTGATTTCTTTGGTATATATATTTGGACTGAACACTCCAATATGGTTTCCATTTTTTATTCAAATTTTAAAATAAGTACAACAAAACTGCAAGTCCAAATATGCAATACAACGTATGGAGACAAACAAGATAAAACGACATTTTTAAAAAGTTATAACACTTGCCTTCAAGAAAATAAAGTTATAACACAATGAGATATGTTCACGAGAAAAACATAATGGAAATTTAACTTAACTTATATGTATTCTTGTTCACTCTATCAAAAAAATACATATAAGTTTTAACCTATTATGTTATTTTAGAAAATAACATAATGCAGTATAATCATATGTATCGGTGTCATATTAATGTTGAATACTACTACGTGTCTAACACTGAAACACACATGACACACCTAATTTAAAGAGCGTTCATGCTTCAGAGGTTTTCACTCAAGTAAATATGAGAAGAAAAAAAAATGCAAAAGAGAATAAGTGAGATATAAAAATAATTACAAGACGTTGCACCAAAATAATAAGAGGTATGATAATTTATACACTCTTTATCTCTTTTTTCTTTAGGGGTCAGAACTCTACCTCAATTATCACTATATATATATATAGGTTGCTGTTGATGAGATCACCGTCCCATTTATGGTCAGCTCTCTAGCAAGATCATAGGAAATAATGCAATCTTATCTTTTACTTTAACATTGAAAAACTATATATTTTGAGACAAACCACAATGGAGTAAACGAAAGTTACCTTTTGCTAAATGTGATATTAGAAAGTGAAGACGTTTACCTTCCAAGCTAGCTATGCATTTCTCGATTTAACTAGTTATATATTCTGAATCTTCTTTACCTTGCGGGCCATTTCTAGTAACATTTAACTTTACCCTAAGATGCAAGCTTGTGGTCATCATACTGTTAGCCCACTTTATGAAGACCAATCAAGCATTCAATTTTTAAAATAAAAAATAAATATATGATATGGTTATGTAGTATGTGTTTGGTTTAGGGTTTTGCAATGGTTGCCACATGTCTGGAAGCCTTTTTGCAGTGATTTGAAGATGCCAAAGTTTTAGCCTGATGTGAAAATGGCACTGCATAGTTAAATATAGGCGCAGTCATGTTACATAATATAATAAACCATACATCATAAAATTGGTCTACTGATCTGGTACATTAAATAGTTTCACATTGGTTAGAAATCGACATTAAAGTTTATAAACAACATCCACACTCTTCAATCTAACGAGACATCATTTAGAAAAAATGAAACCATGAGAACTCACACAAGGTCCAAAACTCACAATACTTAAAAAATGCACACTAATGTTGTGAAGTTGAGGTCGAAACTTTTGCGCTAGAATGTACTTAGTGTTGTGGAGTTAACCTCGATGGGAGGGGTCTATTGTGGTACACTAAAATAATTCACCACTATTTGATAATCAAATCTAATGACAGTTTATGAACAACACACATTCATCAATCAAACGATGAGTCTTTTACAAAAGACAAAAATAGTGATGTGTCATATTTTAAATAAACGTGTCCTAAAATTTGATGATGTGAAATCATTTAGTGGATTAATAATTTATATGTCATTAGTTAAACTACAAAAATAAATAACTTAGAAAATTGAAATTTTTAGGGGTTTTCTTGCAATTTCATAGGTGTTGAACATTCCCACCATCATTTTATATATCAAGTCATTTGAAATAAGTCAAATCATCACTTTTGAGTTTAAAATTACGAAGGCGATCAAAATTGAAAGATTTTAAAATAGAATGAAGAATTATATAAACAAGTGAAAATATGGATCAAAACTACATCAAGTCTATTACTATCTTTCACTTGCATTGCATTTTTAGGGTAAATTACTAGCCGTATAGTTAAAATGCTAATCATTTACACCTTAAAATAGCACTCAAAGGCAACAAATTAAGACCACACGAAGTGTAATAACAAGAGCCAATGAGTTCTTGTACCAATTGAAGCAATACTATATTTTACCAAGGAAAACCGAATATCTAGCACCCAAAATTATAATTTTGTCAGAACCTCTTAAAGAAATGGATTTTCTTTTACGTGTCCACACATGATTTGTTTACTATTCATTTCCACACCATATTTATACATTTTTATATGCTCTCTCTCTTTCCTCTCCCGCTCAACTTAACAGCTTCCTTTCCCATTTCTTTTGCTCAACCAATCAATCAAAGTCTTCATTTAGTTTTCTTTCTTTTCTTTCTTTCTTTTCTTTATTCCATTGTTTGCATTATTTTCCGGTGGTTGCGCTGTTCTTGGTGTTTGAATCAGTGAAAGATTAACAAACAAACATCTTGAATGATAGTGAGATAAGAGAGAAAAGAGGACATCATGTTTGGCGACAGCAGAAATAGCAGTAGCAACAATAACAATAACATTCCTCGTCCACAGTTCATGCAACCCGAACCTCGATTTTCCACAACAGAAGCCTATACCGACGATGACTATGCCATGCGTAGCAGCAGCGCCGCCTCCCCCATGAGCCCTTACTTCTACGACCCCGGCAGGTGTCTCCTTTTTCATTTTCTTTATTTATTTTACATAAATGTCAATTTTGTTTATTTTTGTTCGATGACCCTTAGCTCATTAGACGAGCTATTTGGATTCTTTGCATGAACATGGTGCAGTTCACTGCATAACCGTTTGATGTAAATTGGATTTGAGTTTACAAACGGCTCTGCAACGTGTTGCACCATGCATGCAGAGAATCCAAATCTAAATAAAATGGTATTGTAATCTAAAATTAATCATTGCTAACTTATAATTCATTTGAAATTTGGAATTCAGATTAAGTGGTGAGGGCTCACCAATGATGATGTCACCATGGAATCAAACAACAAATTCACCATTCTCAAAGCCACAATGGTCACAACATGAAGACACGCCTCCACAGAATTCACTCATCGGTTCACTGGTCCGCGAAGAGGGTCACATTTATTCTCTAGCCGCTTCCGGTGACTTATTATACACTGGCTCAGACAGCAAGAACATTCGTGTGTGGAAGAATCTTCAAGAATATTGCGGATTCAAATCCAACAGTGGATTGGTGAAAGCAATCATAATCTCTGGTCAAAAAATCTTCACCGGTCACCAAGACGGTAAAATCCGTGTTTGGAAAGTTTCTCTCAAGAACCCTAGCATTCACAAACGCGCTGGAACATTACCAACTCTCAAAGACATCTTCAAAAGCTCGATTAAACCAAGCAATTATGTCGAGGTTCGAAAACACAGAACAGCATTATGGATCAAACATTCTGATGCAGTTTCATGCCTAAGTCTTTCTCCAGACAAAACCTACCTCTACTCCGCTTCATGGGACAGAACCGTCAAAGTTTGGAGAATCGCTGATTCAAAGTGCTTGGAATCCATTACTTCCCATGAGGACGCAGTTAACGCTGTCGTTTGTGGAAACGACGGAATTGTTTTCTCTGGTTCCGCGGACGGAACTGTTAAAGTGTGGCGCAGAGAACCACGTGGTAAAGCAACAAAACATGTAATGGTTAAACAACTTTTAAAACAAGAATGTGCAGTAACTGCTTTAGCAATTGACAGCACAGGTTCAATGGTGTATTGTGGTGCTTCTGATGGATTGGTTAACTTTTGGGAACGTGATAAGCAATTTGAACATGGTGGGGTCCTCAAGGGTCATAAGCTTGCAGTTTTGTGTTTAGCTTCTGCTGGGAATTTGGTTTTTAGTGGTTCAGCTGATAAAACTATATGTGTGTGGAAAAGAGACGGAGTTATTCACACGTGTATTTCTGTTTTAACGGGACACGATGGTCCCGTTAAATGCTTAGCAGTGGAGCAGGATCGTGAATCTGATGCTAGAGGCGATCAACGGTGGATATTGTATAGTGGGAGTTTGGATAAATCCGTTAAAGTTTGGAGTGTTTCGGAGATCATGCAGGTACAACACCGTATGTCGGAGAGTATGCAGGTACAACACCGTATGACTTCTATGACTTCCGAAGGGGACTCGATACCTTCGGAATCCGATAGCAGTTATTCTTCAAGTCGAGCCGGTAATAATAAGAGAAACTAATTATTTGGGCCTTGTTTATCTGGTCCAATTTGATGCTACTGCCACGTCTCCTAGTGGGATGATTCTGTTGTTGTTTCTCTTTTTAATATGTATGTATGTATGTATGTGTAATTTTTTGTTTGTTAATTAATTGACTTTGATTGATGGTTTTTGTAAAGCTGGGACAGGCAAGTTGGAAGATTATGATCTGTATTTATGTAATATAATCTGTGTAAGAATATATATGGTTTTGATTTAGTAGAATACTATGGGTTGTGTGTGAGTGGAATGTGAGATTTAATTCCAGATATATTTCTTGAATTGAGAATTGAAATATGATTCACGTGTCATGAACTAATTCTAATTAGAGTTAAACTATGGAGTAATTTAAAACTACAAATAATACATTATGAGATTTAATTATTATGCATATGCAGCATATGCATAACGCAGCATTCCCTTATGCAGCATTTATCATATTCAATGAATCTGAATCTATAAAAATAACACAACTCTATTTTAAACTATGAGTTATTAGAGATACGAATATACGGTTGTTACAGATTAGTCTTTTTCTGTGGGAGTCAATCACATTCCCTTGTCTCTTTCATGGTCTGTTTCTGATATGCACGATCATTTGGAGGTATTTTTAATATTAGTGTCTGAGATATAGAAATAATGGGTTTTACTTTTTATTTGGACTCATTGGAAGAGGGGATCGTTGAATTAGTTAATGATGAAGGATGAAGGGATTGTAGAATTTAATCATATGTGTAGAAATAGTATTTCTATTTGAATGGTTGTGTGACAAATGAGAACGTAATGAATACAATAAACACAAATACTAATTGATTCTAAAGGAACCTAACAGATTGATTTGTTGTAAATTTTGGACAAACTCACATCAACACAACCAATAACCAAAATAGTTCTAGCAAATTAAACCGCAAATCAAAGTGCCTAGCAAAACACAAACAGTAAAGAAAACATAAAAGAAGAAGAACACAACAATATTTGTTTTCCAAATTTGACCACATCTTAGGGAAAAACAACTATCTAATCCACTATCAATGAGTTTCTAACAAAGACATATAAGGGTTGCAAGAAATTAGCTTTCAACAAGATACTCAATGATTTTCACTCATCAAGGTGTTTAGAATGTTTGCCAACCCA
Organism: Medicago lupulina; assembly: GCA_958299785.1. NCBI lineage: Eukaryota > Viridiplantae > Streptophyta > Magnoliopsida > Fabales > Fabaceae > Medicago > Medicago lupulina. Next base: position 69,600,936 of record OY283141.1, on the reverse strand, counting down.
AGATTCTACCATAAAAGCACTCAATTCTCGGTCTTTGACTTCCTAAGAATTCCCTCTTTGATACACCCTAGGTTCCTCCCTCGGTCACCAAAAACGGTGAAGATACGCGATATATAGATTTCTGTTTGTGAACATGCGCGTCACACATGGCAAGGTCTGCCTCGAGCATGGCAATGTCACTAGTACAAAAAACACTTACTAAATCAGACATTTTAAATGGGTTGCTATCCACTTGATTTAAAAAGAAGAAAAAACATAAGGTTTTTATTTTAAAAGAATTTAAATGGGGTAACCTGATTTAAAAAGTACTTTAACTAAATTAAAACAAAACTAAAACGAAAATCACTCATTCTTCATTCACATTTCTTCCCTTATTCTCTCACAAAATCACTCTCTCTCTCTCTCTCTCTCTCTCTCTCTCTCTCCTGTAACCCTTTTCCATCTCAACAATCCTCGCCGGAATCAACCTTCTCCGGCAAATTCACAGTCATCCGTCAATGCTGCTGGATCAGGACGTGGCGGTCGTTCCGGTGGTGGTCGTGGTTCACGCGGCGGCCACACCGTTCCGTCTCCGTCGTTCGTTCCTGCTCCGGTTCCGGTAACCGCTGCTTCATCAACCGCAGCTCCGGTTGTTGCTGGTTCGAGTTCAAAACCCTTCAAAACTCTCTCTTCCCATTCTCGATCGCGCTTCGTTAGGTATAATAAACTCTTCTTTTTCCTCCTTTTCAATTCTGTCCATGCATCTAATGATAGATCTATGCATTATCAGTTTTGTACTGTATTCAATTTAGAATTCCTTCATATTTTTTGTTGTATCAGTGTAGTTTTTCGCACAGTATCGTTGATGCTTGATTTAGTTTGAAAAATCAGTGTAATTATGTTGATTTAGTGTTGAGATGTTTCTGGAAGTGAATTCTATGCTGTTATTAAGTTGTTACGGTTCAATTTATTTTAATTACTCTGTAGCTGGTGTTTATGGCATTGAATGTAGATGATGTTGATACTTGTTTGGTTGTTATATCTATGGTAGCACTTTTTGATTGAAGACGTGTTTGGTGTGACAAGTGTTAGTGTCTGATATTATATATGTGATTATGTGTATACTTGGTTTTAATTTTGAAGGGGTCAAAATTGATTTAGAGGTTGTAGAATTGACTCTACTTGGATGATTGAAAGGAGAATTTGATTTTGCTTGTATAATTGATTCTTTTTGAAACTAGAATCCGTAGCTATTATCTTTTTGATTCAAATAAGTGAAATTCCTAGTTTGAGAACATAATGTATTGCTTTATCTTGGAACAGGGCCTCACTATTATTTGCTCCAAAAGAGGAGGAGATGTGTTCAAGCACAGTCACTCAAATTGGCTTCAGACAGTGCCTTCTAATCCTGAAGCAATCATATTCAAGTTTGTTCCGATTTCCTCTCTTCTGACTGGAATTCCTGGAAGTGGCTATCTCAGTCATGCAATCAATCTATATTTGCGCTGTACGTTCTTCTCACTCGCTATTGTCTAATTCATTTATCCATATCCAGTTAGGTCTACTAGTATTTGTAAACTTTTACTATAATGCAGATAAGCTCCAAAATTTAAACTAGGGAACATGATTTAAAATTACACTGTTCAACATAATGTGTTCCGCTTAGTCCATAAACATAAACACACAAGATGGTCATTTAACTTCTAGATGTATACAAAATGTGAATGTTTGTTGAACATTCCACAGAAAAATTAATATGTTTTGGACTCTTGATTTATCCTTGCCATGCTTTACTTCTCTATACATGAAGTTTCCAAGCAATCACTTCTTGCTCAGTATCATTCTTTCATTTCGTTATTATTAAGGTCCGAAATACTTTTGATTCATGTGTTCTCTACAGATAAGCCATCTCCCGAAGATTTACAATATTTTTTAGAGTTTCAAATTCCAAGGCAATGGGCTCCCATGTTTTGTGAACTGCCTCTCAGGCATCAGCGTAGAAAGACCTCTTCCCTTTCACTGCAATTCTGTTGCTTGGGGCCAAAGCTTCATATTAGCTCTACAGAGGTACTGTTAGCCAAACTCTCCTGTTTGGGTAAACAAGTATTCCATGTGTTGAACTGTACTGTACTCTTAGTTGTCTCTTATGTTTGAGTTTATTATTTGTTTTGACAAGATTATCTCTTAATTAGTGTCAAGATTTTCTCCGCGTATGTATGGTTGGTGATAAATATAGCTGGGGGTATAACTTTAGAAGATTTTTTATTCAGCTACTGTTTCCATTCTGCCTTTTAGACATGTGCAACCATTTTTTTCATGTTATGTCTTCACCTATCAGTTTAAGCTAACAGGATAGTTCGTTCATGATTTAGTAACAGAACTCTCAACTAAGTGATCTAGAATTGTTGGTTTCTCAGATAATTCTCGGTTTCTTATTTTCTATCCTCTTTTCCTCGACTCTATTTTCGTAATAAGTATTGAAGTTTAGGTTTAAAGGCGTTGTGACACAGTTGAACTTTGCTGTCGTATGTTTTATACAGAGTAGTGTCCTACAGTTGCATGTTGTATCATTTTCAGTTAATTGTCTGCAAATAAAGAAATATATTTTCTTTCATTTATATATGAAGTGGTTTCATTATATAAATGTCTTTCGTATATAGACTAGTGAAACTGTTAATTTTTTATATTGGTTGTATTACAAATTTACAATTGTCCTGCATGCGTGAATACAAAATTCAAGATGGTTAGTCGTGTAGTGTCATGATCATGTGTTTATTGAAATGTTTTTTGTGAATATGTATTACAATATATATGTGCTTGTGGGTTGTGGCTTATTGAGAACAACTCTCTTTATATAATAGAACATTGTCTGGATTCCTTATCCCATTGTTTTCATTTCAAGCCATTATTGTTTGTAGCAAACACTACTCATTAAGAATTTCAGTTTGAAGCTGTAGCTGCATTTTTTGAAGAATTCCTACGACCCATCAACTAGTTATTTTTTCTACACTTTGAATAATCTACCCCTTTTATCATCACATGTTGATTATACTTGGGTTTTCTTGGGTTTTTAATAGCTACCAATATCACTAAGATTCATACACTAAGGTCATCTATTGCTTGAACCAGAAAGACTTAAGGAACCAAAAAGAGGTGCTACCCACTTCTAGTGCCTAGTCAAACGTACCTTAGCTGAAGCCGTTGGCTTTTAAGATTCGTACTTTTATTGTTAGCTTTTATTAGTTGCAATGTTGTTTACTTACCAATTTACCTGTTCCTTTTCTCCTTTTTTGCCGGTGCTGTGAAGCCAATTGCAATGGCAGGGATGCTTCTTAATTCTACCAAGGAAAGCTTTGACTCAGAAGCTGTTCCGAATACAGTAATAAGGCAAGTTCTAGTTCATTAACTACTGTTATGTAGAGCTTATTTGTCTTCATTTTGTTTTTATGCTGTCTTTTTTGCTTTGTATATGTAACAGGAGACTGAGTCTAACATCGACAGCGTGAGAAATTCAAGCAATCCATTCGGTAATTGAAGAAAGCTAGCCATTTGGTAAGTTCTAATTTAAATGCTGGCTTACATTTTGCTAATTTTTTCAGGCTTGCTTGGTCACCAAACCAAGCTTGCATCTCCTATGGGACTGATTGGCATTAATCTCGAGAGCTTGGGCATGACTTTCTTTGGTCTTCTGTACAGTTGGCGATTGTTGTTTGTGTGGTGTCAATCAATTCTAAACTGACTTCATTAGTATTTGTTAGGATTCTTGCTGAAATTAGTGGGCATTCTAATGGAGTGATTGCATATGAGCTGCTATACTCTGATATGTGCCACTAATTTAATTTAATTTAATTTAATTTTTGTTTTATATTTGTGATTGTGAAAATGATATGTGCCACTCTGATATGCGCGTGCTCTTGGTTACTTTGATGTTTGGGTTGAATGTGACTTCACTAATTTTAAACTTTTGTTGATACAGTGAGCTTGTTGGTATTGGAATTGTGCCATATAGTCCTCTTGGTCCCTTTTTTTGGTGGCAAGGAGTTGGATTTCTTTGAAGTAATTTGACTAGGTGTAAAGCAAGTTCTGTACCATGTTTCTGAATCAATGAGACTCTTTTATATTTTGCGAATGATTATGTATTAAGGAATGATTTTGTAGTTATGATTTATTTACGATTCAATATGAAATTAGATAATATTTCATATAAGTGGCTATGTTCATGAATTTTTTATTATTATATTATATTCAGTACCATAATCGTGTATAATAAAAAAAATATAGAGAGATTTTAAATGGGGTGAACCGATTTAAATTATTTTTTTTTTACTCTTGTTAATCTTTTTTAAATGGGGTGAACCGATTTAAATAGAATGATTTTAAATCGGGTGAACCGATTTAAATAGAATGATTTTAAATCGGGTAAAGGGTGGAGACTTAAAATCAGAGACAGTTTTTTAAATCGGCTACCTATAAGTCGGATCTTGAACCGATTTAAAAAGTCATTTTCACCCCATTTAAAAAGTGTTTTCTGTACTAGTGTGTCCTCCTTGCGGACAAGGCAGTAGCGGCAGACCGTGAAACACAATGCCACATATGCGAGGCAGGTGGCATAATTGAAACCACTTCTAGGATTTGAAGGCACACACAACAATTCTCCACCTTGCCTTTAAATTAATGGTGATGTCAATTTAAGCATAAACCACCCTACTGCTCTCTCCATCTTTGACTTACACTTCAACAAAATTGATCAAGTATAAGCTAACGCTTGAACCTTGATCTAGGTAGTGAAATGTGACGGGATGGGAGGAACTTTGTTAAATGTGATGTTATGACCTATGAGTGTTGGTAAGTGAAAATGTGTGAATTGGAAAGCCTAGTGGTGGGAAAAATAGAGACAGTCGCGACAAACTGCGGATCGGACTGAAAAAATGCAAATTTAAGGGTGGGGTTCTCATACACGTCGGAGGACGCGTGGCAGCAGCTCTGGGCAGGCTTTTGTCGAGGGTGGTTGTCGAAGGGTTGCGGACCAGGTGGTGGTGGCACACCGATGATAGGATGCTCAGTAGCAAAGAGCAGTGGCGGCAGGTATTGGTCAGGCTGCTACTGCAGTAAAGAATGATCGTAAAACCAAAAAGTACCGATAACATGTAGAAATTGTCTTTGGGTAAATGGTTATGTCAAAGGAAATCACAGAGTGTTTATTTATATGGGAAATTCTAATTTGTCCCATAAAGCACAAGTTAATGAATAAAATAACAGGGTCATGTTAATTTGTGTCCTTAGAATTTGTGCCCTTAGAGCACAAGATAAAGAATTCAAAAGTAGAAATGTTCCCTCAAATTTTTTGCATTCTATTTATTATAAATTCAAAAGTTAAATTGAATGCACACATTCCAACAAAAAGTTACTATGTTGGGTTCATTATCTTGTGCCTTAAGGGCATAAGTTAACATTTCCCAATAACGTATTACCTCCTCCGTTCCATAATTATAAGACCTTTTTAAGATTATTTTTTCCCCTTTTTATAAGACCCTTTTGCTATTTCTAACTACATTAATTATTTCTTTACATACATGCCCTTATTCATTATACATCTTTTTCTTCAATTAGCAATAAATATCATGTAGAAAACATAAACTAATTCTATCTCTTAAGGATAAAATTGTAAAAACAATAATAATTACAAACAATTTTAATACAAATATTCACTTTCTTAATTCCCGTGTTTTTAACAAAAGGGTCTTATATATAGAGATGGAGGTAGTAATAAATACAATATTAATTGATTCTTTACAAAAAATACAATATTAATTGATCTTAACAGATTTTTAACCGTATTCATGGCTTGCTAATATCTAAATGTAGAAAGATAAGGGAGAAAGTCAAATATAAGAGTACGAACAATGCTAATTAGAGTTCTAATTCCAATCGAAATGATACAAAAAATTTAGGTTTTGTTTGGTAAAAATAGCGGATAGCTGATAGGTTAGTTTATAGCTTATAGCTTATAGCTGATAGTTTATGACTGATGACTGATAGCTGATAAGCTAATTAAAATGTTTGGTAAAATTAACGGTTCAACTAGCTGATAAATGTAAAATGATATAAAAGGACATTCCTAATTCATGATAAACTTTATACCAATTAATATTTTAAATATTTGATAAGTAAATTTTTAACCAAAGATATATTTTATATATTATTATATTAATTTTTCAGTATAGTTTTATTTTCAGTCATTTCATTCCTAAAAAAAAGTTCATTTTATACTTATAAAAAATAAATTATGCAGTTTATTTTTTAAAATAAAAATAAAAATAAGTTTTCCATATATACCTTAAGTAGTTGAACATTCTTTCATAAATAGCATAAAAAATTATATTTTTCATAAGTCATACTAATGTAAGCAACTATATTTGTAAACAAAAAAAAAAAACGGAAGCAACTAGATATAACTTCAGTTCATATAAAATACAGTTACACAAGGAACATAAATGCAACCATTGCATTTGTGAAATAAAAATAAAAAAATGTAACAATTGCTAAATGAAACTAAATAAGTCGTACGAGACTCATTGAAGGTGTTGTAATAAATCAATTATAAAGGTTAAATATGAATTTTAAATAAAATAATAAGGGTAAAAATGGAATAAAAGATGATAAGCTATAAGTTATAAGCTCAAACGCTAATTGGAATAGCTTCTGAAAAATAGCTTATAAGCTCGTGAAATAAGCTATAAGCTCGTGGTGCAAAACCGTTACCAAACAGAACTTATTTTGTCAAACGAGCTTATAAGTTATCCGCTATAAGCTATAAGCTTGTTTCTTGGCCTTACAGCCATAGTGTAAAAGCACATTTGAAATCACTCACTGATTCTTTCTTGTGACAACATAATGTACTAATGTAGTGACTTTATAGAAAATCTGTTGTCATTTTAAACTGGTGCTTTTGTTTGTATTGCTCTGGTTTACTTAGAAAAACATAACAACTGTTGAAGGGAAAAACAAAAAAATGTTTAACAATGGGGTTGCTGTGTTGTATGTAACTTTGTATAGAGAAGTCAATGTACAGAGCTAGAAATAAATCCAATTGTTCAGTAATAGATCAATCTGTACGGAAAAATTACTTAAAAATCCAAAATCAAACTATTAGAGTAAAATATGGATGAATTACTTAAGTATCATCTGTCATAATGAAATCACTTGATAATGGCTATACAACTCAAATTGAATTAAGTTTCGGCATTGAAGAAGATGATGTTAGTGGCCTCACATTGTACCATTAACTAAGGGATTTCCCTTTGGTTGAAAAGAGAAAGATCCCTGTCATAATGAATTTTAGTTATTGCTGGCATCATATTAAATTGTGGACCGGATCCGCAATTGCGGTGAAAAATTGCTTCACACTGCAATTGCGTTGTGATCTTCAATGATGTATGATATAATGAAAAGATTTACCTTAATAGTCTTTCAACTGTATATTTCAAGCAACTCCCAATCAGTATTTACAAAGCAAATTAAAACAATGTTGTGATGGGTAAATAGTGTAGTGGCACGGTGGTGCAACTTTATATAGTTTGTGAAAATTAAAATTATTTCACGCTGCAATGTGTGTTGCATCAAGCACAGTGACCGCAATCGCAACGACTACAACCACGCCGTGATTCGTGACGGCAACCACAATTTAAAATCATGATTGAGAGACTAAATTGAAAAATACAAATCTATATTTTATGAGTACGTCTAAGATATGGACTTTTCAACACCAAATGATGTTGTATGTGCCTATGAGAGATAATCATGCCTCAAATAGATAATTGTTACCATGAGATCACAAACTGAACAGAACAACACCCAAGAGCCAATGTAGATATCAATGTGACAACATACGAGAATGGCTTATTGTACCTTTAGGAGGGGTATGCGAACTCAAACCACTTAAATGACCACTTATGTTACCAACTGAATTGATGTCTAAACCCAAAGAACGAACTGGATTGCCCCCTTCTAGCACTCTGAGGATCTACAATCACGTTACAAAAAGATACTTTTCATCAATATTTTGTATTTAATCATAAAAGTAAAAGCAACTAACTTATATAAAAGAAGCTGAATCATTCACACCTTTGATATTGGGGGTCTGGAGTCAGGGTCCAAACGTAGACACAATGAAGCAGCTTGTGCCATGGCTTTCAATTGAAGATTAAATTCAAGTGACCCTTCAGAATCCAACCATGTGTTGAGAGATCCAACGTTTTGTAAGATGTGATTGGGATCCAACATGTGTAGGGGGTGAAACCATTCAGAAAGATAAGAATGTCCATTGAACTGTTCCAACTCGCTAATTTTTCGACCTGTCATTAACTCTAATAAAACAATTCCAAATGCATATACATCTGCTTTACACGTAAGAATTCCAGCATCAAGATACTCCGGAGCAATGTACCTATGTAAGGTTCATGCAAGGTAAGCTTGGTTTGAATAATTTTTGTAATTTGTAACCTGTATCTTGACTGATAAACAAGAAAAGAAATTACCCTGAAGTTCCCATAACTCGATCTTCTGTATTTATATTCCATTCTGATTGCCATCTAGCAAGCCCAAAATCAGCCACCTAAATGAATGGTAAATCATACAATTTAACACCTGATCTTTTTAATTGATATGTTACGCATCTTAAAATAAATAAAATTTAAATAAACTTTTGGCCAAGGACTAAGTAAATTACTAGAGGTTCAAAGTCATGTGTTAAGAGGATATTTTTGGGTCTAATATCTCTGTGCACTATACAACCAACTCTACAATCTTCATGGAGGTAGCGTAAGCCTCGTGCAACTCCAACCGCTATCTTTAACCGCGAGTTCCAGTCCAAAGGTATACTATCTCTGCCTGTTAAATATATACAACAAATGATGAAGTTTGATTTTATGTGATCTGGATATTTGCAAAGAACATTCAGATACAAACAGAAAAGTCTTATATATAAATTGGAAGCTGAAGACAAATGTAGAAAATTAGTGAATACCATACCATGCAAGCAGAGGTCTAAGGTTTCATTACATATATACTCATAGACTAATATCCTCACACTTTCCTCTGTGCAAAATCCTATTAGCAACACAACATTTCTGTGTTGTGCACAACTCAAAAGCCGAACTTCCCTGCAGAAATCAAGATCTGCTTGAGAGCCACTAAATTTTAATTGTTTCACTGCAACAACTTGGCCATCTTTGAGTATTCCTTTGTGAACCACACCAAATCCACCTTCAGCCAAAAAATTCAAATCTGAGAACATGTCAGTAGCTTCTGCTATCTCTCTATAAGAAAACCGTCTAGGAGGATTTCCAAATACAGGTGCTATATTCTGACACTGTGAGCACAAGGGGGGAGGTATAGAGGAGTTTCTACCTAAAGGAATAGGACTTTCTCTGATGCTTGCGCTAGTGACATAACTTCTACTTTCAGCTTTGTTAAACTCGAGTTCATTTGTTCTCTTCTCTTGATCACAGTGTAAAAAGCTCTCACGTAAAGTTTTAGAATTTGGAGATTTAGTTCTTTGAATAATTTTATTTTCAGCTCTTTGAAGCTTCTCATTATTAATGTGGTTCTGATGGATCCAAAATTCAGTGTTCTTATCACTAGCCAGAGACGATGTTGGGAGTTTCCTTGAAGGGGGAGGGCTATCCCTTTCCAAATTACAGTACAAAGGTGGCTTGAAGTTGAAATTCTTTGGCTCATTGGTAGGTTTGTTTGTTCTTTTTTGTGATCCGTGACCCTCATAAAGAGGGTTTTCTTTATAGACCAGGAAAGGGGAAGTCATTGAGTCTGAACTTGACACTGAATCTACTCCAATACTTCTCGTAACAGAAGAACCTGCTTCTTCAGGGCTACCAACTGGGGTGGAATGCTTCAATCTGCGGCCTTTTAACTTTCCAATTTCTATACCTGGTGAAGAGGGAGCAGAGAAAAATGGAGTTTGGAGTTCATTGGAGTGTCCTCCTAAATTAAGTCTGAGGACTTTAGGCTGTGAGCCATTCATCACCACAATGCTACAGCTGAGTTCATCCATGCAATGTTTTATCTCTTGCTTTAATTTCCTGTTTCAGTAACGTTAAGGAGTTCACTAACAAATATTTCATTGATCAGGCATGCAGCACCAAAAAGTTGTACTTATTTCTGATTCAAAAATATGTTATGCAGTTATTCAATCAAATCAAATTCTATGAAACAAACAAATAGTTTCTTATATCAGTTGAATGATTAACCTCAGCTAACTGCTACTATTAGATTCTTAATTATAGGTAATAAGTTGTTGAAAGCCTCTAATAAAAATCATGATGCAAATGTGCTACAAAAGAATATATTTGCAATTAGCTTTTGACATAAACTAATGTAGCTCAGAAAAAAAGAAATACTTTTTCATGTTTAATTACTTGTCCAGTATGACCCAATGAGAACCACTCCATCTAGCTTCAGCAGCCACAGCACCACTGGGAGTTCCTGTGACTACCTTAATCTTCACCCTAACCTGCAGTTATAAAAAATAGAATGGAGGAAATGGTTAACTACTAGGAAGATAAATTGGTTAAGTTGAGAAGAATGGTTACTGAGGGAGTTTAACCAAAAGATAGGACATATGATTGTCTAAAAGTTGAAAGCCATTGAGATTTTCTTGACTTGGGTGTTAGTATTCTATAAATTTAATTATTTCAAGATATATTAATCCATAATCATAAGATTTTAGAAATATTACTATATTTAACCATATATAATTTGTCACAAAAAAAAAAACCATATATAATTCAATCTAGACAATTCCATGAGAAAGTTCTTCAAAAAAATGTGCATCATAATTTATCAAGAGGTCTTCATACTGTGGAAGCATTCTTAAGGCATTACAAGGAAGACCAGTGCATCCCCTTCGTACTTATTTAACATTCTTTTTGCTACCATTAGATATTCAACGAATATTGAAGTAAATTTTCCTGCCATTAGTTACAACTTAAAAAGCACAATATGGTCCGTTGTATTTATATGAGTTGTACAAAAAGCCCAGCTGGGGACTGCTGGTATGTATACATAGAGCACGAGGTAGCACAAGGACGAAAAAATCTAACTTGCTCCAATATAATGATTTTGATCATCCAAACAGATTTTCTAAGAAAACATTTTTCTACATTTAAGTACTTAAATACGTGATTTTGAATCTTGAGGTCTACTCTTTACCTTGATATCGAAAGTTCAAATCTAACTCTTTCCCTAAGGAATGGTATATTATATGCTGACATCAACTAAATTTTTTACCAAATTACTATGCTTACAATCTTTTTTCCTAAGGCATGGTGCATCTTCCGAAGACTATTATTGTTCGATATTTTCTTTTTAATGGCGAAGTTAGTAGTTAATTTGTTCGATTAATATTTACTCTTTTACCTGATTTAAACTGAGGATCTCTAACATCATTTTTCTTAACTCAAATTAGTTGAACTACCTCAATTATTATTGTTCGGATTTATTTGCCTATACCATAATATGCATCAAACTAACATGTGATTTCATGATAATTCTATTGCTATAACATACTTCTGATATTTCTGTGGTTGTTAAAAAAAGTGCTTAAGCTTAGTCTAAGCAATATAAATCAATTCAAATAAAATAAATCTGAATATATAGCCTTTTATCACTTGCTCAATTATAAAAGTGTTATATTATCTCTTTTGCGCTACCATGCGTACAAGGACAATCACTATTTTACATATTTTTGTGTAGGTACCGACCGTTTAGAAGCTTCATGCATGTGAAATTATTGATGCATCATAATCCAAACTCTTAATCAAGACAAGAATTATATAATTCCGTGTCAATATAAAAAGACAAGAATATAATGGGTTTTGCACATGCGAATTGAACAAACTACGGTCAAGCGGTACAGATCAGAAACTTCCTAATCTCTGACACGTTACTGAAAATAAATATGACATTATATTATAAAGATAAAACTAATCACTACTGTTCAAAATTATTGAGTTTTGTATAGACAAATAAATTATTAAGTCTTTTTATAATAAAAAAATTATTGAATCTAAATCACCAAAACAAATTTTCAACTAAATGATACAAGGATAAGCATAGTTGAATTTGATTAATAACACGTATTTAGAATATAAAAAATATTTCACGGACCACCTCTAAATAAATGTTTCACACATGAAGAAATGGTTGATTATTCAAATTACATTAAAAATTATGGATAATTCATGTACTTGAACTAAACTAACCACAATTTTGACAAAATTGGATTGATGTTGCATTCACGCAATTAAGAATATTGATAATTGATCAAATAAACTAAATAAAGCATACTTTAATTTTTATCATATATTTTAAAATACTGAACTTAAAATTTAAATCTTTCAAACGAATATCAAGAACAACTGCGTAAATAATATGATATGTTGCGATTGTATGCAAACGTAATCTAATTTCACCTATGAATTAAAATAATTAATTAACTACTAAACCAACATAATTAGCTTCATTTTTTTTCTGTAAGAAAAAGAAACTACAGTTTTTAAAAGGAAAGAAAGAAAACAGCCCGCAAGATTGAAAACTATAAATACTCTCTCCGTCCTTTAATATAACCCTCTTTTGTTTTTTTTTTGTCCCTAAATATAATCCCCTTTTCAAATTACAACATACATTAATTATTTTTTTTCATAGATACCCTTATTTAATACTACTACTAATTCTAAAAGTACAATAAATTGACTTTTCACTTTATCTCTTTAATGAGGTTAATTTTGTAAAATTGTATTATAAAACAGACACATTAACTACACCAACAACATTTCTTAAGAAATGTGAAAAAAGCAATAGGTGGTTATATTAAGGGACGGAGGGAGTAAAAAAGAGACAAAAAACGACAACGCATATATGGTCAAAAAGTCATGTCGTTTTTTAAAAACTGATAAACGAACAATTTAGCAAGTAAAAGACCAGTCGTTTTCTTCCTGCTTACGTTAAGAAGGTAAACAGTAATTCTTCGGTTACGATAAGCGTTTCATATATGACTTATTATTCGCGGTAACTAGTAAAAAAACGCGGTAAATTTCAAATTTACCTCAACATGATTATGCAACTGAAAAATCATCTGAGCACAAGACTCAGAGATATCAGAAATCTCCTCCGGCGACTTTCCCGCACCGGCGAGTTTCTTCAAACTCGAACAATCTCCACCGAGTCTTGAAAAATTCCAGAATCTTCTCCCTAGAATCAATCACTTCAATCATTAATCAAATTTCAACAAATTAATCAAAACAGAATCGAATTAAACAGGATTAAGATTATAGTTATACCAGTTTTTTCAGTAGAATAAACAGCGAGAAGAGTTATTGAATCGCTGGAATGAACGATGTTAGTAAGCGCCCATGCTAATGCGGTGTTTGAGATCACCTTCTCCGCTTTAACCGCCACAAGCACCTTATTCGAAGATACAGCGGCGGTGGTGCTGTGACGAGCGCTTTTGGAACCAATGATTTCGTCTCTTAGCATTGCGTTTGGATTGGATCGTGTGTGTGTGAAATGTGAATTTCGTTTGGGTTTTGGGTTTTGATGTTACGTTTGTATATTGAACTTGATCGTTGCATTATTTTGCGTTAGATTGAATGCTCCATGTTTTCTACAACTGGCATTTTCTGATCATGGTTAGTTAACTTAACTATAGTTACTTACTCTTACTACTTACTACTAGTCTTGTTAGTTGTTGGTGGTTAGTTATATGATGGATGGAAACATGGTTTAATCGATCTGTTTGTCTTACTCGGTGTAAAATCTGAATTCACAATTTGGATTTTAGATTTTAGAAAAAACAAAATTACTAAAAAGTCTTTTGATTGAAAAAGTGTAGTTTGCTTGTCAATTTTTTGTTTTTATCTTTACTAAGCCACTTTTTTCATATATGAAAGTTTTAGATGACGATAGAAGTGAAACTTCTTATGTTATGGAACAAATATGCTAAACATCAAAGAATTAGTATTAGGAAATTGCTCTTACACCTTTCAAAATTGTTTAGTTAAACTCACGTCGAAAAACATCGAGCGTGAGTTAACTCCAGTTGAATTAAGGAAGTATACAATTTTAAAATAGAAAAGAGTAATTTCCTTAGTATTATGTGAACTTTTAATTGTCATCTTAATGATATTGTATTTGTGCAAGATCGATGAAATGTAATGACCCAATATGAATAGAATAAGCGTAAGTTGCATTGAACATTTTAGATGATGAATCATATTTTTTAGAAATTGACATATTTTCTAACAAACTAAATAATGATTCATCATATTAGATATATCTAAATTCTTCTAAAAAAATATGATTCATCATCTAATATATCTGATGCAACTTGAATTTATTATATTATTATAAATCTATTTTGGGTCAGTACATTCTATGAGTCTTCACAAACACATATTGGACTTCGGAAATACTTATCCAAAATGTGGCAAGTAAAAGCTCGTATAATAATTATTCTTTGTAATTCCACTTTATTTAGACTTTTTGATGTTTAACATATTTGATCCATAATATTTTCTCAAAAAATAAGAAGGCTTATAACATCTTATCAACTAGACCAACCTACGCCGATATATTCAGTGATGCATGTATATGATGTTAATTTTTTTTTTTAGGGGATGATGTTAATGTTATTAACAGTATGGACGATTCTCTAAACTAGAGAATGATAAAATGATCGAGATCATATGTAAATTTATTTTCTTTTACAAGCTGTAAGTAAAGTTGGCTTTGCATGACATTATGTGTTGGTTCAACTAGATTTAAATTTTTATTGTAACTTTATTTTCTTCTTTTTTAATTGGTTAACCTTAGTTGAATTCATTGAACTATAATCCAATTAACATTCTTATCGATCATTCTACAAACTCGTTTTTGAAACTATAGCAAGAAGAAGAATAAGAAAGAAAGAAAAAAGGCAATTTGACATTGTCTAAACTCAGAATTCAATATTCCCAACCATATAACTAGCCTAAAATTGACATCCCACCTAAGAAAAAATGTCTTTTACTCATGTTAGAACTTCAAATGGTTATTGACAACAAAAAAAAAAAACTTCAACTGCACAATCATATCAAAAGCAACTCATAACACCCCAAAATTGACTGAAACTAACTCCTTATATAACTAATATGTAGGAATTTCTATCAGGAGCACAAGGTTGTCCAAAGAGAGCAGAAAACCTCCAGTGTTATATAATTAAAGCCCCTCGAAAGATCCTTAAATAGCATCATTGCAGAGCTACACTCCGGGTCACCCCTAAAACTCCCCATATAATTAGATACAAGATGCAAATAAGGGGACAATGTAAGTATGTAAAACTTAGAAGCATGAACTAAAAATTATCAGAATTCAATACAGATTTTTAGTTTTTATAAACTTGGTATTCAGCCTAAGGACATGTTGTACTATGACTCAAAATTGGAGTTTTAAAGGGTGTGAAATTGGGGTCCGATTTGGACCTGTTGTGAATTCGTTAAAAAAATCACACAAATAAAACTTGATGTGTGGAACAAATTAATCAAGCAACCAATATCAACGAGGGTAACAATTATAAACATAAACAAAAGTAGAAAACAGTGAGAGAAAGAGAGAGAGAGAGAGAGAGAGAGGTGTTTCTGAAACTGTCAAAATCGGCGGCCGATTTGGAGAAATCGGGGCCCAATTTTCAGTGTTTTTTCAGCCTTTTCATACGACAACATTTGGCGGCCGAAAGGAGGAAATCGGAGGCCCATTTCACACGGTAGGAAAAAAAGGAAACGTATTTTTGGGCTGAGATTTGTTCCAATTTTTTTAAGGATCCTTTTACTATAAATATAGACCTTGTATCATATATAAACATTGAGAGAGAGGTGAGTAGAGAGCCAGAAAACAAGGGTTTAGAAGTCAACATCAAAACTAGAGTTTGTAGAGAATTCTCTTGGCAACAAACACTAAGGTTGGGATTGATTCACCTTGGAGAAACACTATTAGGATTGAGTCTCTTGGTCACGGGAAGAGATTGGAACTTTGGGTAGAATTAGGTTTGAAGACATATTCTTGTAACCCTTTTTTTTATATATCTCTTTGTAAAGTTACTTGTCATTATAGTGGAATGGAGATCTGCTCCCTCCCCCATATTAGGTCAGTATTGGACCGAACTTGGTAAACAAATTTTGTGTGTTCTCTCTCTCTTTCTCTCGTTGTTTTTTAATTTTGCTTGTGTTTATAATTGTTACCCACATTGATATTGGTTGCATGATTAATTTGCTCCACACATCAAGTTTTATTGGTGTGATTTTTACCGAATTCACAATAAGACTGACTATTCTGAGATATTCGATCCTATTGTCCATTTATGGAAGCCCCATTTTTTTTAAACAAACAGAAACTCTATTAAAAGTTAGAGAAAAACATTGTATGAATATGAGACAAGAGGAGAACACTTCAAGATCTTAAGTCAATGTCATCAAATCAATCTAAATGATTTTGGAGCACACTCCAAAATCTCAAGTGCAAATGTTGGTTCGAAATACGATAATTCTGTGAATTAATAAGCTCCACCAAAATACAATATCGTTTGGAAGATCCGAAATGAATTCCTAGATGGAACAACTTTTGGTCAGGTTATACACCTCACGATCGAATTACAGATTTTTAGGGTCTCACTCCCCTGAAACCCAAACAATAATATACATGAGTCTTGGTTTGAATCTTAAATTTTCCACTTCTGCAGACTTAAGGTGTGTGTGTCTAACCGAGACTATTTGACCCCAAAACAAATTTGATGGTGATATTAAATATATTACTAGAAATTACTAAAAAAAATTGGGGTAAATTACAGTTTATTTTACAAATAGAGAGATAATTAATTAATATTTTTAAGAGTATTTTTTGTTTTTGTTTTGTTTACCCTTTGGTTTTCGGGAGAAAAGGGTTCTTATAACTCAAAGTTAGACTGATGTAAATAAAGTTGAAAAATAATTATTTCATATAGGAATCGAACTTGAACTCTTCCAAATTATTGTTTTTGTAGAAAAAGATATAAATAAATAACGGTATGTTGGTAAAAAAAAAATTAATATAGTTGAAAATTCAAAATAAACTTATAAAAAAAGGACAAGAAAATTTCTTAGGGGGTCTTATATTTAGGATAGGAAGGCGAATTCATTACATGTATGGAAAAGTCTTTTTTTTTTATTAAAACTAAACGATATTTATTTATTCAAATTGATAGAGTACATCGATACAATATAAATTCGCTAAAAACAAAAATGATTAATTTGCGAACAAGCTCGTAGCATCCTTGTTAATAACATAAAACGACAAAGTACATAAGTCTACAAATATGACTATATTCAAGTCTCCGGAGTACTCATGACTTCAGATTTTCAATGTTAACGACACCAAAATTATTCATTCGATCTGCACTGGATTGAAGTTAATATGACAATTTAAACCGACAAACACATGAATAAGACGAGAAAGAGTAACAATTTAACAAAACAAAACAACGTCGCACTAAGACAACGAAATCACAAAATAAAAAACTGAATAGATATAAAAATCATTCATTTAAATAAAGGGGAAGAGAAAAATGATTTAAATGAGTTATTTAGGGTTAAAAAAATTAACCTTAAGCCATCCCTCTATGATTTTAGATGACGGCTAACGAGTAATGATTTGCACACACCGGCAAGGTCAATTATTAATCAAATGTTGCCAAATTTGCATGAGGCGTGTGCACGAGGGCATGCGTGTGCGTGTGTGTGAAAGTAAAAAACAATAATTATGAAAGGTTAATTGTTGTGAACACGGATGAGAAAAAGTTATGTTTTCATTAAGGATTTCTCGATGATCATGATAGTATAGTTTTGTTCTTTGCTTGCCAATCTAAGGAAGGATAACGATTTTTATTTTGTTGCATAGAGAAAAACGATTATTACTAAATATACCACAAAATAGTTAAAGAGACAAATACAATAGAAAACTATATGTATCACCTAGAACTATTTTCATCGTTCTTTGTCTTCTCTACTATTTATCTACGATGGATGAACGATTATGTATGACTTGATTTACATGTTGCGTAAGGAAACCGTACCCTTCATTGCTTTATTTATAAGTATACGAAAAACATTAAATTTTTAAGAGCACAATGAGTAATTAAAAAGAAGAAGTACAATGGGATCAATAAGTAATAACAATAAATCTTTCATTGATAAAAAAAATTACAGTTCAAACTAAATTTTATCAATGCAGTGGACATCTCAGTTTTTCTTAAGTTGTTGCTTCCATTCTTCAAGCTCCCTTTCTGCATTTCTTTTTAGCAACCATAGATTTTTACCATTGCTCCTTACACATACAAGTTTTCTCTATGACCTTTTTCAAATTTTACCAATGCTACATATACTTACAAACATGCTTGTAATTACCATTCCCTTCATGAAAAAGAGATTAGGATGAATGTGTTAAGAGAGTGAAATTAGACTCAAATAAATAAGTTAGATATTTAGTTTATAAGTAAGATTATGTTAATTTGTCTTTTCTTTGAGTTGTTGCTAGTTGGGCCTTAAGTTAGGTCTTTAGTCTTTAGGTCCATTAGAGTTAATATTCATTTTCTTTCCTATATATAGTGTCATTGACACACTATGCAAATTAATCAAATGAATCAAAATGTTATTTTATTTTTCTTTAGTTTATTTATCTTTCTTGTTCTTTACTATTTTATTGCATTGTTTCTTTAATTTCCAGCAAAGTAGTTTTAGCTCTCTATCAATTGATGCTTTCATTCTTGCACTCAATACCTCCCATGGCACACCCATTTCATCCACCCTTCACTACACCCTTTTAGCCTACCATACCCACTGTTACGGCAGCACCATCAACCCCTAACCCACACACAAATTCTTCAAATCCATATGATTATGGAAATCCAAGTCACTACTACCACTTTCAACAACCACCATCACCAAACCTATACTCTTCATACTCTACCTCTTTTAACCCAGAGTTATGGACACCCAAACACCATTTCAGCTTCACTATCACCAAATATGCGTTTTAACCATGGCTACACACCACCTCCAAACCCAAACCTGCATTACTCAAGTCCACAAAATTATGAATACCCAATTAGGATACATATTAACTTCTTGTTTATATGTCACAATTTTTTATTTTTTTTGTATATGTCACAATTGTTATTTTTTTAAGGAACTCACAATTGTTAAATATGTTAATTGTTTTTTTAGGCACAGTATGTTAATTGTTAAAAAAAGATAACAATTAGCCTTATAAATATATTCCTTAAAAATATATGTCACAATTAGGTTTGTAAATATATGTCGCAATTGTTAATTATGTACTCTAGTTAAAGAGGAAGACTTGCTATATAAAAAAGGTTAGGGCACACTCACAATAGTAGAAAAAAATAAATGAAAAAGAATTTAGTCATATCATTTAATTATTTTTTTTTTCTTTAATTTAATTCAATCATGTGTGTGTCTAAACACTTTTTACTTATGTTTGTGACCAAGAAAGAATTTCTCATAATTAACATATTTAGTTGTGAATATTTCTATATAGGATTAGTGATAGGATTTATTTATTTATTTTTGAAAGAGACATGATTTAAATTTTGTATACTCTCTTCAGACACCACACTTACACTTTGAACACGCACTTTAAATGGGGCTCTATACCGAACTTGAGTGAACCCTAAGATTAATAAGCAGTCATTGTTGGTAACTATTTTGGATGTACATCTTGTTCGGTTGTCATAAACACTTCGTTTAGAGCGTGACTCTTTGGTGAATATGCTACGTTTTTGATGTACATCCTATTTGTGGTCAACGTTTCGATTGAGTGCTAATCTCTAGAGACCAAAGACCTACAAATTAGAGAAACCACCCATGTGAGTGTTCACCATAAAAAAACCATTAGATTTTATAAGAAATGCCCTTTAACATGGGCGAACCTATTTTAGGCCACAAAGGGAGTTACTCTCTGCCTTTTATTTTTGAATAAAAGAAGAGCATCTCATAGATATTTGTATCCTTCTTTGAGTCATTCCTCATGATTTTCTAGTGTCATGCAAACAAAAAATATATATATATATATATATATATATATATACACACACACACACACTTGTCAAAAAAAAATATGATCGACGTGAACATGACATTAGTAAGTCATCCTTACTATGCAAATAGAAGATTACATTTCAGTTTGAAAATGTTTTTTTAACACATTTCTGTTTAAAAATGCTAATATTTTGATTTGTTATTTAATTTTGAGGATTTTTTTTTTTTAAAGAAGGGAAGAATGCAACGTCTTAAAATTTGTTATTCAATAAACGAAATATGAAATATGAATGTAACGTCTTAATTTTTTTTGACATATAAGTTAATTTCATTGAATCAATGATCTAACAGATTCCTCTATGATATTTTTATTGCTATTATATGAAAGTAGTTGAGTAGATAAAGGACGAAGAAAATAGTTCTAGGTGATACATCTAGTTTCCTATTGTATTTGTCTCTTTAACTATTTTGTGGTATATTTAGTACTAATCATTTTCTGCATGCAACAAAAGAAGAATCATTATCCTTCCTTAGATTGGCAAGCAAAGACCAAAACTATACTATCATTATCCATAAATCCAGCTTAATGAAAACATTAACTTTTTCCGTTTGTGTTCACAACAATTAACTTTTCAAAATTATTGTCGGCTAAAATATGGTTTTGGTCCCTGCAAATATGACTCGTTTTGGTTTTAGTCCTTGTAAAAAAAATGTTTTTGGTCCCTGTAAATATGTCTCATTTTGGTTTTGGTCCCTGGCTTCACTTTTGTGATGATTTGCACACGTGGCACATGATGACTGAACTCATTTATGAGGAAAATAGTCCCTGCAAAATCTTTTGATTTTTAAAAAGGTCCCTGCAAAATATTTTGGTTTTGAAATTAGTCCCTTCAAGGACTATTTTAAAAAACAAAATATTTTGCAAGGACCAAAAACAATTTTTATTACGGAAAGTAAAACTAAAATGAGTCATATTTGCAGGAACCAAAACCATATTTTAGCCATTATTGTTTTTTAATTTCACGCACGCGCGTGCGCATGCACACATCTTATGCTTCAGAGTTGCTAACTGGTTTTCGAAAAAGTTTACCCCTCAATTCATTGATACACTTTGTAGATTCTAATATGTTGTTTTCATTTATATGACACTTTTTTGTTTTCATCAATTCTGCACAATATATATTTGATAAAGGGCAATTTTAAGTTGATTAAAAAAAATACTACGACAGCTACATTTTTTTATCAAAGCAACAATATGTTAATTTTGATCAAAATCTTGTTTGACTCTCTAGAAGCACCGCCGTTATATCAAATTTACGGATCAGATTAACAAGAAAAAATTGAATATTAAGATCAAAGAAGGATCCTCATTAGCATAAGATGTGTTAAAAAGGACCTCAAAAGTATACAATCAAACAAGTCATAAAGAAAGTGAAACAAAAGCTAATTAGTTGATGCACAGACAAACAAACAGACTCAGCCACCACATATGAAATTTTTTATGAATATTAATATTGGTTGCCTTCAACCACCAGAAGGAATGTAACTTGACTTTATCTAACAGTTGGTGGATAGAATATTCCTTGTTCTTGAATATTCTATTGTTCTTTTTATTCAATAAAACTCAAACGCAACATAGCCAAACAAATTGTATAAAAGAACGACGAGCTCGCAGACCACGTGAGGAGTAAACAAATTGAACAATATGATCATGTAAAAGATACAGATCAAACGATGATATGTCAAGCCACGACCGAACAAGACTCCAAAGTGAAGTGAAACAGCGCAAGACAGAAACAGATGTTGAGCAATCTCAAAGCCTCCACACCGAGTCACGCATAACTGATTGTCATGAAAAAGAATGTCTCACGCCACCAAATTATCCTTCGACGACAACCTATTCCGAAGAAGTCTTCAAACAAAAATTGAAACCTGCAAGGGAACCTGTTTGTGCCAAATCAAATATGAAGTAGCATCATAGCTATAAGACTATTAACAAGTAAGCATAGTATACACGCCCCAATCCAAATAACCACTGCTAGGATCTAGCCTCCAATGCCACTGGTATGTAGAATTATGCTGCAAAAAAATATATCGTTAAGTAAAATCATACACTCCTCTAACAGCTCCTCCTCCCAAGTCCACAACCGACGATGCCATTTCCAGGCCGCCCCTCCTTCCTCCCACCCCCAATCGCACATATCCGCCACTGAAACCTTAATTTGATTGAATACTTAAAAAATGAGACCATGGTTTAATAGGGTTGCCTCCATGTTAAACCCTAATTTTTTCTAAAAGGGTCGACAGAAGAGATTTTTTTTATGATATATGTTAGTGCATTTTGTTTGACAATGTTATTTTGGTCATAAAAACATTATATAACAAAGATTAATTTAAATTTGATGGAAAGTTAACAAAAAAGATTAAATTGTAATATATTTGAATGGTTAGGGGAGGTAATTGTTGGTTTGAAAACAATAGACGAGGGCACTGTAATATCTCTATGTTTTAACTAGATATATCCATTGTAGAAACGAATTCCACGCTTCTAAGTAGTCGAGAATTTCACTTAATATGGAAATGGTTGAAAATGTTGTATCAAATAAAAACATTCCTCTATATAGAGAGATTCTCGTGAAAAGAACTTTAATAATTTGTGCTCACATCAATCTTTTATTTTTTTGGTCGTAGTGCTAACCTCAATCTACAAGCCTCTTGGAACGTTACATATATGATGAGAACGATGTTATGATAGCTAGTACTGTGGCATGAAACTTGACCCACCTGTCCAATATAAGGTCCCAAATGGGGTCCTATTTTGCCTAACTAAAAGTCATGGTCCATATCCTGAAAGAGGCCTTCTATTTTCTTTTATTGTTATATACCTTGCACTGAAAATGACATCAAAGACAATGCCCTGAAATTCTTTGGACTCAAGCATATGTTTTGTAGCAAATATTTATCCCAATATTCCTCATTTCACTTTCATACAAAACTTAGATAGATATATTAAATCATTCACATGGAAAATTTCCTAGTAATGTAGTAGTAGTACTATTCATTAATGACAAGGAAAGTTTAATTAATTAGTGTTTATAATTAATCAATTTAACACTTAAGAAAAGCTAATTCTCTTGATGATTCAGCATGGTCTTTTCCCCAATTAGGCCTTCCAAGTGTGAATTCTAAGTCAATCATAGAGTCTGAACATATCAATTGGGCAGAATCCAACCTCTTCGCCTGTTTAAATAGTATACACAAATGTTAATGTCATAAACTATTCAATAATGAAAAAAAAAAGTACATGCAACAAATTAAAACTACAGCACAACTACAAAGCCACATGCTAGATCCAGTTTCTGGCCCTATATATATGTCCCAAAACTTACCATGGTATCATTTTCCTTCAATTGAGAATACGTCAAACCAATTTCGGATTTTTCTTCAGTATTGTTTGTATTTGTCTCTATTGATGGTTGCCAAGATGTCCTGAATTAATTTATAAAGTGAGAAAAGAAATTAAATAAACAAGGTAGATAAATTTTAAAGCAACTAAAAAAATGGTTTAGCCCATCATTCTAGTTCTAGTATTCATTATTGTAAACAAAACTCCAATTTCAAAATCCAAAGTCCTAAATCCTAATTCCAATTCCAAATATATACAGTTCAAAACATAGCCAGCAGTTTGTGATTGGCTATTGAAGGAATAGATGTCATGCAATATTTTAACGGTCAACATCCAAATGTTTCTACTATTTGCTAAGGTATGCAACCAATCCTCATTATTAGCTTGAAAGGAGACAACATTGTTGGCAATCTTAATTTTGGTAAGCAAATCTTGAACCTAAAGAGTGGTAGATAAAACATTAAATAATTTTTTGATCAATCATAGTGTACCTTAACAGGATGGTCCTTCTTGAAATAATAATTTAGAGTGAAAAAAATAGTGGGTGGATTTACTCTTCCACAACCAAGGAAGGACAAACCACAATTAATACCCTATAATATGTGCCAATGTTGAAAAAAAAAAATCATATTGAAAAAGGTTATAAATAAAAGTTACAATGAAAAGGTCGTACATTTACTACATAATAAGTCGACTTTGTAAGATCCCCTAAAAAATAAGACTTTGTAAAAAAAGTGTGAAGATGTTGTTTGTGTAATTATAGACTTTCAGAAAAGAAAATAATAGTTAAAAAAAAAGTGTATAATTAGAAGAAAAAAAATTAAAATCTCACAATTTTTGTGATTCATGGAGATGTGCACCAAAAGCTAAACTTTTTACTACATATTGGGATCAATTAATACATTGAAGATGTAATGAATGAGTAATCCAAAAGCATCATTTAGGAAGCACGTAAAAAATGACCACCCACATACCTATAAAAAGCCCTAGGCATTTTTTTTGTCAAAATCTATGTACTAGTACACTTCTTGTCATAGAATCTCTTAATCAAAAAGATAAGCAGAAAAAAGCTAAAAACAAACCAGAAATATTTTCAAGATAAAAAGTACTACTAGTAGTTTTTTTTTTCTTATAAAAAAATCCAAACACAAGGCATTTGTGTGAATATTTGTGCCTATATCTATACGTTAACATAGCTTTTAATAGCCCTGTGTTGAATAATGGTGCTCAATAATACTACTATTAATATGCTGAGAGAAAATTAGCATAGTTTTTACCTAAGTGAATTTTGAAGTGGTTGAGGTAAATTTGGTCTCTCATCAGCTGAAGAATTAGCTCCATGCAAAGGAACAATATTAATCCCTTGTGTCTGCAGTATACCATGACCTGCAAAATTTCATCAACTGAGTCATATATTGCTCTTACTTTATCAGACACATTAACTTAATAATTCATCACATCATCACTTCAATTGAAAATCATAAAGATCTCAAAAAACAAACAGAAAAATAACAAAGAAACATTGTGCAATAATTAATAGAAGAAATTATGAAAATATAATTTACCTGCTCCTGATTTGTCAGTGGTCTTCACTGTTCTATACATCTGCATGAACACCAAGCATGAAAAATAATAAAAATTAGTATATGAAAGAAAAGTCCACAAAGTTAAAGATTAATATCTAGAATATTTTCTAGATACCCTTTTGTCCCTAGTGCTTGTTCTACTTTCTCCACTACTGGAATACTTCTCTTATTTTTCTTCTTTCTTTTGTCAGAAAATAATTAAAAGGTGAAAATGGAAACTTCATTCAGAGTACTCATTAAACTGTAAGACTATGGTGAATAGTTTACCCCACCTGTAAGTGACTCTTGACGTGTGCTAGGGTTAGATCCTTCACATTCATTAACTCTAACACAGATTTTGGTGTTGCTCCTGCAAATTTAATTACACAATTAACTAACATGATCCATAATCATATATATTACACTTTCTTGTAATAAAAGATAAGCAAAAAAATACATTAATCTCGCCCTAAGTTCTTTTTTTTCATATATTTTGTTATAGACATGTTCTTACCATAATGAAGAAATGATAATAATATTACATATCAAAATAATCATGTATATTGGTTCTATTTGAATAAAACGCTTATAGAATAAACACTTATCGTATAAAAGTGCTTATCTAGAATAATATGTTTGATGAAAGGCTTACTTTCATGACCACCAAGAAGTTGAACAGCATGAACAAAATGGGAATGAAGGGTTGTAGTCCATCTCATTCTTGGAGCTCTAACACTTCTTTTAACACCGTTAACGACTCTTGTATTTCGCTTGAAATTGCGGCCATAGATGTGAGGTTGGAAGTGTTGGTTAAAGTTTCTTGATACACCTTGCACTTGATGACGATGAAGGTGATGATTATGATGATGTGGATTCATCAAATCTGAATTTCCAAAGCCTAATCTCAATGTTGGGTCACGTTGAAGAGGAGGATAGATAAATGGATTTTCATGGCTTAACTCACTTCCACTACTAGCTGAATCAGAAGTAGTTGATATTGAACATATATTATCATTATAAAGTGGTTTTGATATTCCTTTGTTATCAGAATCAGAAATATTAGAAGGAAGACTTATGTTTAAAGATAGGTCTGGTTCTAACAAAGGTGAAAATAAAGTATGCATTTTAGGATGTGATGAATTAGTAGTGAACATGAGAAAGTTATATAATTAGGGTATAGAGTACTTGAGAAGGAATGAATGAATGAAGGAAGGAAGGAATGAAGGAAGGAAGAGGGGGAAAAAGAGTGATTATATCATCATGAGTGACTCATGATTTGCATTGTTTTCGAGGTAGCCTTTTAGTAGGATCCAACTAGGGTTGATTTAAGAAATGCATTTTTTTAATATAACACAGATGAATTAATTTTTCCAGAGACTACTAGTCACTTAGTCAGAGATAGAGATTTTTTTATTTGAAAAAAAGAAGATTAAATGAAGAGAAAAGAGAAAAGATCAGAGTTTTTTTGGGGATGGTGGTTTGAGCGAAAAGTTAGTGAAAAAGGGTAGTGTAGTACTAGTTATTTATGGAAGCTGAGACCTGAGATAATATTAGTAGCAGTAGTCATCAAAGTACTATCTTTGCACAGAGAGAGAAGCTAGGGGTGAGAGAGAGAGAGAGAGAATGCCTGGGGAGTACTGAGGTTCCTTTACCTTATCTATACAGGAATATTATTAAAGGAAGACTTAATGTGTGTTCAAATTCTCTCAAAAATGTTTGTTATATTATTCATTCTTCAATTTAATTAAGAAATATTTTCGTTTCATAAGAAAAAAAAAATTGAGTAGAAAATAGTTATAACTAAGCGTATGTTTAGTGTTACGCTAGATTTGACAAAATTAATGTGACACCGAAATTTTATTGAAATTCAAAAATATACTTTATTTATAAAGTTACGATGATTCAAAGTGATTTAGACAGACTTACCACAAATTCAAGCATATATGAAGATCTTTAGCTTTTAGTGGTTTTTACAAAGTATCACTACAAATTTCGGTCCTTTGAACAAACTATGAAGCTAATATACACTAAGTGTTTAGATAATAACGTAAAACTATTTACCTCTTATTCAAAAAGAGTGTGTTCTATGAGGTTTGAACATTGGCCTTCTAATTCGTTGCTTAACCGATTGAGTCATACTCATTTGATATAAAGGATTAATTAGAATGACTTAAGAAAATATGACTGCCCTCTTTAATATATTAAAGGCCTAAATATACATTCCTTAATAGGATTTTTTTTTAAATTGCATAAATTTGGATATGCTTGTTCTCAAATGTATTCATAGGATTCCTTTACTAATTGTAACAAAAAAAAATGTATTCACTAATTTATATGATTGAAAAAACTCTATTATAAAATTGTTAGCACTACTTACAAGAGCTAAATTTAAACTCTAAATAATTTATAAAAGATGATATTGAAAGACTAGTATGATATCATCCAAACACTCTAGTTGTTGAAGAGTGAAGAGGAGTATATCTGTACATTTACTCTTAAATTCGAATAAGGGTGCAGTGATATAATGGTGGTTCCTGGCAAGGTATATGGTTGGAATTCGAGAAAAGCCAAAACGGGTACTATTCAATGGAATATTGGAACGGGAAATGAGTCTATAGTTCACGTTGATGGATTGTGACCTATTAAAATTCCCTGCTCTTTTTGTTTCTACTATCATGATAAGTTTAATTTATTTTTCTCCTTTAATACATATTTCTCCAATTGGAATATTCCCGTTTTTATTATGAACGAGGATTGACTGGCAGGCCAAAATATCCTCCTCTTCTATAGTCTATACATCATATTGGCCCCCCATGTATATGTGGCATCATACCTCATTGGTTAACTTCTGTTAACTATAGCTATGGGATACCACGACCAAGGTTTAATGCATACCGTGGCTATAGTTGCATTATTTACTTTGACCATGACTATCATTCTTTTATATGTTTTGCAACCAAACCAACCACTTCAATTATGTCTATTTGCTTATATACATTATTTAAGTTAATATTTATTCAATTATGTATCCTAAGTATAAAGATTTGACTTGTTCATGAAAAAAAAATCAAAGATTTGAGGAGGTCTCGGATTCGAATTTAAGTTTAGAAATCCATCAAGGTTAAAGTACTTAAGAAATTTTTGCCTTCATTTGAATTTCACAAGACTTAAAGAATTAGTGTTTTAATTTTGCACGCGGATATACTCAATTTACGTGCAAAAATATAAAGATTTAAGTGAAGATCCAACGTGATCTCAGAAAAAATATAAGAACTGATTTAGTTATTTGACAAAGAAAAATTAGTTAGTGAAAAAATAAATCATATCAACTTAGTTCATAAGTATAAGTTTTTTTTTGTCAAAAATTGGTTTTTTAGTGTTTGACAAACGTGTAATATCATTTCAAAATGACAATTAGATCTAACGATTAAAAAAGAACAATTTGGTCCTTGATGGAGCAAAAGCCTTAATATTTCTTCTGAAACTCTATCAAAATAATGATATGGTAATGATTTTTTTTTTATAAAAATAAATGATATTCATTCATTTAAATTGATAGAGTACATCGATAGAATACAAATTCGCTAAAAACAAAAAGGATGAATATGTGAACAGACTCACAACATCTATGTTAATAGCATAAAACGGCAAAGTACAAATGCCTACACATATGACTATATTTAAATCTCCGGAATAACCATGTTTCCGGATCTGCAACGTGGATGACGCAAAAGTCATTGATTATATCTGCACTAGATTGAAGCTGATTTGACAATTTGAATCGATCAAATACCTGAGAAAAACAAGAAAGACAAACAACGTCGCACAAAGACGACGAACAAACCAACGTCGCACGAAGACGACAAATTCACAAAATAAAAAACGAAATAGATGTGAAAATCACTTATTTCAATAAAAGGAAAAGAGAAAAACGAGTTAAAGGGTGATTTTGGGTCAAAATTGACCCTAAATCACCGCTCTTTGGTGGTTGAAGGAGATGAAACTAGGGTTTTTGGTGATGGCTCACGAGAGAGAAAGGGAAAAGAGAGGTTTGGTATGGTAATGCATATATGTGTCATATATTCTTTATGAGATCCATTTTTGACATGATTTTTCTATCAATAGTTGAGGAAATAGTTGGTAAAATTTGGTATAAAAAAACAATTGATAATCACCAAAGTGTTTGTCAAGCGTGTAGTGTCATTTCAAAATGACAATTAGATCTAACGATTGAAAAAGAACAATTTGGTCCTTGATGGAAAAAAAATCCTTAAATATTTCTTCTTAAACTCTATCAAAACAATGATTTGGTAATGCATATATGTGTCATATATTCTTTATGAGATCCATTTTTTCGCATGATTTCTCTATCAATGGTTGAGGGAAAAAAATTATAAAAATTGGTATAAAAAAAAAAAAAACAATTGATAATCATTTGACTCACTTCATGTCTAGGTCCAACTCTAAATCAAGCTAAATCCAGCTCTGGGATTCTTCAAATATTCATTAAATTTTCTTTTAATATAGCTTTGGTATTTTAAAATAAAATATTTGTGAATATGATTCCCATTTTTATAGAGAAAAAAAAAAAAGTCTAAGATTAGTTAGGACGTATATAGTGGCCAATAAAGGGCGTGCTGTACACGTGAGATACCCCCAAATTGAAGAGAGCAAAAATGGGTACCGATGAGAAACTGGGAAAGATTTAAGGGGAAGGAATATATGACTATAAGTGTAGCCTGTGATGTCCGGTGACACCAACCAGGTCACAGAGCCACATGATGCTGAGATGTTATTTAATGATCTCCTATCCTTTCACCCCCTTCAACCAATGTCATACATATCTATATTTTTTTTCTTTTAATTCACACATACAATTTGTATTGAGAAGTGGAGAGTTGTAGGGTCGAACATACTGCCTAACATATCAAATATTCATATCGTCTTTTATCATCTGAGTTGTACAACATTCTACATTCTTTACTCTACGCGCCCCTTCAAATTACACACCAATAACTAACTTCATAAGTATTTTTTTCAAATTTGTAATTGTTTTTGTTAGAGGCACTCCTCACCTTAGAAGACAGGTAAGGATGAGTGAAACCGGTTTTGTAGAAATAATTGATGAGATTGAAGCAAAAATCAATTTTAAAAGTTTTAATGTAATGAATGCACAATTTTTAGGATAAAGTTTTCATATTAGACTTCTTATCAAGTGTCTTTAGGACACTTGTTAGCATTTCTTATATTTATATATGACCCGTAACACTATAAACCTTATTTCATTCACCGTCAATAATATGGAATTGCAAATTACTCAGTAGTCGGAGATATATGCATATTGGATCTCATGTTTTGTACTACCGAAAAAAGATGTATCTTGTTATTTAGACAAAAGTGTCCTTCATCTAAAAGCATGGTTGAAGCATATCATTGAATATTTCTTGAACATCAATGATCATCGATTGTCCCATCATCCTTAGGTGTCACAAAATGATGATACACATTCCGTAATATTTATATATGATTTGTAACACTACAAACATAAATTCATTAACACAATAATACAGAATTACAATTACTCTGTAGTCGAAGATATAGACATATTTGACTGAGCTCCATACCAAACATCTAGTTTCATTTTTTGTCTTTTATCCTCTCTTTTATCTTCTATTACGAGTTATTCAATACTTAAGAGTCAAGATACTATACATGAAGTTCCATGATATTCCGTAGTAGAGTAACCTTGCAAAACAAAGCATGGAAGGAAGTGCAAGTAGGAATTTTAGAAATGATTCCAAACAATCGTCTGCTTCCAACGTTAACATTTAAAAATTGAAACCCTAGCATTTGTCTAATTATGTAATAGCATGTAATGTTGCAATCCAATATTCCCTCTCCGTGTTCAAATATTCCATGTCTTGTGTGTCTCTCACCTCAATTCATCTTCTGTCGTATATCGATTTTCATCACAATATGCGCGTGTATTTCAATCGCCAATATACCCAACCATATTCCTCGGCACTATCATGGCTTCACTCACGTGACTCGTGGGCGTGACCTTGTCTAGGCTATAGTCTCTTCCTTTGTTCTCTTCTTTTGTTCTTTATATATTCTTCTTTCTTCCTATCTGATCTACCACTATATTATATACTACATATCAAACATTAATATAAGGGTTAATAGTGTATATAAGGGTTAATAGTGTTTTACTCCCTGTAATATAGGTCATTTCCGCTTTTCATTCCTGTAAAATATATTTTTTGAATTTCATCCTTGTAATTTGAAGATTTTTTGGTTTTAGACCTTCATGAAAAATTTCACCCCCTGTAATTTGAGAAAATTTAGGTTTACCATCTTGTAATTTGAGAAAATTTCAGTTTACCCTCTTGTTAATTTGAGCAAATTTAGGTTTACCCCCTTCCATATCTTCGATTTTGTACAGTCAAAATTCATGAAGGTCCAAGGACGAAATCCAAAAAATATATTTTACAGGGGGTAAAACCGGAAATGAGCTATATTACAGGGGGTAAAACACTATTATCCCTTAATATAACTAGGCTAAATAGTCTTTTTCGTCATTGAAAGTGTAAGGAATAGTCATAACAATCGTTTAATGTATCAAAATTTTAAAATTATCCTTAACTGTCCACTTAGTTAGTCATAATAATTTCTGACGTTAAAATAGTTCATCAATGTTGACAGTAACTCTTTTTTCTTATATGAACTACTAATATAAAAATAAGTATACTGATAGACTAATATGACAGTATTAACATAACATTTTAATGTTAGAGATTATTTTGTCTAACGTAATCCACAATCATGGACTATTTTAAAATTTTGATACATTATATTGTTGAACTATTGTGGCTACTCGTTACACGTTCAGTAACGAAAATGAATATTTCCCCATATAACTAACTATCATAGTGTAACCAAGAGCATTTAGATGGGATGATAATGAATCTCCTCCAACTTAACCAGATGTTTTACGTCCGAATTAAGCCTTTGGAATGAAGCAATGTTAAATCTCTTGAGGGAGAGTTTTGACATTGATTTCAATTCTATCTAGCTCGAGAGATTAGTCTTTGTCGTTACGTGCATAAAATATATATCTGATACACACAAAAATAATTATGACACAAATGTTAGATACTTGAGTTGTTAAACGAATCTAAATTACTTCGAACGAATTAGTATTCACGGTTACGCATGGATGAAATTTTTTGTTTTAAAAAGAAACATTTAATATAATGGAATTATATTATAACATATGGCATTTATGGCTGTTTGTGTGTTTCAATTATGCTCGTACCCCCATGCTTGATCCCTCATTTTATATACTTCTCATTCTTTGTTTTTACTTGTTGATCAATGTGACAGCAAGATATCATTACCAATTTGATATACTTGTTAATTCCATTTGTTAATAGATTCCGAAGCCATGGTCAGCGCCTGATGCGCTCTAGATTCTCCGGGAAATGAAAAACTTTGCTTTAATTTTGTTTATTATCTTATTATACAACAACACGACTAATTGTTTACGTTATTTAATTCCTCTTTGTTCTCTCTTCTTGTGTTTTTACGTGATTTTTTCAACAATAAGCTTGTGATTAGGGAATATCCGGTCAACATGTCGTTCTATGGCTCAATTGTTATGTTGTCAAATGCTTTGGCTATATCTCATTAATATTCCATGTGTTTGTCTTATAATAACATATATTCAACTGCCCATATTGCCCTTATAATACGTACATCTCAAACAATTTTATTATATAGCTACTATAAAATCAAGAATTTATGTAATATGCACCCTTTGTTCTCAAGGTTGCAATATTGTCGGTTTATTTTTTTCTTTCCTTTTTTAATTATCATTTTGTGATTGAGAAGTAACTATAGTACATCTCAAGCAAGAAAAGAACAAACATGATGTTGCATGTTCTGGCCATGGTAGATTAATGAAATGCTATGTCTATCGTAATTGACTTGTGATGCACTGATGCTTATGTTTTACTATATATTTTTGGGCAACCTGACTCATATCTCCAATTTACAGCGTGCAAGACATGTGCGGTGCTGCACAACCAGCTAACCTAGTTTATCAGATATCATGAAGATCGACTCAAAAATTCAACGTAACATAAGAAAAATGAGGTTAAGATTAAACATAGAAATCAGTGTGTGCATTTACTATTAAAAAAAAACAGTAGTTAATGAAATTGATAAACATTAAACTAGTGAATTGAAAATGTCATATAGACTTTGTTAAATTCTAAATTTGTACGTGCAAGGATTCGTATTAATAATTAAATAACCTATGTATCATTTTGCAATGGATTTGCAGAAACTAATATATAAAAAAATTGATATATTTAGCAAATATATTAAAAATTGATGTAAACAATGTGACATGCTGCAATCCTCGTCTATATACATAATGATCATCCATTTAAATATGCAACTTGTGAAACTTCTAATTCCAAATCAAATTAAGTAGTGAATTCGCATGTTACTCTTTGTCTTCAAATATCAACTTGCAATAGTTAATGAAATGGTCAGTGTTTAATTAAGACAATAAGAATCTTGTAAAATGTTTAAGTAAGTAAGTAGAAATCGTGTATATTATTTTCAAAACTAAATGACTATATATATCTTATCTTAATGCATGTTTAACAAATTACCAAATGAAACATATCACAATATAACTCGAGATTTGAGCTATGATTCACCTTTGATATTGGTGGTAATAATCAAGTAATAATTAAGAGAAAATATTGTCTATTAGTAATCAAGAAGAAGAATATTAGCTTCATAGTTGTTTGTTATTGGTGAGATCAGAATACAGCCATACAAGCAGCATGTGTTGCTTTGAAATTAGAGTTTCACCTTTCCCTTAGCAAATAGCAATAGCAAAGTTTATCTAAGCTACTTTGAGTATCAAATAAACGACAAAAAAGAAAGCAAGGAATCACCGAAATTAACGCCGTTTAGGCTGATGTGCTCCACGACATTACATGGTCCACAGTACTCTAATCTAATCTAATCAATAATTAATTAAAAATCTCTATATGTAGCAAGGAGTTGGTATTGTTTGTTTTGTTGGTTCAAATAACCAAACCTCTAAACATGCTTGATTAGTCCTTTTGTAAAGTATGGCAGCTTTTAGGTAGCAAGACCTTATTTGTGGCAAATGGCAAATCGTCATTCAAGATTAATCATGGGATAATAATGCCCTAATGAGTGAACCGTAAGGTCAAAAACTCCCTTTTGTTTGTGTTATACCTTAAAAAAACTGAAGATCAAAATACAAGTCCTATTTGATGTTGTATGTGTTTATATATTTTTTACAATTTACTCGCATTTTAAAATTGCATCTAAGAACCAAATGACAATATGCATATTTGACATATCAAAACTTTGATGACAAGGTATAATTTCTTTTTCAAAAGATGCCGATCACTATAGTTAATTTTTTTTTTTTTAAGGATCACTATAGTTAATTAGCTATCTCACAACTTAAGTAAGAATTATACATCCTTTTTTATCCCATATTAAATGACTCATAGATCATTTCACATAAATTAAGAAAATGACATAAATGGCATAAGAGGGCATAATCTTTTCACTAACTTAGATCCATCAAGTATTGACGTATTAACCATTATGATAAATAAGAAATGGAAGACATTTTGTACCAAAAAAAAAATGAAATGGAAGACATTAATTATCAATATTGATACAAGTAAGTACTAATTAGATGACATGGTTGGGAAAAAATAATTTATCGTAGAGATTCAAAGTACATAAAAGTTTTTCATAAAAGTTTTATGTACTTAGAGCATTGATCAAAGTACATAAAAGTTTTTCAAATAGTTTTAGAGCATTGATCTATTGTTCTCTCGACGCTACTTTATCGTAGAGATTGTTCTTAATTAGGAAATGAAGAAAGTCGAGCTATCATTGCTCTGATTGATGTTCAAATTCCGTGGTGATTTCTCTGTTGTTGTATAGAGTTGAATTACCCTTTGTAATGCCGTCTAATAAATTTTGCTTAAAAAGTTTGTGCTTAACTTGTGGGGAAGGCCTTAATTGATTGCACAGAACACACCATTGAAGAGTGGCGAAAAATCTTACTCCTATATTGTAACCTAAACATTTGAGCACATATTAGTCCTATATAGGATCCAAGTAACCTAAATTTGGGGATAACCTTGGAATCATAAGAATGTCGAAGACTCTAATTTACTGGGTTCCTACAAATAAAATAGAAAATTAAGATTATTTGATAATTTTCAAGTAAATTCTGGATAAGGTTTTTTCTTTTAGTTGACTGGAAAAAGTTTTCAAACCTTCTCTTTGTATTTGTGACCACTTTGCCCTACTTGTGGCTATTTGTGAATATGACCCAACAACTGATGCTATTATTGAGTTGGGCTTTTCCAGAAGGTGAGTCCACCATCACTTCTGTCCAAGTAATATGAAAGTACAAAAATTGACAATTGTTGTTTACGCATCCATTGTTTCCTAGAAACACATGGAAATGACCAAAAATCCCCCCGCAATAATTACTGCCAAGTTTTTTAGTCATTTCTATGTGTTTGTAGGAAACAATAGATGTGAAAACAGCAAGCTTCGATTAACATTGAGACTCGTCAAGATTCCCAAGAACATGTTTGCATTTGCCATTATCTATTGCAAATAAGGTAAACCTTCTAGGTCAGATCCTTGGAAATTCAACAGAACTAAATCAACCATGGTCTGACTTACCTCACCTACTGCTGACATCCATGATTGAATGCATACCCTCATCTCTCAAATCTATATCACTTTTTTTTTCAGGGTAAATAATTCCATTTCCTCATTAATCTTTTTAGAGTATCTACAATCAAAATTTCTTATTCAACTTTTAAATAAATAACCCTTCTATATATATTTGTATTGAAATGCATTTAGGCTAAAAGTTAAAGTCAAACGTCTCTATATAAAGAATGACAGTTGAATATGAATGTAATGTAGCAATTTTATGTCATACAACCAACAGTTTATTGAAATACAACCATACATACAAAGAGTAAATGAGAAATGCATCATCAGTGTTAGCTAGTTTTACACTGACGTCCAATTGAAATTAAGAATTGGCTAGTTATTGTTAAAAAACGGTTATAATCTATGTTTACATGACAAGATAGTGGATATTTACCAGATGACAGTGTAAAACTATTTTACACCGCCATCTAATAGGAACCAATATTGTTGTGTATATATATATTTTGCAACCATCTCTTAAAGATAACGACCAAATACTCTATTTCTATTGGACGTCAGTGTAAAATTATCTTAAACCGACGGTGTATATTCTTTTTTCTCAATAAAAAATGTAGTTTTGTTAAGAATAACACTTTTGAAACAAAAGATACATATGTTACTTAAATATATATATGATAATCACATGCAAATTCCACAATTGGTTGGTTTAAAATTGTCAACAAGAAATTCTTGTGCTTCTGCAGGCCAATTGTGTGTGAGGAAGTTATGTTGACTATCATGAAAGATTTTGAAACTTTCCAAACGAAAACAAATGATAGTAATAGAACCTAACCTACTACTACAGTCTATTTCGTACACACAAAATCGTTAGTGGGACAGCAGACATAAAGGGAAGAGAAGGTGTAAATCAACAGCAATGAGGCAGTGTGGTGGAAAAGGTACACATGTTCATTTTTAGTCAAATATATATAGCAGAGATGAAATTTGATCATATATGATGAATTGTTAATAATATTACTTCAGTCTCAAATATAAGCAAAAAAAAAGTCAAACAAAGTTAATGTTTTTGGTTAAAAATTTGAACCGGATACATTTTGTTTGACATTTTTTTTCTTTATATACAAGACCGGATGGAGTATATATATTGTTGCATGAGACGTGGAAGTGCTATATGGGTGTGACAAAGGACAGGACCACTCTCTAAGCAGAAAATCATGTGCCTACGACCAGTGTTTGTTGGAAGTGTCACAGTGGACACTGCAGTGCAAACTGGTTTCACACATAAGAACTATTGTGTTTGTGTGTTATGTTAGACAATCATGTTGCGTGCTCTTTTTTCTTGTGACCACTAAAACTATTTTCCTGTTCTTCTCAACCCATTCAGGCCCCGCCACCATGTAAGAGGTAAAAATAATCATCTGCAATGGCTGTACCATCAAACTTGCTCCAGAGTTTATGGAGTTAATTTGAAATTCAGATTAGAATTTCTCAATCAATTCTAGCTAAATGTACAGTATTTTTTTACAAAATTTACTGTTAAGTTGAAAATTTTACTACAAGTATTGTACTAAGAATTGTAGGATCAACCTAACCTATGAATGATTATTAATTGGGGTACGTGAAAATAATTGTTATGAATATTCTACTGTAAGATTGCAAGACAGTAAAATTAGCACTTAGCAGGATAGTTGAAGACTACAAATACAGTACTACCCTCCAAAGTATTTGGATAAAACACTTTCTCTCCAGCACATGCATTTCTTAGTAGTTCCCATGATTCAAGCTAGCTAGAAGGGCGACTCACTTAGCAGAGGTACGTTTAAGATGTTCAAATGACATTAAAGCAGCTTCAGTTGAAGAATAATTTCGCACAAGTTTGTGATAAAAAATGAAAACTGTGACACCTAGGTAGCCTAGCAATTGTTTAGCAAATCAATTGAGGTATGCATACACCTTCAACAAATACAATATGTCCTCAATATTCAATTGAGGTGTGTGCAAAGAATCATTTAGAAGTGAAGCAAATATAGTTGAAACATGATATTCATGGCCTCGGTTGAATTCAAAATGCATTGCCAAGAATTCATAATGACCTCGGTGGATTCAAAATGTTGTTTTATGTATGTCTCACTTGTGCCATTTGTATCTGATGATAACCTGAACATTAATCTAGCTTCGACAACCATTGAGTGTTGTACAATTCATACAAAGTTTCGTCAATTGCGAGGATAAGGAAACGACCATGGATGGTAGTGGAATCGAGTGCACAATAATCGACGCAAAAACATGATCAAGTCCAGTCTTTCTTTCAAACCAAGAGTACTTGGTGAAGAATATGCGCTTGAGTTGTTCTGAATAAGGCCCATGAAGATCTATCCAAAAGGATCAAGTTTCTAATTTGATAGTAGTGTTAATGAACATAGCAATTTCAGGGTCATGGAGGTTGAACCCAGGTGGTCCAAGGTGTGAACAAATTCTGTGAGGTTCATGAGTCAGACTAGTAATGTTATATTGAAACTTTTTAGTTTGTGAAGGATTTGGTTAATGGAGGCAGAGAGTTTCTCAGGACTATAACAAGGAGGAGGAGACAGACATATTCAACGAGAGCACCAAATTGTTATGAATTTTGTATTTTGTACTATTAAGAATACAAAGGAGTAAAATAACAGGAATTATACTAACTAAAGTCTACAAACATTCTAAATATTCTTCCATGCTTTAGTCATTAGACAAAAGGTTACAAATATAATAATATACCCTCTAAAGAATTTGGATAATACATTCTGTCTCTAACACATACATTTCTTAGTAAATTCCCATTGATGATGACTCAGCTAGCAGAGGTCCCTTCTAGATCTAAGCTGATTTTCTTCTTTGGTACCACATAATCCTTGAGGTATTTGGATGATTTTACTATGTTCCTTTTGGCCCGTATTTGAGATAAGAGTTCATCATCTTCAGCTTGCACACCCTGGTCGTCTGTCTCAGGTCCTTGATCCATAAAAATAATGTAGAATTAATAATAACTTCATACGTAACTTTCATAGTACATTAGCAAAATGCATATAGTTCAATTTTTAAGAGAAAGAATGCTTTTATTCAAACTCATCTTAAGAAACTGTTGCAATTAATTATTCATGAGGAATGAGTGTCTCTTGCTTACTTTGTTGTGAATTAGTGTGCCTCTATTTAAATAAGCCATGGCATAACAGAAACAAAATAAAATAACAGACCCCTTTCATCTGAAAGAGCCATGTGAAGAACCAAACGGCTGTTTTTAATGTTTTATGTTTTATATATGTTCCTAACATACTACTAAATGCATATTAATTTTATGATAACTTCAGTGTACTCTTTCTGTTAATTTTTTAATACTTAACACCGAAGTCCAACACAAAAAACCAATAAAGAAATTCATGTCTGCATTAATCCCTTGTTTTACATGATTTTAGTTATCAAGCATTGCTAAACAACAAAAGAAACAGTACTTTCCTCAAAAAACATCAAATTACTACAGAATTTGTTTTTTTGGTTTATATTTTGCTCAATTTATTTAGGCATCAACTTAACTGTAAAAATACTTGCTGTCACACAAACGTAATTGTAAATACTGCAATACAAATGAAGTACACTTTTTACTTTGCATATTACGTTCATACAATTGTAAAGTACCGTATTATTAGGCTTAAGTTTACATATAGTTTACATACAAGTTCTATTCAACTTTGTTTGATTTTAAACAAAAAAAAAAAAAAAAAAAAAAAAAAAAAAAAAAAGCCCGTGAATGAGAATATGAAGGGGGTGTCCATCTTTCAAGAAAGCAATGGACTAAAAC
This sequence comes from Medicago lupulina, assembly GCA_958299785.1. Classification (NCBI taxonomy): domain Eukaryota; kingdom Viridiplantae; phylum Streptophyta; class Magnoliopsida; order Fabales; family Fabaceae; genus Medicago; species Medicago lupulina. Next base: position 69,561,243 of record OY283141.1, on the reverse strand, counting down.
TTGGTCAAAATTTCTTTTATGTTGAAATTCGGTTTTGCAAAATCATTAGGGTAGATAGATCAATTCAAATTTGAACCTTAAAAAGGTCTAGCTACTGCAATAGAAAGTTTACACATAGTGAATTACCTAGGTAGAAGATTTGGACAAGTTAAACAATCCAACATAACATCCAAAACATAGTCATAAACGATTTAACGCAACGTAGTCTGCAGACCTAACATAACTTAACATATACTATTGCATAATTCCAACAACGAAACTTCCTCAGACGACACAATTACGCACCTTCAATGGCCTCAAGTTCTGTTTGGGCAGTACTGGTCAGTGTTCTCTTAACTCCCCTCTTCTTTCCTGTAGAACTCAAGCCCCTCTTCTTTCCTGGAGAATGCACCGCAGTAAGAGGAGTAATCTCCTCAACAACTCTAAAAATGCTCATTTCTAAGATCAATATGTCGTGCAAATGACCAGCTGGTTTGAACAAACACACATCAAACTCTTCAAGGTTGTTGTCGAGCGCAAAATACTTCCACCCACCAGTAAGTCCTCCATTGTTACGAATATTATGATAGCAGTATTTCCCAAGCCATTCATTCTTACCCATGCGTAATATCACATCTTGAGACGATGGAGCAAGGTGGTTTAATATCCACTTATTAGGGAATGACTAGTAACAAAAAAAGTTAATACAATTAGTAAGTAACAATGTATGTATAATAAAGTTAAAAATGCAGGAAGTTAAAAAAAAACACAATGAGACATTTATTTACCATAATATATTAAGATTAAAAACAAGTTAAAAAAGTAAAGTAAGGGAAGAAGTAGTTTACCACGAAGAATCTCTTGTATACATGTGAAGGTCGCATAGTTACAAGCAAGCTTTCCTCAGTACATGCTGCCTGAGCCATCTGAAGAGTTTTTTCAATCTCATCTTTTGTGACAGGCCTTCTATTTGAAGTATATAGTTCCTGCGTCTTTGGAGAACCCTTTGGAGACGCTGGGGCAGGTTCAGCATCTAAAAATATGATCAAAATAAGTTATCACATCACAGCAAGTCCGTGTATTAATTTTAACAAAAATAATCAAGTTATGAAGAGCTAACACAAACACAACACAGACACCAGACATGTTGACACTGGTAATAATTTGAGAAAATGAATTTATTGAATGAAGTCATGTGTGTCAGGGTCGGACCCTGGACACACCTTCGATAAGTGAGAAAACTGCTTTTTAATTGGCTTCTTTAATTGATTCCACAAAAACACCAGCTAAGTGTCACAATGTTGGACTAAAACAAGCACACAATAAACTGCTCTTTAATTGGCTTCTTTAATTGATTCCACAATGTTGGACTAAAACAAGCACACAATAAACAATAATGTCAAATTATTATCAAATCAATGTCCTGCTAGGCGGTTCACGTAACAAATCTCTCAAAAATCCATCGTTTCTACCCAAAAATCTCTCCTTACTCAAATTTGGTGGCCAATTATGATTATTGTTATTACTATTTGTATCAGCAAGTTTACTATGCTTCTTGTGTTCTAGAATTAAATTGAGGACTCCAAAAAGTAATGATGGAATATCCACTCGTTCACTCAAACATTTGGCGCCAACTTTTGCCTATCACCTATATAGTTACATGAAATTGGAATTTGGCCCCTTTGAAAATGTTCTGGTTTTTCAAAATCAAAATATTCAGTTAGAAATTTCACTCATTCAACTGAACAAAAGATAAAGAAATGTTGATAAAACAGTAGACAGATAGATATGTTTCTTGGTGACATTTGTGATTTATAGTAGTCCACGGATACGCAGATAGTCTTTACTATCGCATTCATTGGATAACATAGATAATTTATTATGCAATGGTTAAAACAATGTGATCAGTGCACCGCTTTTACCACAAGTGTTAAATGTTTCTTTCCGTCGTCATTCATAAGTAAAAATAATACCAGTCACCCAATTAAGAGCTTTCTCCTGAGAATTAGACGTGCGTGGTGGTCTTCCTCTCTTCTTACTCGGGACAGACGTAACAGCATAAACAGGCCTCCTCGTCCGTTTACCAGTTGTTTGGGAGGGAACGGTTGTTGGCTCAGTCTCAGTGACTGCTGCATCAGACATTAATTGCTCAGGGTCAGGGGAGGCAGATTCAACAGCAGCATTAGAAGTCTTTCCATTGGTAGTTTCAGAAGGTACAGCAAATGGCACTCGGATACTGTTAAGATGCAAAGATTTTTCATGTGAAACACCTTCATCAACACCATTAGAAGGAGTATTGACTTCATCCACAGAATTGTTTGCCTCTCTTCCCTTGCTAGAACATCCACCCCCTTGTTCAGTTTGGGCGGCAGCCTCGGCACGCCCACATTTCCGAACAAAATAAGCAGCCGCCTTCTCACAGAAACTCTCACCATCAAATATTAAAACCTCAAACAACGATTCACCATTGTACTTAAAGAACAGGAAGTCGTTCTCTTTCAAAGAGTGGTCTTTAACAAATTGTTCCCACCCTTGCGTGAAGTAAAATGTACCGTCTCTACTTGTCAGCCCTATATTCCATGTCACTCCACCAGGACCTTTTAGGACAACATTTTCAGGCAGCTTCTTTTTGACATTGTTTGAAAATGTTTTGGGAAGTGCCTGCAAACAAAATATAAACACTTCTATTTCAGAATAAAATACAATGAGCTTGAAGACACATACAAACACTGAACACGGCACTAACATTTGACATGTTGACACCGGTGCTACAAAGATCATAACTATCCGATTGAAAAACGGCCACTCATAATCTCAAGTATATGACTTACATAGTTGTCATAACATAATAACAACCCAAAATCAACCACATAACAAATCACCAACATGACCCTATCATGACACATGCATGAAAATAACCTAAAATGTAAATGCATAGTTCATCTTTAACAATGCAATCTAAAATCAAAAGTGTCACAAAAACAAACACAATGCAGATCAACATCTAACTTCACAAACCCTACACCATGATTTAAAAACAAACATTTTTTACAAAGGTAAAAAAAATAATTTTTTTAAACAAATTATACAAAGCTCAAAACTTTCATCAAAAAACTTGACAGCAGTACAACAGGTTATCCAAAGATCAAAACTTTCTTCCAAAAAAATGATAGCAGCTTGCTAAAAAAAGAAAATTTAAAAAAAAAATATGTGGGTAGGTTAAAATAATTAAAAAATAACTAAAACAAGGTGGAAAAAAGAAATGTATGAACATGAAATGAAATGCATGCATCAAACACCCAAATTTCATCACTTTCAAAAGGATTTCATCTTTTGTCATAAAAAATAAAATAAAATCATTTTTATATAGAAAATGAAAGAAGAGAAAAGTTACCAATTGTTGATCAAAATCATTGGCGCGAAGAAATTGAGTGAAATGAATGAATTGAAAATGGGTCCAATAAATGTCTTCTTCCCAAGATCTGCTACACCCACCACCGTTTTGTAATCCCATTTGAAGCAGAATCAGAAATGAATTAGGGTTTATGAAATGGGAAAAGGGTTAAAGGTGAAAGCTTTAAGAGTTTACAGTGAAATTGAAGATGAAGGGACAGTGAAAACACACACACAAAACCCTAGAATTAGAAAAAAGCACTGCAAATAAGCAATTTTTTGTGGCTCAAAATAGAGCATGAAAGTACAAATGAGTTATATTTTCAAGAGGTTTCCCTTCACGAGTTAGTGGCCGAATCAGAATCATTTATTTTTTTGACTTAATGTATTTTCTCTATTCTTTGCAATACTTATTTCATTTGTTCTGTCTGTCTTAAAATAATTGATCTAATTTATCACGAGTAGTAAAAAAAGTAATGTTGACGATTATTATTAATAATTTGAGATTGTATTTATCGATGTAGTAGTTGAAGAAAAATAATGTAAACGTTTGTATTTGATTATTTGGATGGTGACTGTGTCATTTAGTTTACTTGAACGTTGGTTAGATATTTTTACTTTGCTTCTTCTTTTTGGTGAAATGTTGTATTTGAACTTTGTTGCTCTTTCTTAATACATATTGCACTGATATGAGCATTTTTTATCGTTTAATATAAGTTCTGTTTTGGTATGTTAAAAAAAATTTTAAGTATAAACTTTTAATTTTAAATTTATTTGATTTGATTGGGAGGGAAAATATGAAAAATAAATGGAAAGAAAATATAGTGCAAGATATGAAAAGAATTAACGTCCATTCACTAATGGTGTTGTGTTGAATAGAATTAGCTTGATGAAGAGAAATTAAGGGAAACTTAAGAAAAGAAAGAATTTAATCCCTATTCTTAGAAAAGTAAATTGCATTCAATATATGTTAATGGTACCTATATGACCAAATCAATTTACTTTTATGGGGACCAAGCAGTTTTTTCACCTAACGTATTTGTCTGACCAAACAGTTTTTCAACAAACTTATACGTATTTGTGTACGACTACAATTAAGAGTGTACCTCTACAGACTACATTTGCAAAAATAAAATGCACCTCTACATTGATTTCATTTTGGACAAATATATCCCTCTTCAGAAATGTGGTACCGTATATTTGAAGTTTATGGTATAAATTTTACAATGAATATGCACTTAAACAATAAATTTATCATATATGTTTCTAAAAAAAATTGTATCGTAGACTATAAATTTATAGTATTCATTTTCTAAAAATATGTATACGATTTGTAGTTTACCATAATCTATAGCTTGACAAAAATGCAAAATAATATATATCTATGCATAAAGAAAATAGGTCGTTTTGAGCTGCATTTTTCTCCACAAATCATACGTGATTATATTATATAATGTATTTTATAATGATGCAGACAATGTATGGAGCATTACTTATCTACACACGTATATTGGCTTGATTGAAGTGTTATTATTTAAGATATAGCTACTGTTTTAAATTTTTTCTCTATTGAGTTACCAACATTTATGTACTTGATCTTTATACTACTATCATGGCTTCGTTGAGTTACCAACAATATACAAGTACTTTTCATTGCCTCCTAAGGAAAGCCAACAGATTCACTTGCAACACTTAGCCTATGTCTGGATCTCACGTTTTGCATCTCAAAGTGGTTTCAGTGTAACTTTTTGGAAGCTACAAGCCCTAGTTTTTGAATGGACGTACTTTGCCATTGGTTCCAATTACGGATCTGGATTCTCTCCTACACTTTCTTTGTTGTTGTTTGTCCCGCTATTATCTCAGCCACTCATCTATGTTTTTCTTTCTTTTCAAAACTATTGTTTTTTATTTATTTATTTGTTATGAACTCTAAGATGTTTGATGAAACACGTGAGGGATGGCTGAACAATAAAGGCAAGAGAGGATCCATTTCCGAACAATTACCTTAGTAAATTCTATTGGTTGATTTTTTGTAAAAATAAAAATAAAAAATGTATGTGTGATTACTCTATTCCATTCCTCTATTGACATTTTAACATTGTAATGCACTTTGAGTTTGAGGATAACTTACACTATAAGCCAATATGCCATGATAGCCAAGAGCATATTTTTTGCTATAGCAACATTGTGATGTTTCTTATTAGTGTAGTAGAACAACTCTTTTCCTTAACTTTTAACAGAAAATAAATTTTATGACACTAAAAGAAAGTTCACATAATAGTAATACTAAAAAAGATAATAACAACACATAATCAACCATGAACTAGGCAATATATTGTTCTCAAAGGATAGATATATCACATAAACTATTTGAGGAGTTTGTCACCATTTCATTTTCTCTGGTCCATGCATCTACTACTAAGAAATAAGCCACCCATCGAGAGACCCTTGAATTACATATTTGCAGAAAAATCAGATAGCACAAACTATTCTGAAGGAACATAAGTTTCATCTTCTCTTTTTTTTTTTTTTACAAAAGAACATAACCTTCATCTGAATTCATAACCGAAACGAAGTCAGCTTCCACCTTCAATTTCACGATCTTCACGATCATCAGCATCTTTCTCTTTATTCCCTGAAATTATGAGAAATGAAAAAAAAAATGGTGAGTAATCTAAATAAAGCATATGGATTTGAGCCATGAGAGATCATGGAAAGCACCATGTTTGCATTTTTTTTCCAACTATAAACAGTTTTCCCCATTCAATGTAAGATGAAGCACTGCTCAAGCATATTGGTAAAGCTACACAAGTGTGGCACTTTCTAGAATGTGTTATTCAATATACTTATCATGACTTGATACGTCAAATCTGTTTCAAACCTGGATAAGGGCCTCCCATCAACAGATTGGTCAAAATTTGGAAATAGGCTTTTTACCATCTTAGTATACTCAATCAAAAATTACAGTTAAGACATCACATCATGCCTGAGTCTAACTCGGGACCATTGGTTATCAAATCGAGATTCAAATTGTGAATCAAAAGACCTATTTTCCAAATGATGAATCAAATCTTATTATGAACCATAAGATACACTAGCAATAAAAAGTGTTGCAAACCAGAAACAATCGAAGCATGAAATTAAAGAGAAACAGAAAATTGCAAATGGAATGTAAGCATTTATTGATGGTTAAAAGGGCATGCAGAAGGGATACATCCCTACCACCCAAAGAGCAATGCACTACACAGAGAAAACATATGATTCTCTGCGAGTATTCCCAATCACAAGATAAGCTTTGAGGAGGGGAAGTCCCAAGATTGGCAGGCTACTAGTGGGAAAATTGATTTATTTGGTACACTTAAGTCCAGATTTAGCTTATGTAGTTAGTGTGGTGAGTCAGTTCATGAATGGTCTGAGGGTGAGACATTTGCAAGTTGTAGACCATATTCTACAATATCTCCAAGACACTCTAGGGAGAGGAATCTTAATTAAATTAGGCGGAAGACTAACTATGGAGGCATACATTGATGTTGATCATGCAGGTTCAGTGACGGATAGAAGATCTATTTCCATCTACTGTGCTTTCCTATGTGGAAATCTGGTTGCTTGGAGGATTAAAAAGCAAAGTGTACTGGCTCGATAAAGCATTGAGAATGAATTTAGAGCTATGGCACAAGAAATATGTGAGCTCCCATAGATGAAATGGTACTGAATGATTTGAAGATACAATATGAAGGACCAATGAAGCTATGTTGTATCGATCGGAATTTCATTAAAGAAAAGTTGGACAGTGGTTTGATAACTACAACATACATTCTTTTTGGGCATTAATTAGCAGATTTGTTGACAAAGGGCCTGCCAACAAAACGATCCGACCAACTTACTTGCAAGCAGGGAATGATACATATTCATTCACCAGCTTGACGAGGAATGTTAATTGTATTCGGCTCATTGATCAGCCCAGTGATAAAGAGCTTAACTTCATAACATCGAGGGGCAAAGTTCAAATCTCAGGCCTATTAGGTTTAGAAAAACAAATTAGTTTTTGTATCCTATTCACAACTTTGAAATATATCAAAATTGTTCTCTACATTCAAGAAATTCATCAAGCACCTTTTGCAACTCCTGTGCTTGTTTACCTGCGATTTCTGCAACAGCATCCCTATCCGACTTAGGAACCAAAGGAAACCCTTCAGCAACCATTAAACAGCCTTTATCCCACTGTTTTGGCCATCCTAGCAAGCTCTTCAAAGCCATCTGCACCATCTCACTACTGTTCTCTCCTTTTAACTCTACCTGTTCCTGGTTAAATTGGAAACACATTATCTGCTAAGGCCAATCGACCCACATGCCTCCAATTGAGTTTAGCCAAGCCATACTCAACACCGTATCCACTTCATCCAAATCAAACACAAGAGCATCAATATCTACCTTCACCAGCTTGCATTCCCCCGTTGATCTTGTTTTATACCCATTTGCAAATTCAATCTGCACTGGTATTGTCTCCTGTACTGCCAATCCCGTTGCAGTGACAAGTTTCTTAGATATAAAGTTGTGGGTTGCACCAGTATCCAACAACAAGAGAACATGAACTCCTTCTACTCTCCCTCTCAATTTAATGGTCTGAACAATGGGTTTCCTTTCCACTAATCCGGCAGGTCAGACTAATTTGTTGCAAACCAGAAATAACAGAAGCAAGAAATTAAAGCAAACTGATAATTACAACGCTAGTATTTAATGATGGTCAAAAAGGCATGCAGAAGGAAACACACACAATTCTCTGCTGCCCGAAGAGCAATGCTCTACACAACGAAAACACACAATTCTCTGGCAAAGCAAAACAATGATTCTTCCATGATACCCTCTACCACTCCACAACTCCCACCTCATAACCGAATCCCCAGCTAACCCACTAATTCTCACTTTCCCTCAAAATTAAGTTGATACATCATATATGAATCTCAAAAGAATTCATGATTCAGGTCATAAATCAAACGACAAAAGAAACTTGGTTGGTTATGCAATGTTGACAAAAAACGTGGTTCGCTACTCGAAGTTTAGGTAGAGTGATTCATTAGAATGACATGAGATACATGTTCAAATAGATTAACAATAGAGATTCTTATCGACTGGGTTTAGTTTAGAATCGAATCGGGGTACGACTCACATGTATCACAAGATACTGAAAACCATGCTTATGACCAATATAAAAACCGGAAAACAAACTAGTTAGGACAATGAACATGGAGTTGTGTTCTTAAGCTTTTACAAACTTCATAGCAAAGCATGTGCAGCACATATAAAAACGTGAGATCATAAAGTTATATTTACTAAATAATTTAGAATTAATGTACTAAAAGTTAATGAAAAAGAAAGAAATATTTTAACCTGAGTTTTCCTTGCTACAAGCCACCCAATCAACAATTGCTCTCTCACCAGAAGTAGCTGATTTTGCCGGCCTTCCCCGCTTCTTAGGCAGGCTAGGCGTAACTTCATTAACAGGCTTCTTGGTCTTTTTGCCGGTTGTTTGGGAGGGAACCGCAATAGTGACTGCATCAGCCATGACCTGCTCAGGGGTAGCAGACTCAACACCAGCATTAGAAGTCTTTTCATTGGCATTTTCAAAAGGTACAGCTAATGGTGTTCTTATACTCTCAAGCTTCCGAAATTTCTCAGAACCGCATTCAACACCGCCATTAGAAGCAGTGTTGATTTCTTCAACAGAATTCTTTGCAACCCTTGCCTTGTTGCCTTCTTGCTCAGTATGACCTTGTTCACATTTTCTCACAAAATAAGAGCCCGCTTTCTCGCATAAGGTCTCACCATGAAATATTAAAACTTCAAACAATGATTCGCCATTGTACTTGAAAAAAAGGAAATCACTCTCTTTCAAAGATTGATCATTCACAAATCCTTCCCAACCTTTTGTGAAGTAAACAATGTCATCTTTAGTTGTCAGCCCTATGTTCCACACAACTCCACTAGGACCTTTAAGGGTCACATTTTCAGGCAACTTCTTCTTTAAATTGTCTGAAAATGTTTTAGGAAGTGCCTGCAAATAAATGTGTAAACATTAATCAATAAATCACAAGTACATAATTTACACAAGTCATTTTTAATCTCCGTATTCACTTCCTTTTATTTTCCTTTAATCCACAAAACCATGCTTGTTGGTGAATCCATGAACATATTGTCTCAAAAAAAAAAAAAACAGATCCGCAACAGTTCCCAAGCCATTATATATACACTATGAAGCACGGACTCTCCTCGGATTAGACATGTCCCGGTATCGAACATGTGTCGTGTCCAACACTGACACGACACCGACACATATAATTACATTGAATTATGTAATTTTCTCATATTATTAACGGTGTCGGCGTGTCAGTGTTTGTGCTGTGTCCGAATGTCCGTGCTTCATAGTATATACACAAGCAAGTATATCTAAGTGTATAAATATAATAATCATGGCAACAAAAAAAAAAAAAAACTTTAACAACGTATCAAAAAATCAAAACTTTCTTAAAAAATACTAACTGCAGTTAAAGGAATTGTAAAAAGATACAAAATTTAAAAAGTGGGCAAGTTAAAATAATGAAAAAATAATAATAAAAGAAGTTGAAAATAGTATGAAGATGAAATGAAGTGCATGTAATGAATACTCAAATATGAACACTTTAGAACATGAAAGGAAAGAAGAATGAAGGGAATACTAACAAGTTGTTGGTGAAAATCAGTGTTGCGAAGAAATTGAGTGAAATGAATGAACTGAAAATGGGTCCAGTAAATGTCTTCCTCCCATGATCGGTTCACACTTCCCATTTTGAAACAGAGAGACAAATAAATGGTTCAAAGTTGGAAGCTTTTTGTATTATCAACGGAAAGGTAGAAGAAGTTGTTACAGTCAAGAAAAGAACATAAAGGGTACAGGCTCTAAACCTTTGACAGTTCACGAGGAAGATGAATTGTTTAAATAAGGAGGAGAGAATCACTATGACACTATGTTTGTATGTTTGGTTGCGTCAAAATCATGATAAACCACTGTAATTTTAAAGAATCGATTGAGGGTAACTTTTGAAGAATTACTATAGATTATCGTGATTTGGTGCATCCTTTAGTGTTAAAATTAGGTTAATGACGTTTTTTTTAATATTTGCTCTTTTGCTAGTTGAAATCAATATAAGATTCACATTTTAAAAATAGATTATGCATTAAGAGTGTGTGACTTGATTGGCTCTATTCGAGTGTTAAATTGCATCAATTGTTTTTATCATGGTTGGCTACGTTTCTTTTATTGGTTTCATGTAACACTATTCTCGATGATTTAATTTGTGAATAATGTGATAAGATTATTTTCCTTAATTTCACATTGGACAATGTCAGAGAACTACCTTCTTGACTCCACTCAAATATTAAAATGCTCCAGTTGTTTGAAATTGTCGTTTATTGTCATCTATGATTCGTACAAGGAACACCTGAGGAATCGGTTTACAAACAATATGATAGAAACATTTCCCTTTGATTTTTAGTGGGCAATGCCAGCATGCACTTACATCACTCAACTCAAGTGCTAAAACACCCTAGTTTGCTTTTATCGGTTGCATGTGTAACTTTCCTTTTATCCTTTTCTAATTGTGTGTTACCGAATACCCATATAACACTAGTACCGAAGATTCATTTTGCAAATAATGGGAAGAGGAGGATGTTACTTGATCACTTCTCTTACTCTTGTTTTTACAACCAAATATAGAGCATTGAATTTGATGATTCAATTCATGAATAATCTGAAAGGACCGTTTTGCCCCCTAATTTACAGTGGGTAATGAGAGTGTGTTACTTGACTGGCTCTATTCGAGTGTTAAATTACCTCAATTGGTTGCATTTCTTTTATTGGTTCCATGTAACACTATTCCCAAGGATTAAATTTGTGAATATTGTGAGAGGATTATTTTCCTTAACTTCACATTGTGCTAGAGTACTACCTTCTTGACTCCACTCAAATATTAAAATGCTCCAGATGTCTGAAATTGTCATATACTACCATCTATGATTCGTACAAGGAACACTTGAGGAATTAGTTTATCAAATAATATGATATAAACATCTCCCTTTGATTTTTAGCGGGCAATGCCAGCATGCACTTGCATGACTCAACTCAAGTGTTAAAACACCCTAGTTTGTTTTTATCGGTTACGTGTGTAACTCTCCTTTTATATTTTTTAAATTGCGTGTAGTGTTAAAACATCCTAGTTATTTTTATTTGTTGTATGTGTAACTCTCCTTTTATTTATTTTTTCTAATTGCGTGTTGTTGAATATCCATATAACACTAGTACCGAGGATTCACTATGTGAATAATGCGAGGAGGAGGATGGGGGCAAAGGGTCCACTCAAGTGTTAAAAATACTCTAGTTGCTTTAATGTTTATCTTTATTTAATTGTGTGTTACTGATTATCCATATGACATGTAACACGCAATTAAATAAAGATAAACATTAAAGCAACTAGAGTATTTTTAACACTTGAGTGGACCCTTTGCCCCCATCCTCCTCCTCGCATTATTCATATAGTGAATCCTCGGTACTAGTGTTATATGGATATTCAACAACACGCAATTAGAAAAAATAAATAAAAGGAGAGTTACACATACAACAAATAAAAATAACTATGATGTTTTAACACTACACGCAATTTAAAAAATATAAAAGGAGAGTTACACACGTAACCGATAAAAACAAACTAGGGTGTTTTAACACTTGAGTTGAGTCATGCAAGTGCATGCTGGCATTGCCCGCTAAAAATCAAAGGGAGATGTTTATATCATATTATTTGATAAACTAATTCCTCAAGTGTTCCTTGTACGAATCATAGATGGTAGTATATGACAATTTCAGACATCTGGAGCATTTTAATATTTGAGTGGAGTCAAGAAGGTAGTACTCTAGCACAATGTGAAGTTAAGGAAAATAATCCTCTCACAATATTCACAAATTTAATCCTTGGGAATAGTGTTACATGGAACCAATAAAAGAAATGCAACCAATTGAGGTAATTTAACACTTGAATAGAGCCAGTCAAGTAACACACTCTCATTACCCACTGTAAATTAGGGGGCAAAACGGTCCTTTCAGATTATTCATGAATTGAATCATCAAATTCAATGCTCTATATTTGGTTGTAAAAACAAGAGTAAGAGAAGTGATCAAGTAACATCCTCCTCTTCCCATTATTTGCAAAATGAATAGCATGAGGGTGAGGATGGGGCAGATGGTCCACTCAAGTGTGAAAAACACTTTAGTTGTTTTACTAATTATCTAGGATTCATATAACTGAACAGTTGAGGGTTCAATTTTTCAATAATATGTTAACAATATTATTCTTGCTTGATCGTGAGGTAAGTATAGTCTGATCGGGAATTGTTCCATCCATGATTACAACTCATGTTCTTTTGAACGATTCGTCATTTAATGAAGTTCACTAACCACTTGATTTCAATCACGTGGTTGTCCTTTTTAATTTTTTTTCTCAAGTAACTCTTCGTTTGTGGAATCTATGAAAATTAAAGGCTTAAATGCGTTTTTAACTCCTTAACTTTTAAAAAGTTGTGATTTTGGCCACCTAACGTAAAAAATAACAATTTTAGCCCCTAACTTCACAAAACGTTGCAAAACTACTTAGAAGACGCATTTTGTAAAGATAAGGGGGCAAAAAAACGTATTTCCGTAAAGATAGAGGACTAAAAGAACATATTTACATATAAGTATATGGTCAAAAGAGCACATTTCCCTAAAGATAGAGGGCAAAAAACAATTGTTAGGGGACAAAAACTACAATTTTTTAAAAGTTATGGGGTCAAAAATGCATTTAAGCAAAAATTAAATTTAAATTGGTTAATAAATAATATTCCCATTTCAATCAACTCTCCAATTCAACTAAAGAACAAAATGTTGTGATATAATTTGGGTCGATTAGCATTTTATCAAATTTGATAGGTTTTACTACCTCCGTCCCTAATTATAAGACCCTTTTGAGAAAAAAATTGTCCCTCTTTATAAGATCACTTTGTTATTTTCAACTACATTAATTATTTCTTTACATACATACCCCTATTTATTATACATATTTTTCTTCAATCAACAATAAATAACATATGGAAACATAAACTAACTCTCTCTCTTAAGGATAAAATTGTAAAAACAATAGTAATTACAAACAAATTTAATACAAATATCTACTTTCTTAATTCCTGTGATTTTAACAAAAGAGTCTTATATATAGAGACAGATTTAGTATTTAGGTATTGAATAAAAAACCTGATAACCTCGAGACGACCTAAATGTTGTGAAAAAACCAAACATAACCCTTTTATTTATGAACTTAATGGAAATAATATTTTCATAATGTTACGAAAGTATATTGTGTGGAAGCATGCTCTTCATTGAAATTTAGGGTTAGAATTAGAAAGATATCTTTACTTGTTATTTATCGACCTTAAACACAACAGTTCCTTGTATGAGCATATTTGCAAATTTCATTTAAAAAACTTCCATACTTTCAACACACAATATTGTGTTTGTAAAAAAAAAAAACAGACATTGTATTGTCTAATTTTATTTTTGTATATAGTACCTACATGTTTCTTTATTAAAGAATTACGTATAAAGTTATTTCAATGATTAAAGAACAAATGTGGCTATATATTATCATGTAAATGATGAGCTATTCATATAAATTATTCTGGAGAGCTTATTTACATAAGCTTAAAACAGAAACTAATTTATATTGCTAATTATCGTAAATAATCCCTTTTTAAAGATTTTTATGTAAAGTATCATCTAATTTAGACGGATGTGTTTTTTATTTTAGAGAATTTTATGTTTTTAGCCAAAAAAAAATTTTTTCAGACTTTTATATAAAGTAAAAGTTAATTTAATTTATGTTTTGTTCTAATCATGAAAACATTTTTTAACTTGATCACAAAGTTGACTAGTAAACTAATCGTACTTGACAACTAAAAGGTTATTATAATATGCGGGTTTGGGAGAAGTTGGGTTTATTTCTCCATATTTAATATGCGTTAATCTGGTTGTTAGATTATTTGGAAAAAAATAACTTGATCATGAAGTTAAATCAACAAAGAAACTGAAAAGTAGTTTTGTTCAAAACAATAGGTGACCAAAGTCCAAAGGGCATTGCTGAGGCCTGAGTATTGTATTTTTCTTTTTTTACGGATTTATAGAAGAATATTGTCTTTAGATTTATGTGTATTGTCTTTAGATCAATGAAGGAGCACAACATTTAAATTCAAATTTGCCTCCAGATGCTCAGTAAATAGTGGCCACTTGCAACCCACTTGAGTTGGTCTAGTGGTATTGACTTGAGACTTAAGAGTGTGCTCTTCTTCAAGGTTTCAGATTCGATTCTCTCTAATGTCAATTTGAGGGGATTAGTTTAACTTCTTAAAAAAAAATAGTGGCCACTTGCAAACAATGGTTACCATGAGAGATTTGATTTGGTATGTGACTTAAAACACGCAACTAATTATCGTGGTACTGTGTCATGTGAGTTGTGGCTTTTGTAATGTTTAAAATATCTGTGGTCTATGCTTAGCTTTGATTCTCTAATTTAGTTATAATTTCAATTCATCAGCTTTTTAATTCTCACTACAAAGTTTTTACTACTATAGTATCAATTTAAAACTTCAGTAGTAACAGAGGTCGTGTAAATGTTAACTCATGAATTGCTAATCCTTCAAATAAATTTTCCACTTTGTCGGTTTCAAATTAATAGTTGTTTATTTTTCTAACCTCTCAATTTGAACTCATTCTTTTCTTATAGGGTAGTAATATTACCAACTCTTCTAACATGTTGATAAATTAATACTAGTTGTTTCAGCAAAAGTAAAAATAATTCAAATCAAATATGGGCACTTCTACAATGGAGTCGGTAAACTGATTTTTTTAAAAAGTTATTTTGTTTAGTCAATAGTATAACATCTGTAGAATGGAATTTTGGTGTATCAGAATTCTTATATATACAATTGTCAATATTATGTTATAATTTGAAGGATCCTATTACTGATTTTAAATAAATGATGTTACAAACTGGAATTGTATTGCTTTGAACTGTTGAGATATATGATGTTAGTAAAGTACAAATTTTGTTTGAGTTTGAAAATAGAGTTAATGCCTCCAGTTTTGTGTGTTGACCACAAAGCCAATCTCTTATGACTTCCTTTTCTTTGCATAGTTTTGGTTTTGTATTTGGCTTACCAAAATTACATTCTGAAAGTTGTAACAGATAATTATGCCACATACTTTGTTGTAATATTGTAGGCATTGTTATCTTGTTTGAAAAAATAAATAAAAGGCAGCAATTGATTCCGAATTCGAATAGTTTATTTCGAAAATCTTAACAATGCATAACCTTATTAAGCTAATTGGAAAATTCACAATGACTTCACCAGAAAAATAATTCTCGTGATTTGATCATAGAATTCTCCATCAAATATAGCTTTATCATTCTAATGCATCATTAATTCTAAAACATTTAGTGTTAATTGCACTTTTTTTCTTCAAACGCACTATTCACCCCCTAAGTTTGTAAAAGTAGAGATTTTGGCACCCTTTTAAAAAAATTGGCAAAAGTGACCCAAAGTTTAGGGAAATATGTTTTTTTACCTCTAACTCAAGGGAAATATGCTCTTTTGACCGTTATCTTTGCAAAAAGTTGCGATTATGACCCCTGTTTTGGGACACGTGGCAGCTTCTCAAGCAAGTTTGTAACGTTTAGGTGTCAAAATTGCATCTTTTTGGTTGGAGACTAAAATCACAACTTTTTAAAAGTTAAGGTGTCAAAAATGCATTTAAGCTTTTTTTAGCCAAAGACATTGCCGAACATATATTTATTACTAATAAATAGGCTTAACTTAGTATGACATGTAATTTTCTAGGATCCTTGAAAGACAGTAAATGAGACAAAAACCAAGTATACTTTTACCTCTACGAGACCAACAGTTCACGAGCCTACTGAATGTTATATAGACAATCACAAATTCACAATGATATGAACTGAAAAATCAGTAGCATAAAAAATATAGATAGTTAAATACATTCTATGATCTTGATTAGTGATGATACAGCTAATTGGGGTGTGAATGGTTAAAACATATACTAAGATACAATATGAATTTACTGACTTGCATAAAATGCACTAGTTTTTTGCAACTCTTACCATCATAATACATGCATAACATGGTTTATGATGATACATCTGAGATTGATTCATCTGTCTCATAAACAAGAACATTAGCAGGTAGATTGAACAGTAGCTAGCTACATGCCATCAAGTTTCACAACTCCCATTTTGATGATCAATACTTTCCTTTTGAACCTCGGAGACTAGCCCATCTTCGTTGACCTCAGCGACACGAACACGTAATTCACAGTCATTTATAAGTTCGAAAATGCAGATATCTCCAAGCTTTATGTTATTGGCACGAGCAAAAGACATCCATCCTCCACATAGAGTGTGACTTGTATGCACTCTACTTCTAGGAACAGAATTAGCAGTCCACTGTTCTCCCTTCAAATTACGAAGAATAATCTTTATCTTGCCGTTTGGAAGATGTGCTATGGAAAATTGATGGGGTATATTCTGAATAATATCAATTATAAATCAGTATTAGCAAGAGCTTCCGTGTTAATGCCAAGCACAGTGAATATGAAGAAAATTTGCACAACAAATAGTACGACCAATAAACTTAAAACAGGAAATATGAACTTTTCAGGCAAAAAACTAACAATTACAATTGGTACTTCTTGGAGAAACACAACAGAGTAATTGCACAGAAATCAATTTGTAAATGTCATATCAGTAGTTTAGAAGTTTGTCAAGCAGCATCTTCACAAAGTATTGAAATATCACTCCAACATGCATTGAAGTGCAAGAAAAAGCATAGCTCAAATCTACCAATATTTACTCATAAATCAGGATGGAATTTTCATTGAAATCGTCTTTTACTGGTAATGTGTGCATCTTTAAATACTTTAATCCATGCTTACCATCCTCCATTCATAAAAGGAGATATGCTTTAATCTAAAAAGATCAGTTTCTCAAGCAAATGAAACACTATTTGGGAGGTAAATTAAGAATCACAAAGGGGAACAACTCACCAGAATACGTGGACCATCGATATTGAACGTTTTGATTATTTTTACAAAATATGGAAAAGTTGAGGTAAATGACTGGGCTAACTTTTTCTCATCCTTTGCTGACGATAACCTTGACTGTGCTGCCTCTGTGGAATTGAACAATTTAATCATGAGTTTTAAATAAAAGGATAATCTCTGGCATAAATATACAAATTTGAGTGCAAAATACTCTTTCCTTGACAAGTGTCAGATTGCTAGGGAAGATCAGATGAGTTATAATAACAGAAGCGAAAAATTAAAGAGAAACCGGGAATTGCAAATGGAATGCAAGTGTTTATTGACGATAAATCCCTACAACCCAAAGAGCAATGCTCAATGCCAAACAAAACAATGATTCTTCCTCAATGCCCTCTCCCTCTCCACAACTTCCACCTCATATAACCGAATCCTTAAGTAATCCACTAATTCTCACTTTCCCTCCTTGCCACCTCATCATTCTCTCGCTTACTGTTTCTCCTCACATAAACTGCCTACAATTTGGGCTTACTCCCTTTGTAACTCAGGCCTATCTCATCTGCTAAAGTTAAGGCCCTATCAGAAAGTATGTCATTCTTAAGTAAAAACAAGTGACATAACAAAATTATAAGCCGATACATTATATATAAACTTCAAAATGATTCTTGATTGAAGTCATAAATCAAATGACAAAAGAAAAGTGGTTGGTTATACAAATTTAACAAAAAAAAGTGGTTGGCTACTCTAAGTTTAGGTACTGATTCATTATAATTAATCAAAATTCATCATAGTGAATCAGGATTCAAAATGAGATTCATGTCCAAATAGATACACGCTAGATGTTTGTATCAATCGGGTTCAGTTTAGTATCGAATTAAGATAGGACTCGTGTGTATCATAAGATACTGGTAAACCAGGTTGGGGCCATTATAAAAAGGGGAAAAAACTAGTTTGCGCAATGAACATGGAGTTATCTTCTTAAGCTTTTACAAACTTCATAGCAAAGCATGTGCAGCACAAAAACCATGACATCAGAAAGTTATAGATACTAAATAAGCTGGAATTAATGTAGTAAATTTAATGGAAAAGAAAAAAATATTTTAACCTGAGTGTTCCTTGTTAGAAGCCCTCAAATCAAGTGCTCCCTCACGAGAATTACCTTCTTTTGGCGGTCTTCCTCGCTTCTTAGTCTGGCCAGGCGTAACTTCATTAGCTGGCTTCTTGGTCCTTTGACTGGTTGGTTGTTTCGGGAAGTAGATGGGGAGTTCCTTAGGGGAAGCAGATTCAATAAAAGCATTCTTCTTGGTCCCTTGGCCAGTTGGTTGTTTGGGAAAGTAGATGGGGAGTTCCTTAGGGGAAGCAGATTCAATAAAAGCATTTAATGTCATTTTATTAGTAGTTTTGACAGGTACAGCCAATGGTGTTCTTATACTGTCAAGACGGCGAACCCGAAATCTCTCAGGTGAACCACAGTCAACGCCACCATTAGAAGCAGTATTGACTTCTCCAACAGATGTGTTTGTGTTCTTTACCTTGCTACCCCCTTCTTCAGTTTGAGCATGTCCACATTTTCTGACAAAATAAGAAGCTGCCTTCTCACAGAAACTAACTCCATCAAAGATTAAAACATCAAAGAGAGTTTCACCGTTGTACTTAAAGACAAGGAAATCATTCTCTTTCAAAGAATTATCTTTCACAAATTGCTCCCAACCTCCCACGAAGTAAACGGTATCATCTCTAGTTGTCAGCCCTATATTCCACACAACTCCACTAGGACCTTTAAGGGTCACATTTTCTGGCAACTTCTTTTTTAAATTGTCTGAAAATGTTTTAGGAAGTGCCTGCAATTAAAATATAAATTTCCACCTGAGATTAAAAGATACATTGCGCTGAAGAGCCTAAGAGATGCTGGTAGACTATATGTATCCCTAAGAGCTAAAGATGATAATTTGCTTGAAAAACAGCTATTAATCATCTCAAGTACACGATTCACATACACTTAAGGTGCTAGCTCGGTGTTAAGAACTTAGCATTGTAACCTCAAGCTTCAAGGTTCAAATCCCCTCGGGACGAATGAAAATGGCCATAATAAAATTTCCCTCATAATTTTTTTTTTATAAAAAAGTACATATTTACATAGATAGTGTTTGCAGAACCAGGAAAGGAATAATAAACCTAAAAGCTAAAAACATAATTAATTGCTTGAAAAACAGCCATTAAACAATCTACTTAATTATTTCAATGTAAACTCAAAACAAAGTGTCTCAAAACAGATCTGCAAATAATGTCAAAGTTCCTAAGCCATTATTTAAAAACAAGCATATCAATATCTATACTATATGTTCAAAATATGGCAAAAAAAGAAAAACTTCAACAGCATATCCAATAATCAAAAACTCAAAACTTTCTTCTATAGAACTAACTGCAGTTAAAGGAATTGAAAAAAGATACAAAATTGAAAAGATGGGCAAGTTCAAATATTGAAGTGCATGAACACCCAAGTATGAATACTTTATAAAGGTTTAATTTTTATTAACATGGAAGGAAATAAAAAGAGAAAAAGAATGAAGGGAATACTTACAAGTTGTTGTTGAAAATCTGTAGTTTTAAGAAATAGGGTGAAATGGATGAATTGAAAATGGTTCCAGTAAATATCTTCTTCCCAAGATCTGCTTCCATCTACTTCCATTTGAAACAGAAGCAGAGTTTGAAATGGTTCAAAGTTGCAAGCTTTTTTGTTTGAGGAAGAGAAAGCAAAGAAGGGTATAGGGCTTTAAACCCTTTAACGGTTCACGAGGAAGATGAAAGGTAGATAGATGTTTCAGAACAGCACAAACATTTTATTAATGTACTTTGTGTTGTGTTGAGTACTAAACAAACATTCATTTTAGTCTATGTCGTAGGTCAACCTAGGTGTGTAGAAGAATTTGAATGGGTTGAAACTTGAAATTTAGAGAATTAAATATGTTTTTCATTTTTATAATATTTAAATTTTTTGATATAATTTCCCAAAGCCTTACAAAAATTTTAGGGAAAAAGACTTAGAATATTTATATGGATCTAAAATATATTTAACATTTGTGAATAAAAGCAAAATTTGTTTAAACAATTTCTACCAGAAAAAAATATTGATCTTACTTGAGCTACACTCGTCAAGTTAGGTCTACTTTATTACGATATCAATCAAGGATACTATTTAAAAAAGCACAACTATACCACGCTTCTTATCAACTCGGTCACGTTCCTTATTAACTTGGCAAAACCAGAGCAGTTATCTAGCTAAATGACCTCTACAAAGGCTCCCTCATATAATAGGGAAAAAGGTTACCCTCTACCTCTATGGATGTGTTGATCCGTTAAAAAGTAAGCAACACCACAAGACAACGCAACATAAAACTGAACAAAACAAAACAAATTTTTAAGGTATTAAACAACTTTTGTTTTGCATGATGTTTAGTGGAGAAAAAATTATTTTGATATTTTATACAACTTGTATTTGAGACAAAAAGTTGAGTTGTGGTTTAGTGATAGACAAAACATTTAGTTTTTGTCCAATCTCTTTTCTCCAATTTGTTCAATTCCAACAAAATAATTTTAAAATCAAAACGATACAATTTAAATTGTCATGTTCAATCTTTTTTTTATCACATCAAACACATTTTATAAGTACACTCTTCGCTCAACAATTAACTCAACTTTCTTTCAGAATTTATGTTAAATTGAATCATACTAGTTCAACGAGTATATTATCTAATATGATATGTCCAATTTAAATGAAAATTTTAGGTATCAAATAAAAAATAATTGATGATCTTGAAACAACCTAAACGTTGTGATCAACTTTTATTATGAGTTAAATAAGTTTTTTATCTCTATAATTTTTTAAATATTTTTTAGTCGTTCCAAAAATTTTCTTCAATTTTTGGTCATTTAAATATTTTTTCGTCACCTTTTTGTATCCTTACTTTTAAGTTAGGTCATGTGTACATTTCATATTTTTGAATGAGTTTTTTTCACAAATCTTTAGAATATTGTAAGAATCATCAACAAAAAAATGTAGAATTTTTTTGACTATACATCAATTAAATATTAACTTTTAAGCGACAAAAACATAAAAATTCATATTTTATTTATTATTTATTGAGAAATTCTAAACTTTCACAGAGAAAATTCTATAATATACCAAAGATAACTGCATAAAAAGAAAAATTGAATGATACAAATTACTTGACTTAAAAACAAGGATCAAAAGTGATGACAAAAAATATTTCAAAGACCAAAAATTAAAGAAAAATATATTGGGAGTAAAAGCAAAATTTGAAAATTTTATAGGGAAAAACCTTTTTTTGAAGTACACGAGAGCAAACCTAATTTTATTCATGAACTTAATGGAGATAAAATTTCATGATGGATGAAATGAAAGTAAGTAAAAAATTTATTATGTTGTTTAATGTGTACTACTCAACCAATAAAGCTGGTCATGTGGAAGGATGCTCTTTAGTGAAAGGGTCGCTAGTTCGACCTTCTATTGTGAAAGGATGCTCTTTAGACCAATACACTATCAACATGGAGCTCTATTCTACAGTACATAGTACATACAGAAAAAACTATCTACTTGGAAGACTAAGCTGATGTTATCGATGTGAGCCCCTAATATGGTCTTAAAAAATAAAGATTCATCGATGGACCTGTTTAAATGACTGGCTGCAACCAGTTATCTTCACTTTAATTACTAGAATTTATTGTGTAGATTGTAGTACCAATCTTATCCTTACTCCTTCCATGCGGCCTCCACTAGAACAACATAAAAAACAATTCATAATATTTCATATGCTTCTAATCTTGTCAACCTGCATAGATCTGCATTGAAGAGTTTACTTGTGAGAGTTGGTAGAATGAAAAGAGAATGGAATTTTGTAGTCAGATTTGTGGAGTTCAAAAACAACCATAAAATATTTTTTATACAGATCTACTGAGATTGGACTTCATAGTCACTATTTCGTTTTGAATCTTTCATTTATTTTCTTCTTGTTCAATGTCCAGTTGCTCAAAATTGTTTCATGAAAAGTACATAACATTTAATTCATATATGTTGAGCCTAATTTTTTTATTTTTGCCTCCACTAGAACAACAGAAAGAAAAAGCAAACAATACTTTAGATATTTTATTTTTAATCCCATTTATATAAAAAAAACGATTCCCGTGAAGAATTAAAAATAAAAATAAAAATAGTAATCCGAAGTCTCTAAGTTTGGTGGTTAAGTCATTGTATCAAGAACTTCTTCTCTTGTTACATCCATAAGCTTCTCAAATTTCAAGTGAATTTGCTGCATATTGCTTCATGCCGGTGGGTGCTTGAAGAAGGGTGAGGGTGAGTTGGGTGACGATACAATGAAAAAGATGAAGCAATTTAAAGGGGTCATGCACCGAAAGAAAGAATAGAGTATAGTGATGAAGATGACACACTCAAGACTAATTAATTAAATTAAACTGTCTAACTAAATTGAGGATGACCGGTTGCAGTGGATAATATGTAAAAGTCTACCAATAAACCTTTATTTTTGAAGTCCATATTAGGGGCTCTCGTTATCAATATGTGGTAGAAAAACTATCTACTTGGAAAACTATCTATTGTGAAGTCAGTTCTTATTTCTTAATAGTTTACTTCTTTATTCTATGAGTTTATTCAAAGTACCACCAAAAGGTGTGTTAAAAAAGATCTTATAAAAAAAAAGGGTGTGTTAAAAAAGATAATTACTAGTAGTATCCAAAGATCCTTTATGGCTCCGGAAAGAATAAAGGAATACCATTAATTAAGTGAGAAGTTAAAGTCACACGGTAGTTTAGGTGTGGGGAAATCGTGAGGCAATTTTGGTGTTGTAATGGCATTTTGTTAGAATTAGTGTTAATTTGTTGTATTGATTAGTAGAGTGTTTTGGATATGTGTTAATATTGGGTGTTGTTTGTCTAGGTGGTAGGGTCAATCATGCTTGAGGCACCTATTTCTTGTATAAACTTTGTTAGGTGTTTTTGTCCAGACTTCTATCATATAATTGTGTGTTCTCGATAATTGTGTAACTATTCATAAAAGGTGGATAGAGTGTTCATGCTATAATGTTGAGTCTAGACCTTTTTATTATAAAATTTCAATTTATCAACAAAAAAACTGTGTAATTTCAACTCTTTTTTGTTTGTTAACATATCTTGATAATATTTCACCAACTACTCATATTAATTATTAAGAGTGGATGTGGATCATCTCCACCTCTTTTTTCTTTTCTTTCCTCTTCTAGCTCTCTATCTCTCTATTAATTTCACTTTCTCTCTTATTATATTTTCATTTTTTTTAATGAAGAGACAAAGAGTGAGATTAAGTGAGAGAGATAGAGAATTACGAGAGGGGATGAGAGAAATGAGATTGAGATGATCCAATTTGCAACAATCTGATACCAACATTTCACGAGCCTACTGAACGGGACGGATATATGTAGGACGATAGGACCAATGACGGATCTAGAGGGGGGGCAGCCATGGGTTGCAACCCCTCCTTCCCCCTTCATAATTTATGTACTGCTCAAGTTTTACTCCTAACTTGGTTTCAACTAACTTTTTTTTTCTTCCAGAACAAGGCACCAAACAAGTAACCGCAGAAAGCAAACAGAATGACAAGGAAGTTGATGTTAGGAAGCTGATTATGAATCAAAGGCAACAAATCATTGCCAAAATTTTCAAGGTTGTTGAAGAAGATAATGAAAAGTGTCTTTAGGCGCCCTTGTTTTCTCCTATAATTCGAGTTTGAAATAGTTTTAGTTTGTAGGAATTTTTCAACTAAAATTAGTATTCGACTACCTTGCAAAAGTCCTACTAAGATTAGTATCTATGGAGAAATTGAATGTGAAAAATTTGAAGTGCAAAAATTGATTTGAAAGTAATGCAATAATTTTTTGTATAAATAGTATTTTTATGACAATATAATTTTCACCCCACATTCTAAATCTAACTCGAATTGGATCGTATCACCAACATTTTGCAATGACATGAACTGAAATGCAGCGGTGTAATAGATAATTAATACATTATATGATCTTGATTAGTGATGATACAGCTAATTGGGATGTGAAGAGACAACATGAATTTACTAACATGCATGTAATACACAAATCTTTTGTGACTCTTACCATAAAAATCTTCATTGAAAATTGATTTCTGTCTCACAAACATGAAAGTTAGCAGGTAAATGGAACACTAGCTTGCTACAATATCAAGTTTCACATTCCCATTTTGATGGTCAAGACCTTCCTTTCCAACCCCAGATATATGAACTTGCATCACATAATCAGAAACGAGCTCAAAAACACATGTGTCACCAAATTTGATGTTATTATCACGAACAAAGGCCACCCAACCCCCACAAAAGGTGTGAACTGGTCTCCGTTTAGCATATGGGTTGGTTTGAACTGTTCTCCCTTTAGCATATGGGATGGAGTTCACAGTCCAACATTCGCCTCTTGAATTGCGAAGCGTAACTGCTGTTTTGCAGTCAGGGAGATGTGCAGCAGAGAATTGATATGGGATTTTCTACAAAGTAACAAGTATTCAATATTAGACTCCAACAGGATCGGTTTCTCAAACACATGAAACACTACAAAAATTACTTAAAGATAAGGGCAGAGAGATAAAACAACATTATTTGGGAGGTAAATAAAGAATCACAAAAGGGAACAACTCACCATAGTACGTGAAACATTGATATCGCCGGTTTTAAATATTTTAACAAAATATGGAAAAGAGGAGGTAAATGATTGGGCTATCTTTTTCACATCTTCCTTCCCACTTCTATGCACGATGGATGCCTCTGTGAGAAATTGAACAGTTTAATCATCAGTTTTAAATAAAAGGATAAGCTCTGACATAAATACAAGGATTTGAATGCAAAATATTCTTTCTTAGACAAGTATCAGTTTGCTAGGGAAGATCAGTTAAGTTTTAATACATTTTTTTGAGACCCAGAATGAAGGGAAAGGTTAAAATGGAGAGGAGAGTGCTTGTTGGCAGGTTAGTTGGAGAGATGGAGAGAAATACATGTTAGTTATAGTTACAAAATAATTTATAATTTATATAGTAAAAGGAAGGGAAAGACTTGGGACTTTGGATTGTGCTCCTCTCAAGGTCTTGGGTTTGATTCCTCCCAGTGCCAACTTTGGTGGGCTAGTCCATACAAAGCTTTGCTCTGACTTTTAAACGAGACCTCCGCAAGTGGACGGCGGGATTAGACCCCTGAATTAGTTGGCCCTTGGGCTGGATACCGAGTTTTCAACAAAAAAAAATGAAAAAGAAGGAAATATTTTAACCTGAGTGTTCTTTGTTACAGGCCACCAAATCATGTGCTCTCTTATGAGAATTAGCTGCTTTTGGTAATCCGAGGACAAGCGTAAATTTATTAACAGGCCTTTTGATCCTTTTGCCGGTTGATTGGGAGGGAGCTGCAACAGGTGTGGTCTTAGCGACTGCATCAGCCATGAACTGCTTAGGGGAAGCAGACTCCACACCCGCATCAAAAGCAGTATTGATTTCTTCCACAGACTTGTTTGTGTCCTTTGCCTCGATACCCCCTTGTTCAATTTGAGCATGTCCACATTTTCCAACAAAATAAGAAGCTGCCTTCTCACAGAAACTACGTCCATCAAAGATTAAAACTTCAAACAACGATTCGCCGTTGTATTTGAAGAAAAGGAAATCACTCTCTTTCAAAGAGTGATCATTCACAAATTGTTGCCAACCGTTTGTGAAGTAAACAGTGTCATCTTTAGTTGTCAGCCCTATATTCCACACAACTCCACTAGGACCTTTAAGAGTCACATATTTAGGCAACTTCTTCTTTAAATTGTCTGAAAATGTTTTAGGAAGTGCCTGCAATTAAAATATAAATTTCCATTTGAGATTAAAAGATACATTGAGCTGAAGAGCGTAACAGATGTTGGTTGAATATACATATACCTAATAGCTAAACATAATTATTTGCTTGAAATCAGCTATTAATCATCTCATGTACATGATTTACATACACTTGAGGTGCTAGTTTGGTGACGAGGGCTTAGCTTTGTAACCTAAAGGTACAAAGTTCAAATTCCCTCATGGACAGTTGTAATATAGTCATTAGCTATGAAGCACGGATACTGACACCGGACACTGACATGCCGACGCCGCTAATTATTTGAGAAAATCACATAATACAGTGTAATTATGTGTCGGTGTCGTTCAGTGTCGGACACGACACGTGTCTGACACCGCGGCACGTCTAATCCGAGGAGTGTCCGTGCTTCATAGGTCATTAGTGCCACGTTAATTAACAATTTTTTTTTAAAGTAGATTTACACATAGCGTTTGCAGAACCAGGAAAAGAATAATAAATAGCTATTAATCAATCTCATTATTCACTTCCTTATCCCCTCCTTGCAAACTCCACAAACTCCCAAACAGAGCCTTCAACCATCTACTTAATTATCACAATGCAAGCTCAAAACAAAGTATCTCAAAAGCAAACACTAGAAAGAAAAAAGAAAACAGATCTACAACTAATGTCAAAAACAAACATATCTATGTGTATAAAATATAAAAATTCATGGCAAAAAATGAAAACTTTAACAACATATATCCAAAAATCAAAACTTTCTTCAATACAACTAACTGCAATTAAATGAATTGTAAAAATAAACAAAATTTAAAAGGTGGGCAAGTTAAAATATTCAAGAAAAAAATTGAAAAACAGTAAGAAAAAGCATATACTCAACATCCAAATCCAAATATGAACACTTCAGAAAGGTTTCATTTTTAATTTTCAACATGGTAGGAAAGAAAAAGAGAGAAAAAAAGTACTTACAAGTTGTTGTTGAAAATTGGTGGTGGTATGAAGAAATAGGGTGAAATGGATGAACTGAAAATGGTTCCAGTAAATCTCTTCCTCCCAAGATTTGATGCTTCCAACCATTTCAAAGAGAAGAAGCAGAGAGAGGGAAAGGGTTCAAAGGTACAAAGCTAAAGTAGGGCTTTAAACCCTTTAACAGTTCACGAGGAAGATGAAAGGTAGAAATGTCTTTGGTTCAAAACAGTACAGAATTTTATTTATGTAAGAGAAGAAACATTTATTTTAGTCTATTGTTAGTCAAAATTGATTACAAAGGTAGAATTAATTTTAATGTGTTTGGTTTGTTGTATTATTAAGGGGGTTAAAATTGATCATAATATGTTTGATAGTTTTAAGTATAATTGGTTTTGCCTTCATAATTGATTATACTAAGTATGATTTGTAACTTTTTTTCTTCTAGAATTTAATTTTAAATGTAAATTTAAAATTGAAGTCAATTTTACATAAATATATCCAAACACAAAATTACTTTAACTTGAACTCGTTTATAATCAAAATCAATCGTTTCACTACAACAGCAAGCATAAAATGTAGCATTTGAATACTAAAGAAGTCAAAAGAAATTTTTATCTTAAAAATGGTGTATTCAAAGTCATAAACTGGTGCGAATGCTGGGTTCGAATCCCAGGAGAACAACTCTTGGCCAGTGTGCATGACTCTACGCACGAGCTAGATTAATCGCCCATCATTAATCGCCAGATTAAGACTTTTTTTTTTACCTGTTTAATAAGTACACCGACCGAAGACACTTATTAGAAGATCTATTACATAAAAAAAAATTGTTAAAAAAAAATACAAAAATGTCTTTCAATATTTAGGTTTTACATTTTTTTTTGACAAAACTTATGAATAATTTACATGTTTAAAAATCAAACAAATTAACAAAAGATAACTTAGAAGCAAAAAGAGTATGTTTAAATAATTTAACACATTTTTTTTTTTTGAATAGTTTTTTTTACAGAAACAAACATTATTTTATTCATCAATGTAGTCATAATAGAGACTAAAATTTATTCAAAAGTGTGGATACTAACAGAAGACAATGTCACTCTAACAAATAAGCAACATTGTTGGTTTGGTGCAGAATAAAATTTAACTTAAAGTTTGGCAACGAAAGAAATAAACTCCTACAAGCATTTAAAATTACACCAGATTCTGAATTGTGAGCAATTTTAAGAAATAAACTCCTACTAGCTTGCTATCTAGTTATAACATCACTTGAGTAAAACTGAAATTCAAACGCCACAAAAGCACCTGCCATAGGCCTCTGCTTCTGCTTCTTGAGGTGTTTGTTGACCATTTTTCCACAATGTTTGAACACAGATGAATTCACATTTTTTCGTTCCTAACACACATACCGACACAAACAATCTTGTCTTTGAAGATCGACTGATCCACGTTACACTTGACTAATTGACTTCACCTCTCACCGGAAACTGTCCAACTATATTTTTACGCACACCCACTACTTTGGTCAAAGTTCGCTCCATTTTCATCAAGTTATGTTGTTCTTGCTATTCGGTTTTGCCACTACAACTGTGTTTTCGGTTGTGACAGACCCCTATAGCGGCCTGTGCATCCGCTATCATGTTTTCAGACAACCATCCATTGATGCAAGTGATCCCTTGCTGCGAGTAGAGTTATCGCTTGGCGAGTATCAACCTCTTCACATAAATTCTCATTCCTCCTCATCCAAATACACCATAATGCTATAACAAATATGTTCGATTGATTAGATTAGATGACAACAATTCTAAGAGATAAAAACAAACAGAGACTTAAATCCATCTGCCCTATGCATTCAGTCATTTATGATCATCCAAAGACCCACTTTCATCCATATCTCTTGCGCTTTCCTACATCCAAAGAAACACATGTCCATCATTCTCATCATTGTACTCACAAAGACACATCTATCTGTGCATTGTGCCTCTCTATGTTGAAGTCTTTGTCGAGTAGGTAACACTCATTTTGCTGCCCTCTAAAGAAAAACCTTCATTCTTTGAGGTATTTTCAAGCCCCATAGCCTTTTCCTATTGTTCTCCTCTCGGTATTCGCTATTGTCCATCAAATGTTCCATAGCGTAGTAATATTCAGACTTTACCCTGTAAATTCGGTGGGACTAAACTTTGAGCTCGCTATATCTTCTTGATCTACCTGATAAAGCGGTATTAACAAAATACTAGAGGCATCCTTAACATTGAAATTTTCCTCGATAAATCTCTTCCTCCACTCTTTTCTATCTGGTTCAATAAGATCCGAGACATACAAATTTTGCAAACTTGAATTTATTGGACTAGTTACATGATAATTGTCCTCCTCCCTTGACCAAGCATCCTTTCACAGACAAATCTTCCTCCCATTTTTCACCCATCATCTCAACCCTCCACTAACCACTACTTGTGAAACATGATTACTACCTCAGAAATATTCCAAAATCTCTTATAATTTAAATTGTCTAATAAATAATATTTCTACTTTAAAAATGGTGAAATTTCACTTAATAATAGAGATGGTGTCAATCCCATGAATTGTACAATATGAACCAATCCAGCAGGAAAAATTTCGTGTTGTAAAGAAAATGAAATGTATATGCTGAATTGAATCATATCAGTTCAGTTGAGGTATCAAAAAAATCCCGATGAACTCTGAAACAAAAGCAAACTTATTTTTGTTTTTAGGTACATGAGAGCAAACTTAATTTTATTCATGAACTTAATGGAGATAGAATTTCATAATGGTATGTGAGTTTTATTTAATGACAAACGTTAATATAAAATAGAAATAACTATATTATGTAATTCATTACTGCTACTGGATACACCACTGCTAGTGTCTGCTACTGAATGTTATAGACAATCACAAATTCACAATAATATGAAATAAGAAATAGTGGCCTAATAGATAATTAATACATTCTATAATCTTGATTAGTGATGATACATCTAGTTGTAACATACAACACGAATCTACTGCCATGCATAAGATGCACAAGTCTCAGAAACAAGAACGTTAGCATGTAAATGGAACAGTAGCTAACTACATGTTATCAAGTTTCACATGTCCATTTTGATTGTCAATACTTTCCTTTCCAACCCCAGATATATGAACCTGCATCACATAATCAGAAACGAGCTCAAATATGCACGTGTCACCAAAATTGATGCCATTATCACGAACAAAGGTAATCCATCCCCCACAAAAGGTGTGAAGCATTCCCCGTTTAGCATATGGGACCGAGTTTACAGTCCAACATTCGCCTCTTGAATTTCGTAGCGTAACTTCTGTTTTGTCGTTGGGGAGATGTGCAGAAGAGAAACGATGCGGGATTCTCTACAATGTAACAAGAATTCAATATTATACTCCAACCAGATCAGTTTGTCAAGCAGATGAAATACTACACACGATACTTAAGGATAAAAAGGGAACAACTCACCAGAGTACGTGAACCACCAACATTGCCGTTTTTAAGTATTTTAACAAAATATGGAAAAGAGGAAGTAAATGATTGTGCTATCTTTTTCTCATCTTCCTTCCTTTTTCTCTTCACGGTGGATGACTCTGAGGAATTGAACAGTTCCATCATGAGTTCAAATAAAAGGATAAGCTCTGACATAAATATAAGGATTTGAATGCAAAATACTCTTTCCTAGACAAGTATCAGTTTGCTAGGGAAGATCAAATGAGTTTTAATACATGTTATTGAAAGGAGGAAAAATAATTGCACTTGTTTATGTTGAAGATGTTATGGTTACATGAGATTACTTCACTCTAGAGAGTTTAATAGGAAACATTAAGGGAAAGGCCAAAATACAAGAGAGTGCTTGTTGGCAAGTTAGTTAGAGAGAAGGCGAGAAATACATGTTAGTTATAGTTACCGAAAAAGTTAATGAAAAAGAAAGAAATATTTTAACCTGAGAGTTCCTTGTTACAAACCACAAAATCATGTGATCTCTCAAAAGAGTTAGCTGTTTTTGGTCGTCTTCCCCGCCTCTTAGTCTGGACAGGTGTAACTTCTTTAACAGGCCTCTTCTTGATCCTTTTGCTGGTTTTTAGGGAGGGAACCGCTACAGATGTAGTCTTAGTGACTGCATCAGCCATGAACTGCTCAGGGGAAGCAGACTCAACACCAGCATTAAAAGCAGAAGTGTTATTGTCCTTTGCGCTGCTATCCCTTTGTTTAGTTTGAGCATGTCCGCATTTTCCAACAAAATAAGAAGTTGCCTTCTCACAAAAGTTATCTCCATCAAAGATCAAAACCTCAAAGAGTGATTCACCATTGTACTTAAAGAGAAGGAAATCATTCTCTTTCAAAGAGTGATCTTTCACAAACCGTTGCCAACCATCCGTGAAGTAAACCGTATCATCTCTAGTTGTCAGTCCTATATTCCACACAACTCCACTAGGACCTTTAAGAGTCACATTTTCAGGCAACTTCTTCTTTAAATTGTCTGAAAATGCTTTAGGAAGTGCCTGCAATTAAAATACACCATCTGATATTAAAAGATACATTGAGCTAAAGAGCCTAAGAGATGCTGGTAGACTATACATATACCTAAGAGCTTCTCATAATTATTTTCTTATAAAACAGCTATTAATCATCTCAAGTACATGATATACATACACATGAGGTGTTAGCTCATTGGTAAGAGTTTAGCCTTGTAACCTTAAATTACTGAGTTCAAATCTCCTCGAGACCGTTGAAATATTTTTTATAATAACAAATGTTTGTATGTTAGTTGTTATGTTAGTAATCTCCCTTCCGAGGCTCAGGACCGTTGTATAATAAAAAAAATTAATGACAAATGTTACTATGTTAGTACGTTAGTTGGTATGATTTTCTCCTTTATCGGGATTTGAACTCCGGACCTTTTACTAATCATTCGCCTTATTCAATTCCTTTAAACAATCTACTT
Organism: Medicago lupulina; assembly: GCA_958299785.1. Classification (NCBI taxonomy): domain Eukaryota; kingdom Viridiplantae; phylum Streptophyta; class Magnoliopsida; order Fabales; family Fabaceae; genus Medicago; species Medicago lupulina. The sequence goes on along the minus strand of OY283141.1, from coordinate 69,528,863 downwards.
AATTATTGCAATGCAAGCTCTAAACAAAGTGTTTCCAAAGCATACAGATCTACAACTACTGTCAAAGTTCATAAGCCAGTCTAGCATATCTATGTGCATAAAATATAAAAAATCATGGCAAAAAATGAAAACTTTAACAGCATATATCCAAAAATCAAAAGCTGAAAACTTTCTTCAATAGAACTAACTGCAGTTAAATCAATTGTAAAAAGAAACAAAATTTAAAAGTTGGGCAAGTTAAATTATTAAAGAAAAAAGAAAATAAGTTGAAAAATAGTATGAATATTTAAGAAAGGTTTCATTTTTATATTTTTCTTTCATGTAGAACTTACAAGTTGATGTTGAAAATCTGTGGTATGAAGAAATAGAGTGAAATGGATGAATTGAAAATGGTTCCAGTAAATATCTTCTTCCCAAGATCTGCTGCTTCCATCTTCTTCCATTTGAAACAGAAGAAGCAGAGAGTGAAGAAAAGGAAAAGAAGGGTATATGACTTTAAACCCTTCAACAGTACAAGAGGAAAATGAAAAGGTATAATAAATGATTCACAACAGTACAAAATTTTGTTAATGTGCTTTCAGTAGAAGAAACATCCATTTTAGTCCTTGTCATAGTCAACTTATTTATAAACAAAAGTCAATAGAACTTTTTTTTTTTTATTTTTTTTTTAAGGAAAAAGCCAATAAACTTCTTGAACTTCAATATAAGTACCTCTTTGAATACTATAAAAAAGTTGGATCAACAAAAATTTAACGTACTTGATTTAAATTTTGAATAAGATAGATCAATTTTTATATACTCAACTTTCTTTAATAATGGAGTAAAGTTTATCAAATATAACCGTTTAATATCATTAGTTCAAAAATGCCTTTATTAATTCTTCTACTTTCACATTAATTAAGAAAGTATAAGATCAAGAAATTTTTTTTATCCATTTTTATAAGATTATTTTGGTATTTCCAACTACATTAATTATTTCTTTACCAACATACCCGTATTTATTTTACATTTTTTCTTCAATCAACAATAAACATTATGATGAAAAGATAAACTAATTCTCTCTTTTAAAAGATAAAATTGTCCCGTAAAAAAAAGATAAAATTGTAAAAACAATATTAATTACAAACAAATTTAATATCACTACCAACTTTCTTTCTTAATTGTTGTGATTTAGTAAAAGAGTCTTATATTTAGGGACGAAAGTAATAGTTAATTTTTTGAAGGAAAGAAATATAATTTTTGTATATAAAAGAATAATTATGAGTTATTTTGCAAAAATTTCTTTTATTAAATGATATGTAAACAAAAATTAAAATTAAAATAATTGGAAAAAAGATAAAATGATAAATATCCTTTACTTTTGTTATCCTTTCAATCGGGATTTTCGTGCTTTAATTGTCTGTGTTTAATATATTTCTTTTTTTGGCTTATAGAAAAAGGAAATCCACTCCACCCAATCCTTCTTCTTTTTCCTCAAAACCCCCACTCTCATCTTCACTTTCACACTCCCTTCTTACCTTTTTCCTTGAACATTGTAGTTTGGTATTTCAACCGGTTTGTTATATAGTCAGTCTACAAGGGAATACAAGTGTAATTTTTACCTGTTCTTTTATTCTCTTTACTTATGCCTCCATTTTCCGACTAATTGGATTTGTTAATCCAGCTGAAATTAAGCCTAGAAATAACTATAGTATGCAACAAAAAAATGAAATTATAAGCTAGTAATATACTCCTGACCTTAACTTTAAGCAAAAGTAGGCAAAACAAAAATTGATGCAGTTGGTTCGAATTTTGGACCAAATATATCAACTTTCTTTGACATATTTTTGCTTAAAATTAAGGTCGGAGGGAGTAATTATATAATTGCATAACTATATTATACAATTATATATATGATTATAATTGTTAATTTTTCTTAAATAGCTTGCACCCCTTAGCTAGGGTCCTAGATACACTACTACTAAATGTTACAACAATCACAAATTCACAATGATATGAAATAAAAAAAAAAAAAAAAAACAGTGGCGTAATAGATAATTAATACATTCTATGATCTTTACTAGTGATGATGATACAGCTAATTGGGATGTGAATGGTGACCTCTAAAACATATACTAAAAAACAACATAAATTTACTGTCATGCATAAGATGCACAAGTCTCAAACAAGAACGTTAGCAGGTAGATCGAAGAGTAGCTAGCTACACGCTATCAAGTTTCACATGTCCATTTTGATTGTCAACACCTTCCTTTCCAACCCCAAATATATAAACCTGCATCACATAATTAGTAACGAGCTCAAAAATGCACGTGTCGCCAAAATTGACGCCATTATCACGAACAAAGGCCATCCAACCCCCACAAAAGGAGTGAATTATTTTCCCTTTAGGACATGGGACGGAGTTCACAGTCCAACATTCGCCTTTTGAATTGCGAAGTGTTACTTCTATTTTGAAGTCAGGCAGATGTGCAGCAGAGAAATGATATGGGATTCTCTACAATGTAACAAGTATTCAATATTATACTCTAACCAGATCAGTTTGTCAAGCAGATGAAACACTAAATAAGTTACTTAAAGATAAGTGTGGAGAGATAAAAAAAAACTCACCAGAGTACGGGAACCACCGACATTGCCGGCTTTAAGTATTTTAACAAAATATGGAAAAGAGGAGGTAAATGATTCGGCTATCTTTTTCTCATCTTCCTTCCTGATTCTATCCAGGGTGGATGCCACTGTGAGGAATTGAACAGTTCAATCGTGAGTTTTAAATATAAGGATAAGCCCTGGCATAAATATAAGGATTTGAATGCAAAATACTCTTTTCTAGAAAAGCATCAGTTTGCTAGGGAAGATCAGATGAGTTTTAATACATGTTATTAATATTGAGACCTAGAATGAAATCAAAGGCAATGGCGAGCTTGGGAATTCAAGGAAATCACAATCTTTTCATCCAACATTCACAAGGAGGAAAACTAATTGTACTTGTTTATGTTGAAGATATTATGGTCACAGGAGATTACTTGACTGAGAGGGAGAGTTTAATAGGACACATTAAGGGAACAGACAAAATAGAGAGAGTGCTTGTTGGCAAGTTAGTTAGAGAGAGGGAGAGTTATACATGTTAGTTATAGTTACTAAATTATTCGTAAAATATAGTAAAGGTTAATGAAAAAGGAAGAAATATTTGAACCTGAGTGTTCCTTGTTACAAGCCACCAAATCACGTAGTAGCTTCTCACCAGAATCATCTGATTTTGGTGGTCTTCCCCGCTTCTTAGTCTGGACAGGCGTAACTTCAATTACAGGCTTCTTCTTGGTCCTTTTGCTGGTTGTTTGGGATGGAACAGCAGCAGGTGTGGTCTTAGTGACTACATCAGCCACCTGAGGGGAAGCAGACTCAACACCAGCGTTAAAAGCAGAAGTGTTATTGTCCTTTGCCTTGCTATCCCCTTGTTCAGTTTGAGCATGTCCGCATTTTCCGACAAAATAAGAAGTTGCCTTCTCACAAAAACTATTTCCATCAAAGATTAAAACCTCAAAGAGTGATTCACCATTGTACTTAAAGACAAGGAAATCATTCTCTTTCAAAGAGTGATCGTTCACGAATTGTTGCCAACCGTCCACAAAGTAAACAGTATCATCTCTAGTTGTCAGTCCTATATTCCACACAACTCCACTAGGACCTTTAAGAGTCACATTTTCTGGCAACTTCTTCTTTAAATTGTCTGAAAATGTTTTAGGAAGTGCCTGCAATTAAAACAAAAATTTTAATCTGAAATTAAAAGATGCATTGAGTATTATTTGCTTGAAAAACAGCTATTAATCATCTCTAGTATATGATTTACATATTGATAAAAAAAAGAAGTACATGGATTTGCATACACTTGAGGTGCTAGCTTAATGTAAGAGCTTAGTCTTGTAACCTCAATGTACAGAGTTCAAATCTTATCGGGGACAAATTTAAAATGGTCATCAGTGTCAATGTAATTGATAAAAAATTGCCTCTTCCCCAATTTATTTAAATAAAAGTGCATGATTTACTATTTGCAGAACAAGGAAAAGAACAATTGTTGTGAATTCAGACTCAAATCTCACATCAATAAACTTAGATGTGCGGAGCAAGTATCAATGGCAACCAATAACTAAATAGTCTCAAGCAACAACAACATATCTAGATCTAGCAACCAAGTGTAAATCAAAACCTCAATCAAAGCAAGAACAACAAGATAAAGAGAGTAGAGGAACAAACACACTACAATTTGATTACCCAGTTCGGCCCAACAATGACCAGTGTTTGGGGGAGAGAGCTCCCCAATTCACTATCAATGAGTTTCTTACAAAGATATACAAAAGAGAAACAAGTAATTAACATCAATAAGTTCTCCAAGAACAACATAATTTCTACTCATTTCCCAATCTCTTCCCATGTACAAGAAACTCAAAGATTTTCACTCACGTGAGGTCTTTACAATGTTTCCCAACCCAAGAGTCTCAGCCAAAGACCCTCAAGCTCTAAATGGCTATAACGGGTTGTATGATTGTGTTTGTTGGGGTAGGATCATCATTTAGTTGCCTATCATATTTCTTATTACGTGTACATCCAAACATATGATAGAAAAAAAGTGTATCCTATCACTGTCATATCTTATTCTTATCCAACTCTCTATTCTATCATGTATCTATCATATCCTATGCACCAAACGGGTCCTAAGGTTCCTAAAAGTTGCATTCTTTGGTTCCATGAGATTACACAAAAGTGGGAAAAATCTTTAAATCGAGGTCCAAAACCCGAGTCACTTGCGTAGCACATGATTGGACGTGTATAGCACAAAACTGACAGCTGGCCGTGCGCCTACACATGAGACAGAATCAAAATTCTGCCAAAAAACACAAACCATGCTCCTAGCGCGCAGGGCAGAACCAAAACCCTCTTTCATAATTCTTTTAATTCATCGTTTAGCCCAAACATAATCATTTGCTTGAAAAACGTATATTAATCAATCTCCTTATTGAATTCCTTTTCTTTAATCTACTTAATTATTGCAATGCAAACTCAAAAACAGATCTACAACTACCATCGCCACAGTTCCTAAACAAGCATATCTGTATCTATAAAATATAAAAAATCATACAATTTTTTTTTAACAACATATAAAAAAATCAAAAGCTCAAAACTTTCTACAAAAAAAGTAACTGCAGTGGATGAAATTGTAAAAAGATAAAAATTGAAAAGGTGGGTAAGTTAAAACATGGAAGAAGTGCATGTATGTACACCGAAATATGAATATTTAAGAAGATGGAAGGAAAGAAGTACTTACAAGTTGTTGTTGAAAATTGGTGGTGGTTTGAATAAATTGGGTGAAATGGATGAATTGAAAATGGTTCCAGTAAATATCTTCTTCCCAAGATCTGCTGCTTCCATCCCAATTTTGTCCCATTTGATTTGAAACACACTCAATTTGTTCTTTCAGTCTTCTTTAGTCCTTAAACAGTACACACGAGGAAGTGAAAGGGTAGGACATCTTTAATTGGTTCTACTTCAACTTTTCAACTATTTTTTATTTAAAAATAATATTTTAAATTAAAGATATTTTTGTTTTAATTCTTTTAAAAAAATTAATTTTCACTTTTGATTAGTTTTTTTTAAATAAACTCATATGTAAAATCCATATTTTTGAATAAAAATTTGCAGAAACGTTTATAATTTTTTTTTTTAAGAAGCTAAGAAATGTTTATAATATTGTTTTTTTGAAGAAGCTAAATTAGCCCATCTAAATTGGCATCGGAGATAATTGAGACCACAAGGAGTAACACACTCCCATATCCCAAGCCAATACCACTAGGCCAACCCAAGTGAGTTAGAAACATTTATAATACTATAAGAGTCTCTCCCAAAAAATCCTTAGAATTTTTTAACAAAACATAAATTAAATATGAATTTATAAATAAATTCATATTTAATTAAAACATACACGAGTTTTACAACATTCTACACATTTTTACACATATTCATTAAAAAAAATACATGAGTTGACTTAAAAATAGAGACAATAAATAGTGATTGAAAATTTTACAAGGACTAAAAGTCGAAAGAAAATTTTAAAAGGATTAAAACAAAAATTTGATATATTTATAAGGAGTCCTCGGTTTGAATCCAGCCTTATAAAAATTAGGCGTATTAGTTGATTTTGTCCGGGGCACCGGTTAACAAGACTCTCTTAGGCTTACCATGCATAGAAGATAGATATATGTTACATTTTTATTAGACATGTATTATGGATAGTTTTTTTTGTTGAAGGATGTATTATTGGATAGTTATAACCTTCTCTTCACTCTACTTATTTCTCTTTGCAATAATTTCATTTGCATGCTATTTTTATCACACCAGTTTCTTCTTATACGCTTGAAAATTAGCTGCTCTTCAGAAAGATTTGAGGATTTATGAACTATCATACTGATTTGAGCTTATTATCTTGTTGCATTGATTTGTCAGAAAGATAAGAAACACTTCATAGTATAAAAGAAATGAAAAATGAATTAGTTTGGTTTGTGCTAAACAAATACCTACTGCAGTGTAGGGTTTTAGAATTATTTGGCTTTTTTATATTTATGATTTATCCTCTTAGTGTTTGAAATTAACAAGTGGTTTGAGTTTCCATATTAGAAAATTAATGATCTCTATGCTATAAATTTCTTCACAGCAGTTCTTCAAATACAAGTTTTTCCACTGCCAAAGCATTTCTAGTAACAAGTCGTCAAAACTGAAAGCCCTGATCAGGAGAAAGAACATTTACATCCATCTTCTTGAAAATATCATTTAAATATCACAGAGGGACTTTTTAACTGTTTGGAGCTTGCTAGAGTATCATTTTTTAGGAGTTTATATATTTGTCAACAACTTATCCAATACTCAAAGCTCTAGGATCAATTGTCTGTGTTATACTTTGCATCTATGCCTGAATAGTTGGTTCTGCTGCTAAACTGTATGCCAAGATTTTTTAATTTTGTAGGTGTAAATTTGCTAAAGGTCGAGTTTAAATAAGATGGTCATGTGATATTTCAAACAATGCAAAGGTAATAAATAATGGTTAAACACGTTCTTAGTTTTTAGCATTTATTCGACAGTAGCAGGGATTAGATTTATAGATAAGATAAATAACACTCATCAAACTACGGAAAACATCATCATTTGCCGCGGTACTCTCTGGTGGGAATATCAGGAAGGCGTGATTTGAGCGGGCCAGTGAGCTCGTTGTCCGCACATTACAGCATATGAGTGTAACTTGTAGAAATGCAACCATACAACACAGAGACATCTTGATAGGTCACTTTATGAAGATAGCAATGCATGTTCTCTCAAGCATGCTTTGTCTCCAGTATACCCTCTATTGTATGCTATACTTGATGACAATTCATTGCACCATTTTTATTGTGTTATGATGTGAAAAGTGCCAACGATGGAGGCAACGTAAAATGATCAACATGTGCAATCACAGTTCAGAGAGGGGTACGACTTCAACTACTACAGAGGTTCAATCAATTGTTGATGTTGTTCTCTCGCTAATTTTAAATGAAGTTTGTGTCATTGATGAAGTAAGACCTGATAATCCGAACCTTGCAGATAAGTTCAACTTTCACTAGAGGGAGCAATGTGCTACTGTTGGTAATTGTGTGGATGAGGTTGTAGATAAGTTCTTTTGGGTCACAACAAAGGAAGGCAAGTGAATGAGGGCAAGAGCTATTGTGAGTACTGCCCTTGGTTTCTCAAGCATTGCTAATTTGACGGGTTCAATTGAATTTATAAGTAAAGATTTTCATGTATTTGACTACATGGAGCATCTTGTTTTTAATGTGGTGAAAAGTGTGAATTGTATGTTCAAGCATGGCACTGTAAAGGTAAATATTTCCAAGAACTAGTCATATACACCTTCAATATTATATGTCCATCTCTTTATCCAAGAACTAATTAGGAAGAAAGTGTTTTTAGCTGCATGGGCAGGGACTACCGTGAAAGGCGAAGGAGCTTAACTTCCTTTCATCTTGTTGATCCTAAGACTTGCTTTGCGTGAGAAACTGTGAGTCAACACTATGCAAAACAAATAATTTTTCAAGGATTTAAGGCAGATAGATAGTTCAATGCTAATTGGGTTGCAAATGATAATGGTTTAAGATATTTTTATTGTTTGGCAATTGTGGGGTGGTGAGTGTGACAAAGTTCCGCCGTATGGTGCAACACTTGGAAAGGCATTGGCTGGAAAAAAAAATGCTCCCAGATAAAGCTTCCCTTGCATGCATTGATGCAGTAAATTGCCTTGCAAACAATGATGCAATGATTTGTATAAATCTAAGAATATGTGCACGTAGCTTTTGAGGTCATGATGTGTTTAGACCATTCTTTAACAATCCTTATAATAAGAGAATGATAACTCATATAATTATTTATTCTAGAAAGGATCTTTTATGCATACTTGTTGGTTTGTTTGGAAATAGTGATATTGTGCGATTGATGTAGTTATCTTACTACGAGTATGCACTAGCTTATATAAGCATCATATTGTCTCATGATTAAAATCAATGAAAAATATAACCAAATTCCTCTTTTTCATTCTAACTTCTCTCCCTAAATTCGGAGGTGTGATCCCTACTCGAATTGAGTCGTATCACCAACATTTCGCAATGACATGAACTAAAATGCAGCAGCGTAACAAAAAATCATCATCTATAAAATGTATCAAGTCTTGGCAACTCATGCCGCAAAAAAATCACTATAAAATGTATCAAGTCTTGGCAACTCATGCCACAAAAAATCTTCATCCAAGATTGATTTATCTGTCTCACAAACAAGCACATTGGCAGGTAGATCTAACTAGCTATCAAGTTTCACATTCCCATTTTGATCGTCAAGACCTTCTTTTCCAATCCCAGATATATAAACCTTCATCACATAATTAGAAACGAGCTCAAAAATGCACGTGTCTCCAAGATTGATGCCATTATCACGAACAAAGGCCATCCATCCCCCACAAAAGGCGCGTGTTGCTCCCGCTGGGACGGAGCTCACAGTCCAACATTCGCCTCTTGCATTGCGAAGCGTAACTTCTGTTCTGCAGGCAGGGAGATGTGTAGCAGAGAAATGATTTGGGATTCTCTACAATGTAACAAGTATTCAATATTATACTCCAACTGGATTAGTTTCTCAAGCATATGAAACACTGCATAAGTTACTTAAAGAACTCACCAGAGTACGTGAACCACTGATATTGCATGATTTCATGATCATAACAAAATATGGAAAAGAGGAGGTAAATGAGTTTTTCTCATCTTTTTCATGAACCACTGATATTGCGTGAACCACTGTTATCTTTTTCTCATCTTCCTTCCGACTGATGGATGCCTCTGTGGAATTGAACAGTTCAATCATGAGTTTTAAACAAAATAATAAGCTCTGACATAAATATAAGGATTTGAATGCAAAATACTCTTTCCTAGACAAGTATCAGTTTGGTAGGGAAGCTCAGATGAGTTTTAATCCATGGTTTTGAGACCTAGAATGAAATCAAAGGGCTATGCGCAAAGTCAAGAAAATCACAATCTTTTCTTCAAATATTCACTAGGAGGAAAACTAATTGTATTTTTTGTTTATGTTGATGATATTATGGTTACATGAGATTACTTGACTGATAAGAGAGTATAAAAGGACCCATTAAGGGAAAAGCCAAAATCAAGATAGTAAAAGTTAATGAAAAATAAAGAAATATTTTAACCCGAGTGTTCCTTGTTGCAAGCCACCAAATCATAACCATGCGCTTCTCTCTCAACAGAATAATTAGCTTTTTTCGGTGGTCTTCCTCGCTTCTTAGTCTGGACAGGTGTAACCTCATTAACAGGCTGCTTGGTCCTTTTTCCGGTTGATTGGGAGGGAAGCGCTATAGTGATTGCATTAGCCATGAACTGCTCCGGGGTAGCAGACTCAACACCAGCATTAAGAACAGTATTGACTTCTTCAACAGACTTGTTTGTTTCCTTCTCCGTGATACCCTCTTGTTCAGGTTGAGCATTCCCACATTTTCCAACAAAATAGGAAGCCGCTTTCTCACAAAAGCTTTCTCCTTGAAATATTAAAACATTAAAGTTTGATTCACCATTGAACTTAAAGACAAGGAAATCATTCTCTTTCAGAGAATGATCTCTTGCAAACTGATGCCAACCGTCCACGAAGTAAACAGTATTATCTCTAGTTTCCAGCCCTACATTCCATTCAACTCCACTAGGACCTTTAAGGGTCACATTTTCTGGCAACTTCTTCTTTAAATTGTCTGAAAATGTTTTAGGAAGCGCCTGCGATAAAATTATAAATTTCCATTTGAGATTATGATACATTGAACTCAACATAATTATTTGCTTGAAAAACCGCTATTAATCATCACAAGTACATGACATGGATAAAAAGAGAGGGTTGTGTTAGACAGTCAACAACCAACATAAAACTTTGTCAAATTTTTTATGACATGGATCAAATATGTTATAGATAGTGCTTGCAGAACATGGAAAAATAAAATTAATCCATTATTTAAAAACGACACCACAATCTCCTTATTCATTTCCTTTAAGCCACAAAAGCATGAATTTATTAGGGTGAATGCAAGAACAAATTGTCTCAAAAGCAAACACTAGAAAGATTGAAAGGAAAAAAACTACATATCTTCAACTAATGTCACAGTTCTTAAGTAAGAATCCAAAGCTATTATTTTAAAAACAAGCATATCAATATAAATATGTATATGTCAAAAGCTCAAAGCTTTCTTCAAAAGAACTCACTGCAATTACAAGAATTGTAAAAAGATGCAAAATTTAAAAGATGGGCAAGTTAAAATGATGAAGAAAAAGAACAAAATAAATGAACCTGAAAAGTAGCATGAACATGAACATGAAATGAAGTACATGTATTTAACACCACCCACATATGAAAACTTTATAAAGCTTTCATTTTTCTTTCATCAAGAACATGGAAGTTAAGAAAAAGTTGAAAAATATAATACTTACAAGTTGCTGTTCAAAATCAGTGGTGTGGAGAAACTGAGCGAAATGGATGAACTGGAAATGGTTCCAGTAAATGTCTTCTTCCCAAGATCTCCTGCTATCTTCCATTTGAAACAGAAGCTGAGTGAAATGGTTCAAAGGTTCAAAGGTGCAAAGTACAAAAGACAGGTATAGTTCAAGAAGTGAGGTAAAGTACAGTATAGGCTCTACTTAAGAAAAGTACAGGTCATATTTATAAGAAAAGTAAAAGGTAAAAAATGATTAATTTCACAACGGTTAGTAATGTGTGAAAATGTATAGAAACATTGATTTTAGTCCATTTCATGGTCATCTTAAATGGGTTCACACATTTACTATGTCGATGATCGTTGGATTGAAATCGATTCGTGTAGATTTGACCGTCATAAATTTATTTATTAAAAAAATTGGAAGTTTATTTATATTTAATATCGTGTAGTCTTGATCCAAACTATTTTGACGCGTCGAATACGTTATTGTCAACGACTGCATTGAATGCGTTCAAACTATCAACGACTGTATTTAATGCGTTGAAACTATAAAATTGATTTCTTTCGCAACGGTTAGTAATAGGGGTGTACACGGGTTGGGTTGGGTAGGTTTTAGCTTAACCCGTTGATCACACTATAGGTTGGGTTCAACATGGAACACGCATTTACATAGCCAGAACCGAACCAAACCAGTTTTTCTGGGTTGGTTCAGGTTGGGTTCACGGGTACCCATTTAATTATAAAAATATTTTTTTGGTTATATTTATTTGCACAACACTGTGTCGGTGATCGTTGGGTTGAAATCAATTGACGTAGATTTTAAAATCGGAAATTTAGTTATTAAAAAAGCTAAAAGTTTATTTAAAACTAACACCATGTAGTCTTGATTTAGCGTATTTTGACGCGTTGAATACATGATTTTCAACGACCGTATTGAATGCGTTAAAACTATAAAATATCTTTTAATGTTTAGGTTAGCAATTTATATTTTGTTGGAATATGGTGAAAAATGATGAATTCAATTTATTACAAGTTAAAAAATTGTTATTTCGCCCCTTAAAAAAAATTGTTATTTCGAATGTTTTAGCTTCATCATCAAGTTAGTAGGACCCTTATTTATTTGGTAAAATGAGGGCTGGAGTTCAAATGGGTTAGCAATTTTTGTTACAAAACATACCACCAGAAGACACTTTTGAAATCAAGCTAATAACAAAAGACAACTTAGTAAGAAAAGATTATGTTTAAGTAGTACTAAACAAACATTCAAAAATTATAATGAAAATGTCTAACCCATATTTAATGAAAAAGATTTTTTTTACTCTACATTTAAAAAAATTCACATTTTGAACCTAGAGAATTGCTTTTTACGTGTTGAGTCAACACGTAAAAAGCAATTCTCTAGGTTCAAAATATCAGCACGTAAAAGGTGTGAATATATCCATAGCCACATAACTGTAAATTAGTTATTAATTTGCTATTTTGCTTCTATAAATGGTTCTAATTTTTGTTCTAATATAGAGTTAAGGGCAATAAGGTATACATACTAATCTCATTTTACTTAATCGTGAAGATTCAACCTAATTATCATTTATAGTCAATCATATCCTACATGACAATCACAAGCCACATGATTCTATACTAATTTATACTAGAACCAGGGCTTGAAAAAAAATAAAATTAGAACTAGGGCTTGAAACTAACATCCTGATACCAAGATTAGAGGCTTCTATGGCCAGCCAGTACTTGCCATACAAACCTTCTCCTACACATAAACCTCTAGAATAAGCAACCTAGGGCATATTTCACTGCAAATAAACACCATTTCTCTTTAGGGATTGTTTTCATCACTTAACCATACATTCAAACTCATCACAGGTCAATGATGATTTCAGTTATGTGGATAAATCCATCGCCACATAACTGTAAATTAGTTACTAATTTGTTTCTATCTCAAAGTTTGTTAGACGAAGTTTGTTATTACTTATTAGAAGATAAGTTAGTTGCTATTTTTAAGCTTCTCTTAGTCTAGTAGCCTATGTAAACGCATGTACATGTAATCTTTTGCTTTCAAGGAGATATAAAGAGAAATTTCAGTTTCTAAGTCTCCCTAATCATTCACCCTCTCTGAGAGCAAGAGGGTCCTCGCGGCCGCGCATAGGTGGTCATGGCTGGTGGCTCAGCAGCCGAAAGGCTGAGCACAATGATGCATGATACATGTAAACTCGTAGCATGGAACGATCTCGTAGCATCGGTATCCGTGTTTGTGTTAGTGTGCTTAGGTTATTACAATTTACAACAACAATGAATCTGAAATTGGAAAGATATAATAGAAGAAAATACATGAACCTTCTCTGGAGGATACTGATATTCCCTTGAGGAAGATTGATGAGTTTGGGAGCTGGATCAGCATTGCATCTGAGATATACTCACTTCTCATCAGTGCACCTACTATTTCAAAAGTGTTGTTTTTATTTATGTTGTTGCTTGCTGCACATTCAAGCAGTTGCAAGTTCCCTTTCAAAAAAGTATTTGGATAGATTTTAATTCTCTTTTGTTCAAAATTGGATTCCAATTGTAACACTACCACATTGACATTCGTATTGTAAAAAATCTGCAACTATTTATATTTTGTTCATGAAATTTTGTAATTCATTTTGATGTTATGTACTGTGCAGCTTTTCATTTAAATTATAGCTGCTATTAGAAAATGCTTCCTGAATTTCAATCTTACAAAACTCTTTGAATCATTGGATCATAATCAAGTGAATCACATTTGAAAAATAAATAAATAGCTTATTTACAAAACTCTTGCGAATATTTCTATCATGAGGTTTGTCAACAAGTTGCCATGTATTATTTTTCTCAATCATGTTTAACTGCTTCTTCATTGAAACTATCCAGTGTTGATCAAGTATTGCTTCTTCAAAACCAGCAGGCTCGCAAAGAGCGATATTGCATCTTCGATAAACATCCAAAAATAGTCTTGTGCCTTCCACAGGAATGTCCATCTACCATTTCAATTTCCCTATCTTCATTGCTTTCATCTATTTTGTAAGACTGGATTTTTGGCTCTTTGGAAATTGCTTTTATCCCATTTGTGTCATCCCAATTTCACTTTTAGTCTTCCATAAAATTCGCCTATAATAATTTTACCATTTTTTGGCTAGAAATTTTTATAAGCTTTTGCAACAGAGTTGTAGCCGAAAAAATGAATAGAAGGGCTATTTTTTCTAGTTTATCTCTCTTGATATGTAGAACATGAGCGAAACATAAGCGTCTAAATATTTTAAGGAAAATTAGGGAGGGTTTGTAATCAACGTGTTTTGCAAATAAACGTGTTTGCCGATTCTGCCCAAAATTTCTTGGGCATGTTCCTATCATGTAATATACATTGGGTCATCTCCAATATAAATTTGTTTCTTCTTTCACTGACTCTACTATGATGTGGAATGTATAGAACCGTCCACTAATTATAAATCCTAAACTCATCACAAAATCGATCAAATGCTTCAGAATATACTCTTTGCCTCTATCAGATCTAAGAGTTTGAATTTTACAACCATCCTCATTCTCCACTCCAGATTTTGAATTGCTAAAATACTTGTGCTACCTCTGGATTGTGCTTTACAAAAAAGATCCAACACATACAACTTAAATCATCAATGAATATAACATAATAATGACTACCATGCAAAGAAGGTGTTCTTTGTGGACATGAAATGTAAGTATAAATTAATTACAGCTTCTTTGTCGCTCTGCATGCTGTCTTTGAAAATGGCTTTATGCTTTGCTTTCCAAATTGACAAGCCTTGCAGTTTGAAATGTGGTCATCAACTTTTTCCTCTCATTTTTACTTTGAAAATACCTTTGCCATCACTATCTTTAATTAAATAGCTTTAATTTTCAAACAAAACTTTATATCCCTTTTCAATTAATTTCCCAATAGTTAACACACTCTGATCAATTTCAAAGACGCATAACACATAAATGAACTTTGTACCAAAATAATAGACTGAGGTTGCTATTGTTCCTTTTTCTTTCACACGACTAGTTTCCATTTCCAACTTGAATTTTTTATGAGCTTGCATTGCTTAGTTACCTAAATAGATCTTTGTTATGTTTCATGTGGTTACTACACCCATTGTCAATCAATCAATTCTCACTTGATTCGATGCTTGAGAAACATGTCGCAATGAGCAAGTGCCAAGTGATCCTTCTCCTCTTCTTGATCCATAATCTTTGCCCTGGCACTATGTTGTTGATTCTTATTTTCACATGTAATAGCTTCATGCCCCATTTGATTACACTTAGTGTGCTTAACATCAGGTCTTCTCAAACCTCTAAATGGTGGATGACATTTCTTTCCATAGTGTTGACAAGGCAGTGAATATTTTCTTCGAATTTCATTGTTTTCTTTTGCATTGGCTGACGTTGAGTCTACTTAAAATTCACCAAAATCCTTCTTGAATTTGCCCACATTTTTTTGCTTGGTTGCTAAAGCTCCTTCACATGTTGTTTCCTCTCTCATATGTCTTATCTATTCTTGGTATTCTCGAAGGTGGTGATGGTTACTTCCTATCTTTTGTGTACCGTTACAAGAGCTTTTTCAACAATTCTAAACTCAGTAAAGTCTAATCCTAAACGTCTTACATTGTTTGCAATATTGAGATGCTTGTCAGAGTAATTTTGAATCATCTCAAAATCCTTAATTCTTTGAACTTTGAATTCTCGGATCAAGTTGAGGACTTGCATGGCTTTAATTCTTTCATCTTCTTCATATTCTTTCTTGAGATAATCTCATAACTCCATTGTTGATTTCAAGGACATGATTCTTGTGAAAATTGCAGTTGAGTCAGCAACAAACAAGTAGACTTTTGACTTTGCTTTCTTTGTTTTCTTTTGCTTTTGCACTTTTATTTGTGCCAGGGCAGAATTGTTCGTAAGTACAGGGATTTCATAACATTCTTCCACTCCTTCCCACTTATCCAAAGCTTCCAAATACACCTCCATACACATTGTCCAAAGTTGACAGTTTCTTTCGTTGAACACTGTCAGAGCGATTCCAGAGAAACTTGCTTCAGACTCCATGAGGTTAAACTTGCACACCGTATCCTTAGGAATAGGGTTATAGATACCAATTTGTTGTTGATTGAACAAGAATAGAAAAATAACAGAGACAATAATGGAAAAGAACAATGTTAATGAACATTAGAAAAGTTACAATACATGCCGTCTGAAAAGTGAAAACAACTCAACAAAGACAACAATTGGTTCATAAAAACAATAACAGCTAATAACTACCAAAACAACATATTTGTAAACTGAACATCAGTTACTAAATTAAAAATAACTACCACCCAATACAATTTCTACATCAGCAGTACTAAACACAATAATCAACTTTGTTTCTGCACTTTAAGCTGACTTTAGGATTCTTTGCCATACTAGAAGTGTCATGGCAAGCAACATCATGTCTTTGCACTAAGCATACTAAAAGCTAGTTTTCCAACCTAGAATCATCTTTTCCAACTTCAGCGACACGAACACGTAATTCACACTCATGTATAAGTTCGAAAATGCAGACATCTCCAACTTTTATGTTGTTGCCACGAACAAAATTCACCCATCCTCCACATAGAGTATGATCTGTATTCACTCTAGTTGTTGGAACAGAATTAACAATCCAGTGTTCTCCCTTCAAATTATGAAGAATAATCTTTATCTTGCGGTTTGGAAGATGTGCCTTTGAGAATTGGTGGGGTACATTCTGCATTATATCAATTATAAATCACCATCAACAAGAGCTTCAATGATAATGGCTAGCACAGTGAATAGGAAGAAAATTTTACATAACAAATAATAGGACAAATAAATTTAAAATAGGAAGTAGGAAATATTTAAGAAGGAAAGTTAAAATGGCAATATCGTTCAATACAAACTTTTAAGGAAAGAAAACTATGATAACAATAACAATTGGTACTTCTTGAAGAAATACAACATAGTAATAGCTTAAAATTCAATTTGTAAATCTCATAGCATTAAATGAGAAGTTTGTCAAGCAACATTTCACTAAGTATTGAAATATCATTCCAACATTCATTGAAGTGCAAGTACAGTAATAGTTCAAATCTACCAAGATTGACTCATTAATTAGGACTCGTATCACCAGGGCCAGCCCATAGCCTGTCGAGGCTGGGCTATGCCACTGGGCCTCGATTGTTTTGGGCCCAAAACATATTTTTTTTCAATGCAAGGCGCTTAAATATTATTTATATAGCGTTAAAGCGAGAGATTATTAAAGAAATCACATGGCTGCAGAGGTGAGGCCCTTTTTGTTAGAATGTATGGTTGTGGGTTCAATTCCCACTGGAGTCTTTTTTATAAATAATTTTTCTTTATAGTGTCTTATAACTTTTTTTGGGGCCTTTTTTTGTCAGCCCTTAAAATATAAAACAGGGCCAGCAAATTTGTTAAGACGGCCCTGCGTATCACTATGGAATTGTGGATGGAATTTTCACTGAGATCATTTTTTACTGGTATTGTATACATCTTAAATGCTTCTTCTTTTTCTTTATAAAATACATCTTAAATGCTTTAAGCTATGCTTACCAAGTTACCATCCTCCATACATAAAAGGAGAAATATTGTTTTGGTAAAAATTAATATACTCCAACAAGATCAGTTTGTCAAGCAAATGAAACACTACACAGGTTACTTAAAGATAAGGGCGGAGAGATAAAACAACATTATTTGGGAGGAAAATTATGAATTACAAAAGGAAAAAACTCACCAGAATACGTGGACCATCGACATTGAACGTTTTGATCATTTTAACAAAAAAAGGATAAGAGGAGGTAAATGATTCGGCTATCTTTTTCTCAGCATGCGATGATGATAACTTTGACAGTGCTGCCTCTGTGTGGAATTGAACAGTTCAATCATGAGTTTTAAATAAAATAATAAGCTTCGGCATAAATATAAGGATTTGAATGCAAAATACCCTTTCCTAGACAAGTTTACTAGTGAAGATCAGATGAGTTTTAATACATGTTTTTGACCCAAAATAAAATCAAAGGCAATTGTGTGTTTAGGCTATAAGCAAGGTCAAGGAAATCACAATCTTTTCTTCGAGCATTCACGAGGAAAACTAATTGTACTTTTGTGTATGTTAATGATATTATGATTACAGGAGATAACTTCAGAGACAGTTTAATATTTCATTCTTGAACAATATTGCAATTTTAACTTTCCTTCTTTATCTTGAGTTGTCTGTAAAACAGAATAGAAACAACTCATGACACATTAAAACTGTAAAACAGAATAGAAAGATAATTGTTTTACAGAACTAAAACTGTAAAACAGAATAGAAACAATTATCATGACCTCCTCATGACACTGCCTCTCTATATATTCCCCTCTTCCATGTGTATTTCTCTCCCTCTCTCTAACTAAGTTGACAACTAAGCACTCTCCTCTCCATTTGGACCTTTCCCTTAATGGGTCCTATCAAATTTATTAAAGGAAAAATAAAGCTTGAGATGAAGGACCTCAGAAAACTCAAGCATTTCTTGAAAATTGAGGTGGCCTACTCAAAGCAAGACACTTTTATCTGTCAAAGGAAATACGTGTTTGACCTTTTGCAGGAAACAGGTAAGCTTGAATGCAAACTTGCGAGTGCTCCCATTGAGCAAAATCACAAGAAAAGCTTTGACGAGGAAGGTGCCAAATTTATTGCAAACCTTGCACTAATCCGGAAGGTCGGACTAATTTGTTGCAAACCAGAAATAACAGAAGTAAGAAATTAAAGAGAATCCTAGTATTGCAAATGAAATGTGACTACACAGAGCAATGCTCTACACAGAGAAAACACAAATCTCTGGCCAAACAAAACAATGATTCTTCCATGATACCCTCTATCTCTCCACAACTACCACCTCATATAACCAAATCCCAAACTACCCAACTAATTCTCACTTTCCCTCCTTGCCACCTCATCATTCTCTCTTTTGTAGTTTCTCCTTACATAAAATCTCCATACTTTGAGTTTATTCCCTTTGTCACTCAAGCCCAAGTCATCTGCTAAAGTTAAGGCACTACAGAAAGTATGTCCTTTTTAAGTAAAAACATGTGACATAACAGAAGTATATGCCAATACATTATACATGAACTTCAAAATGATTCTTTATTGAAGCCATAAATCAAATGACAAAAGAAAAGTGGTTGGTTATACAACTTTGACAAAAAAGTGATTGACTACTCTAAGTTTAGAGTTACATGTCCAAGATGAGAAACATGTCCAAATAGGCACACATTAGATGTTCTTATCAATTGGGTTCAGTTTAGTATTGAATTGATATACAATTTGTGTCTATCGTAAGACACTCATAAACCACGCTTAGGACCATTTTAAAAAGGGGAAAAAACTAGTTTGCACAATGAACATGAAGTTATCTTCTTAAGCTTTTGCAAACATCATACCAAAGCATGTGTAGACATCAGAAAGTTTTATTTACTAAATAGTTTAGAATTAATATAGTAAAAGTTAATGGAATAGAAAGAAATATTTTAACCAGAGTGTTCCTTCTTACAAGCCACCAAATCATGAGCTCTCTCACAAGAATTACCTGCTTTTGGTCGTCTTCCTCGCTTAGTCTGGACAGGCGTAACTTCATTAACAGGTCTCTTCTTGGTCCTTTTGCCGTTTGCTTGGGAGGGAACCACATCAGCCATGAACTGCTCAGGAGAAACAGACTTATTTGTGTCTTTTGCCTTTCTACCCCCTTGTTCGGTTTGAGCATTCCCACATTTTCCAACAAAATAAGAAGCTGCCTTCTCACAGAAACTATCTCCATCAAAGATTAAAACCTCAAAGAGTGATTTGCCGTTGTACTTAAAGACAAGGAAATCATTCTGTTTCAAAGAGTGATCTTTAATGAATCGTTTCCAACCGTCCACGAAGTAAACAGTATCATCTCTAGTTGTCAGCCCTACATTCCACACAACTCCACTAGGACCTTTAAGCATCACATTTTCTGGCAACTTCTTCTTTAAATTGTCTGAGAATGCTTTAGGAAGTGCCTGCAATTAAAATATAAATTTCCATCTGAGATTAAAAGATACATTGAGCTGAAGAGCCTAAGAGATATTGGTAGAATATACATATACATAAGAGCTAAACTTAACTATTTGCTTGAAAAACAGCTATTAATCATCTCCAGTTCATGATTTACATAAATAGTGTTTGCAGAATTGGAAAAAGACTAATAAACCAAAAGCTAAACATAATTATTTGCCTGAAAAACAGCTACTAATCAATCTCCTTATTCACTTCCTTTTATTTTCCTTTAATCAATCTACTTAAATGTAGATGCATGGTCCTCTATTGCAATGCAAGCTCAAAACAAACGTCTCAAAAGCAAAAACTAGAAAGGGGGAAAGGAAAAAAAACAGATCTACAACTACTGTCAAAGTTCCTAAGCCATTATTTAAAAACAAACACAAAAAAGATCATAACTTTCTTCAAAAGAATTAACTGAAGTTAAAGGAATGGTAAATAGATACAAAATTTAAAAGGTGGGCAAGTTAAAATAATAAAGAAAAAGGAAAAGAAGTTGAAAATAGTATGAACATGAAATGAAGTGCATGTACTCAACACCCAAAATATGAACACTTCAGAAAGGTTTTATTTTTATTTACAACATGAAAACAAGAAAAAGAGAAAAAGGAAACAAGAATGAAGGGAGTACTAACAAGTTGCTGTTCAAAATCGGTGCGAAGGAATTGGGTGAAATGGATGAATTGGAAATGGGTCCAGTAAATGTCTTCCTCCCATGACTTTTCAGGCAAACCGCATTCAACACTGCCATTAGAAGGAGTATTGACTTTTTCAACAGAAGTGTCTGTGTCCTTTGCCTTGCGACCCCCTTGTTCAGTATGAGCTTGTCCACGTTCAAGAATAAAATAAGAAGCTGCTTTCTCACAGAAGCTTTCTCCATGAAAGATTAAAACCTCAAACAGTGATTCACCATTGTACTTGAAAACAAGAAAATCATTCTGTTTCAAAGAGTGATCTTTCACGAATTGTTGCCAACCATTCGTGGAGTAAATTGTATCATCTCTAGTTGTCAACCCTATATCCCACACAACTCCACTAGGACCTTTAAGGGTCACATTTGTTGGCAACTTGTTCTTTAAATTGTCTGAAAATGTTTTAGGAAGTGCCTGCAATAAAAGTATAAATTTCCATGTGAGACTATGAAATATTGAGCTGAAGAATCTAAGAGATGTTGGTAGACTAATATATCTACCTAAGAGCTAAACATAATTATTTGCTTGATTCTTCAAAAATAAAAAAAATATTTGCTTGAGAAACAGCCATTAATCATCCCAGGTACATGCTTTATGGTTTGAATTCAAAACACTTGTTGTAAAAACCAACAAGAACAGTGGAACAAATAACAGTGGCAACCAAAACTAAACAGCTTAAGCAACAGTAGATTCAACCAAGAACAAATCTAGAACCTATGGGTAATACAAATCCAAACAATCAATCCAAATACATACAAGATAAAGAGACAAGAGGAACAAACACACCAAGATTGTTTACCTAGTGCGGAGCAAATTGACTTACGTCTGGGGGGAGAGCAACTCTCAGATCAACTATAAATGAGTCTTAACAAGAGATACAAAATAGTTACAAAAAATTAGCTTACAATGTTCAACATGAACAAACCCTAATTTCTACCTTTCCCCTTTCTCTCAAGAGAGTTACAAAAGTGACCAATAAATTATTCTTAATTGCTCAACAAGAGCAGTCCCTAATTTCACTCTACTCCTCAATGATAATCACTGCCCGGTGTCTAGAATGTGTTTCACAACCCTAGAAAGTACAATCCCTAATTTCACTCTACTCCTCTTTTGGTTCTTACTCTAGGTTACAGGAAAAAAAGCCAAAACGCCAGATCCGCACACCAGCACCTGGCGCACGGCCTGGAGCGTCTGGACCCAAGACAGACTCAGCACGCAATCCTGTGCAGCCAAAACACGCCTGGCGCAGCATGGCACAAATTGGCAGCCCCCAGTCAGCCCCTGCTGCTTTCAAACGCCCGGCCTTGCGCCTAGCGCAATCTGGCAGTATGTCCAGATACTAATTTGAAGGCACTTTTTGAACAATTTACATAATTTTATCAGAACAAGGAAAAGAACAATAAACCAAGAAACCCTTAAACCAGAATCTCCTTTTTCACTTCCTTATATTTTCCTTTATAGCCACAAAAGCATGACTTTATTGCAATGCAAGCTCAAAACAGCAAAAAAAAAAAAAAAACTTTAACCAAAAGCTTAAAACTTTTTTCAAAATTACTAATTGCAGTTAATGAAATTGTAAAAATATAGAAAATTGAAAAAGTGGGCAAGTTAAAATAATGAAAAAATAAATAAATAAATAAAAGAAGTTGAAAAATAGTATAAAGATGAAATAAAGTGCATGTAGTGAACACCCAAATATGAAGAGTTTAGAAAGAAAAGGATAAAGGAAAGAAAAGAATAGTTACAAGTTGTTGTTCCAAATGGGTGGTTTGAAGAAATTGAGTGAAACGGATGAATTGGAAATGGGTCCAATAAATGTCTTCCTCCCACGACCTGCTGCTTCCCATTTGAATTACAGAGAGAGAGAGAGAACGAATTTGTTCGAAGTTGAAAGGTTTGGGTTTTAGCAAGACAAGATAAAATGGTTCGGTACAGGCTTTAAACCTCAACAGTTTACGAGGAAGACGAATGACAGAAAAAATGGGAGAAAAACATTCATTTTATTTTGGTCAAAGTCCTGGTCAATTATAAGCAAATTTGAATTTATTTTTTTTCCTTTAAATTTGCTTATATTTCCATCCGTCTCGTAATAAGTGAGAGTGAGAGTCATTTAAAAAAAATATTGTTTTAAGTAAATCGATTCATTTCATTTTTCAATACAACATTAATTATTTTTTTCAAATATTATAACCCTAATTAATATTGTTTTCATCATTCTGAATTTAATATATTCCGCTTTGCATTTATGAGAGTGGAGAATACACCAATATTTAACAAGAACACTTAAAACTTTTTTTCTCTCTCATTCGTTTATATATTTTTCTTAATATGTGTTAAATGAACAAATAACTCAGTTAATCTGGAACGGAGGGAGTACTATGTATTGTTACGAACTCACAAGCTAAACTTACGAGATTGTCCCTATCAATTAAGTTAAACTCACGAAAACTTATACGAACATTGTTAAGGAACTCATAAAAGAAAATTTTGTTTTAAAAATACAAATTTAAATACAAGTAGAACTCATAACTTCACAATTTTCAATGGTATTACTTTTGCAAATGACTTCGTTATTTTGGGACGGGGTGAGTAATTAAGGGTTATGCTAGTTAAGGACTCAAAAAAAAAAATTATGTAGAAAAGTTATTTTTGGTTGTTTTAATGTGTTGAATGTGTTGGAACAAAATGTGTTTAACAATAAACCCTAAAGAGTTTTGATGATAACAAAGTATTAAAAATTGACAATTGGTATTGCTAACATTTGTTCAAGTGTACAGGACCATAAACAAAGTGATTTATCTCATCAAGGTTCTGAACGAACAAATAAAGAGCAAAGGAAGTATCCATTTGAAACTTAAAGCGCTCCTGAAGTCTAGCGCTCCTGAAGACTAGCGCTCCTGAAGACTAGCGCTCCTGAAGACAAGAGCTCCTGAAGAGTATGACGTCATCAGAAGCTGAAGTTTCTCAGAAGCTGATTCTTCGAAGCAACAGTATTTCACCAGATTTCAAGATTCAAGTGTTGTATTTTGGAGCGAAAATTATGGAGCATTGGCAGAAGATTAGTGGATTTAAGCAACGGTCATTTCAAAAGGATTTGAAGTCATTTTGTTGCAAATAGACAAGAAGCGTTGACATTGTACTTTGTACGAACTGTACAACCACCTTCTCCACTACTCTGTTAATTGTCTCAGCAAACAGACAAGAATAACAGCTCTTATGTACAACCAAGCCTGCATCCTTGTTCCTTCTCAACTGGAATGGATTTGAAATTGATTCTTTATAGGACAACAACTAAATCAGGCAAAGAATCATTGGTGAAAGATCAAGCTTCAGTAACGACTCTTTTTGAATGTGTTGGCACTTACAACGTTCACTTCACACCTCTATATAAAGGAGTGAAGACTTGAAGAACAAATAAGACTCTACAATATTTCAAAAGCGCCAAAACTCTGTCAAATTGTCTAAGCATTCAAAGTTCACTTAGAATTTCAGTTTTCAAGTTCATATCTTTGAAATTCTTAAGTCTAAAGAGTCTGTATCTGATTTGTATTGTGAACACCACTGATTGTATATCAAGTGTTCAATCTCAAACATTTTCTGTGTAATTTTGTTTGATAGAAGTCTCTTGCTTGTGTGCTTGAGCATTAGAAGTCTCTTGCTTGTGTGCTTGAGCATTAGAAGTCTCTTGCTTGTGTGCTTGAGCATTAGAAGTCTCTTGATTGTGTTCTTGAGCATTTGAAGTCTCTTGCTTGTGTGCTTGAGCATTTGTAATCAGATATTACATTTAGTGAACTCTCCTTGGAAGTGCAAGGGGGACAGGACTACTTCCGGATTGTGGAAGGAACCTGTATAAATCTTTTGTGTCCTGCTTCTTCTCTTTTCTCTCTGTTTTTCATTCCGCTGCATACGCTCTTGAACAGTATCTTCAGAAGCTGTTTATCTAGCTTCTGATCATTCTGATTCTGAGTTTTGAAAAGAGAAAAACGTTTTTTAAAAACACAATTCAACCCCCCTTCTTGTGTTTTTCTCCCCTTCAATTGGTATCTAGAGCCTTGGTTCTGTTGTCAAACACCTAACAGTGTAACAGTCCAAGATCTGAGAAAAACATGTCTGCTGATTCATCTGTTTCTGGTTCTGCTGGCTCTAGTGGTAATCATCATGCTGTTGCATATGATTATAGTGAAAAGAAAACTGACTCAGGGAAGGTTCCAAAGTTTAATGGAGATCCTGAAGAGTTTTCTTGGTGGAAAACCAACTTCTACAGTTATATCATGGGCTTAGATGAAGAACTATGGGATATTCTGGAAGATGGTGTTGGTGACTTAATTCTTGATGAAGAAGGAGCTGCTGTTGATAGAAAAATACATACTCCTGCTCAGAAGAAGATGTACAAGAAACATCACAAGATCAGAGGCTCTCTAGTTTCTGCTATACCACGAGCAGAGTACATGAAGATGAGTGATAAGTCAACTGCTAAAGCTATGTTTGCATCTTTATGTGCTAACTATGAAGGAAGCAAGAAAGTTAGAGAAGCCAAAGCACTGATGCTTGTTCATCAGTATGAACTGTTCAAGATGAAGGATGATGAAAGTATTGAGGAGATGTACTCAAGATTTCAAACCCTAGTCTCTGGACTCCAAATACTGAAGAAAAGCTATGTTGCTTCTGATCACGTGAGTAAGATTCTCAGAAGCCTTCCTGCCAGATGGAGACCAAAGGTGACTGCCATTGAGGAAGCTAAAGATTTAAACACTTTAAGTGTTGAAGATCTTGTTAGTTCTCTCAAAGTTCATGAGTTAACTCTAAATGAACATGAGTCTACTAAAAAGAGTAAATCAATAGCTCTTCCATCAAAAGGCAAGTCATCCAAAGCTCTTAAAGTGGCTGAGTCTGATGAAGAAGATTCACCAACTGGAGATTCTGATGAAGAGGTTACTGAGATGATGGCTATGCTCTCAAACAGACTTCAGTATCTAGCCAAGAAGAACAAGAAGTTTGTGTCCAGGAGAGGTAGTTTCAGAAGCTCAAAGAAGGAAGATCAAAAGGGATGCTTCAACTGCAAGAAGCCTGGTCATTTCATTGCTGATTGCCCTGATCTTCAGAAGGAAAAATCAAAGGAAAAGTCAAAGAAACCAACATTCAAGTCAAGCAGGTTCAAGAAACAGTTAAAGCAGAGTTTGATGGCTACATGGGATAACTTGGATAGTGAATCTGAATCTGACAAAGAAGAGTCTGATGAAGGTGCAAAGATAGCTGTTGGGTTAGTAGCTACAGCAACTTCAGAAGCTGAAACTGAATCAGATTCAGAAGATGAAAATGAGGTATATTCCAAAATCCCTAGAGAAGAACTGATAGAGTCACTTAAAGAACTCCTCACTCATTTTGAATTAAGAACCAATGAGTTGAAAGCTTTGAAAGAAAAATATGTTGCTTTGATGAAGCAACAAGAATCAACTCTATTGGATCTAAAAGCTTCTGAAGAAGGACTCAGAGGTTTTGACTTCATATGCAAGACATATGAAGACAAACTTAAGTTCTTGTGTCAGAAGCTGCAAGAAAAATGTGATGGAAAATCTTTAAGTAACCATGAGATTGCTCTTGAAGATTTCATTATGTCTGGTATTGACAGAAGCAGAATTGCTTCTATGATTTATAGCATTTACAAAAACAATGGTAAAGGGATTGGATTTTCAGAAGCTAAGTCTAGTGAAACCAATCTCAAAGCATATTGTGAATGCATAAAGGAAGGATTGAAAACCTTCTTTGTTCCTGAAGGTGCAAAAATGGGAACTGTTGCTCAATCAGAACCTGAAGCCTCCAGTTCTAAGGCTAAGATTACATCAAAGCCAAAGAATTTCAAGCCTAAGGATATGATAAATTCTGAATCTAAGACCACAAAGATTAAGATTCTGAAGAGATCAGAACCTGTTCCTCAGAGTCTGATAAAATCAGAATCTGATGTCCTAAAGTCTAAGGTTCAGAAGGGCAAGGCAGTTGGCGCTCCTGAGGTATCAAAACCAAAAGTTGAAAAACCTAAGGTAATGATTAATCAGAAGCTACCCAAGAAGGATCTAAAGGATCAGGAAATGGTGAGTAAATTCTCCAGCTCTAACCCCAAAGGACCCATAAAACAATGGGTACCTAAATCTGAAATTGTCAATACTGCAGATCTGTCTAAAAGCAAGAACAAAACAAAAATCATGGTACCTGGACAGCGGTTGCTCAAGGCATATGACAGGAGAGAAGTCAATGTTCCTATCCCTCACAATGAAAGAAGGAGGAAATGTAAAGTTTGGAGGCAACCAGTCTGGGAAGATTATTGGTACGGGGACTATTGGTAACTCCTCTACCTCTATTAATAATGTATGGTTGGTAGATGGGCTTGAACATAACCTATTGAGCATCAGTCAATTCTGTGACAATGGTTATGATGTTTTATTTGAAAAAGCCAACTGTACAGTAATCAACAAGAATGACAAGTCCATTGTGTTCAAGGGAAAGAGAGTGGAAAATGTCTACAAAATCAATTTTTCTCAACTGGCTGATCAGAAGGTAATCTGCCTTCTATCAATGAATGATAAGAAATGGATGTGGCATAAAAGGCTGGGACATGCTAACTGGAGATTAATCTCTAAGCTTAGCAAGTTACAGCTTGTCAAAGGCCTTCCTGACATTGATTATCATTCAGATGCACTCTGCGGTGCATGCCAGAAAGGAAAAATTGTTAAATCATCTTTCAAAGCAAAAGACAATGTTTCCACCTCAAGACCCTTAGAACTGCTTCATATTGACCTATTTGGACCAGTTAGCACTGCATCCTTATATGGAAGCAAGTATGGATTAGTTATTGTTGATGATTATAGCAGATGGACTTGGGTGAAATTTCTGAAAAGCAAAGATCATGCATACGATGTATTCAGTAACTTCTGCACCCTTATTCAATCTGAAAAAGAAGCCAAAATTTTGAAAATCAGAAGTGATCATGGTGGTGAATTTGAAAATGAGCCATTTGAAGCTTTTTGTGAAAAACATGGAATCCTCCATGAATTCTCTTCTCCTAGAACTCCACAACAGAATGGAGTTGTAGAAAGAAAGAATAGAACGTTACAAGAAATGGCCAGAACCATGATTCATGAAAACAATTTGGCAAAACATTTTTGGGCAGAAGCTGTGAATACAGCGTGTTATGTCCAGAATAGGATCTATATTAGACCTATCTTGGAGAAAACAGCATATGAATTATTTAAAGGAAGAAAACCCAATATCTCTTACTTTCATCAATTTGGATGTACATGTTACATTCTGAATAACAAGCTCTACCTAAAGAAATTTGATGCCAAGGCCCAAAGAGGAATCTTCTTAGGTTACTCTGAAAGGTCAAAGGCATACAGAGTGTATAATTCAGAGACACTCTGTGTTGAAGAATCTATGCACGTTAAATTTGATGACAAAGAGCTTGAAGATAAAACTTCAAAGCAAGGTGAAAGTTTTGCAGAGATACAGGTTCCTGAAGACATTCCAGAACCTGGTCAGTCAGTTGAATCTGAAGATAGTTCAGAAGCAGCACCCACATCAGTTGCTCCTGGTGAAGTTGCTCCTTATGAAGTTGCTCCTGATGAAGTTGCTTCTGATGAAGCACATAATGGCTCACAGCAAGCTGATTCATCCAACTATACTTTCAAATACAAGTCTTCTCATCCTCAAGATCAAATCATTGGAAGCAAAGAAAGTCCCAGAAGAACAAGATCACACTTCAGACAAGAAGAATCTATGATTGGACTAATTTCAATGATTGAACCAACAACTGTTGAAGAAGCACTTTCAGATGATGGATGGATCATAGCTATGCAAGAAGAGCTGAATCAATTCCAACGGAATGATGTGTGGGATCTGGTACCCAAACCTCCTCAGAAGAACATTATTGGAACAAAATGGGTATTCAGAAACAAGCTGAATGAAAAAGGTGAAGTAACCAGAAACAAAGCCAGACTTGTTGCTCAGGGGTACAGTCAACAAGAAGGCATTGATTACACTGAAACATTTGCTCCAGTTGCAAGATTGGAAGCAATCAGGTTACTTTTATCTTATGCAATTAATCATGGAATAGTATTATATCAAATGGATGTCAAGAGTGCATTTCTTAATGGTGTCATAGAAGAAGAAGTGTATGTCAAACAACCTCCTGGCTTTGAGGATCTGAAGCATCCTGACCATGTTTACAAACTTAAGAAATCACTATATGGCTTGAAACAAGCTCCCAGAGCTTGGTATGACAGACTAAGTAATTTCTTGATTAAAAACGATTTTAAACGAGGTCAGGTTGACACAACACTCTTCAGAAGGACTCTTGAGAAAGATATTCTTGTTGTGCAGATATATGTTGATGATATAATATTTGGTTCTACTAATTCATCTCTTTGCAAGGAGTTCTCTAAGTTAATGCAGGATGAATTTGAAATGAGCATGATGGGAGAGCTGAAGTTCTTCCTGGGCATTCAAATTAATCAAAGCAAAGATGGAGTATATGTTCATCAGACGAAGTATACAAAAGAGCTTCTGAAGAAGTTCAAGCTTGAAGATTGCAAACTGATGAACACTCCTATGCATCCTACATGCACCTTAAGCAAAGAAGATGAAGGATCAAAAGTGGATCAGAAGCTATACAGAGGTATGATTGGTTCTCTGTTATACCTCACTGCATCTAGGCCAGATATTCTATTCAGTGTATGCTTATGTGCAAGGTTTCAGTCAGATCCTAGAGAATCTCATTTAACTGCAGTTAAGAGAATCTTCAGGTATCTGAAAGGAACATCTAATCTGGGACTCCTTTATAGAAAATCCCCAGATTATAAGCTAATTGGATTCTGTGATGCTGATTATGCTGGTGACAGGATTGAAAGAAAGTCAACCAGTGGCAATTGTCAATTTCTGGGTGATAATCTGATATCTTGGGCTAGCAAGAGACAAGCAACTATTGCTATGTCTACAGCAGAAGCAGAATACATCTCAGCTGCAAGTTGTTGCACACAACTACTCTGGATGAAACATCAGCTGGAAGATTATCAGATACATGCTAACAGTATTCCTATCTTTTGTGATAATACTGCTGCTATTTGCT